>CM073475.1:9177500-10377500 GCA_037074535.1 Gleditsia sinensis | reverse complement strand
CAGTTGATTGATTACATCAATTTTGAAGCAATCAACTGCATCCTACCAATTAATTATGTATTCTTTGTTTTTCACAGACTTTTATAAGTTCAGAAATGTTTCTTTTCCATCGAATATCAACAGCTTTAAAGTAGATTTTGGCACATATATTCAAAACTTGTGGCCACCAATTTTTGCCGAAATAACAACTAGATTTTGTTTATAGATTTTCAAGAATTACGGCCACCGATTTTAATTTTCTTTCAATACTTTGTCCAAATTTTTGACTTTCTATTTTAGCGCCGTTCTTTATTATGCTTTTCATCTATTCTACTGCATTCTCCCTTATTAATGTTTGGCATTAAATGCAAAGTTCTTTTCCATCATTACAAGAAAAGTTAATTTATTTTCTTTGAAACTCAGTTATTATGGTGTCCAAATAGTTAGTAGATTAAAGTAATGAAAAGTTTGAAAGGAATAGACAGATGATGGCCTTATGGTGCTTTGACGAATTTAATCAATTGAATTAGTGGTGTTGAAGTTCTTGAGAAATAAAATATGGGAAGTAGGATTTAAATTAATCTTTGAACTCTTAATTTGGAAATATGGAGAATATTTTGAGGACAATGTTCGAAAATAATATAAGTGATCAAGATATTTGTGTTAAGGGTTTATACCATGCTAGGTTGAGTCTATTATCTAGGATGTATGTAGGATGTAAATTATGTTGAGATTGGGAATTCACATGTGAATAATTGTTGAGAAAGGAGATTTCAGAAGAAACTATAGATTGTGAATATGGATAACTTCAAGGCAATAAGGATATACTAAGATATGAAAGAATTGTACTAGTATAATGGTAAAAAGAAGATATAAGTGAAATATTTTTCGTTGTTTGGTATGTCAGCAAGTAAGAATTGAATATATTGTTTTAAGAGAACTAATCAGGAAGCTTAGGATCTTAGTTAGATTATAGTATAGCTGATAGTAAATATAAATGTGTTTATACATTAGAAGTCATGCTTTAGGTATCTTTATATAATTTTGGTGAAATTTTGGAGAAAATCATTTATCTTTAGTTGAACTTGCCCCTATCAATACTTATTAGGCTAACATACAAATGGCATCATTTGAGGTTTTACATGAACATTGTAGGTCTCTTAATAGGTGAGTGAATTGAGTAAAGTTAAGCTTTGGGAATCTAGTTTGGAATAACATACAATAGATAGAATATGACTAACCTAAGTTAATGATGTTAGTTTGGAGAGCATGCTTCAAGCATATGTTTTCGAGTTTGGTGGGAGATCCTTTACCAGAATTTGCCTATAATAAGATGATATTGGATGACTAAAAGTTTTATATAAGAGGTGTTACAAAATTTTTGTTAAATGACTAAGTGGAGTCAAACTTATTGTAAGATGTCATTGATAAAGTAAAATTAATTAGAAAAATAATACAAGCAACTCGATACAGGCCAAAAGTCTAAAAGGACTATGAATGTTAAGCACTAGAAATTATCAGTTGGTGATCAAATTTTCTTAAAGGACTCACCCATGAAAGAGGTAATGAGGTTTAGAAAGAAGAAAAACGTTAAAATTTAGTATATGGGCTTTTTTGAAATCTTGGATAAAGTATGCATAATATATATCGCCTAGCTTTGTCATCAGGATTAAGTGATGTTGGTACAATCTTTCTTACATCAATGCTAAGGAAGTACCTATCAGATTCTTCTCATGTTATCTAATTTTAAAAAAATCAATTGGACAAGAATTTGGCTTAATTATAAGTAAAAATCGATGTCTATTATTGATCGACAAGTTAAGAACTTATGGTTGAAGGAAATCCCTATAATTAAGGTTATATGACAAAATCACACAAGTGAAGAGATTTCCTATAAAGTAAAGATGATATACAGAAAAGATATCCCAAATTATTTGAGTAATAAGGTTAGTAACTCTGAATTATGCCTTGACTTCATTCCCTACATATAGTAGGATCGGTTGAAATTCGGGAACTGAATTTCTTAAGGGGAAAAGAATGTAATATCTCGTAATTTTTAAATAATAATTTTTTATGATAAAAAATATATACTTTTATTTTAAATGATTATCTTTTGCTAAAAGAAAATATATTTTTAATTAAAATGATTTTTTTTGCTTAAAATAATTATATTGACCTCTAATAATTTTTTATTTTATTTTTAAAAATATTTTTTCTTTTATTATGTATAAATATATTTATTTTATGATTTTTTTATTAAAATTTTATCAAGAAATGTCATGATTTAAGAGTTCAACTAAAGTTTTGTAAGAAAGTAAATTTTTAGAAATTTTTAGGATATTTTAGGATGAAAAATAGTATTTATATGTATATAATAAAAATAAAAATTTTAAATTTTAAATATTTAATTATTAAATAAAAAAAGAAAGAAAAAGGGGTAGGAGAGACGAATGCATGAAGAGGAATGCAAAAATTTTCGTAACTGATGAATATTACGAATAGTATGAACAGTAACCTTCATTTTTCTCTCTAGATCTGGAGTGATTATTGACTTTCGATCTTAAAACTAATGGTACCACTGGATTTAGGATGGAGAATATTACGATTTTGACTGAACAATTTTTCAAATCAGCTGTAGAATCGCCGCAAACGGAAGTAGAAAATATTAGAAAAAGATAAGTTTTGAAACTTCTACTTAGAGACCTCAAATTGAAAATCTGACATCGTAGATGGATTCAGAAGCTAGATAAACCTTTGGAAATGAAATTTTTTAGCCATCTGACAACTTTTGTATGTCGTGAACAGTACTTCACAGTTGACCAGCGTTGACTAAGCTCTTGGAGGCTAAATTTCGCGAATCTGGAGTCATTTCCAAAAATTTTTAGATCCTCTGGACTCATTTTTGGGGTCTATTTGGCTATATTTGGACTGGAAACGTAGATTTGGAGTTATCCAACTTGAAACCCTAACTTTGTGAGTAGATGATTCTTTCTATGACTTACCCTATACAATTCTTGAACTTTAATTGTGTAATTGATTATGTTTATAAGTTATTTATACTTTTATATGTTTTTGAAATGAATTAAATTATTTGAATTGTTTACAATCTGCAATATAGTTCAAAAAGAATAGGGTTTTGAAAATTGATTTTTGAACTCATTGTGTATCTGATATTAAATGTATTTCTCATTATATGGTAAAGTGAATATTTATGCACATGGCATTGATTTATAAAACTATATGATTGCCTCGAAAAAGGGCATGTATATGTGATAAACCTTGATTGGGAAATTTATGACAGATGAGCTGTATTGAGACTAAAAGTTCTATTTGAAATATATGGGATATGTGCATATGATAATTTTTGTGGAGGAATCCTATTAAAAACATTGTTTGCTAACAACAAGTGATGTTAGCCATAGTGTACCTTGATACCTCAGCTAGCAAGGGTGGTGCTATCCTTGTGTGAGAGCTAACACACGGGATATGATATGTGATGGAGAGTAAGATCCCTCCTATCTTAGCGAAATGTCAGTTATATGATATGTAATTTGCCTTCTCTTGCTTTGTGCTTAAGAAATTACCCATATTAGAGTCCTTTCGCGTGCCCTCTTAAATAGTGGTAGGGCAAATCTTAGCTGTGATGCTAAATATAGACAAATCCTACACCACCAAAGTACAAAAGGGGTTGAACTCTGATATAGTGGTTTTGATATGGGATCCTCCTAATATTTTTATAAGAAATATTTTTTATGCATATCAATGTTTGATTAACGATCATATTGTATCATATATGGTTACAAATATCTGAATGTGATTTGAACTGAGAATATTTAAAAATGTAAGTCCCATATGGATGTACTTCTGAATTGTAATTTTTGATGTGATAAATTTTAATATATGAGTACATCCATATGTTGATCTGAGAGGTCATAGGAGGTATTATCTGCTCACTGAGTTGTCAAACTCACTACAAGATATTTATATTTTTTTCATATAAAGATATAGAGTCTAGTCCTACAGATAGGTGACTAACTAGGCTGCTTAATCTCTATGTGAACCTATGTTGCTTTCAAGGCTCACGTTATTTGGATTGTATTATATTTGTATTCTAGAGTATGCTCTATATGTCACTGGTAGGATCCCTACTTCTGTTGTTACTCTAATGTTTATGGACTTGGTCTGTATATGGTATATGTATGGGAGAACCTATATATATCTGTTTCCATGATAAAGGATTGGAATATTCATGTTTATGGAAAATATATGATCATGGTATATGTGTTTCACGTGCCCTAAAGTTAGGGGCATGACAAAAATTGTGGGTGTTTGTCCTAGAGGGGTTTCAAACCCTCTTTCTCTCCCTAGAAATCTCTATTTTCTTCCTCTAAAATTTCTACCACTTTTGAATCTTCTATTACAAAACCACCCCAACCAATGGATTCTGAATTGTGAGAACTACAAGTTTAACTTATTGGTTACACCTAAATTAAGAGGTGAGTCTTAAAACTCTTATTTATAGTGCTCAAAATGAAAAACTAACCCTATATATCAATTCAGCAGGTGGAAAGACCTCGAGAGTCAAATTTTCATAGCTAGAGCACTTTCACAAACAACGCATGTGCCATCCATGGCGGTGGCACATAAGGCTCACTTATATGGTCCTTTCCGACACATGCAGTTCATGTTATAATACTATATTCGATTGAGGGACGTTGACCAAGCTCTTGGAAGTCAAATTTTGTAATCTTAAAGTTATTTTCAAAGTTTTTAGACCCCTCAAACTCAATTTTGGAGTCCACTAGATCAAAATCAAATAAAAAAATGCGTTTTAAAGCTATCCAACTTAAAACCTCTTGTTTTAGTGAGTAGATGATATAAATTATAATATGTGAAAGCATTTGTTGATTTCCAAAGCACATGTAGTAAATTTTGTGATAGTGATTTGGAGGATAGATTATATAAGAAAATTGAAGCAATAACTTTAGCTATGTATGGTTTTTGGAATTAAGATTTCTATGAGTATTGTTAAGTGATTTCTTGAGGGGATTATTTTAGTATGAAAAATAGAAATAGGTTAATCTATTTGATAAACTTGAAACATAGAGAGTAACTTTAGAATGATATTTGGTAATAATGTAAGTAATTAAGGATATACATGAGTGTCATCTTAGGTTGGTTAATCTAGGATTCTTCCTATATTGACATTAAGGACGTTTGATATGATTTTTTATAAACAATTGTATGGGTTTATTCACAATGTTAGTAAAATACTTGAATGATACAAAGACTTTGGAAAGTAAAGAGGATTAGCTTAGGTCCTTTGTCAAATGATGTGAATAGAGAAAAGTTAATATAACCAAAATATAACTTCTTGAAGAAGTGGAAGTTAGGAATATGTTATAGCTTGATGAAGAAATAGAATTCATAGTTACTTAAGTTACCAAGTAAATGGATACAGAAGTTTGAATATGGAAGTGAATGGTAGCTCTGAATATGTAACTATGAATAAGTTAATATTAATTTTAATTAAAGATAGTGAACCTAAAGTTGCAACATATTAGGATGAATCTGAAAGTTATTTATGAAGACAATTGAGAATGGCAATGTTAGAAAATTATAAATTACTGTGAATGATGATTTTGTATGCATATTGTGATTATGGATCACTTGAGGAATTTTTTACAGTAATAAATTGGTTTTGTTCTGAAATATGGTTATCTAAACAAATTATTGGTATGGGATTTTGATATTTGGATTTAGTTAAGCAGGAGATTGCTTTAGTAATAGGTATGGGTTAAGGTTACAAGACTTAGGAGTCTATTAAATTTGCTTAAGGTATGAGGATATAAGATATTCTAAGATATTTGTGTACATGTGTACGTGTATAGGTATTTTGGATTAAAGAAAATTTTTGCATGGAATTGAAAAAAAATGTCAATTTTAGCTATCTATATATATGTATATATGCATGCATATAGCTATCTATACTAAAATTACAAATTTATGAAATTTTAAATAATGCAAATGCTAAACATTAATGGCTTTATTGAGTTTTAAGTTAAAGATTGGATAAGATATATTGCAAATATTTCCCCAAATTTTTGTATATAGAATATATGTATAGAAAATTTGTAATTAAAAGTATGATTAAATGAAATCTTGAATGATGCTAAACATTGGTGATCCTAATTAGCATTGGAATAAAGATTTAATAATACGTGAATACAAGAGTGATACACTTGAGTTAAAGAATTATGAGATATAAGTGTATTGATATGTATCTTATGAATATGGATGTTGTAATGAATGAGAAGTAGATAAGAGATTCTATTCTAATTGAATGTGGAACTTTATGAATTTGAGACTAAATGGGATTTATTAGTTCAATACCTGATATGGCAGTTATATCGATTTGTTCTGAAATCTGTGATATAGCATTGTTTATATTGGTATTCATAGTTGGCAAGAAAGAGTATATTAACTAAGATGGTTGTTTCTTAAATTTTACATAAGAAAAAATAAACAAATATAAATTAATAATATATATAATTTTTGGACATGATTCCTTTCAAAAACACTATTAGCTAGTAGTGACAAATGCTAGCTTTGGTTCATTGTTAACTCTAATTTATTAGAGTTATTATGTTTTTCTCATGCTTATAAATCTGCAATTTGATTGATTTAGTAAAAATGCCAACTAAATAGATACGATTTTTTCATTTCCTGAGTGTAAGAATACCTATGGTGCTAATAGAGAAATTATGATTACATTGCATGAAATAGAGGTCACGCAAGCCTGGATATGCTGGGTATGTTTGGTGTATTACTGTTTTTTTCATGAGTGGGGTTTGAATTTGGTATGGTATGCTGTAGGTTGGTAGGGATATTCGGCTGCTACAACAAGTGCTACCTCCACTACTGAACGTGGAGAAAAAAAGCGCTAGTAGGAGTGCAGGATGGAAGGAGAAAAGCCTGCAAAATGAGGCCACCTCACGAAGACCACAACCTTAGCATAGAAAAGGAGAAGGAGAAAAGATGCATACACATATACACGGATACAGAAAAAAAGGCACACACAGAGCGACTCCTACCATTGGACGAGAATGCACAGAAGAGGGAGTCACTGTTCCATTGGGAATCTATCAAACAGAGGAGGAAGACACTAAAGGTTAGGTCAGAAAAAGAAGGAGAAGGCTGCATGGATGGAAGCAGCTGAACGTGGGAGAGGAGAGACTTTCCAGAGAACTCTTTACTTTTGTATCTCTGTTGTTTGTGCTTCTTTGTTTTTTTACTGTATTTTCTTCTTTCTAGTATGGCTATTTTGATATTATCTTTTGTAAATAACTTGAATATGGCGCTGGGCTAAGCCCCAACTAGGGTTGCAGAAGAGTTGACATGAACTTTAAGCATATTTTAAGTGAATGAATAACCTTGTTTCGGTAAATGCTCTTGATATTCTGACTATATTGAAACTCTTAATTCCTACCTTTGATTGATCTCCAATAGTAGGATACAGAACTAACATTTAATCTAGGAAGATTAATGGAGGTTAGACTAAGTTTGAATATTATGGGTTTAGCTAAATATCATGTTTAGACTAAAAGTTGTAACTATTATAGGAATATAAAGTTGTCCCATATAACTCAGAAGTTCCAGAGTAGTAAGGATATTCTCGAGGTAGATTTATATAGGAATATATGAATAAACCATGAGAATGACTGGGTATGGTAGTTTTAGAAAGAACCCATGCAAGATAAAAAAAAATGGTTACTGGAGCGTTTACTGTAGCAAAGTTAGAGCAAAATCGGTGCAAGAGCTAATATCAACCCTGAAACAAACCTAGTTGCCCTTATTATCTAATTTTCTTTCGTTAATCTAATGAGTTGCAAGATATCATTTCAGTATTCCTTGTTTAGTTCATTATCTTATTTTTTGATTGAATCCAATTTATCTTTAATCACCAACAACTGTTTCACTGCGTTTATAGGTCAACTTCTATAGTAATTCTTAGTTAAAAATTCCTTGTGGGATGATACTCTCTCATCACTTTATTACTTATTTGAAATACGTGCACTTGCGTGTTTACATTGCATATATAAATTTACAAGCAACATTCACCTTGAAGTATATAATATAGGTTCACGCTTAACAGACTTTATAGGCTTATGCCTAATGAATATCACAGGCTTTTTCCTGATGGATTTTGGGCCTTTGCCTAACAGATTACAGGCTTTTTCCTAACGAATTATAAGTCGCTGCTTAATATATAGTGATTTACCCTTACAAACTGTATTTATGATAGAATGGTGATTTAACCTTATAGAATGTGTGTCTAATGGAACGGTGAATTTTCCTTACAGACTATGTGTCCGATGGAAATGTTGATTACCCTCCTTTATTGTGTGTTTGCGAAGGCTTTGTGGTTTTGATATAGATTCCTCTAAATTAAATTGAAAAATAAATAAGTAAGATATATAGTTTCTAGTAATACACTTGTAACTAAACATTTGTTGTAAATAAACCTTAATTATTAAACCATAATTACTTACAAATTGATATAGAACCTTTTATATTAATCATAGCACCAAGTTTAAATTTGAACTATATAAATATTGGAAATAAGAAGAGAAAGAATGAATTAGTGGGTTAATAATAATAATAATAATAAATATTATCGTATTATGTTAAAATAACTAGGATAATATTAGTAAATATGGGTATTGGAAGATGTACAGTAAATTATAGTTATAGGTGATTTTCTTTTGTATGTTATAGTTGTGTCATTTACTCGCTAAATTGCAAGACTCGCCACTTTTTGTTTTCCTTTGTTTTTTAGTTAGAATCAAAGTGGCAACGAGGAAGCGCTTAAAAGATAGACAACTCTAGTAAGCCCAAACTTGTCCTTGGGCCTAGTCTTAACATCTATTTGTTTATTAGAAATCTAGAGTTGCTTCATTTTAAGAAGCAGGATCCATGTTTTTTGAAGCGTGACAATGTGTAGTTGTATATGAAATGCTTTGTATTAACTAACTAATTAGAAATACATTTTCTAATATATCTAAAGTTGAAATATGAGAAAATTTGTATTGAAGCTAGATTTTTATTTATATCTTAAACAAAATACACTTTCAATAAAGTGTTTAACTGTTTTAAAATTTTAATGCTTATGTTTTTTGAGATCTATGATACATTTCCGTAAAGTAGACTTATGGAGAAAGGAAATGTTACGCCCCTAATTTTAGGGCACGCGATTCATGTATACCATGAACATATATTTTTCATAAACATGAATATTCCAATCCTTTATCAAAGAAACAGATACATATAGGTTTTCCTATACATATACCATATACAAATCAAGTCCATAAACATCAGAGTAACAGCAAAAGCAAGGATCCTATCTGTGGCATTCAGAGCATACACTATAGTACAAATACAATATAAATAAAAATCTATGAGCCATGGAAACAAAGTATGCTCAACCAGAATCATATCATCTAACTGGTCAACTATCTGAAGGGAAAGAATCAAACTCTATATCTTTATCTGAAAAACATATAAACATCATGCAGTGAGTTTGACAACTCAGTAAGCAGATAAAACCTTTTATGACCTCTTAGGTCAACATATAGATGTACTCTTTATTTTAAAACTTGTCACATTAAAAATCAAAATTTAGAGGTACATCCATATGGAACCTGCATTTCAAATAATCTCTGTTCAAATTCCTATTCATATTTAATTCATAAGTAATGCTGTAAGAATGATAATAAAATCATGGTATGCATCAACATAATTCTTATAAAAACATTTAGAGGATCCCATATCAGAGTTTAACCCCTTCCATACTTTGGGGGTATAGGATTTTCCTAAATTTAGCATCCGGCTCAGGTTTGCCCTACTACCATTCAAGAGGACACGTGAAGGGACTCTATATGGGTATTTCCCAAGCACACGCAAATCACATCTCATATAACTGGCATCTCATCCATATAGGAGGCATCCTGCTCTCCATCACATATCATCTCCCGTGTGTTGGCCCTCACACGAGGCTAGCACCACCCCCTGCTAGCTGAGGCAATCAAGGTGCACCAGAGCTAACATCACCTATTGTTAGCAGACAGTGTTTCCAATAGAATTCCTCCATAAAACCATAATCTCATATATTCCATATTAATCAAAACAGAGGTACTATTTAAAATAGTATTTTCATTCTTAGTATATTCTTTTGTCAAAACTTCCCAATCAGGGGAATCACGTATACATGCCCATATCCGAGGCAAACATATCACTGTATAAATCAATATCATGTGCATAACATATTTCATTTGCCATATAATGAAAAATACATGTAAAAATCACATGTTCAATGTATTTCAAAATTCATTTCAAAAGTCATACTCTTCTTGAACTAAATATCATATTGCAACTGTTTCAGATAATCTAAACCATTTCAGGAACATATAAAAGTATAAATAACTTGTAAACATACTCATTTATCAATTTAAAGTTTAAGAAGAGTAAAGACAAGTCATAGAAGAATCATCTACTCATAGGGTAAGAGCCCCAGATTGGATAGCCCTAAAATACACTTTTTCACTCTCAATTTGATAATAAAAAAAAAGACCTCAAAAATGTATCCGGAGGGTCCAAAAACCTAGAAAATGACTCCGAGAGCTTGGTCACTGTACACGACCAGAAAATACAGTTCACGCGCGATCAAAATCACTATTTACCCGCTAAAAATACTATTCATGACGAATAAAAAGTTGTTAGATGGCCAAAAGTATTCATACCCTAAGGTTTATCTAGCTCCTGAATCTATCTACGGTGTCAGATATTCAATTGGAGGTCTCTGAGTAAGAGTTTCAGAATTTACCTTTTTTTTGAGATTTTCTATTTCAGATCTACGGCCAAATTGATCGGTCAGTACTATACCTAGATTTTGAAAAATTGATCGGTCAAAACTATAGTATTCTCCGTCCTGAATCTAATGGTACCCTCAGTTTTGAGATCGGAAGCCAATAGGCACTCCAGATCTAGAGAGAAAATTGAATGTTACTATTCATCACTATTCATTCCCTCTGTAATTTGGTTTTCTGTTCGTCTCTCCCCTATTATCCTTTTTTTTATTTTTTTATAATTATTAGTATTATTTAATAATTAAATATTTAGATTTATTTTCATTTTATTTCATATATATTCATATAAATACCGTTTTTCATCCTAAAATATCCCAAAAATTTCTAAAAATTTACATTCTCATAAAACTTTAGTTGAACTCTTAAATCATGATTTTTCTTGATAAAAATCTTAATAAAACAAATCACAAAATACATAATAAAAGAAAAAATATTTCTAAAAATAAAACAAAAAGTTATTAAAGGCTAATATAATTATTGGAAGCAAAATAATAATTACTTTAATTAAAAGTATACTTGCTTTTAGCAGAACATAATCATTTTTAAACAAATAAAAATATATTTGTTTATGGCAAAATATTATTATTTAAAAATAAAATTTACAGGATATTATATTCTTCCCCCCTTAAGAAATTCAGTCCCCGAATTTCAACCCATCCTACCACATGTAGGGAAATGAAAACAAGACATAATTCGAAGTTAACAACCTTATTACTTAAATAATTGAATATCTCATCTGTATGCAATCTTGTAGTACTTCTCAAGTGGCTTTGTCAGTTGAGTGGTTTTGCCATATAAACTTATTCGTAGATATTTTCTTTCAGCTATAAGTTCTTCACTTATCAATCAATAATAATCATTGTTTTTCCTCATAATTAAGCCAAGTTCTTGAAACTCAATAATATGAGAAGAATCTGATAGGTACTTCCTTAGCATTAATACAAGAACGAATGTACCAACATCACTTAATCTTGATGCAAAGCTAGACGATATATACTATGTATACTTTGTCCAAGATTTCAAAAGAGCCTATATACTAGAGTTTAACTTTTTCTTTCTTTCCAAACCTTATTACCTCTTCTATGGGTGAGTCATTTAAGAATATTTGGACATTGTCCTCAACATTCCTGGTCCTTTAGACTTTTGACCTGTATTGAGTTTCATGTATTCTTTTTCTAATCAATTTTACTTTATCAATGACATCTTACAATAAATCTAACTCCATTGAGTCATTTAACAAAAAATTTGTAACACCTCTTAAATAAGGCTTAAATATTCTAATATCATTTTATTATAGACAAATTCTGCTAAGGAATCTCCCACCAATCTCAAAAACATATACTTGAAGCATGCTCTCCAAGCTAGCATCATCAATTTAGGTAAGTCATATTCTATCTATTGCATGTTATTCCAAATTAGATTTTCAAAGTTTAACTTTACTCAATTCACTCACATATTAAGAGACCTACGATGTTCATGTAAAACCTCAAATGGTGCCATTGTATATTGGCTTGACCGCTTGATAATTACTAATATGAGCAAGTTCAACTAAGGACAATTAATTTCTCCTAACTTTCACATATAAAGATACCTAAAGCATAACTTCTAATTTATAAACACATCATTTAAATTTACTATCAGCCATACTATAATCTAAAAAACATCTTTAGGCTTTCAGAATAGCTCTCTTGAAACAAAATATTAAATTTTTACTTGATAAAATACCAAACAACGAAAAATATTTTACTTGTATCTTCTTTTTACCATTATGCTAATACAATTCTTTCAGATCTTAATATATCCTTATTTCCCTAAGATTATCCATATTCACAATCTATGCTTCTTTTGAAATCTCATTTCTCAACATAATTCACATCCTAGATACATCATAAATACTAGACTCAATTTAGCATGGTATAAATCCTTAACACAAATATCTTAATCACTTACATTATTCTCGGAGATGATTCTCAAAATATTCTCCATGTTTCCAAATTAAAAGTTTCAAGATTAACTTAAATCCTATTTATTATACCTTACTCTTCAAAAACTTCAACACCGTTAATTCCCTTAATTACATTCGTCAAAGCACCATTAGATCATCATCCATTATTCTTTTCAAAATCTCTATTACTTTAATCTACTAACCAATTGGACACCATAATAACTGAGTTTCAAATATTAGAAATTAACCCTCCTTATAATAAGGAAAAATAATATTGCATTTAATACCAAATATTAATGTAGGACAATGCAGCAGAAAATGCGGAATAGATAATAGAGCATGGTGCCAAAATAGGAAGTCAGAAATTTGGATAAAGCATTGAAAGAAAATTAAAATCGGTGGCCATAATTCTTGAAAATCTGTAAACAAAATCTAGCTGTTATTTCGATGAAAATCGGTGGCCACAAATTTTGAATATATGTGCCAAAATTTAATTCAAAGCTACCGTTATTCGGTGGAAGCATATCACATGAAAAAGAATTTTTTCTAAGCTTATAAAAGTATGTGAAAAACAAAAAACATATAGTTAACTGGTATGATGCAATTGATTGCTTCAAAATAGATGTAATCAATCAACTGTAAAATAACCAGTCCAAATTAAAATTTCTCAAAATAGCTAGTCGACTTAATAATACTGATAGTGGACTGGCAAGAACATTGGAAAAACAAGAAAAATCATTTAATTGTTCCTCTTCAATAATTATCTGGTTTGTATCTTCACTTTTTTTTTTACAATTACGCCTATCACCTACAAATTCTCTACAAGAATCAAGACATAAATACTTCATCAAGGACAACAACAAAAAAGAAAATTTTCTAGTGATTTATTAACCTTATTCTCTTCATATGCCTAATATGAATGACTATCACAACAACTGTACATATACATGCTTGTCGTCATTTTTAAAAATTTTACCTTCAATTTAGCTTATATCCATCAATCACTCATTAGTATGTATGTCCTTCTCTGAATTCTACAAATACACACATTAGTATCTTTACTTTTATACTCAAAGTTAAAGTGTGTGCAGCTATGGAGAGAATCGCATTCCGTCAATTTCAAAATATTTATGTCTTTTGTGGTTCCAGTCCTAGAAAAGATGGAGAGTATGTGAAAGCTGCACAAAATCTGGGTATGGTACTGGCCAAGAGAAAAATTCATTTAGTCTATGGTAGAGGTAACCGTGGGTTAATGGGGTGTATGTCTATAACTGTACATGTAGGAGGATGTCAAGTTCTAGGTATTATTCCTACAGCTCTAGCTACATCCAACATCATAGGAAAGACAATTGGGGAAGAATTTAGGGTTGCTTTCATGCATGAGCGCATGGCTAGAATGATGAGCAATGCTGATGCCTTCATTTCCTTACCAGGGGGTTTTGGTACTTTAGAGGAGATTTTTCAAATAGTCTCTTGGGAACAACTAAATATGCATCACAAACCGATAGGTTTGTTAAATGTTAACCATTTCTTTGATGGTCTATTGTCTTTTATTGATCATGCTGTGGAACAAAGATTCATCTCACACTTAACACAACGAATTCTCATCTCGGCTTCAAATGCTGAGGAGTTGATTTATACTTTACAAGTATATGTTCATGTACCTGATCCAATTATAGCTCAAATAGAATGGACAACAGACAGTAGTAGAAAGCGCAAATTGGACTTGGATTTTCATCTATAACTGTAGCAAGATGTGGACATTGTTGTACCACTTTTACTTCCTCAGGGTTTTCTTAGGTACCATCTTGCTAACCACATACCTTAAGGAAGTAACACTACTAAGTCAGAATTCATATTTTGAGAACTTAGCATATAACTGATACTCCCTTGGAGTTTGTAAAACTATCATTAAATATTGCTTATGATCCTCTGAACTTTTAGAATATTCTA
This sequence comes from Gleditsia sinensis, assembly GCA_037074535.1. NCBI lineage: Eukaryota > Viridiplantae > Streptophyta > Magnoliopsida > Fabales > Fabaceae > Gleditsia > Gleditsia sinensis. The sequence goes on along the minus strand of CM073475.1, from coordinate 10,362,698 downwards.
GTATATCATCAATAAATATAATAACAACTTGATTCAGGGATGGCTTAATTACTTATTCATTAAATCTAGGAATGTAACTGGGGCATTTGTTAATCCAAATGATATTACTAAAACCTCATAGTGTCCATGCCGAATCCTAAAGACAATTTTTTTTTATAATATCCTCTTCCCTTATCCTTAATTGATGATATCCAGATCTCAAATCAATTCAATTTTTGAAAAACGTTGAGCACCATGTAGTTAGTCAAACAAATTATCTATATGAGGTAATGAGTATTTATTTTACACTGTCACCTTATTCAACTGTCTATAATCTATGCACAATCACTACGATTCATTTTTCTTTTTCACAGATAAAACTGGAGTACTCCAAGAAAAAGTACTATGGCATTTGAATCCCTTGTCTTACATATCTTGTAACTAATTCCTTTTTAGTTCCTTAAGTTCAGTGGTTGCCATTCTATATGAAAATATAGACACTTGTTAGGTTTCAGGAAGTAAACCAATACCAAATTATATTTATCGTTTCAGGGTAATCTTGAAAATTCCTCAGGAAATACATTAGAAAATTCTCTAACTACTGGAACTTGATTTACACTGGTATACTTTATATCAATATCTCTCAACATTTTCAAATATTCTTGACACTTTTTTATAATCACTATGGGATGTTGAAGCAGAGATTAGATTACTGGGTATCTCACTACGATCTCTTTGTATCAAGAAAGAAAATTCTGCAAGAATATTGAATTTAATCACTTTAAAATGACATTTCAAAATGACATGACATAATGCCAACTAATCCATTCTCAACATCATATCAAAGTCTATCATATCTAGACAACCAGGTACAACGGATATCACATTCAGAAACCATCATATTTGGTATCTATCTCAATTTTTTAAATTCTTTAGGACGCATATCCCTTTCACTTTCAAACTGTAATGTATCCATAGATATCTCTTAATATGTCACTAAAAACTTTAGCAACTTGGAATAGAAAGGAATTTGAAATCCTATAGAATCTCTCAGCAACACCTAAAGTATAAATATGTCCGGCTCATATCCATACTAAAGGTCCTACTAAAAAATCCTTTGCTCTGATAGCCACAGGGAAACCTAATGCTCTGATACCAACTTGTCACGCCCCTAATTTTAGGGCACGTGATTCACGTATACCAAGAACATATATTTTTCATAAACATGAATATTCTAATCTTTTATCAAGGAAACATATACATATAGGTTTTCCCATACATATACCATATACAAATCAAGTCTATAAACATCAGAGTAACAACAAAAGCAGGGATTCTGCCTGTGACATTCAGAGCATACTCTATAGTACAAATACAATATAAATCAAAATTTATGAGCCATGAAAACAAAGTAGGCTCACCCAGAGATCATGTCATCTAGCTGGTCAACTATTTGAAGGGAAAAAACCAAACTCTATATCTTTATCTGAAAAACATACAAACATCGTGTAGTGTGTTTGAGAACTCAGTGAGCAGATAAAATCTTCTATGACCTCTTAGGTCAACATATGGATGTACTCTTTATTTTAAAACTTGTCACATTGAAAATCACAATTTAGAGGTACATCCATATTGGACCCGCATTTCAAATAATCTCTGTTCAAATTTATATTCATATTCAATTCATAAGTAATGCAGTAAGAACAATAATAAAATCATAGTATGCATAAACATAATTCTTATAAAAACATTTGGAGTATCCCATATTAGAACCACCATATCAGAGTTTAACGCCTTCCGTACTTTGGTGGTATAAGATTTGCCTAAATTCAACATCCCAGTGAAGTTTGCCCTACTACCATTCAAGAGGATACGCGAAGGGACTCTATATGGGTATTTCCCAAGCACACAACAAGGGAAGGCAAATCACATCTCATATAACTGGCATCTCGCCTATATAGGAGGCATCCCACTCTCCATCACATATCATCTCCTGTTTGTTGACCCTCACACGAGGCTAGCACTACCCCCTGTTAGCTAAGGCAATCAAGGTGCACTAGGGCTAACATTAACTATTGTTAGCAGACAGTGTTTCCAATAGGATTCCTCCATAAAATCATAATCTCATATATTCAATATTAATCAAAACAAAGGTACTATTTAAAACAGAATTTTCATTCTCAGTATATTCCTCTGTCAAAACTTCCCAATCAGGGAAATCATGTATACATCCCCATATCCAAGGAAAACATATCACTGTATAAATCAATATCATGTGCATAACATATTTCATTTTCCATATAATGAAAAATACATTTAAAAATCACATGTTCAATGTATTTCAAAATTTATTTCAAAAGTCATACTCTTCTTGAACTAAATATCATATTGCAACCGTTTCAGATATTCTAAACTATTTCAGGAACATATAAAAGTATAAATAACTTGTAAACATATTCATTTATCAATTTAAAGTTCAACAAGAGTAAAGGCAAGTCATAGAAGAATCATCTACTCACAGGGTAAGAGCTCCAGATTGGATAGCCCTAAAATACATTTTTCCACTCTCAATTTGATCAAAGAGACCTCAAAAACTTATCCGGAGGGTCCAAAAACCTAAAAAATGACTCCGGGAGCTTGGTCACACTGTTCACAACCGAAAAATACTGTTCACACATGCTGAAATCACTATTCACCACTAGAAAATACTATTCACCTGTCCAGAAATCACTATTCATGACGAATAAAAAGCTGTCAGATGGCTGAAAATATTCATATCATAAGGTTTATCTAACTCCTGAATCTATCTACGGTGTCATATTTTCAATTGGAGGTCTCTAAGTAAGAGTTTCAAAATTTACCTTTTTATGAGATTTTCTACTTCAGATCTACGGCGATTCAACGGTTGATTTGAAAAATTGATCAGTTAAAACTGTAGTATTCTCCATCCTGAATCCAGTGATACCCTTAGTTTTAAGATCGGAAGCTAATAGTCACTCCAGATTTAGAGAAAAAATTAAAAATTACTATTCATCATTATTCTCATTCCCTCTGCAATTTGGTTTTTCGTTCGTCTCTCCCTGTTATCCTTTTACTTTTTATTTTTTTATAATAATAATTATTATTTAATAATTAAATATTTAGATTTATTTTCATTTTATTTCATATATATTCATATAAATACCATTTTTCATCCTAAAATATCTCAAAAATTTTTAAAAATTTACATTTTCATAAAATTTTAGTTGAACTCTTAAATCATGATTTTTTTTTTATAAAAATCTTAATAAAACAAATTACAAAATAAATATCTTTATACATAATAAAAGAAAGAATATTTCTAAAAATAAAACAAAAAGTTATTAAAGGCTAATATAATTATTGGAAGCAAAACAATAATTACTTTAATTAAAAGTATACTTGCTTTTAGCAGAACATAATCATTTTTAAACAAATAAAAATATATATTTTTTATGGCAAAATATTATTATTTAAAAATAAAATTTACAGGATATTACAAGAAACCCCTCATTTTTTCGTCATTCACATGTTCAAAAATCTAAGCCATGACAAGAGGGTTTAAGCTTTTAATGCACATACTTTCATTGTGGTTATCAACTATCCATATGTGCAGTGAAACTTGCAAATTACTCCAAGATAAAGTAATCATAACTTTCTCTTCTCATAGGGTTTGGGCAAGATGTCATGATGTGCTACACAAGAATGAATATACTATCCTTTGTCTTATTTATATGGTGAACCCTAGATTGGGATTACTACTCTGATGAAGCTTAGATCTAGATATTTGGATGGCAACTAAGGTATATTATATTAGTGTACATGAATTCAAGGTAGGTCTATCATCCTAAAAGATAAAAAGGTCTCCAAATTGCCCTTACCATGTAAGGTAAAGACCCTACCCTACAAGCCTGATCCTACGACAATATGAACTCCTACACAAACCAGACCTATAAGAATAGGTAATAACTCAATCAAAGTCTTCAAAGTAACCTTTAAAAGCTCAAGGTCCCATAAGGAAACCACTAAATAACTTTTACTAACCTAGGGTGCTCTTGAACCTAAGTATTGAGCCCATTATATGTGTGAGGTACATAGTCTCACAACGTAGTTTGTGAGGAAAGTATACAAACATGTTAACCTATCAATTACCTAACCTTCATATGCTAGGCAAATAAAGCAAGAAAACGTTATCTCCTAGGGTTCAAATCTGCATTTTATTTTTCCTAGGCATACATTCAATTTATAAGATGGAAAAAATAAAGTGAGATAAGCATGTTGTCTAACCTAAGCATGTGAGACAAAAAATACAAAAAGGGTAATTTAAAATTTAAGGAAGGCTATATTATTTTACATAATCATCTTAATTGAGCTTGACTCTCAAACTGCCACACCCGTCTCCTAAGAAAACCTTGCAACGCGCATGGTAAAGTTAAAAAGAAAAGAATTTTAAAAACAATTCAAAAATCCTTTTTCAATGGAATATCCACCAAAATTTATTTGAGATTGGAAAATTTTTGAAAAAAATATTTTAAAAGCATGCTTTACAAACTAGGTAGGGTTCGAGAGTTAGTTGTGCATGAAGATGTTAAGCACCCCACAACACTTGTTCCTAAGAATGGTTACCCAAAGATAATTATACAAAATTATATATGGCCTTAATTATATTTTGATTACCCTTATCAAAGACATGCAAAGGAATAAAAAAGAAAAAAGTATTTATTCAAGGGAAAAATAAATATTTACAAAGAAGAACTTGACCTAAGAATATACATAAGGCGTACATACCCAGTAAAGAGATCAAAGCCCTCATTGTTCATAGGGATTGAAAAGCGGTGAGGTGAGTTTATTACTTTTAAACAATTTTTGGATAGAGAAAAAAAGTATGGTGGCTATCATAGCCTAAAAGGAACCCTAAGGGAGATTGGTTGGTTTATTTAAAAAATCATTACCACCTTTTGCCTTATCTTTCATTTTTTTCTTTATTATTTTGGATTTTTGAAAAATAAATATTTTTATATTTTATTTTTTCAATATTTTTGAATCCTAAAAAAAGGGAAGCAGGAAAAAACAATGGGCCGTTGGAAATAATTTGTTATTATACTTGACTTTACTAAAGTCGATAAATGCAATAGGTTCAAGACCCATAGACAACCATCGATTGACACCCTATACACCTATAATAGGCTCAAGGTCCATAAACAACAACTATACAAAAAGAGAAAAAGAAGGAAAACAAAATGAGAGCGTGCACTCATTATAGCATGTATGCTTTGTGCCTAATAATATTAATTAATAGAATACATCATATAATCAAACAAAAAGAAAAGAAAGAATGAACCAATTAGCATCTAAGTTCTTCTCTTTCTCCCATGGTCCAAGAGCTCTCAATTTCTTGTTCGATTTTCCATTGCCAGCTCAAAAGGTGTGAATAATTTTATGAAGGTGAAAAGAATTAAAGTTAGTAAATAACCAATGCCCAAGACATATATATATATATTTGTAAACTAAAAATTCATTTTGGGCCTATGATGTGATGAGTATGCATGGATATGGCATATGACATATTAGTTAAAAAGGGCCAACAAAATAAATATGCATGCTATTTGGGTCTAAATAAAATCCAAAACCTATGACTCCAAATCAAAGACTTAAGCCTAGGTGAAACTAGAATATGCACACAAAAGGCTCATTATGACTGAATTAAAATAGCTGATTTTGGATTACATATGTCTTCTAATGCCCAAATTGTAACATCCCCAATTTAATTAAATAGAAAATAATTTTCAGTGGAGAAGGAAATTCTCATTTTTCGAGAAAAGACCTAAAGGGTGAAATAGTAATTTCTTCATTGTTTTTGCTAAAGTCGGGCAGCAAGAGGTGGAATGAGGAACCATGGAAAATGTGGCACAAAAGCTCCTTGGCATTTGTCTCAAGAGAAGATTAAACCACTTGGTTTATTACATTCATCCAAATATGGCCCTAGTTAATGGCATGGTTACACTTTAATGGCATGGCATTTTTGTAATAGTTAGACTTTTTAGGGGCTCATGTTAAGGAGGATCAAGATTCTAGAAGGCTTGGATTAAAATATACTTTTTCCCTTAACTTAGAGAGGAAGTTAGCCAAGGGGAGCAACGGCCAAGGAAGAAGAGAAAGAGAGAAAAATTGAGATAAGAAGAAGGAAGATAAGAGAAAGAAAGGCAGCAAGGTAAAGAACTAAAGTGATTCTTGTACGTATAAGCCTAAAACCCATACTTCTCTTCATCTTAAATGCTTTAAGAACTGATTTTCTATCATGAAAGTGCATGAAATTGTAAGGAAAGGAAGAAAGAGAAGGAAATCCAATGAGGGTATTGAGAATAGAAAGGATTTCTAGGTTTTTGGTAGGTTTAACATTAAATTTTAGTGAAATCCCATGTCTTTGAAAGATCTAAAGTGTTTCAAATATCATATTTTGATGATTCAAGATTCATATTTGTGATTATCCATGCAGAGTGAAAGTTTAGATGCATATTTCATACATGTTTTTGTAAAAATTGGTTTGAAAAGGGAGAAAATTAATGCTTTGAATGAAAGGTTCTCGAAGTAATAATTTATGTCGAATTTGGAAATATGTTTATAACATAAGTTATAGACCTGTGTCTTATCTTTCTAAGGCCTCTAGAATCACTTTAATCAAATTTGAAATGAAAAAGATATACCCTGATGAGTGAAGAAAGGTTAGATCTAACGCATTGAGTTACGCCTCTATTGTTAAACACCTTTTACACCTACTTTTAATCATCTTTTGTCAAAGTGGTAAACATAAAATTTGTATCTTACTTTCTTAGCTTCCCATAGACTTTGAAATAACCTTAATTAGAGTTAAAATGAGGGAGATATGGTCTTTTGAGTGAGAAGAGGTTAAGCTGGACAGAAACTTAGAATGTAGGACAGCCCAGAACACGACCGTATTCTAGGACATGGCAAGGCTGTGTTTTGAAAAATTTGAGATGTTACAACACATTTGAGACAATCTCAGACACAGTCGTCATCCAGGGCAAGGCCGGGTCGTGTTTGGAGCTATTTTTGCCCTATTTTATCTACAAATGACATTAAATGAACCACATTAACTAGATGATAATTATAGAAACCAAATTGAAGAAGAATGACCTATAATATTTGTGATATAATATTAGTTTTCACTACTTCTTATGATAACAAACTTGATATACATTGTGTAATAATGCATATATGTTAAATGATGAAGATGATTATGTATTGCCTATGCTATTGTATCAATGCCTGATAATTAGATGATATAATGTATGCATTGTCACATGATGGTAAGTATATTAATACATATTTGTTAAATGATGATGTGACGATGATAACAAGTATGATGCTAATGTTGTACTTGGCTAGTGCATAACCTTATGATGGTAGGGATGATGATTAAAGATTAATGAGTTGTAAATGGGTGTAATACAATATTGTTTGCTTTAGTTTTGCTATATTTCTTTTGATTAAGCCATGAATTGCATTGAAGTGAAGGATTAAATTATATATACCATGGTGAAAATGTTAATACATATAAGCTCCATGATGCCCTACATATTGAGAGGTATGACACATGCATGAGAGATAGGATGGCCATGCATATGATGTTTATCGACATATGTTTGTCGATGAAATGTGGTTGGAAATTGAAAAAATGTTAAGATGTCAGAATGATCCTTTCCGAAGTAACGTGACCCAGCGACATGCAGTATCTTGCTGTGTTAAGGTGATTGACGAATAATTAAAAAGATATATGAGATGTCAAAATCATCCTTTCTGAAGCAAGGTGACCCAGCGACATGCGACATCTTGCTATGTTAAGGTGACTAACAGATAATTGAAAAGATGTATGAAATGTCAGAATCATCCTTTCTGAAGTAAGGTGACTCGACGACATACGGCATCTTATTGTATTAAGGTGACTGACGGATAATTGAAAAAATATATAAGATATCATAATCATCCTTTCTGAAGCAAGGTCACATGACGAGATGTGACATCTTATTGTATTAAGGTGACTATCGGATAATTGAAAAAATATATGAGATGTTAGAATGATCCTTTTTTAAGCAAAGTGGCCAGACGACATGTGGCACCTTGTGGAGGTAAGGCAACTAAGGGGTCATTGGCTTTGATACGATACCGAGGTAGGAGACGCCCTATTAGCTTTGAGTGGCCAATGTGTGAAGGGCCGTTTTGACCAGGGACACAGTGGTGGGTGAGTAGCAAGAGAAAAAAGGCTCACACCACCTTGTGATTGGAAAAGATGGAAATTTCAGATAATTAGGCACTATGGAAATAAATGTGCAAGCATGATATTGATGCATAACCTATTTATTATGAATGCATTCTATTGATGCATAACCTGTTTATTGTGAATGCATGTTATTGATGCATAACCTATCTATTGAACATGCAAGCCTACTATACATTCTTATTATCTTATCATATACAAAGAGAAAAGTTTTTCTGTAGTTTATACAGCTGTACATAACGCTATGATTTTCTTACTTATTATATGACGCATTTAATGTTAAACTTATTGGAAACTTCTATTCTCATTATTTTTGGTGTTATGTTTAGATAAAAGTAAGTGATATGCTAGCTATTTCTATGCATTTGATCATAGAGATCCAGTCGATGGTGATACCTTGTGCAAATCCTAATGCCAGCACCACCTCCTCCACCCTTTGTACTCTAGGGGTGGTGTGTTGTTTAAGGGTTAATATTAGATTAACGTAACTGTATAACTCAATGTTACTTTTGTATAAATATTAACATATGATGTAGTTCTTGGATATGATGGTAATGGAATATATGTTGCTTATATACATGTGTATTATTTTCCGCTTGGATGTGTTATCGGTTGCCATATTCATCCCAAAAAAAAAGGGTCGTTACACAAATCACACTCAAATGAAGTCCAAAAATCATGAAATCAAGTTCATATAAAACTAGACATGCAAGAGACTATCTTGTTATAATAAAGAAAATAATTTTTAAAATTAGGACCAATACAAAATCATTAAAGGAAAATACCTCACCCTATGTGTCCAATTTCAAAGCATCCATAGGCTTTTATAATCACAAAATACCCAATCAAAGTCCAAAAATAATAAAATCAAGTTTATATGAAAGTAAACATGCAATATAAAAGTTTGGTACAAGGTTTTTCAGTAATGAGAGCAATATAAAATCTTTAAATAAAAAGGCACAACCCAATGAGTGCAGTCTTAGAGCAGTCATACAATTTAATGTTCAAAAAATATCCAAATGACATCCAAAAATCATGAAATCAAATTCATAGGAACCTAAAAAGCAAAAAATTATTTTGGTAGAAAGAACATATCTTTTCAGCAATATGGTTAGTACATAATCATTAAAGAAAAGACCCTACCTGATGAGTATAGTTTCAAAGTAATCATACTATTTAATGTTCAACACATACTTAAATGGCATGCAAAATTCATGAAATCAAATTCATTTGAAACTAGACACCCAAAATAGATTTTTGGAAGAAAATACATTTTTCCAACCATGAAGCAATACAAAATATTTATCAAAATACACCTTACCTTATGAGTCCAGTTTCATAATAGTTTATGCTCAAAACATATTCAAATGGGATCCAAAAATAATGAAACTGACTTCATATGAAACTAAACATGTCAAAGATTTTTTTAATAAAAATAATGTTTTTCAATTACATGGTCAACACAAAATAATTACAAAAATAAACTCTAATTTTACCTTTGTTGTTGTCTCTAACCTTATTTTTTTTAAGGCCAAAATGTAAGGGAAATAAGCCTTTTTCAATTGTCGTGCTTTTTTCTCCTTAATGGCTAGAAGATGACTATCTTTCTATTTTTTTTTCTCTTTCTTTGTTTATTTTCATTCTGATTGCTTTTCTTTTTGAATTTTATTTTCTTTCTTGTTGATCCAAGATCTTCTATATGCACAATAGAGGTTAGGGTTTTCTCATCTTCATTAAGAGGATTGGAGCTCTATGACCTATGACTCAAGTGACTAGTCGGGTTCACTAAAGCCTAATAGGCTTAAAACAAATAGGCAAGTAAAGTCCAAATTATTGTTTTAGAGAGAAGTGATGTGTTTATAATTAAGCATATTTTTAATACCTTTAAGCTTACGTTTTGTTTGATTTAAGTAGAATATAAATAAGAATTAATTGAGCTTTTTGTTTTGTGTTTTAGGAAGAAGAAAGAACAAAAGAAGAGGAATACATAGAGAAAATCTTGGAAAATTGTTGATTTTCGACCCTTCGTCACTAATTTATGCATATCTCTCTCATTTGAACTCTGATTGAGATGATTTTAGCTGTTATGGAAAGAAAAGACATATAACTACAACATTCGTGTTTCAAACTTTGGTAAATTCTAGACGTTTTTGGGCACCGTGCCACCCATAATAGAGCATTACGGCATTACGTCATTATAGATTTGGAGCACCACGCTATAGCGTCCCCAAGAAACGAAGCATTGCAGTGCTGATCCCTAGCACCATGGCACCACGGCACTCACCGTCGTACCAAAATGCTAAAATCATTATCTTTGGGTCTTTTTTACTCCAATTGAAGCCTGATGGGCCGGGTTTTGACCTAGAAACAGCTATACTTCAATGAGAAGCAACTAATCTATAAAAAAAAGGAAGAAATGAAGTATCAAGCTCTTAATTACCTTCTTTAATTCTTCTACAGATTTTTTATGGCCCTACGTAGCTGATTTACTTTTAGTTGGTAGAGGAAGATTGAAACCTCAAGGGATCTTCATGCATTATGAGAATTGGATTTGATTTTATTAGTTCAATCTTAATCGAGTATTGATTATTTATCTACTCTTCTCTTTTAAATGATTATTCATATGATTGTTAGGAGGTCCACTAGTATATTATCTGTCTTAATCTATTGTTGAATTATGTTTTGAACAAAATTTTTATTACTATATTCATGAGGCAAATAGGTTTAAGGATTTTGGATTATAAATCATTGAACCTATGATAAATAATTGACTGAATTAAATATCCCCGATGTGTTTATATTTATTCAGTTGTATCAATTTCTCTAGCTCTATGCGATTAATAGGTTAGACTTTACCGATATGTTAAAGGATTACTTATTAATTAGTGTTTAATTGAGGTGATTGCCATCAATTACTAGACTTAAGGAGGAACAGGGTTAAAATCCCAATGATAGATATTCACGTTAAGATTGATTATGTTGACAATGATTAATGCAATCCCTTAACGGTGGATATCAATCGAAACCAATATCTTTATTATTAATAAATCTCTCTTATTTACTTTCATTCTTGTTTACTTTTCTTTATTTGCCATTACCAATCCCCTATTTTCTTCATCACATAAGGCAATTCCAGTCTCTATAGAATCGACCCTTACTCCCACGATTACAAGTTAGTTGAGAGGTAAGGTATTAATTTGAGTGTGCCTACGACAGTACGCACCAAATTTTGGCGTCGTTGTCAGAGACTGCGTCTATTACCGTTTTGTGATTTTTATTTTAATTTATGCCTATGATGCCATATGCTAATTATCAAGATTTATAGTTTAATCCAGATATTAAAAAATTTGTATACATCACAGAAGAGGACTTCAAGAAGACATTGATCAAGAAAAGAAGAAAGTAATCATGGCTAGGCACCCCACTCGGAAGGAGCTTGTAGCTCCAGATTTGCATCAGCAACCCTTATGCATTACTTTTCCTAATCTTGATGATAATGTCAATTTTGAATTAAAATCTGGACTGATTCATCTTTTACCCAATTTTCATGGTCTTGCAAGTGAAGACCCACATAAACACTTGAAGGAATTCTATGTGGTGTGTACCAACATGAAGCCCTTTAGAGTAACTGAGAAACAAATAAAACTCAGGACTTTTCCTTTTTAATTAAGAGACTTAGCCAAAGATTGGCTATATTATTTACCATGTGGCACTATAACCACATGGAATAAGATGAAGAGAATATTTCTAGAACGTTATTTTCTTACATCTAGAGTCACTAATCAGGAAAGAAATATGCAGCATTAGGCAATTGCATGGAGAGACACTTTATGAATATTAGGAGAGATTTAAAAAGCTTTGTGCAAGTTGCCCATATCATCATATTAGTAAGTAGCTACTAATCTAATATTTCTATGAAGGTTTTTTGTAGGAAGACAAGAGCATTATAGATGCAGCTAGTAGAGGAGCACTAGTAGACAAGACTCTTGAAGCAGCTAGAGTCCTGATATCAAATATGGCTGCCAACTCCTAACAATTTGGCACTAGGCATGATCCTCCAGTTAGACATGCCCATAAGGTAAGTACTTCTTCTCTTCAGCAATAGATATCTAAACTTACCTCTCTTGTGCACCAAATGGCTACAGATACACCGCAGCAAGTTAAAGTCTGTGGAATATGTTCAGCAACGAGACACCCGATATGTGTCCTACACTTTAAGAGGAATCCACAGAATAAGCTAATGTTGTAGCAAAATTCCCTGACCAACCAAAGAGGTATGATCCTTACGCCAATACATATAATCCTAGATTGAAGGATCATCCCAATTTTATATATGGGAATGCACAAAATAGGCCTGTAGAACAATTTTTAGCAAAATCAACAGGCCTATTATCCTAGACAGAATGCATCTCAGGATCCCTCGGTAAGTAATCCCTTGGAAGATATGGTTAAATCTCTTGCACATAACACTCAGCAATTTTAGCAAGAGACAAAAGCTAGTATTCAATACCTGGCAAATCAAATGGGACAATTAGCAACCACAGTTAGCTAGTTAAAGGCTCAAAGTTTAGATAAGTTACCTTCTCAAACTATGGTAAACCCAAGCAAAAATGTAACTGCCATCATGCTACAAGGTGATAAAGAAGTTGAGATCTCAATGCAAGAGGTACATACACCAATTGAGCAAAAGGAAGAAAAAAATAATGATGCTATGAAAGGTAAGCATCCAGAAGGTAAGTTTGCACCTTTATTTGAATATGAACCTATACCTCCCTTTCCTAAAGCTCTGAAAGAAAATAGGATGCATGTGAAAACTTCTAAATTATATGATACCTTTATAAAGTTTGTGGTGAATCTTCCTCTTTTAGATGCAATCAGTCAGGAACCTCACTATGCCAATTTCTTAAGGGAATTACACACCCAACAGATGAAGCAGAAATTGAAAGGAGCTGAGAAATTAAAAGTAGGTGAGCACGTTCTACAATTATTCAGAAAAAACTCCCTACAAAATGCAAAGACCTAGGTATATTTTCTATTCTTTGCTCTATAGGCAACACTATACTTAATAAGGCCATGCTAGATCTAGAAGCATCTACTAATGTCATGCCATACTCTGTTTATGCATCTTTAGTACTAAGACCTTTGAAAGAAACTAGTGTTATAGTTCAATTGGCTGACAAATCTAATACCCTTTCTGAGGGTGTGGTTGAGGATGTTTTAGTACAAGTTGGTAACCTAATTTTTTCTGCCAATTTTTATGTACTTACTATGGAGAGTGGTGATCAAACTACTCTAATTTTATTAGGGAGACCATTCTTAAAAACATTTAAAGCCATAATAGATGTTCATAGTGGCACACTGACAATGGAATTTGAAAGAAAAATTATGAAATTTCAGTAATTGCAGTGCCATGAAAGATCTTACTGCCTATGCTATTAATATGGTAGATTTTGTAGCACAAGATGTTGAGCCTTCAAAGATAAAAGTTGAGAGATCAAACTTGAGTGTTCGCTTGCAGGAGAATAATAAGGAAGCTCTAAAAATGCAGCAAATAGGTAAGGATCCCCTTACCTTAGTAACAAATTCTAATGCAAGTTCACCTTCTGTTTTGCAAGACCTTGAATCAAATATGTCACCTCTTCCTAATCATCTGAAATACTTGGAAGTGGGAGATGCATAACCTATCATAATTATCAAAAATCTAGGTGCTCAAAAAGAGGAGGCAGTAATGCATATTCTTCAAGAAAAAGGAAGTGTCATTACAAAAACAATTGTAAACCTAAAAGGCATAAACCCAACTGTAGAGTTGCATCACAAATCTCTACAAATGAATAGCGAAGAAAATGGGCAAGAACTAGAAAAGGAAGCAAAGGCTAGACAAACATGCAGTGGAGTCAAGCATGTCCTCAAGGACATCAGCTGTCAAGCCAAGCTGTGGGAAATTCTCGCCATTGTAGGGCCAAGTGGAGCTAGAAAATCATCCCTGCTTGAGATTCTTGCTGGTAAAGTTACTCCACAAAGTGGGTCTATCTTACTGAACCAGAAACCTGTAGATAAACTTCAATTCAGGAAGATTTCAGGGTATGTTACACAAAATGATACTCTGTTTCCCTTACTTACGGTTGAAGAAATCTCTCCCTTGGTTTGGACCCTTTTTCATTATTAATATGGTTGCTTGTCTGCAGTAGAACTTTAAGGTTTGAATCAGTCCAAGAAATTTCAAATTAAAGTATACATCAAGGATCCTCCATAAATGACATAAGGGGTTTTAAGTTGAGCCAACGACATTAAACAAAAGCGCTTATTAGGAGGCAACCCAACATAGTCATAAAAAAAAAAAAAGAGGAAGTGGAAATTAGAAAAATTCAGGGTCCAATAAAGCAATACGTGCATTCCACCCCAAACAAATTCAAGGAAGTTCACTTAACTCATATGTTTTCATATATTCTTCTCTATTTTTATCTTTCTTTTTCATTGAGGATAATGTAAATTTTGAATGTGGGGGTGGAAGTATATTTGCTTAAAGAATTAGGACCTTATTTTGAGCATCAATTTTTTTTTATTTTCACTAGTAATGCACTTTTATTGCGTTTGGCAAGTTAAGTGATTGTGTGAGTATTTCAATTTATGTTTTGGGATGTTAGGCATAACCAACAGCTAATGATATGATTATCCAATTTTTTTTAACTCTTGAAAAATGTAGAAAATTCATGGTTGTGTGCAATTTTAAACCTTTTGTAATTTATTATTTTTGACTTTAGAATCCTAAAACATTTTTACAAAATAACTTTGGGCATTTAATTTGTCTTTTACTTAGAGAAGGTTTATACAATTCAAAAATATTTCATGATCTCAATAGGATTTTAGAACTTATTTGAATGCTACTTAAGGCGAAATTCTAGGCTAATACTATTATTTAAGAAATGATTTAGGCATTATTTGATATATTGAACTTTTCAAGCCTAACCTAAATAATGAAATATCCTTATTTCCTCTATTTTGAGCTTAATGAACTTTTCCTTCTAAAAATCACAAATGAGGCAAAAGCCAAATTTTGTATGAATATCCTTATTTTTAACCCTATTCACTCACTCCATGATTATTTTTCTGAATACTTGTTTTGTAAAACTTCATTGACAAAAGGTTGGAAGGGAGGAGCAAAGAAAAGAAAAGAAAAATTCAAAGAGAATAAAAGCATTATGATATGGTTGAAAAAAAAAAGAAATAGAGAACCAAAGAAAAGGATGAATTAAATTCAATTGAAGCAAGAAAATGAGTGTGGGGGAAAATCCTCCCCTAAAATTGAGAAAATCTTAAGAGATCAGATTTAATCATGTGGTACTGAGTAATTAAACCTAAATTTGTATAATTTATCTTACCTTATACCCTGGTCACATTACATGTTAAATAAGTCATATTGATCCTAGAGGTAGTTTTGGCCTACATTAGTAGAGAGTGGCATGAAAAATAAGCTTATGGAAATGCTAAACCAATTAGAGATCTACACCCAAAATTTTGGATATATAAATTCATCCGGGTAAAAGAAAATTTATTGACGCAAAAACACATACACACTCGAGATTCAAGAGAATAAAACAATGGATTACGTTTGGGTTAATCTTGTGCATAGTTATGATCTTTCAAAAAATTTCTCAAGCATATTTTATATTATGAGGCAAAAGCTTGGTAAGCCTAACACTCACTATATATATTGATTTTTGTTTTCATCTTTAGATATTATTTTGCTTGAGGACAAGCAAAAGGTTAAGTGTGGCAGTATTTGATGTGTTTATAATTAAGCATGATTTTAATACCTTTGAACTTACTTTTTGTTTGATTTAAGTAGAATAGAAATAGGAATTAATTGAGTTTTGTGTTTTAGGAAGAAGAAAGAAGAAAAGAAGAGGAAAATAGAGAGAAAATCATGGAAAAAAAGCTGATTTTCAACCCATTTTCACTAATTGAAGCATATCTTTTTCAGTTGACTTCCGATTGAGGTGACACCAGTGGCTATGAAATGAAGAGACATAGAGCTACAACTTTCTTGTTTAAAACTTTGGTAAAATTTGAAAGCTTCTCGGCACTGCGGCCCTCATAATAGAGTGCCACGACATTATAGATCTGGAGCGTCGTGGCGCGGCATCCCCAAGAACTAAAGCGCAACTACGCTAATCCCCAATGTCGTAGCAGCCTGTGGCCAGGTTTTCGAAGCACCGCGACACCCCGTCAGAGCGAATCCGTAGCATTGCGGTACCTGCTGGGACACTAGAATGCTGAAATCGTAATTTTTTTGGTCCTTTTAACTCCAATTGAAGCTCGATGGATGGGATTTTGACCTAGAAATAGTTATACTTCAATGAGGAGCAGCCAATCTATAAAAAGAGGAAGAAAGGAAGCATCAAACTCTTAATTACTTTCTTCAATTCTTCAATAGATTTTCTTATGGTCCTGTGCGGCTGATTTACTTTTAATTGGTAGAGAAAGATTGAAACCTCAAGAGATCTTCATGCATTGTGAGATTTGGAATTAATTTTAGTAGTTCAATCGTAATCGAGTATTGATTATTCATCTACTATTCTCTTTTCAATTATTATTCATATGATTGCTAGAAGGCCTACTAGTATATTATCTGTTTTAATCTACTGCTGAATTATGTTTTGAACAAAGTTTTCATTCTTATGTTCATAAAGCAAATAGGTTTAAGGATTTTAGATTATAAATCATTGAAACTATGATGAATAATTGATTGAATTAGATATAGCTGTTGTGTTTATATTTTTTTAGCTCTATCAATTTTTCTAATTCTTCATGCGATTAATAGGCTAGATTTTACTAATGTGTTAAAAGATTGCTTATTAATTAGGGTTTAATTGAAGTGATTGTCATCAATTACTAGACTTAAGGAGGAACATGGTTAAAATCTCAATGATAAATATTCACATTAAAATTGATTATGTTGTCAATGATCAATGCAATCCCTTGACAGTAGATATCAACCAAAGTCAACATCTTTATTATTAATAAATCTCTCTTATTTACTTTCATTCTTGTTTACTTTGTTTTATTTGCGATTATCAACCCTCCATTTTCTTAATCATATAAGGTAATTTCAACCTCTGTGGGATTGACCCTTACTCCCACGATTATAGGTTAGTTGAGAGATAAAGAATTAGTTTGGGTTTATCTGCAACAGTACGCACCAAAAAGCTTATCAGATGACCCCAAAAAAAAATAATTTAAAAAACCAATATACCAAAAAAAAAAGTAATGACTCAAAGTGACACTAAAATTTAAAAAATACCACGATTAACATAAAAAAAGTCGACACACTTTTTTATTTTTATTATTTTTATTTTTGAGATTTTTATTTTTTCTTTTCTTTTTTGTAATTTTAAGCATGATTAAAGGGGTCCCAAACAAAATGCAATGTTTATAGTGGGCCAACCTAGGTGGACCCAATTGGCCCATTTTTCAAGTTCTACGAGTAAAGTTTAAGTATAAAAAGTTTACCTAGGTTTGGGTTGTAAAAGCATCTTGCTGAGTTTGTATTTTTTATCATTGCCCTTAATTTATAAAAAATTCTTGTTGTTTGCTTGGGAGTAGACGTAAGATCTTTTCAAATATTTGAACCATTATATATTTTGTGGTGTTTAGTTTTATCTCTCCTTTATTCTCAACTTTTCATTTGATTTGAAAAGTTTAGGAAACTATTCTTACATTACTTACTAAGATCAAAGCACTTGCTTTCCATAAGTATAAATTGAAAGAAACTTTTCTAGAAAAAAATTGTATTTCAAGGTATTCAAAACAAAATTGTTTTGCACTTGTTTCTTTGAAAAACCTCTGTCTTACTTATGTTCAAACTAGTTTTGATTAGATAACCTTGAACCGATATAATTTGTGATTAGAATTTTATTTACAATTGTCTTCTCAATTTGAATTTTAGCAACTTATTTTAACAAACTCTACTTCGTAATTTCTAAGTAACTGAAAAAGGATTTCTGCCACATTGTTTTCCATCGTCCTTCATGTTTATGAAAAAGGTTTTAAAATTCCATCCACCTAATTCAATCCCCCTCTGGGGTGTATCTCTACCTGGACTAAGAGAAATGATGGAGATAGACAAAGAACTAAGTTAATCACCCTTATTAAACCTGATTTACAAAATGGGACTTTACCAACTAACTAAAATGAAATAAGAAAATTATCAAGGAGATCGACTCAGTACTATTTAGATATGGAAGTCCTAGATAAGAAATGAGTCTCAAGGCCCTATTTAAAATGCATAACCTTAAGAGAGGTCGACTACTTGTTAAGAGAGATACATAAGGGAATCTATGGGAGTTATATAATGGGCACAAGAAATGGTCCAAAAAACCTATGAGAGAAGGATTCTACAAGCAAGAAATGTTGATAATCAAGTTGAAGATGACCAAGCTACATTCCCTTATTGCCCCTATCCTTTTGAAATTTTAAGGAGCTTATATTCTTAGTCATTTCCCTTAGCCATAGGAAAAAGAAAATTATTAATTGTTGCAATTTATAACTTTATAAAATGGGTGGAGGCCAAGCCTTTGCCTCCACAAAAACTAGTAGTACAAAAAATTTCATTTGGAACATTGTGGTGTGCAAGTTTAGGATTAACCATGTGGTAATGAAAGTGACACTGAATTTTGTGAATGAAGGGTTTAAGAGATTTTATGAGAAGTTGACAATGAAGTTGAAGAGAAACTTAGTTAAACATTTTGCCACTAGCAATTAAACCAAGTTAGCAAACAGATCACCTTGGAAAGCCTTAAAAAAAGGATTGGCAAGGCCAAAGGATGATGGGTTGATGAATTGTCCTTTTTCTTACTAAACCATGGTAGATGGATATAATGCATCAAATAACATTAACTATTTAATGAAGATTTGGATTTAGATAAGGAAATGAGGGAAATAACACACATTAGGATGGTAGCATACAAGCAAAAGTTTGCTTGATATCATAACAAATGGGTTTGGAAGCGTAACTTTGAGAAAGGTGACCTAGTGCTTCAAAAAGTCCATACTGGGTGAGAAAAGTTATATTGAGAGGAGATTATAAGCTAGAAACTATAAAGGATTAAGCCTTAGAATGTAACTAGCTTGAGCAATTATTTTATGTACAAAAACTCTATCTATGCTAAGTCAATTGCAATTAGACTAAAAGGCATAAATTAATGAAGACATATTTATTGAATTAGTTTGTGTTTAAAAATTTTAAAAATTAAGCCAACTAAATAAGTGCAATCAAAAATAGGTAAAGGAAAATCCCCTTATCAACTAACTTCAAAGCTAATTGAAGATGTCAGTAAGAGTAAACCCTAATCTAACCTACCCTAAAGCTGGGTGGGGATGTCGCTAGGGCAGCCCCTCCATTAATCAACCCCAAAGATGACGGATAA
This sequence comes from Gleditsia sinensis, assembly GCA_037074535.1. Classification (NCBI taxonomy): domain Eukaryota; kingdom Viridiplantae; phylum Streptophyta; class Magnoliopsida; order Fabales; family Fabaceae; genus Gleditsia; species Gleditsia sinensis. The sequence goes on along the minus strand of CM073475.1, from coordinate 10,342,979 downwards.
CTTTTCAATAATATAGGTATATCCCTTGTCTATAATAGGTAAAGGCAGATCTGCCAACAAACTAACCCTATAGTTGGATAAAGTCATCGCTAGGGGTCAAGCTCTCTATCAACCAGCTGTAGGACCAAGGAATAATGATTGCAAGTTAAAACCCAAGCTCTACCAAACACAATAATGAGTCATAATAAAACTAAGGCATAATCGACCATTTAAAATCTAAGTAAACCAAATTGGAAATCTCAAGTTCATTAACTTGGCAAGTTTGAATGACCAATCAAATTATCTAATTAGTTTTGCAATTAATGTTCAAGCAAACTACTATTTTTCCATAGACTAATTTAATTTTTTGTTGGCTGAATGAATTAAGAATGGAACAAGAAGATCAAAACAATAAATAGGAGACAGTGATCAAAGCTAAATACATATTAATTAACACATAATTTGTCCCGAAGCCTACCTCACTCAATTAAAAGTAAAATACAAAATTAAGACATGACTCAAAGACAAATTAACCATCATATTGTATGAGTAAAGAGTCCTTGAATCTTGGCACAAACTAAGGCTAACCTAAGGGATCAAAGCACTTAGACATTTGTAACACCATAACCTCAACTTGCTAACTAATGACATGGTTGACAACCTTGCCATCTTTCTCATTAAGGGTGTCATTAATATGCCTATCCATAACGACCTTGTAAGGGTCTGCCCCTTTAGTCACAATGTTGAGATTAAGGTTAAACATGGCTAGCTAAGCAAGAAACCTTTGAAAGCAAAGGTCTGTAGTAAATGTGGTTTAGCCTTTTGCAAGTATTTGTGCTCCATCCTATGTTTTGGCTCTTTAATCAATGAATGCTTGCTCAGCTCGTGTAAGGTCCTTTATGGCCTCATTCAAGGCGACTGAAGGGATTAAACCTACTTTGATCCTTCCTTGGCATCATTTTAAGCCAAAATGTTCTCCCAGGTTACTTGAAGTTCTTCGTTCAGAGTAATAACTTTTAGTTCAAATTCTTGGATGGTCTTCTAGTTCAAATTCTTGGGTAGTCTTCTTAAAGCCACCTACTTCACCCCCACTTGCACTCATGTTCTTTAGTTTGGCCCTTTAAGGAGAAGTTCCTCATTGGCCTTAGCCTCATCAAGGACCTTCACAACCTTCCTCTAGAAATCAGAGGCAACTTCACAAGCTATAGCATATATAATGCTCAACCTTAGTTAATCTTGACCAACCACATCCAAATTAGCTTCCCAACCTTGGCTTTGCTCTAATATGTAATGAGCCTCGTAGTCCACCCAAAATTGGTAGACAAGCTTGATAATGAAAATTAAGTCATAAATGACCATATAAAGAAAGTCTAGTCAGTCCCCTCCCTTAATGCTAGTAATTTTTCCAAGCTCTAGCCATTGCAGTACATGCAACCTCATTAAATGACCATGCTTTGTACACTCTCCCAATGTCATCATGGTGTCTCTTTTGATTTGAATTATGAAGAGAATTAATTAGGGAACTCTACTGCTTGGACTAATAATCTTTGATCTCGGGCTATCTACAAACAACCCTTTTTAAGCGGTCATTACGATCCCTACAAGCCTCTAAACCCTCAAAGATAACCTACTTGCCTTTGTTTTTAAATGCTGGGGCAGTATGGGTATTCAGGTGATTTCCCAGGCTAGTGCTCTTAGTTTGCTAAGACTTCTCGTCACCCTTTTGATTCAACTTTGCTATATTAGCTTAAATATGGTTAATGTTCACTTAGATACCTACAAAAGATAGTGCACAATCTAAATAAAAAAAAGTAGGCAAGGTCAACAATACAAGAGGGATTTTAGGAACATTCTACTTAGCAACATTTAACGTTAAATGGCTAGTCTTAAGGCCAAGCTATTTAACCTAAATAAAAAAAAAGTAAGCAAGGTCAACAGTACAAGAGGGATTTTAGGAACATTCTACTTAGCAACATTTAACGTTAAATGGTTGGTCTTAAGGCCAAGCTCTTTAACCTAGGGTACTAGTTAAGTCTACGCGATTGAAAAGATAGGCTTGTACTTGACATCTTATAGAAGCAATTCCATCACAATCTTACAAACTTATTCCTTTTAGGTTTTGACTAAATAGACAAGACCACGAATATTTTCAACCTAAGTAGTCAGGTTTGGATATAAACTCAATCATCAACACTTATTTCATTTAAGGTGAAGAAGTAGAAGAATGTTTCTATAATTAGCACCATCATTAATTGATCACAAAGAACTTAGAAAGCACTTATTGTGATCTAAGCATTCGGCATCAATTAGGTTGAGTAGGACTCGAGAATATTAAGGATGTTGAACGTATACTTATACATAACAAAGTAGTTTTTATTTTAGGACAGCACAATTTTGTCATTAAGATACCACATGATGCTATAAATAGATGCTAGTTTGTACTTATAAAAGCTTTCTTCTCACAAATACTGACACCTCATTATCTTGTAGTAGAAGAAACAAATCCCTCTAACATCTTTCCTAACCTAAGAAAATTCCTTCAACAACTCTAAGTCAAATCTTATGTCTATCGCACCCTCATCCCCATCCACCTGCTCAGCTTGCCTCTCCATTTAAGCATCCTCAATAGATGGAACCATCGATTCAAATTGCCGAGAAGGTATTTTTTTCATTCAACTCATTCCTTTTAATAGGAACTCCCTCGGTCCATTTTAATTGAATTGGTTTAGCCAAAGCAGAAGAATTATACTCTAACTTGCTACAACAAACTAAATTTCCTGATACCTCCCTTATTTCCATGAAAATTCAAAGAGAAATCAAACAAGTCTATGAGACATACATATATGATTGATAGAAAGGATAGTTAGATATATAAGAATACCTATAAATTTAATCTTTTTAGTTAAAGTTAGTTTCTTAGCTAAGGACACTTGATTGCCTTAGATTAAAGAACTCAATAAATGCCCTTATTATCATATTTTTTTGGAAGTTAAGGGGGAGAATAAGACTTTTCCAACTAAGCGTTGCTCAAAATAAATTCTCAAGAACCAAAAGAAGAGCATCCATGCTTACCAAAGACGAACAGAAACAAGCCTTGAGAGTCCCTTAAAAAAGACAAACAACCACGAAGCACAAAAGACCAAAAACTACCATATCAAATGACGTAAATACAAGGAGGATTAAGAATACAAAGTGATAATCATTCAAGAATCTTATAAAAGCACTCGAGATCACTGAAAAGAAAATTCTCATAAGCAAAGGAATCTTTAAAGAAACACTTTTCATAAAGTGAAAGGGAGAGAGAAATAGAGAGATATTTATAATATGTGACAATTAAGCTTCAAATGTCAACGTTTTACGAACTAAATTTGATAACGTTGAATTATAATCTAATTGAAATGACCACAATACCTCTATGATGACATCCCTTTAAAGTCGACAATAGGTAGTGCAAACGAAAAAACAAGAAATCTCCACATGTATCACACCTAGCCTACTCGAATGCCACAATCATTCGATGGGATTAGGCTGTCTAAAATAAGATATTACTATTTGGTCTCCCATGTCTTAGCTCAACCAGCATAACCTTAAGTCTCCATGACCAAAGCTCAAGAAGACTTGAAGAAGGGCTAGTGATGAAGGATATTTTGGATCTATCTTATGAATTGAATAAGTCCAAGTATTTGGGCTAGCTGAACTGACCCATTGAAGGGCCCAAGAAAAACTAACTGACCCATTAAACCTAAATGCACATTGAGCTTGTCCACAACAGATCACACTAGGAGTAGGGTATCATGTATGGCCACATCTTGCCTTCTATAGAAATTAAATTTCAGTGAACATATGCCAATATCCATATTGGGATCATTAAAGCAATGGTCAATCAACAAGTGATGCTCGCTAACACGTGCTGACAAACCAAAGTTACCATTTTAACCTTGAGGGGATTGCTTATAATTAACTAAATCCTTCTCTCAAGTAAGGGCCCTTTGCTAATTTCTTCTCTTTCCCTTATTGCTTCCTTCAGAGTTTACTTAACCATCGGAGCCTATGCAGAAGCTGCTACTCCCTAAGGTTTTAATCTTGTCATGCAACTGTCTTGGAAGTCCACTGTTCTCTACCAATAACAAGCCACCGTTAAGTCAATGGTCAATCAACAAGTGACACCTGCTAACATGAGTTGACAGACCAAAGTTACTATTTTAACCTTGAGGGGATTGCCTATAATTAACTCGGTCCTTCCCTCAAGTAAGGACTGCTAATTTTTCTCGTATTTACCTTATTGCTTCCTTAAAAGTTTACTTGGCCATTGGAGCATATGCAAAAGCCACTGCTCCCTAAGGTTCTAACCTTGTCATGCAACTTTCTTGGAAGTCCAGTGTTCTCTACCAATAACGAGCCCTACCTTTGGAGGCCTAAAGGAGACCCAAGTCAGTAAATCAATTACCAATTATGAACACTACTTTTAAATACTTTTGGTTTTCAATGTTTAGAAACATTTTTATTCCTTTAATTTTTTTAGACAAATTTAGTCCCTCTACATTATTGATTATCATATAATTAAAAAATATTATATTAAATTAATCTTAAATGGATACTGAGTTGGCTTGTCGACTTAACAAGGTGGGGGCCCATGACGAAATGGTGTTTAGAAATAGAAAGTTGAGGTGCAGCCCACATTGTTGTCTCTGCAAGTCAATTCAACACAATTTTTTACATTATTAATAACTGTCGATAACATGAAGGGGTGAATTTTCCTAAATTAAAAGGTGAGGGACCAAAATTGCGTCTTTCAAGCATTGGGACTTGGAAGGACTAAAATTGTAAAAAGACTGTATGAACGTTGTTATTACAAATCAAAGTGGAAACCTAAGTAAAAATATATAGTATTTGTCCTCCTTATTACGCTTATCCCTATCCATAATTTTTCACTTCATTCTAAACATGACTGTCTCACCATTTGAAATCAATTAATAGATCGGTCTCAACTATACTTTCTTAAAAATAAAAAAATTAACTCAATATCGTTTGTATATTATAGGAGTTGGAGATATGCACAAAAATTGCGATAACTGGATGCTCTCACCTCTCCTTTTTTCTTTATATTGTTAGAAATTGGGCTAACTTTATCTTATTTAATTAATTTAATAACTATATTTATATTTACAAGAGAACTCAATATCGATTGTCTCTTTAGTTCCATTCTTCTTATCAATTAGATAATTTATATTACAATTTAAATAGTAAACTTTTGAAACAACTCTACCCTCAAAAACTTCCAAATGTTTTTAGTGTCTAAATTCAATACAAACATTTATAAATAAAAAACAATAGGTTTTCATATTTTATAGGTAATATATATAAAGCGAATGTAGAAATAGGTTACAAATTTGTATGTGCTTTCCCTTTGAGATTTTTCTCAATTAAAAAATGAAATAACGTCTCAATACACACCTACAATTAAAAAAGCACCCACTATAAGAACTAAATTTATAAAATAATTTATTATAAGAAGTCTCATTGTTTGCTAAAACAGACAAAATAAAACATCAGTCTCATGAATAAATAAATTTTATGTATTTATATTACATATATTTAAATTAACAAAATATATTTATTTATTAAAATCAAATATTATTTCGTGGCTTACGTAATATCTCAAAATTTTTATTTTTAAATAATATTTTATTATGAACAAGTATGATTTTTTTTTAAATGACTAAACATATTTTACTGGAAGTAAATATATTTTTGCTTAAAATAATTATTGTTTTGATTAAAATAATTATATTGGCCTCTAATAAATTTTTGTTTTATTTTTAGAAATATTCTTTCTTTTATTGTTTATAAAAATATTTATTTTGTAATTTATTTTATTAAGATTTTTACCAAGAAAAATCTTGATGTAAGAGTTCAATTAAAATTTTATGAGGATGTAAATTTTTAAAAAAATTTGAGATGTTTTAAGATGAAAAACGGTATTTATATGAATATATATGAAATAAAATGAAAATAAATCTAAATATTTAATTATTAAATAATAATAAAATAAAATAAAAATAAAAATAAATAAAAGAGACAGAAACCGAGAGGAGTTGTAAAATTATGAATAGTATAAATAGTGTGAATAGTAACTTTCATTTTCTTCTCTAGATCTAGAGTGCCTATTGACTTCTGATCTCAAAACTGAGAGTACCACTGGATTCAAGATGAAGCATACTATGATTTTGACCGAACAATTTTTCAAATCAGCCGTTGAATAGCCGCAGATCGAAAGTAAAAAATTTTAGAAAAAGGGAAGTTCTGAAATTCTTACTTAGAGACCTTAAATTGAAAATCTGACACCGTAGATAGATTCAGGAGTTAGATAAACCATAAGATATGAAAATTTTCAACTATTTAACAACTTTTTGTTCTTGATGAATAGTATTTTCTGGTGATGAATAATATTTTTCGGTGGTAAATAGTATTTTTCGGCCATGAATAGTAACCAAATTTCTAGAGTCATTTCCTTGATTTTTGAACTCTCCAGACACATTTTTTAAGTCTGTTTAATCAAATGTAAATTGAAAAAGTGTATTCTGGGGCTATCCAATCTGAAGCCCTTACCATGTGAGTAAATGATTCTTTCTATGACTTACCCTATACTCTTCTTGATCTTTAAGCATGTATTTAATTATGTTTATGAGATATTTACATTTTTAAATATTTCTAAAATGCATTAAAATTTATCTGAATTACTTACAATTTGGAATATAGTTCGAGAAGAGTATAATTTTGAAAATGGATTTCTGAACTCATGGTATATCTAATTTCACATGTATTTCTCATTAAATGATAAAGTGAATATTTATGCACGTGGCATTGATTTATAAAACTATAAAATTACTGATTATGATTGAATGGAAATCGTAAAGCTCGTGGCAAGTTGTTTGATAATTTTACATTGCATTTGATGAATATACATTTATATATATGGATGAATATCGACGGGTTGTATGGTTTGTGACAGTATCGAATAGGGGACGCCTTATTAGCCTGAGTGAGCCGAGTGAGGGCCGCTCCAACCGGGTGACAGTGGTAATATGAGGAGGCAAATGGGTGATGGACTCACATTCTCTGATCACTATTGTGACTATAGTCAATCGATCACTATGCATATAGCAAATGAGTGTGTGGGTTAACCAGATCGCTGAATGAAGCAGGTCATTTTAAATTGGGTTGATCAGGTCGCCAAATGAGGCAGGTTGTAACATCTCATAATTTTGATTTTTAAATAATAATGTTTTGTTATAAAAATATATATTTTTATTTGTTTAAAAAGAATTATGTTCTACTAAAAGTAAGTATAGTTTTAATTAAAATAATTATATTGGCCTTTAATAAATTTTGTTGTACTTTTAGAAATATTCATTCTTTTATTATGTATAAAGATATTTATTTTGTGATTTGTTTTATTGAGATTTTTATCAAGAAGAATTATGATTTAAGAGTGTAGCTAAAGTTTTATGAGAATGTAAATTTTTTTAAAAAAATTATGATATGTTAGGATGAAAAACGAAATTTATATGAATTTATATAAAAGAAAATTCTATTATTTAATTATTACATAATTATTATTATTATTATAAAAAAAATAAAAGAAGAAAATTAAAGGGGAGGGGGAGACAATACAGAGAGACGGAGAACGTTTTAAAAATTAAAATTGAGTGAATAGTGAGTGAATAGTAATCTTCAACTTTTTTTTTAGATTGGAGTGCCTATTGGCTTCCGATCTCTAAACTGAGGGTATTATTGGATTCAGGACGAAGAGTACTACGGTTTTAACCGATCAATTTTTCAAATCAGCCGTTGAATCGCCGTAGATCTGAAGTAGAAAATCTAAAAAAGGGTAAATTCTAAAACTCTTACTTAGAGACCCCGAATTAAAATTCTGACACCGTAGATGGATTCAGGAGTTAGTTAAATCTTAGGATAAGAAATATTTTATCTATCTGACAACTTTTTGTTCGTCGTAAATAGTGATTTTCGGCGGATGAATAGTGTTTTTCCGGTGAGTGAATAGTATTTTTCAGCGATGAATAGTGACCAAGCTCCTGGAGTCATTTTCTAACTCTTTGCACCCTTCGGACATGTTTTTGAGGTCTAATTGGTCAAATTCAGCTTGAAAAGTACATTTTAGAGCTGTCCAACCAGGAGCCCTACCCTGGTGAGTAGATAATTCTTTCTATGACTTGCCCCATGCTCTTCTTGAATTATAAATGTATTATTGTTTCTGTTTATAAATTATTTATACTATTATAAGTTTCTAAAATGTGTGAAAATATCTGTTATACTTACGAACTGTCACATAGTTCAAGAAGAGTATGGTTTTAGAAATAGATTTTGGAACTCATTAAATATGTGGTTCTAAATGTATTTATCATTATTTGATAAAGTGAATATTATGTGCACAATGCATTGATTTGTAAAGCTATATACTTGTGAAAATGATGCATGTCATATTATAAATGAAATTGAATAACAAGCGTAAAGCTCATGGCGAGTTGCTTGATAATTTTACATGTATTTATATGTATTGATGAATATCAGCTGGTTGTGTGGCTTGTGACGGTATCGAATATGGGACGCCCTATTAGCCTGAGTGAGCCGAGGGAAGGCCGCTCCAACAGGGTGACACTGGTAATGTGAGGAGGTAGGAGGGTGATGTACTCACATTCCCTGATCACTTATTGTAACTAGGGTCGAGGTCACTATGCGTATAACAAATGAGTTATATTTTCATTGCATTGACCATATTGCCAAGTGAGGAAGGTGCATTAAAAGTGATGATTTTATCTCCAAATCTTAATATTTTACTATAGCTTATACAGCTGAGCATAATAACATTTGTTTAATGATCATACTGTGTAGCATATGGTTTTAGATATCTGAATATCCTTTTATTTGAGAATATTTGAAATACGGGTCTTATATGAATGTACTTCTGAACTGTATTTTCTATATGACACATTTTAAAATATAAGTACATCCATATGCTGACCTAAGAGGTCATAGGAGGAATTATTTGCTCATTGAGTTGTCAAACTCACTACACGATATTTTCACATTTTTCTGATAAGAATATCATAGTTTAATTCGGCAGATAGGTGACATATTCTCTGGGTGAGTCTACGTTACTTCCAAAACTCACGGTCTTTGAATTATACTGTGTTTGTATTCTATAGTGCTTTGAATGCTACAGGCAAGATCCTTGTTTCTGCTGTACTTTGATGTTTATAGACTTGGTCTGTATATTGTGTATACATGAGATATCCTATATGTATCTATTCCCATGATAAAGAATTGAATTATGTATCTTTATGGAAAATATCTGATTGCGGAAAATAAATAAAATAAAAAAATTATTTTACGTAACGTAAATTGAGGGCGTTACAAGTTGACATTAGAGTATTAGGTTTCCCTGTGGCTAATAGAGCAAAGAATTATGTAATAAGACTTTGAGTATGGGTATGTAACTGCAGACATATTTATACTCACGGTGCTGTTGTGGAATTTTATAAAGTGTCATCTTTTTCTTCCTTCTAACTCATTTCCTTAGATATGCGAGGTTTAAACGTCTATGCGTATGTCCTAGATGGTATCTTTTGTGTGTAGACTACTAGTTCAGCTTTTGAATTTGTTTTGACGAAAAGTCATAAAGAGAACCCTCTTTGGAAATTAGCTAAAAATAAGAAAATTTTATCCAAACACAAAGGGAATGGCTTGTTTGGATGTCAAAAATATTTGAATTGATTATTTGATTTGCTTATGTAAAATAATATGACGAATGGCTAATATAATATTGATAGTGGGTTATGATGTGATCGAGATTGTCAACTCCAAGATAATGATTTAAAATAAAGTGAGTGTTTTGAAAATAGATTTAAATCTCTTTTTGGATGGATGAGCTGGAATCTATATATATAAATGGATTTGGTAAGTTGTGGGTTGGATTGAATTTGAGAGCGGAGAATCTATGAAGATAATATTTTCAATGATATATTTTGTTGATATAAGGAATTCGAAGACAGTTTGATTTTCAATAATACTATGTATAAACATTATGATAAAGGAAGGTTTACTCATGGAAATTTAAAATTTAAGGTATGCAAAATGGGTAATTCATGTGAAGGACTCTTAGATAGACATAAATTTTTCATGATTAATTGTTAAGATATTGCATAAGCATGTTAAAGAATAAAGTCACAATAGATTGAATTTGTTTAAGTGTTTTAAAGTGCGATCTAGCTGATACAGTATGAAGATGTCATCAATAGCAGAAAATGTTAGTAAAGGAGTTGCAAGTAGTGAGCAATCATGGAAGCAAGTACCCAGTAATTTAATTTCACCTTTAGCGACCATAAGTTATTACAAAAAAGGGGTGCTAAGAATATTTGGCAGTGATGAGAGATGTTGATATAAAGTATACTAATGTAGATCAGGTTCTAGAAGTTAGGAAATTTCCTGACGTGTTTTCAAAAGAATTGCCTAGATTACCCTCGAAACGAAAAATAGAATTTGATATTGATTTACTTCTTGGAACCCAATTAGTATGTATATCTCTATATAAAATGATATCGATTGAATTTTTTTAAAAAAATTTAGTTATAAGACTTGCTAGATAAGGGATGTAAATGCCATAGTACTTTTATTTGAAGTGCTCTAGTTTTATCTGTAAAAAAGAAAGATGGATCACTATGACTATGCATAAATTATAGACAGTTAAATAAGGTGACAGTGTGGAATAAATATCCATTACCTCGTATAGATGATCTGTTTGATCAGTTACAAGGTGCTCAATGTTTTTCAAAAATTAATTTGAGATATGAGTAACATTAATTGAGGATGAGAGAAGAGGATATACGAAAATTTTCTTTTAGGACTCATTATGGGCATTATGAGTCATTGGTTATGTTATTTAGTTTGATAAATATCCTAACTGTTTTTATAGATTTAATGACTAGTAATTAGGTCATCCCTGAATCAACTTGTTATTATATTTATTGATGATATACTAAAATATTTCAAAAGTTCAGAGGATCATAAGTAACATTCAAAGATAGTTTTAACAACTCTAAGGGAGTATGGTTGGTAAAGATGGTATCCAACTAGACTCTAAGAAAGTAAAAGTGATACAATAATAGTTACGTTTTACTACATTTAAAGATGAAGATCCAAATCCATTTTGTGTTTCCTGCGGTTGTCTGCCGTCCATTCTATTTGAGTCATAGTTGGATCAGGTACATGAACATATGCTTGTAAAGTATCAATCAACTCCTCAGCATTTGAAGCCGATATAAGAATTCGTCGTGCTGAGTGTGAGATGAACCTTTGTTCCACAACATGATTAAGGAAAAACAACAGACCATCAAAAAAGTGGTTAACATTTAACAAACCTATCGGTTTGTGATGCATATTTAATTGTGCCCAAGAGACTATTTGAAAAATTTCTTCTAAAGTACCAAAACCCCCTGATAAGGCAATGAAGGCATCAGCAATGCTCATCATTCTAGCCATGCGCTCAGGCATGGATGCAACCCTAAATTCTTCTCCAATTGTTTTTCCTACGATGTTAGATGCAGCTAGAGCTGTAGGAATAATACCTAGAATTTGGCATCCTTCTACATGGGCAGCTGTGGACACACACCCCATTAATCCACAGTTACCACCACCATAGACTAAATGAATTTTTCTCCTGGCCAGTACCATACCCAAGTTTTGTGCAACTTTCACATACTTTCCATCTTTTCTAGGACTGGAACCACAAAAGATACAAATATTTCGAAATTGATGAAATGTGATTCCCTCCATAACTGCACACACCTTAACTAAGAATATGAAAGTAAAGAAATTAACGTGTGCATTTATAGAACTTAGAGAATGACATACTTATGATAGCTATGTGAATAAGCCGAGAATAATTAGAACAGTATGTGAGTGATTGGTGGATATTAGCTAAATTGAAGGTGAAATTTTCAAAAAAATGACAGCAAGCATGTATATGTACAGTAGTTGTGATAGTCGCTCATATTAAGTATATAAAGAGAATAAGGTTAAGATATCACCATAAATTTGTCTTTTCCTTGTTGTCCTTGATGAAGTATTGATATCTTGATTCTTGTAGGGAAGTTGTAAGTGATAGGCGTAATTGTAAAAAAAAAATAGTTAAAATGCAAACAAGTTAGTTGTTGAAGAGGGACAATCAAATAATTTATTTATTTTTCCCAATATTCTTGCCAGTCAACTATCGGTATTATTAAATCAACTAACTATTTTGAGGAATTTTAATTTGGATTGGTTATTTTACAATTGATTGATTACATCTATTTGGAAGCAATCAACTGCATCCTACCAGTTAACTACATATTCTTTGATTTTCACAAACTTTTATAAGCTCAGAAATACTTCTTTTCCATGTGATATTATTCCACCGAATGATAGTACTTTTGAATTAAATTTTGGCACATAAATATTCAAACCTTGTAGCCACCGATTTTTGCCGATATAACAGCTAGATTTTTGTTTAAGATTGTCAAGATTTATGGCCACCGATTTTAATTTTATTTCAATGTTTTGACTAAATTTCTAACTTCTTATTTTGGCACCATGCTCTATTAAGTATTCCACATTTTCTGCTGCATTGTCCTACATTAATATTTGGTATTAAATGCAAGATTTTTTTTCCATATTATAAGGAAGGTTAATTTCTTTTCTTTGAAACTCAGTTATTATGGTGTCCAATTGGTTAGTATGTTAAAGTAATAGAGCTTTTAACTGGAGTGGATGGATGATGATCTTATGGTGTTTTGACGAATATAATCAAGAGAATTAGTGGTGTTGAAGTTCTTGAGAAATAAAATATGGGAAGTAGGATTTAAATTAATCTTTGAACTCTTAATTTAGAAATATGGAGAATACTATGAGAATCATGTTCAAAATTAATGTAAGTGATCAAGATATTTGTGTTAAAGGTTTATATTATACTAAATGGAGTCTAGTATCTAGGATACGAATTATGTTGAAATTGAGAATTCATGTATGAGTAATTGTTAAGAAAAAATCTTTTTGAAATGATTGGGTGAATTAAACGGAATTGATATAAGTTAAAATGAGGTGCTTTTAGATATGATTAAGGAAATGTTTGATATTTTTTATAATGAATTTATTGGTGTTAATAAGAGAGTATAGAGTTACTGTGATGAGGTAAGTGAAATTGTTAGACATGTGCCAATAGTACATAAACATTATAAAAGGTTTGGTAGATTTATTACTACGTACGTTTAACATATTGATTAATAGATCTTAGGAAAAAATGATAATAATATAGATGAGAGATTAAGATGATAATATTCATGGGATAATGTTGACATGTGAGAATCAAATATGACTTGATAAAAGTTTGGAATAAGAAAAGATAGTTACCCCAATATGGATGTGAATATGTTCTTTTATGAGTGTGTTTTCTAATATCGATCCATAAATATATCCATGCGAGCTTTAGGATATAAAATGAAATTGATTAGAAAACGAATACAAATAATTCAATATAGGCCAAAAGTCTAAAAGAATCATGAATGTTGAGCACTAGAAATTATCAATGGGTGACCATATATTTTTGAAGGAATCACCAATGAAAGAGGTAATGAGGTTTGGAAAGAAGTACATATTAGATTCTTTTTATGTTACCTAATTTCAAGAAATTCAATTGGACAAAAATTTGACTTAACAATGGGTACAATTGATGTTTATTGTTGATCGACAAGTGAAGAATTTATGGATAAAAGAAATTCCTATGGTTAAATTATATGGCAAAATCACTCAAGTGAAGAGACATTTTAAAAAGTAAAGATGTTTTACAAAAAACATATCCCCAATTATTTGAGTAATAAGGTTGGAAACTCCGAATTATACCTTGATTTTATTCCCTATATGTGGTAGGATGGGCTGAAGTTCGGGGACCGAATTTCTTAAGGGGGAAAAATGTAACATCCCATAATTTTGATTTTTAAATAATAATTTTTTGTTATAAACAAATATATTTTTATTTGTTTAAAAAGAATTATGTTCTGCTAAAAGTAAGTATAGTTTTAATTAAAATAATTATATTGACCTTTAATAAATTTTGTTGTATTTTTAGAAATATTCTTTCTTTTATTATGTATAAAGATATTTATTTTGTGATTTGTTTTATTGAGATTTTTATCAAGAAAAATTATGATTTAAGAGTGTAGTTAAAGTTTTATGAGAATGTAAATTTTTAGAAATTTTTGTGATATGTTAGGATGAAAAACGGAATTTATATGAATTTATATAAAAGAAAATTCTATTATTTAATTATTAAATAATTATTATTATTATTATAAAAAAAATAAAAGAAGAAAATAAAAGGGGAGGGGGAGACGATACAGAGAGACGGATAATGTTTTAAAAATTAAAATTGAGTGAATAGTGAGTGAATAGTAACCTTCAACTTTTTCTCTAAATCTGGAGTGCCTATTGGCTTCCGATCTCAAAACTGAGGGTGTTATTGGATTCAGGACGAAGAGTACTACGGTTTTAACCGATCAATTTTTCAAATTAACCGTTGAATCGCCGTAGATCTGAAGTAGAAAATCTCAGAAAAAAGGTAAATTCTAAAACTCTTACTTAGATATCTTTAATTGAAATTCTGACACCGTAAATGGATTCAGGAGTCAGATAAACCTTAGGATAATAATTTTGTCATCTATCTGACAACTTTTTGTTCATCATGAATAGTGATTTTTGGGTGGATGAATAGTGTTTTTCGGTGAGTGAATAGTGTTTTCCAGCGATGAATAATGACCAAGCTCCCGGAGTCATTTTCTAACTCTTTGGACCTCCGGACATGTTTTTGAGGTCTAATTGGTCACATTCAGCTTGGAAAAGTACATTTTAGGACTGTCCAACTAGGAGCCCTACCCTGGTGAGTAGATAATTCTTTCTATAATTTGCTCCATGCTCTTCTTGAATTATAAATGTATTATTGTTTCTATTTATAAATTATTTATACTATGAAATGTGTTAAAATATCTGTTATACTTACGAACTGGCACATAGTTCAAGAAGAGTATGGTTTTAGAAATGAATTTTGGAACTCATTGAATATGTGGTTCTAAATGTATTTATCATTATTTGATAAAGTGAATATTATGTGCACGATGCATTGATTTATAAAGCTATATACTTGTGAAAATGATGCATGTCATATTATAAATGAGATTGAATGGCAAGCGTAAAGCTCATGGCGAGTTGCTTGATAAATATGACAAGCGTAAAGCTCATAGCGAGTTGCTTGATAAATATGAAAAGCGTAAAGCTCATAGCGAGTTGCTTGATAATTTTACATGTATTTATATGTATTGATGAATATTGGCTGGTTGTATGACTTGTGACGGTACCGAATAGGGGACGCCCTATTAGCCTGAGTGAGCCGGGGGAGGGTTGCTCTAACCGGGTGACAGTGGTAATGTGAGGAGGCAGGAGGGTGACGTACTCACATTCCCTGATCACTTATTGTGACTAGGGTCGAGGTCACTATGCGTATAGCAAATGAGTTATATTTTCATTGCATTGACCAAATTGCCGAGTGAGGCAGGTGCATTAAAAGTGATGATTTTATCTCCAAATCTTAATATTTTACTATAGCTTATACAGCTGAGCATAACAACATTTGTTTAATGATCATACCGTGCAGTATATGGTTTTGGATATCTGAATATCCTTTGATTTGAGAATATTTGAAATACGGGTCTCATATGAATGTACTTCTGAACTATATTTTCTATGTGACATATTTTAAAATATAAGTACATCTATATGCTGACCTAAGAGGTCATAGGAGGAATTATTTGCTCACTGAGTTGTCAAACTCACTACACGATATTTTCACATTTTTCATATAAGAATATCATAGTCTGATTCGGCAGATAGGTGATATATTCTCTGGGTGAGTCTACGTTGCTTCCAAGACTCATGGTCTTTGAATTATACTGTGTTTGTATTCTAGAGTGCTCTGAATGCTACAGGCAATATCCTCATTTCTGATGTACTTTGATGTTTATAGACTTGGTCTGTATATTGTGTATACATGAGAGATCCTATATGTATCTATTCCCATGATAAAGAATTGAATTATGTATCTTTATGGAAAATATCTGATTGCAAAAAATAAAAATAAAAAAAAAACTATTTTACGTAACGTAAATTGGGGGCGTTTCACAGGTCATTTTAAAAGTTTATAACTTTATCTCAAAAACTTATTATTTTATTATAATTTATACAGCTGAGCATAATAATATTTGTTTAATGATCATACCGTACTGAATATGGTTTGGATATCTAAATATCATTTTATTTGAAAATATTTGAAATACGGGTCCTATATGGATGTACTTCTGAATTGTATTTTCTAAGTGACAAATTTTAAAATATGAGTACATCCATATGCTGACCTAAGAGGTCATAGGAGGTATTATCTTCTCACTGAGTTTTCAAACTCACTATACGATATTTCCACATTTTTCAGATAAGAATACAGAGTCTGATCCTACAGATAGGTGATCAGTTAGGTGACATATTCTCTGGGTGAGTCTACATTGCTTTCAAGGCTCACAGTTTTGAATTATACTGTGTTTATATTTTAGAGTGTGCTCCGAATGCTACAGGCAAGATCTCTACTTCTGTAGTTACTTTGACATTTATAAATTGATCTGTATAATATATACATGAGAGAACCAATATATATCTATTTCCACGACAAAGATTAGTGTTATGCATGTTATGAAAAAAATATCTAATTGCGGAAAAAAAAATGTTTGTTTCACCGTGCTGTAAATTGAGAGTGTTACAAGTTGGTATCAGAGCATTAAGTTTTCCTGTGGCTATCAGAGCAAATGATTATTTAGTAGGACCTTTATTATGGGTGTGAGCCAGACATATTTATACTTCAGGTACTACTGAAAGATTCTATGGGGTTTCAATTTTCTTTCTATTCCAAGTTATTAAATTTCTTAGTATAAAGTTGATTGAATATTGTGACATCTTAAGAGGTATCTATGGGTCAATTACTGTCTGAAAGTGAAAGAGATAGGTGTCCCAGAGAATTTAAAAAATTGAGACAAATGTCAATTATGATCATTTCTGAATATAATATCTGTTTTACCTAAATGTCTAGATATGGTAGACTTTGATGTGATATTAGAAATGGATTGGTTGACAACATGTCAGGTTATTTTAGAATGTCATCCGAAGATGAATAAATTCAATATTGCTGGAGAATCTTTTTTCTTGATACAACGAGATTATAGTGAGGTACTCAAAAATTTAATCTTTATTTTAATAGCTTATAAGTTATTACAAAAAGGTGCCAAGGATATTTGGCAATGGTGGGAGATGTTGATATGAATTATACCGGTGTAAATCAAGTTACAGTGGTTAAAGAATTTTCTGATGTAATTCCTAAGGAATTGTCAGGATTACCTTAAAACGTAAAATATAATTTGGTATTGATTTACTTCCTGAAACCCAACCAGTGTCTATACCCCCATATAGAATAGTAATGACTGAACTCAAGGAATTAAAAAAAATTAGTCGTAAGACTTGTTGGATAAGAGATTTATATATCCTAGTACTCTTTCTTGGAGAGCTCCAATACTATTTGTGAAAAACAAAAGATGGATTGTTACGATTGTGCATAGATTATAGACAGTTGAATAAGGTAACAATATGGAATAAATATCCATTACCTCGTATAGATGATCTGTTTGACCAGTTCCAAGGTGCTCAATATTTTTTTAAAAAAATTGAATTGATTTGATATCTGGATATCATCAATTGAGGATATTTGAAAATTTTCTTTTAGGACTCATTATGGGTATTATGAGTTCTTAGTAATGTCATTTGAATTGACAAATGCCTCAGTTGCATTCATAGATTTAATAAATAATAATTAAGTCATTCTTGAATCAATTTGTTATTATATTTATTGATGATATACTAGAATATTCCACGAGTTCAGAAGATCATAAAGAACATTTAAATATAGTTTTACAAACTCCAAGGGAGTATTAGCTATATGCTAAGTTTTCAAAATACGAATTCTAACTTAGTAATATTACTTTCTTAAGATATGTGGCTAGCAAGATGGTATTCAAGTTGACCTTGAGAAAGTAAAAGTGGTACAGCATTGTCCACCTCTTGCTACAGTTACAGATGAAAATCCAAATCCAATTTGTGCTTTCTGCTATTGTCTGTTGTCCATTTTATTTGAGTTGTAATTGGATCAGGTACATGAACATATGCTTGTAAAACATCAATCAACTCCTCAGCATTTGAAGCCGAGATAAGAATTCGTCGTGCTGAGTGTGGGATAAACCTTTGTTCCACAGCATGATCAAGAAAAGACAACAAACCATCAAAGAAGTGGTTGACATTTAAGAAACTTATCAGTTTGTGATGCATATTTAGTTGTGCCCAAGAGATTATTTGAAAAATCTCTTCTAAAGTATCAAAACCTCCTAGTAAGGCAATGAAGGCATCAACATTACTCATCATTCTAACCATGCGCTTATGCATAGAAGCAACTCTAAATTCTTTCCCAATTGTTTTTCTTGTGATGTTGGATGCAGTTAGAGCTGTAGAAATAATACTTAGAATTTGACATCCTCTTACATGTACAGTTGTAGACACACACCCCATTAACCCACGGTTACCTCCACCATAGACTAAATGAATTTTTCTCCTGGCTAGTACCATACCCAGGTTTTGTGCAATTTTCACATACTCTCCATATTTTTCAAGACTGGAACCACAAAAACCACAAATATTTCGAAATTGACGGAATGCGATTCCCTCCATAACTGCACACACCCTAATTTTGAGTATGAGAAAGTAAAGATAATAATGTGTGTATTTATAGAATTCAGATAAAGACATACTTATGATAGATATGTGAATAGGCCGAGAATAATTAGAACAATTATGTGAATGATTGGTGGATATAAGCTAAATTAAAGGTGAAATTTTCAAAAATGATGGCAAATATGTATATGTACAGTAGTTGTGATAGTCGCTCATATTAGGCATATAAAGAGAATAATGTTAAGTTATCACCAAAAAGTTTCTTTTTCCTTGTTGTCCTTAATGAAACATTGATGTATTGATTCTTATAGAGAAGTTGTAGGTGATAGGTGGAATTATTAAAAAAAATGAAAATGCAAAAAAGTTAATTGTTGAAGAGGGACATTTAAATGATTTTTCTTCTTTTCCCAATGTTCTTGCCAATCGACTATCGATATTATTAAGTCGACTAGCTATTTGGAGAAATTTCAATTTGGACTAGTTATTTTACAGTTGATTGATTACATCTATTTTAAAGCAATCAACTGCATCCTACCAGTTAACTACGCATTCTTTGATTTTCACAGACTTTTATAAGTTAAAAAATGTTTCTTTTTCTATGTGCTATTTTTCCACCGAATACCAACAGTTTTAAAGTATATTTTAGCACATATATTCAAAACTTGTGGCCACCGATTTTTGTCGAAATAACAGCTAAATTTTGTTTACAAATTTTCAAGAATTACGGCCACCGATTTTAATTTTCTCCAATGCTTTGTCCAAATTTTTGACTTTCTATTTTGGCACCATTCTATATTATACTTTTCGTTTGTTCTACTGCATTTTTCCTTATTAATGTTTGACATTAAATACAAAGTTCTTTTCCCTTATTACAAGAAAAATTAATCTATTTTCTTTGAAACTTAATTATTATGGTGTCCAAGTAGTTAGTAGGTTAAAGTAATGAAAATTTTAAAAGGAATAGACGAATGATGGCCTTATGGTGCTTTGACGAATGTAATCAAGAGAATTAGTGGTGTTGAAATTCATGAGGAATAAAATATGAGAAGTAGAATTTAAATTAATCTTTGAACTCTTAATTTGGAAATATGGAGAATGTTCTGATAATCATGTCTGAAAGTAATGTAAGTGATCAAGATATTTGTGTTAAAGGTTTATACCATGCTAAATTGAGTCTAGTATCTAGGATGTGAATTATGTTGAAATTACAAATTCATGTATGAATAATTGTTGGAAAAAAAATCTTTTTGAAATGATTGGATGAATTAAATGGGATTGATATAAGTTAGAAAGAGATGCTTTTAGATATGATAGAATAAAGGCTTGAAATTTTTTTATAATAAATTTATTGGTGTTAATAAGAGGGTATAGAGTTACTGTGATGAGGTAAATCGGAATTGTTAGACATGTGTCAATAGAACATAAACGTTATAAAATGTTTGATGGATTTATTATTACGTATGTTTAACATATTGATTAATAGATTTTAAAATAAAAATATATGATAGATTAAGATGATATTTATGGGATGATGTTGACATGTGAGAATAAAAAATGACTTAATAGAAGTATGGAATAAGACAAGATAGTTATCCAATATGGATGTGAATATGTTCTTTTATGTGTGTATTTCCTAATATCGACTTATAGATATATGCATGCGAGCTTGAGGATATAAAGGAATGAGATATACAATGGTTTAAGAGTTTCTTACATGTATATATATAATCTATTGAGTACCTTGTATAAAATGAAATTGATTGGAAAAGAAATACAAACAAATCAATACAGGCCAAAAGTCTATAAGTACCATGAATGTTGAGTACTATAAATTATCAGTTAGTGACCACATATTCTTGAAGGATTCACCAATGAAAGAGGTAATGAAATTGAAAAGAAAGAAAAAGTTAAGCTCTAGTATATAGACTCTTTTAAAAATTTGAACAAAGTAGGCATAGTAATACATTGCCTAACCTTGCCATTAGGATTGAGTAATGTGGATACAGACTTTCTTGCATCAATGCTAAGGAAGTATCTATTAGATTCTTCTTATGTTATCTAATTTCAAGGAATTCAATTGGACAAGAATATGACTTAACTACAGGTAAAATTGATGTCTATTGTTGATCGACAAGTGAAGAACTTATGGATGAAAAAAAACCCTATGATTAAGTTATATGGCAAAATCACTCAAGTGAAGAGACATATTAAAAAGTAAAGATAATATACAGAAAAGATATCCCCAATTATTTGAGTAATAAGGTTAGTAACTCCGAATTATGCCTTGATTTCATTCCTTACATGTGGTAGGATGGGCTGAAATTCGGGGACCGAATTTCTTAAGGGGGAAGAATGTAATATCCCAAAATTTTTATTTTTAAATAATATTTTATTATAAACAAGTATAATTTTTTTTTAAAAATGACTGCATGTTTTGTTGGAAGTAAATATATTTTTGTTTAAAATAATTATATTGGCCTCTAATAAATTTTTGTTGTATTTTACAAATATTCTTTCTTTTATTATGCATAAAGATATTTATTTTGTGATTTTTTTTATTAAGATTTTTATCTAGAAAAATTATGATATAAGAGTTCAACTAAATTTTTATAAAAATGTAAATTTGTAGAAATTTTTGAGATGTTTTAAGATGAAAAACGGTATTTATATAAATATATATGAAATAAAATGAAAATAAATTTAAATATTTAATTATTAAATAATAATAAAATAATAAAATAATAATAAAAGGAAAAAGAGAAAACGGAGAGAGTGAGACGGAAACCGAGAGGAGTTGTAAAATTATGAATAGTATGAATAGTGTGAATAGTAACCTTCATTTTCTTTTCTAGATCTGAAGTGTCTATTGGCTTCCAATCTGAAAACTGAGGGTACCACTGGATTCAGGACGGAGAATACTACGATTTTAATTGAACAATTTTTTAAATCAGCCGTTGAATTGTCGCAGATCGAAAATAGAAAATTTTAGAAAAAAGTAAGTTCTGAAATTCTTACTTAGAGACCTTAAATTAGAAATCTGACATCGTAGATGGATTCAGGAGCTAGATAAATCTTAGGATATGAAATTTTTCAACTATTTGACAATTTTTGTTCTTGGTAAATAGTATTTTCTAGTGATAAATAGTATTTTTCAGTGGTGAATAGTGTTTTTTGGTCATAATTAGTGATCAAGTTCCCAGAATCATTTTCTTGATTTTTGAACTCTCCGAACACATTTTTGAAGTCTGTTTAATCAAATGTGGATTGAAAAAGTGCATTTTGAGGCTGTCCAATCTGGAGTCCTTACCGTATGAGTAGATTATTCTTTTTATGACTTGCCATATACTCTTCTTGATCTTTAAGCATGTATTTGATTATGTTTATGAGATATTTACACTTTTAAATATTTCTAAAATACATTCAAATTTATCTGAATTGCTTACAATTTGAAATATAGTTCGAGAAGAGTATAGTTTTGAAAATGGATTTCTGAACTCATGGTATATCTGATTTTACATGTATTTCTCATTAAATGATAACGTGAATATTTATGCATGTGACATTGATTTGTAAAACTATAAAGTTACTAATTATGATTGAATGACAAACATAAAGCTTGTGGCGAGTTGCTTGATAATTTTACATTGCATTTGATGAATATGCATTTATATATATAGATGAATATCGACGGGTTGTATGGCTTATGACGGTACCGAATAGAGGATGCCTTATTAGCCTGAGTGAGTTTAGGGAGAGCTGCTCTAACCGGGTGACAGTGGTAATGTAAGGAGGCAGATGGGTGATGGACTCACATTCCCTGATTACTATTGTGATTGTAGTCAATTGATCACTATGCGTATAACAAATGAGTGTGTGAGTTGACTAGATCATCGAATGAGGCAGGTCATTTTAAATTAGGTTGACCACATTGCTGAATGAGACATGTCATTTTAAAAATTTATAATTTTATCTCAAAAACTTATTATTTTACTATAGTTTTTACAGTTAAGCATAACAATATTTGTTTAATGATCATACCGTACTGAATATGATTTGAATATCTGAATATCTTTTTATTTGAAAATATTTGAAATATGGGACTCATATGGATGTACTTATGAACTGTATTTTCTAAGTGACAAATTTTAAAATATGAGTACATCCATATGCTGACTTAAGAGGTCATAGGAGGTATTATCTGCTCACTAAGTTATCAAACTCACTATAAGATATTTTCACATTTTTCAGATAAGAATACAGAGTCTGATCTTACAGATAGGTAATCAGTTAAGTGACATATTTTTTGGTTGAGTCTACGTTGCTTTTAAGGCTCACAGTTTTGAATTATACTGTGTTTATATTATAAAGTGTGCTTCAAACGCTACAAGCAGAATCTCTACTTCTGTTATTACTTTGACATTTATAATTTAGTTTGTATAATATATATACATGAGAGAACTAATATATATCTATTTTCACGACAAAGATTAATGTTATGCATGTTATAAAAAAAATATCTAATTACAAAAAAAAAAATTTATTTCACCGTGCTATAAATTGGGGCGTTACACCTTGCATGTTTTACAAATTGTATTGAAAGGCTGGCTTTTTGAATGGCTTTAATGGTTTAACTATTTTTAACCTTATGAAAACCAACAACGGTAAGCAAAAATTGATGACATGGAGTTGGGTTTAAGAAATTAGTCAAATCATAGTTAAATAAATTTTTATTAACCTTTTATATATTTATAATGAAGATTTAGTGAATTTCAATAAAATTAAATAATGTTTACAATTAATCAGAAGAATCCAATATTGAGTTAAAAATTAATTAAATTCATAACTTCATAATTGTTGGTTTATTTTTGTAATATTTTATTATTTTAAATTACTAAACTCATCTCGTTATTCATTTTTAAGGTTTTCTGGTGACTAAATTTATTAAAATATAATTTTTAATTATAGGTTAATGCAAAGACAAGTTTTATTTGATTTTGATTTACTAAGTTTAATTGCTATTATAACGTATAGATCTCATAAAAATAGAATAAATATACATTTAAATATTTAAATTTACTAGATTCCTATATTTTAATTTTTAAATTTGTGTCAACAAAATTTAATCTATAAATTTATCAAATATCAAATAAATCAGTTTTTTTTACCATATCTATCTTAACTATAATTAAAAAATATATTAATATGAATCATTAAGTTCTTAGGTAGCATGTTAAATCTAAATAGTTATCATGCATCAACAATCTCACTCACTCAATATTTTATTTAACCAAAAAAAAAAAAAAAAAAAAGAAGCTAGAACACCGCATTTTGTGTAAAACATTTCAAACACAGAAGCATGCATCCCCCCTTCTACACCTATACCATGCCCTAACTTAGCAAATATTTCAATGCAAACAAATCTCAACAACACTCTCATAATTGGTCCAGATAGTTTTCACCATCCTTGAGCCCTAATCGTAAATTATTTTATAATTATTATAATGGCAACTCTTCTTAAACCACCTTAACCTTTTTTGTTCTCCTTCGAACTTCTTCGAGCTTCTTCACAAATATTTCAAAAATACTCAATTCCTACCAAATATCTGATTTTTTATATGCAAAAGGGAAGGGGTGCTTGTACGTTTGGGTGTTTTACCCAAAACGCAACATTCTACCTTCTTTTAACAAAAAAAAAAAAAAAAAAGCAACGTGCCAAGTGAATCAATTTGTTGACGTGGGATGACTAAATGAACACATAAATACCAGCCACAATAGCATATTTTTAACTGACGGAGATTATAAAAAATTAAATTATTTGATATTTAATAAATCTAAAAATTAAATTATATAATGATATAAATTCATGCAGTGAATATAAAAGTTTAATAAATTTAAAAATTAAATTACATATTTACTATATAAAAATACACATAATACAAAAAATAATAACAAGAGAATTTGTTAGTCTGTGCTCCTACTCTATTAACCTAGTAAAAATCCATCATGAACTAGGGTTTTTTAATTATTAATTTACATAATTGACAGTCGTTAACTTTTCTTTCCCCAAAATTATAATAAATCCATAAATTTTAATAAGAATATAAATCCCAATAAATACGGACTTTTTGAGATTAATAGTAGATAGTTATGTTTTAAATAGTTAGTGATGATTTGTTAATTGTGTAAAAACAAAAAACAGTGAAGAGTTGTACTAGTAGCTAACAAAAGTTTATTCAACTGATAAAGATCCACCTTGCCTTTGTAGTCACTTATTTTTCACAATTTTAAATCTCCCTCGTACTAAAAGCTCGAGACGTATCAAAATCGATAATATTAAAATAATATATTTTCATTATCATTTTTTTGACCAAGAAGTAACGAAGATATGTTAATCATTTCGAATGAAATACAATTGGTGTTTTTAAGTCTCTTTATTGAATAAGAGAGTGCAAGTGTGTGTAAGTAGTTTCTTGAATTTTAGCATTGGTGATTTTATTAACCACCCCATAGAATATTTTTAGGAGTTGGAGGTAAAAAGAAAAAAAAATTCCAAAGGAAAATAAGATGGGAAATTTGGCCCCCAAGGAAGGCCTCCCTGCCCCCACCAAGCATCGTTCCATCCCTGGTAAAGCAGCAAATGAGAAAATGTATAAGGAGATTCATATTACACCTTCAACCAAAGACCTCAACCTATCATAATGACAGTCAACAATCTTTATCACCTAGTTAAATCATCATTGTTAATGTCAATCAATGAATGCTATATCAGAAAATAAATAAGGCACTGATGTGGTACCAGCATGACCAAAACCGAATTCCTTTGGATCGAAAAGCCAAAAGGAGGAAAATAAGTTATTGTTGACAATCACTATGTCAGAGGGCCAAGAACCAACATAGCGAATAGTCCTTACAAACAGGTTTAACTCCTGTCCAATTGAACATTAAAAAATAAAATTGAGAGAGAATAACAAATTTAAACATTATAGTTGTGCAGCATAAAGTAAAGCACTTCTAATTTAGGTAGAAAAATATGAAGCATATCTTAAAGACAAGACTCAAATACAATTTTTAATACATTTGCTATCAAGTTTTACAATAAAAGCATGACGGTGAATATTTTTTACAATTCAATATTACATGATTAACTCTTTTAAAAAATTCCTCCATGTATCATGTTTTAAATGTAGAACCTTGTGACAAATACCTAAAGGGGCCAGGGAGGGCACTTAAATTGCCCTACAATCAAAGACTAATCATCCATAATATTACAGAGATGGCCAACCATAAAGATTAAGGGATGCAAACATTATTCCTTACGTTTAAATCTTCTTTATTTCCCCCTATGAGAATGGTCAGAGGACACTGAAGAAATGCCATTGCTATGACCATGAGAGAGCTCAGGCACATGCCCTTCACTAGAAAACTCTTGATTAGACTGGTCCTCAGACATGACAGATTCAGGGACATGTCTTCTTTTTGGAGTATTCGATGCCTCATTAACTTCAGATAAACAGCTTTTATGTCTGCTACCTTGTGTTGTAGCCACATGTCACTTGCAAAGGAAAATATTGGGAAGATGTGGGGATTCCAGCGGAATTTTGATATGTTTGCCTCCCATTGTTCAAATTCAGGTTTTCAATTTCTTTAGGATCAGGATAATGGACAATAGAAACTCGCTGTGATATCTTTTCAGCTGTCAATAAGTATGTTATCCTTTTAGTGCTTGAATTCTCTTTAAGACTAGTTTGAAAACTGTGCAATATAAGCACATCATGATTTAAATAAAAGAATGCAAAATGAAAAAAGGCTCTCTAAATCATCTAATAGTTGTCACTGTTAATAACTCATGCATTACACAGAATTAATTTTTATTTTATGATAATTAATAATAATATATCTACCCTAAAAATTAAATTATTTAAAATGTATCCAATTCATAATATTTGTGAGTATATATAAATAAACAGGATTTGTAATAGGAACATTATCTAGTCTAACTGTAAAAGGAAAGAGATGTGTCTGAATGTTTTGAATATAAATCTTTCTAACTAAATTTGTTTTATCATTTATTTTCTATATAATTTTTAAAGTAAACTAATAAAGTAGTCCTTAGATTTATAGAATTACGTAACTTTTAGTTTTTGAATTTTTTTTAATATACGAATTAGTCTTCAAAGTTATCAAATTTGGTGTATATTAATTTTTTACAAATTTGATATTTTCAAATACTAGTGAAATAACCAATAAGTAACGAGTTGATTACATGGGCTAATTTGTGCACTCTAGTTTCAATTTATACAAAAACCTCCCTCTCCATTCACAGAATTGTTAATGAAACTCATATTTTATGTATTTTTGCTTCTAAAAACTCATAAATATACTAATTCAATGCAATACAACTCAAATTAAGACTTCAAATTAAGACTTATAAAAACTTAAAATAAGAGAGGTTAATACAGTTTGTTTAAAATTTATGGGAGTGTGAGTATGTTTCATAAACTTTAGAAATCATAAACTTTAGAAAAAGTTCTAGTCTTAAATTAAAACTACAGGGGATGTGAATGTAAATTTTACAAATCAAGAGGTGAATGTAACTTATTCTCGACTTAACTACAAGTTTAGTCCCCTTGTTTTAATGTTTGCACGATTTTAGTCCCTCTTTTAAATTTTCGTCTTTCTATTTATACTAACTGCATAAAAATGGTCCCTCCAAAGGGACTATGCTGTAAGTAAAATCAGAGGGACTAAGACCACCTAATTCAAATCAGGGAGACTAAAGCATGCAATCACTAAAAATGGGTGATTAAAAGTGTATTTAAGCCTTTATTCTAATTGACAATAAGAATGATACTTTAATGATGTAATTACAATTTTATACTTTTGCATAATATTTTTGCCATTTAATTAGTACCATCGCATTATTACTCCACATTTTAATACCATTACTACGTTTATATTATTATATCCTAATAAGTAGCACAATAATTTTTTTTATTTGTTGTCATTTGAAAGGACTCAAAATAAAATTCAATATTTAATATTTTAAAGCAACAGTACAAAATTACTGTGATTACAAACACGATATCAAGTTGGGAAACATGATAGGAAGAGTACTGTAATACAGTAGGAGTAAAGACATAGTCTTGCTACTTTAAAAAAAACACAAAACAAAAAAACCAAAAATCTCAGGAACCAGAAGTAGTTTTTAAGAAACATTATTAAAAAGTAAAATATAAAAGATATACAACACTAAAACAAACTATCATTACAAACACGAGATCAAGAGTTTTGAGAGACTACATGATAGGAAAGGTAGTGTAATAAGTAGGGGTAAAGACACAGATCTTGCAATAAATAAAATGAAACTAAGAATCTCTGAAACCAAAAGTAGCGTTTGCAAGAAACAGTATTAAAGAACAAATTATAAAAGATCCACAACACTATCAATTACTATGATTATTAATATCATTTATAATAAGCCACTGTGACGTCATTTGATAACCAACATTACTTAGTGAAAAAAAGTTTAGTTATTGTTTTATAAACACAATATTAATAGTCTTGAGACATGACAGGAAAAGAAATGTAACACAGTAAGGGTAAATACACAGATCTTGGTAAAAGAAAAATATAAATATATAAAACAAGAACTAAAAACTCTGAAACCAAAAGCAGTACTTTTAAACTGCAGTAATTAAAAGCAAATAATAAAAGATCCCGATCAATTCCACTCCAAGTAAATTGATCACTTACTAAATATAATAGAGCTTCCATGATATTGGGTTTATGCACAAACTTTTATAAAAGCAAAGCAACATGTATAAAATCAATTACAAAATTTCCAGTCTCGGATATAAGGTTATTTGGAAGACAATAGATTAGATGGCTATATACGAATTTAATCAACACAGCATCCATTCAAATGTATTCCATGTACTACTGTTTCAATAAAATGATATGAATGCCTGTATACAGTATACTGGTTCCAAATAAGATTGTTGTAGAATTCCTATTTTCTCCCTTGTATCACGGGTTTGACTAGGAGTCCTGTAGATATTATTTTGTAAATATTCTGTTTTTATTAGGATCTCATTTTTAATTTGAGGAGATATTATCTCCTCCGTTTTAGGCTAAAATGATGAAATTTAACCGGCTATGGTTTCTCCCCTCCCCTATATATATTTTAGCGCTACTCTGTATGTAAATTAGAAGAAATAAGACTTTTCTTCCCAGTTTCTTCTTCATGGTATCAAAGCGAAACCTCTGTCACTTTGTATAACCATTTTTCCTTCCCTGCCATCTACCTCGTTCGGACCTCCTTCCATAGCATCTAACTCAACACTTTCTCCAGTACCACCTCTGGTTCAGAACCCAATAATCATGGCGGAACAGAGGGCTCAGCTCTCATTATTACGGAGCACGAGCTGAAAGGTCATAACTATCTTCAATGGGTCAAGTCAGTGATGATGTTCATCTCTAGGAAAGGCAAGGATGATTACTTCAGTGGAGTTGCCATTCCACCAGAGAAGGACGACCCAAGATTCAGAAATTGGAAATCTAAGAACAAGGTTATGTCTTGGTTAATCAATTCCATGGACAACGAAATATGACACAATTTCCTATTTAAGAAAAAGGGGGGCAGAAGTTTTTGGGAAGAAGGAACGGAACGTTGAACAGCCATGACAAAAAGCTTGTGGTGCGCAACATCCATGGACGATTCCCAGAATCACAGAATCATATGATTCTGCAATTCATGCCAAAATCACACCGATCTGTGTGATTCTTACAACGATTCCGGCCAAATAACGAGTTGATCGGTGGACATCCGAATCATCGTGAATCGTTCGATTCACGTTGTGAATCGAACATGTTCTACTTCCATGATGGCAACCCAATCATCTTTAGTTACTCTTGAAAGTTCAGCACTTCTGCCACAACAAAATAATTCCTCATATGAGTCTCGACTAAGGGTAGACCATGGTGTTATCACTACCATCGTTCAAGCCACACCAGGGAAACATTTTGGAAGACACATGGGAAACCAATAGACTAGAAGCCAAACAAAGAGAAAGAAAGTCAAGATCATGTAGCTATCTCAGAGGAAAAAGACAAAATTCCTAGTGAACTTGCTCTCTTCAGCAAAGATCAAGTTGAATGGTTGCAAAAAAAGTTCACTCAAGGAACTTCCTCCATCTCACCTATTACTTTCTTAAAAGCTTTGCATGTCAAGGCCGAGAACTCACATAACTAGATCCTCAACTCTAGAGCATCAGATCATATGACAAGTGATACCTCCCTATTTCATGAGTGTAATCCATGCCATGAGAACCATAAAGTCAGAATTGCTGATGGTACTCTTTCACTTGTGACTAGTATTGGGAGAATGATGATTTCAAAAACCCTTATTCTTGAATTTGTACTTTTGGTCCCTAATTTGACATGTAATTTACTGTCTATCAATAAACTCACTAGAACTCAAAAGTGTGCTGCTAAAGTCTCTCCTACTCATTGTCCGTTTTAGGATTTGGATTTAGGGAAAGACGATTGGAAATGTTATGGAGAGAGAAGGACTCTAATTGATTGACATTCAAGAGAGACAGACTACCCACGCTTACCATGTTTCCTCCCCTGCAGTTGATAATTCTAGCTCCTCTAGTAACTTGATTTCAAATTCCAATAAAGAAAGTGCAATTATGTTATGGCATTTCCATTTAGGTCATCCTAAATTTATGTACTCCGGTGACTTGATTTCAAATTCCAATCAAGAAACTGCAGTTATGTTATGGAATTTCCATTTAGGTCATCCTAAATTTATGTACTTGATTAAAATGTTTCCATCATTTTTCTCTAATAAAAATCCAAAAACATTCCAATGTGAAATCTGTCAGCTTTCTAAGCATTGCCATAAGTCTTATCCTATTCATAATTACAGACCTTCCCAACATTTTTCTGTTATTCACAATGACATAAGGGGCCTTCTTGTGTTCAAAACATTTCACATGCAAGTTGGTTTATATCTTTTGTTGATGACAATACCTGAATTACATGGATATTTCTCATGAAAGATAAGTCAGAGACTGGATCTATTTTTTAAAATTTTCACTTCAAGATCCAAAACCAATTTCAACCTAATATTCAGATTTTTAGGTTAGATAATGCAAAAGATCATTTCAACTCTATTCTTGGAAATTATCTCCTAGAAAATGGCATTATTCATCAAAGATCTTGTGCTGACACCCCTCAACAGAATGGGATAGTAGAGAGGAAGAATAGATACCTCCTTGTGGTTGCTAGATCCATCCTGTTTGCTAGTAACGTTCCAAAACACTTTTTGGGGCGAGGGGCTGTTTTAGCTACTACTAATGTAATAAATAGAATGCCTTTCAGAATCCTAAAGTTTGACAGACCATGTTTGGTCCTTTCTAAAACTTTCCCTCAAAACAGGGTTGTTATTGATATCCCTCCAAAGGTTTTCGGGTGTTTTACTTATGTCCATGTCTCTCCTTATCAAAGAAGCAACCTTGACCCAAGGTCTATCAAATGTCTTTTCTTGGGTTATTCTTCTCACCAAAAGGGCTACCAATGTTACTATCCTTCCACTCAGAAAACTTATAACACTATGAATGTGACATTCTTTGAAAATATACCCTATTACTCCAAAACTCATATTCAAGGGGAGAATCCTATGTGCCAAGAAGAATACTAGTTTTGGAATCTTCCATTACCTCTTAACATCTATCTAAACCTGAATCTAACCCTCAAACTAAGACTGTTAACTCCTATATTCCTATTTCTAACTCTCAGGGAGGAAACAAGGAACCCAAGGTTTACTCTAGACGTCCAAAGAAATCTAAATCCGTGGAACAGCCCGTGGAACAATCCTTGCTTCCTAAACCTTGTCAAGAAGACACCCTGAGTCCAATTTGCATTGAAGATACTCAAGGTAACATTGAATCTTGCTCCCCTACAAATGATTTATGCTTATCTAATGATCTCCATAATCCAATTGCCCAAAGAAAAGGAGTCAGGTCCTGTACTTAGCATTCCATTTCAAACTTCATCACTTATGAGAAGTTATCTCCTAACTTTGAGGCCTTTACTGCCAATGTTAACAACATAGAATTCCTACCAGCATACAAGAGACTCTTCTATGAATGAAGAAATAAGGGCATAATAAGAAAATGGGACTTGGAACTCACTCAACTTCCTCAAGGAAAACATCCAATGGGTAGCAAGTGAGTCTTCAATGTCAAATACAGAGCAAATGGGAGTGTAGACCGAGATATGGCAAGATTAGTAGCAAAGGGCTTTACACAAACTTATGTGATTGACTACTAGGAGACATTTGCCCCTGATGCAAAGTTAAACATCATTCGGGCCTTGCTATCCATGACAGCAAATCTTGACTTAAATCTACATCAACTAGATATGAAGAATCCATTCCTTAATGGAGACCTGAAAGAAGAGGTATACATGGAAATTTCCCCAGCCTAAACCTAATAATGCAAATCAGGTTTGCAAACTTCTAAAATCTCTCCATGGGCTTAAACAATCTCCTAGAACATGGTTTGAGAGATTTACTAGAGCTATTAAGAAGCAAGGTTACTCTCAAGGGCAATCAAATCACACTCTCTTCATCAAAAGATTCTCAAGTGATAAAATCACTCCACTCATAGTTTATGCTGATAATATAATTGTGACAAAGAACTATGAAGAAGAGATAACTCAGCTAAAAGGGATTGTCAGTAATGTATTTGAGATCAAAGATCTTGGAGCCTTGAAATACTTTATTGAATTGAGGTTGCACAATCAAGCAAAGGTATTTTAGTATCACAAAGAAAATACATGCCAGACCTGTTGAAAGAGACTGTATGCTGGATTGTAAACCTTCGGAAACTCTAGTAGACCCATTCAACAATGTTGGATCAAAAGAAAATTCAGCTGCTGTGGATAAAGGAAGGACAATACCAAAGGCTATTAGGAAAATTGATATATTTGTCTCAAATTTGACTAGAAATTACCTTTGTTGTTATCATGGTTAGCCAATTTATGAATAATTTAACTAAAGAACACCAAGAGGCAATATATAGAATACTGCATTGCCTAAAGATGACTTTAGGAAGAGGACTCCTTTTTGAAAAGGAGACCAAGAGAAACTTAGAAATTTTTTCTGATGCTGATTGGGCAAAATCACTGACAAATAGAAGGTCTGCCTCTGGTTATCTTTTTTATAGAAGTCCACCTCTAGTTATTGCTCTTATGTTTGGAGTAATCTCATCACTTGGAGGAGTAAGAAGCAATAAATGGTTGCACATGGTAGATTTCGAGGCTATAGCACATGCAATCTGTGAGGAAATGTGGATACAAAGACTATTGCAAGAACTCTAGGGTGCGTTCGATTTGTGAAAATATTTTCTATTTTCGTTTTCTGTTTTCATTTTCTAAAAATAATTTTGATTTTTTAGTTTTTATATTTTTGAAAATACGTTTGATTTATGTTTTTATTTTTACTAATTTTTAGTTATATAATTGTATTTTCACTTTTATTTTTATTTTTATCATTTTATAATTATATAAACGATAAAATATTGTGTATATAATTCGAAATAATTGCAAAAATGCCACTGTTACAATGCACTACAATACTAAACATTTTGAAAATATTTTTTTGACGTTTTTAGAATTTTTTTAAAATTCAAAAAACATTTCCTGAAAATAAAAATAGAAAACAATAAACAAATACGTTATTATTTCTTTTTTCAATTTTAAGTAAAAATAAAAACTAAAAACAATCAAAGTAAATAGACCCTTAATATCTTACTGCTACATCGATGAAGCTACTATGCAATAATCAGGCTGTGTAGTATTGCTAAGAACACTGTTTATCATGATAGAACTAAACATGTAGAGATCGACTATCATTTCAGCAAAGAAAAGACAAAACAAAGGGTCCTACACGATAGTAAAAAATAGACATCCTCACTAAAACCATCCCTAGAGTTTAGTTTGATGTGCTTTTTTTCAAGTTGGAAATGTTTGACATTTATTCCCCAACTTGAGGGAGTGTGGAATTCCTATTTTCTCCCTTGTATATCGGGTTTGACTAAGAGTCTTGTAGATATTATTTTGTAAATATTATGTTTTTATTACGATCTCGTTTTTAATTTGAGGAGATATTATCTCCTCCATTTTGGGCTAGCATAACGAGATTTAACCAATTATGGTTTCTCCCCTCCCCTGTATATATTTTTGTGCTCCTCTGTATGTAAATCAGAAGAAATAAGACTTTTCTTACCAGTTTTTCCTTCAATAGTAAATACCAATAATTCAACACTATTGGGTCAAACAGTTATCTCTTAAAGCTAGAATGTTGTACCATAGCACCACTGTCATATAACTCTAACAGTGAACATGAAGTTAATAATACCATTCAGTAAAAAATATTTCCTTTCAATTCAGTTCCCATATATTGCCAGACATACATATTTCAATTCTTCACCCCAAATATAAGAAAATAAAGCCAATACAGCTCACGGTTGAAAAGCTTGATCAAACAAGAAGTTGATCACTCTAAATGTCAGTGAAAAATCAGCGCTCAATGCACCCTAGCGTGGATACCAGTACCAACCAAATGAGAATTCAAACCAATTATTATGTCACTTCCACAAGTTCTAATTTGTTGCGAACTGCCTTGTGCTCTGCCTTCTTATTCTCTTTATTTCATTCTATTCCAAAAATCAATAGTTTTGTATTCCATTCTGTTTCATCCATCCAAACCAACCGTAATAGAAGTTCAATTTAGAAGCTTGATCAAAAAACAATTTGATAACTCATTTCACTCCATCTTATTTTACCTCCATTCAAACACAGAAAAGTTATTTTGAAATAAAAACTACGAAACATAGCATTAGGCAGCATAAGCGAAAGGAACAAACTTACTTTACCAAAAGGCAACTGAAGAAGCCAAAGCTCTGTCGAGTTGGACAAGCTAAGATCAATAAGTGCGTCATTGGCCTCTTCTTCAAATTCTGGGGGAGGCTTGTAACCTTCCACGCCCTCTACGCCCATTGCCGAAACCAACGAACAAAATATCGCACGGTAAAGTCGATATTGTTCGATTTCGCGAGTTACGGAAACAAAACTATGGAGGTATTGCGATAATCTGTTGAATTATTGATTAGAGCCAATCGAAAACTCGCACTATTTTGACCTCCAAAGCAAGTCCATTGGTGTGAAAAAGTGATATAAGAATAAAGATTTTGGTTGCAACTCTCTAAACCCTGAGGCGAGGGACGAAAGACGATAGAAGAACTGGCCAAAAAGTCCATCTTCACTTAAACCCAACGGTAAATGCAAGTAATTACCGATTTAAAGATACTAATTAGAAAAAGATTTTTTTTTCATAAAATTGAAACAAAATTTATTTATAAATATACTTACTGGATCAAAAATATAAGAAAAAAATTTTCCAGTTAATTCTTTGTTTTTTTCTTAACATTCTTTCACTTCTTAGTAAGATGTGTATTTACACTAATCCATTGGCCCTCAAGATAAATATTTGGAGTTACTTTAGGTGGTGTTTGGTTCATAAAAAATTTTATTTCAAAAAATATTATATTTTAAGAATTTTATTTTCAAGAATAAGATTACTAGAAAAATTAAAAAAAATATTTAATTGTTACTTTACTTTTTTTAAAATAATTTGATGAATTTTTACCAAAATTTTATTCTCATGTTTGATTGATATAAAATATTTTTAAAAATTTAATTTAATTTTTCAAAAATATCTTTTATAAAAAAATTTCAAAATTTCAAAATAATATAGAAGAACAAAAATAGAGAAAGAAATGAACAAATAAACAATAAGATTTATTCTTGACAAAAAAAAAAGATTTTTTACTTAAGCAACCTCTTACCACTTGATTAAAACACATTAATTTCAGAAGTTATTAACTCATTTTAAAAAAATGAAAAGAAGTGTGACATGTTCACTTTAAACTTTGGGCATCATAAATGTTGAAAGCTTTAATTCATTTAATTCACTTTAAATTATGTTCACTTATGCAGCAACAGCCCAAGTCTCCATGATTTGGGACGCCAGAGAAATGTTAAGGCATTTCATGTCTTTAATTCTACAGAGGCACCAGATAGCATTGAAGCTGCCTCTTCCCACCTCTTATTGTGTCCCATACACCTATATAATACCCAATTATCAGAAATAAACTTTATCTGCATTGAGTTTCCATATTTGACATCAACATATGATTTCTCAATAACAAATATTTGCATTTGATATTGCATCAACTAAAGATTTGAATACAGCCCATTGTCATTACAAATACATCAAACCCCAAAAAAATTATGCAAAACATCAAATCATTGTGCTATAGCTAGAAGTCCAACCATTGTTTCTTCTATTAGTCACAAATATAACAAATAATTGTTATACAATGGTGCAAAATATTAACCCAAAAAAACTGCAAACTATTGCCATAATGTTATAGTTAGAAGTTCAAAAAGTTCATAACAAACTTAATTAACAATATAGTGCCTAACCCAAAGAAAAACAGTAATGCAGTTAAAAGATGTTTGTTGATAAAATTTGTTGCATATAAAGAACTTTTAACTCAATATCAATAGTAAAGAAGAAATACACTGCACTTTGATCATTTGTTACATAGATCCAACCCTTATCCTTTCCATATCAGTCAATTTTTCAACCTTCTTCAATTCTTCAAATACTTGCATTCTCTTCTTGATAAAGGAGAATTTTGAGTGTTAATGGCTATATTTTATCCTCTAATTCATAGCAAACTTGTAATTATTTCTCTGCTTTTGGTTATGCTTTGCTTTGGATACTGCTTTGGTTTTTTTTATGCTTGTAGGTGAGCAAAAGAGGCCAAGAAACAAGGGAAAACACTCATGAAAAGTGCCATGTAGACTTGGAACAAGATGAGGAGGAAGCAAGGAGGAAGCCCACCAAAAATCATGAAGAAATCACTTCGGCAACCTGCAGCACGGCCAGGACGTGCTTGGTGGCATGCAACACGACCAGGCCGTGCTCTGTGCAAGAAGCTGCAGAAAATCTCAAAAACCCGCCCGAAGCACAGTCAGGCCGTGTCCTGGAACACGGCCGTGCTGCGGGTCTGCGAACACCGTATTTTTTAGGGTTTTGGCCAACCAAAGTGTTATATATTGAGGGAAAAACACAGCCAAAGGGGGGAGAACGCATTTCAAACCTTCTCTACTCAGTTTTAGGGTTAGGAAACACCATTAGATTAGGTTTAGAGTAGGATTAATTGTTCAATTCATGTTCTAGGTTAGATTTCACATTGATTCAGCATTGTATTTCATCTCTACATTCAGCAATCCAGATTTTATCTTTCCATCTTTACTTCTACTCCTACTTCTACTTCTTTCTCTTGAATTGTATTGAACACTTATGGTTTGTTTAATGAATTTGGTTTTAGTTTCTGTTTCTATTATGCTTGAGTAGTTTTGATCTAGGGCTTTTGGTAAACCCACTTATGGTGTGATGATACACTGTGCATATTGAATCTTTGGAACCTTAATTGTGTTATCCATGGTTAATTAGGATTAGCTATTAAGCATTGGTTATATGAGTTGATGCATATTTGGCCAATATTTATCACGTCTTAGGATGTTAATTGATGGACTGAAAGGTGAAGATTAATACCGGAACCTAATAGTTAATTAGGGATATCTTAATCACGAAAGTAGTTTAAGGTTCCCTAAGATTGAATCAATTAGTGGGCACGAAAAAATCGATTAATTGTATTCCATGGTTGGCATAGAACTTAATGGACTTAGGTTGAACTAAAAACTACGAAAGTAGGCAATTGGATTAACCTAGGTACGATTAGTAACGCTTGAAAGAGGTTGCTAGTTAATTAAGGCTAAACCATCCCCAATAACCTAGATAATTGCAATTAGAGGTACTTATTAGTTGTTGAGTATCATAAGTGTGGTGAACCATAACACTAGGCTTTGTTAATTGAATTCTTAATTTACTTATTTGTGACAAACTCTCTATCGCTTTACATCGATCTAGATAGCTCGTTTCGTATAATTCTAGTAATTGACATTGTTCTCTGTAGGATACGACCCGTACTCGCTGGACTAGCTACGGCTACGCCGTGCGCTTGCGGTAATTAGTAAAACATACACACAACAAGTTTTTGGCGCCGTTGCCGGGGAACAAAGTCAATATTAGAAATTTTGCGAATTAGTTAGATTAGATCATTTTCTTTTCTGATTTTTCTGCATAATTTTTCTTTGCTAATTTTTGCACCTTTTCATCCTTCATAGGTGTGTAGCTATTTTATGCGAAGAGGGGACAAATACCTTGTTGAATTTGACCCAGAATTGAGCACACCCTGCGGAGGAGAAGAAGAATATAGCAGCTAGAAAATTCTGCAGCTACCATGGGGGAAAGAGATAACCGATCTCTTAAAGATTTTACCGCCCCGGATACTCATGGCCTGAATCCCAGCATAGTCAGGCCAGTTGTTGAAACTAATAACTTCGAGCTGAAGCCATCTCTCTTGCATATGGTTCAGCAGAATCAATTTGGAGGGTCACCTACTGAAGACCCAAATCTTCACCTGTCAATTTTTTTGGAGTACTGTGACACCCTGAAGTTGAATGGGGTATCCTCAGATGCTATCAGGTTGAGATTGTTCCCTTTCTCATTGAGGGACAAGGCCCGTGCATGGTTGCATTCTCTTCCAGCAGGGTCCATTACCACATGGCAGCAGCTTTCTCAAGCTTTCCTGGCCAAATACTTTCCACCGAGCAAGACAGCCCACCTTAGAAATTAGATCACTACATTTGCTCAGAAGGATGGGGAGTCATTATATGAGGCTTGGGAAAGATTTAAAGAGCTCCTCAGAATATGCCCACACCATGGGTTAGAGAAGTGGCTTATAGTCCATACCTTCTACAATGGACTGATTTACAGCATCCGTATATCTGTGGATGCTGCAGCTGGTGGAGCCATTATGAATAAAACTATAGATGAGGCATATGAGTTAATTGAAGATATGGCTCAAAATCACTACTCATGGTCTAGTGAAAGGCAGCCGAGGAAACCAGCAGGTATGTATGAAGTAGATGCGTTTAATCATCTTACTTCTAAGGTTGATGCATTGTTTCAAAAGTTAGATAAATTGAGCATCAATGCTGTTGGTTCTTCTTCATCTTCTACATGTGAGATCTGTGGGTGTGTTGGCCATATGGCCAGTAATTGTCAACTTGGAAATTCTGCACCTCAGGATTGTGAAAAGGTGAACTTTGTGAATGATAATCAGAAAAGCAATCCCTATAGCAACATCTACAATCCAGGTTGGAGGAACCACCCGAATCTTTCATACAAGTCAAATGCAAATCAGCCTCAAAATAATTTCACGCAGCATCTAGGCTTTTAGAATCAGAGGCCGTTCAATCCTCCTCCTCCTTTTCAGCCAAAGTCAAATTTGGAGGCTCTGATGGAGAATTTGATCTCCACACAGAGTAAGCAGAATGATGAAGTCAGAGCCCAGAATTATTCTATGAATGAGGCAATTAAAGATTTAGCCTCCAAGATAGACTCACTTGCTACTCATAGCAAGATGCTGGAAACTCAAATAGCACAGCAAGCAAGTCTATCTAATAGGAACTTTGGCAAACTTCCAGGCTAGACTGAGAACCCCAGAGAGCATTGCAATGCCATTACTTTGAGAAGTGGTAAGCAGTTGGCTGAATCTGAGAGAAGTGGGGAGGTAAAGAAAAATGAACCTCAGGATGCATCTGAGAAGAAAAGAGAAGAGGATTTAGAAGAAGAGAAAAGGAAGGAAGAAGAGCCAAAATATGTGACTCCTGAACCATACAAGCCACCAATTCCTTTTCCTCAAAGGTTGGTTAAGGCCAAGTTAGAGAAGCAGTTTGGGAGATTTCTGGATGTATTGAAGAAGCTGAATATCAATATCCCATTTCTAGAAGCCATCTCCCAAATGCCATCCTATGCAAAGTTCCTAAAAGAGATCCTCTCAAACAAGAGGAAAATTGAAGAGCATGATGTGGTGGCACTAACAGAGGGATCAAGTGCATTAATCAAGAATAAACTTCCTCAAAAGATTAAGGATCCCGGAAGCTTCTCCATTCCTTGCTCCATAGGAGATATGAAGATTGATCGAGCCCTATGTGACCTTGGAGCAAGTGTCAGCCTCATGCCTCTCTCGGTGTGCAAAAAGCTTCAGATGGGTGACTTGAAGCCTACCACCCTTTCTCTTCATTTGGCTGACCGATTCATCAAGCATCCGGTAGGTATATTAGAGGATGTTCCTCTAAAGGTAGGTAAATTTTATATACCGGTTGATTTTGTTATTTTAGAGATGGAAGAAGATGACAAAATCCCCATCATTCTTAGAAGATCTTTCCTAGTTACGGCTGGTGCAAATATAAATGTAAAAGATAGAAAGCTCTCTTTGAATGTAGGAGATGAAAGAGTAGAATTTAATTTGAATGATACTATGAACCCTCCATCTCTAGGTAAATCTTGCTATATGATTGGCTTAACTGAACCTAATGTAAATGATAATGCCATGAATTTTTCTCCTTCTGACCCACTTGAGTTAAGCTCTGTGGAAAGTTCTTGTGTTTATGTCAAACAGGGGGGAGAAAAGCAAGAAATTGAGGAGGAAGTGAAAGATACAAAGCTTGAATCCAAACCACCTCCTCAAAGCTTGAATGAAGCAAAGAAAGAAAGAAATGAATCAAGAGGATCTTTGAAGGGCATTAGGCAAAGCCTCAAGCAACACACTAAGAGGCAATGGATCAAAAAGAGGGTTATCCAAACTCTCTTCAAGCCTCCTTGAGAAGAAAGCATGAAAAAAGAGTCAAGCTAATGACTTTAAACAAGCACTTTGTGGGAGGCAATCCACATTTTAATTTTTAAAGTTTCCTTTGATTTTGTTTTCTAGTTTTTAGTTTAGTTTTTATCTTAAATTTTAGTTGATTTCTTTGGTTATAGGTTTAATGAGTGTTTCCTCATGTATTTTAGGTCTATTCCCATGTGCCCAAGATGATATAAAAGGCTAAAAATTGAGGGAAGTCAAGGAGAATCAAAAGCTGAGGCAAAATTTGAGGATTTGCAGCTTCCAGCCAGCAACACGGCTAGGCCGTGTCCTCCACCACGCCCGTGCTGTAAGTTGACATGCTTTAAATTAAGCATGTATTTAGCATATTTTATGTTTCTTTTTATTTTATTTAAATGATAAATAGATAGGTTTTAATTAAATTGTGTGTTTTATGTTTTTAGGAATAATAAAGAAGAAAAGAAGAGAAAAATAGAAGAAAATCATGAAAAATGCTGATTTCTGACCTTTCGTCACTAATAGAAGCATATCTCACTCATTTGAGCTCCGATTGAGCTGTTTCCAGCGGCTATGGAAAGAAGAAACATAGAGCTACAACTTTCGTGTTCGGCACTTTGGCAAAATCCGGCGTTTTCTAAGCGCCGCGGCGCTCACAATACAGCGCCGCGGCGGCCCGTCATGGATGTCTCGTAGCGCCGCGGCGTCCTTGCCCCAGAACCACAAGCGCTGCGGCGCTCAAGTACAGGCCAAAATCTGCAAAATTTGGAGAAACCCGCGAGAAGCACGGGAATGCCGTGTCCTAGGACACGACCATGCCCCAGGTAGTTAAAAAAAAGAGAAAGAGAAGAAGGGTCATCCAGAAAAAAGCATAAGTGGGCCATGTAAGCAAGTAAATTACTTCTCCCTTTGTCTGTACTTTCATTGATATTGACATTGAGGACAATGTCAAGTTTAAGCATGGGGGAGTAACTTTAGGCTTATGGTTTTTACTGGTTGAATATTTTATCTCCTGTTTCATTGTATAATCATAAATTTTGCTATTTTAGAGATAGATTGGCATAATATAGGTTGATTTTAGCTCATGAACATGTGATGCACAATAGAATATGAAATAGGTAGTTATAATTTTAGTCTCTTTCTTCTAAGATTAAACCTATAATTTTTTGAAAAATATCTCTCTATTGTACTGTGAATTGTATGTTATTTTTTATTTTAACACTATGAGAGTGTGAAGGTAGGGAGAGGTGAAAAATGAGGGAATGTGCACCCCAAAAAGTTTTCACTCTGAGTACCCCTTCAAGGCACCAAAAAGGCCTTAGTATGAGTACCTAGATGCCTTTACCTTAGTGAGATGGAGCATAAAATGCACTCACCGCATATTTCTAAAAATAAAAATTAAATGAATGAAAAAGAAAAAGAAAATGATAGAAAGTAAAAGAGTTTGAGTGAGAAAAAGAGTGATAAAATAGAAATAAGGGTAAGGAAATATAGGGAGATCTAAAGGATGAGGTGGTCTACTTGAGTGTACAAAAATCAATTTTATGCATACAACGTACGGTAACAATAGAAGTAGATATATAATAGAGGAATTTTTGGTTTAGCTTTAGAAGAACAGAGACTATCTTGTATATGTCTATTCGTATATCTATTATGTGCTCACTGATTGAGTGACCAATTATCTATATTGTATTTTTTTATTTTCTGAAATCTGATTACATCTTTCCCCCTTCCTGATATGATATGTTATTTGCTTCAGGACAAGCAAAGGTTTAAGCATGGGGGAGTTGATAAAGGGAAATTTTGAGTGTTAATGGCTATATTTTATCCTCTAATTCATAGCAAACTTGTGGTTATTTCCTTGCTTTTAGTTATGCTCTGCTTTGGATACTACTTTGGTTGTTTTTATGCTTGTAGGTGAGCAAAAGAAGCCAAGAAGCAAGGGAAAACACTCATGAAAAGTGCCATGTGGACTTGGAACAAGATGAGGAGGAAGCAAGGAGGAAGCCCACCAAAAATCATGAAGAAATCACTTCGGCAGCCTGCAGCACGGCCAGGACGTGCTTGATGGCATGCAACACGGTCAGGCCGTGCTCTGTGCAAGAAGTTGCAGAAAATCCTAGAAACCTGCCTGAAGCACAGTACGACTGTGTCTTAGAACATGGCCGTACTGTGGGTCTGCGAACACCGTATTTTTTAGGGTTTTGGCCGCCCAAAGTGTTATATATTGAGGGAAAAACGCAGCCAAAGGGGGAAGAACGCATTTCAGACCTTCTCTCCTCAGTTTTAGGGTTAGGAAACACCATTAGATTAGGTTTAGAGTAGGATTAATTGTTCAATTCATGTTCTAGGTTAGATTTCACATTGATTCAGCATTGTATTTCATCTCTACATTTAGCAATCCAGGTTTTATCTTTCCATCTTTACTTCTACTTCTTTCTCTTGAATTGTATTGAACACTTATGGTTTGTTTAATGAATTTGGTTTTAGTTTTTGTTTCTATTATGCTTGAGTAGTTTTGATCTAGGGCTTTTGGTAAACCCACTTATGGTGTGATGATACACTGTGCATATTGAATCTTTGGAACCCTAATTGTGTTATCCATGGTTAATTAGGATTAGCTATTAAGCATTGGTTATATGAGTTGATGCATGTTTGGCCAATATTTATCACGTCTTAGGATGTTAATTGATGGACTGAAAGGTGAAGATTAATACCGGAAACTAATAGTTAATTAGGGATATCTTAATCACGAAAGTAGTTTAAGGTTCCCTAAGATTGAATCAATTAGTGGGCACGAAAAAACCGATTAATTGTATTCCATGGTTGGCATAGAACTTAATGGACTTAGGTTGAACTAAAACCACAAAAGTAGGCAATTGGATTAACCTAGGTACGATTAGTAACGCTTGAGTGTGGTGAACCATAATCCTAGGCTTTGTTAATTGAATTCTTAATTTATTTATTTGTGACAAACTCTCTATCGCTTTACATCGATCTAGATAGTTCGCTTTTTATAATTCTAGTAATTGACATTGTTCTCTGTGGGATACGACCCGTACTCGCCAGACTAGCTACAGCTACGCCGTGCGCTTGCGGTAATTAGTAAAACATACACATAACACTTCTCTACTCTTTTCTTTTCACCTTGAAACATCCAACAATGTCACCAATGTTGTCTTTAGTGCTCTCATACATTTTTTTAAAAACTTATATTGTCTCTGCAAGTTGTTCTATAACAAAGTTATTCCCAATAGTTCTCTTTCTCTTCCCTCTCGTATTAGATGTAAAATCTTGGCCCTTTGAAGCACTAATACCAGTGTGAGTGGAATAATGACCTGAAGAGTGCAAAAGCTGAGTGTTAGCCACATAATCAATAAGGGCCTCATCTATGTTTACATCATCACCAATAAATAAGTCATTTCTTGTATCTCTTTATCAATTGCCTCAACTCCATCAGCAGGATCTTTAGCATATATCCTAGTGGCTCTGTCCTTTCCAAACACCAACGCCAAGTCATCAAAATGAGGAA
Source organism: Gleditsia sinensis (assembly GCA_037074535.1). Classification (NCBI taxonomy): domain Eukaryota; kingdom Viridiplantae; phylum Streptophyta; class Magnoliopsida; order Fabales; family Fabaceae; genus Gleditsia; species Gleditsia sinensis. The sequence goes on along the minus strand of CM073475.1, from coordinate 10,298,675 downwards.
ATGGCTTCTTGAAAAAACCTTGAGCATTTGGATGTAACTATATTTTAAAATAACAAAAGTTACTATCACATAAATGCAAATGATACTAATAAGATAAGCTAAATAATCGTATCATTACATTTACCCAATCTTTGAATAAATCATTTCCACAACTATCAATTTCTCTTCATCATTCCACTCAAATCCACTTGCCTTTAACATTTCAGCTATAACACAATACTGCTTCTTAAGTTGCTTGACTCTTGATTCTATATGTGGATTGGCCTTCAACCCACAACTTTTCATTTTTTTATGGAGCCACTACTCTAATTGCTTTAAATATTCAAGTTTGAATGTGCCATTGTCTCCAATTCACTTTCTACAAGCTACAAGTTCTAATAAGCACTCCACAAGCTTTGTATCTTCATCTCTTGTCCATTGATGCTTTTTACCTATCAAAGTTGGTTGGCTTGATTCCACCATGATCCTCTACAACATACAAGTGATGAAAAAAATACAAGTATATATAGCATAAAAATGATCAATATTGATACACAAATAAATAAAAGTAAAAGTAGTCATCCGAACTTATGCTGTCTTACATCAATACATCTGGAGATATTACTGGAATAACCGTCAGGTACAGATACATTCTTAAGTGTTTTGAGAAAGACTTCCTTGCCTGCATTTGTCAACGTGAACAAAGCAGATGGATATTTACCGTCATCATCTGACCACAGCTCAGACCTCACACCAAACTCCTTTAAGTCTTTCTGAGCATTTATGTGATCCTTTGAACGGCCAGAATCATTAAGTAAAGTGTAAATGATGTTGTCGCAGACATTTTTCTCAATATACATGACGTCAAGATTATGACGCAACATATTATTCGTCCAATACGGAAGTTTGAAAAATATACTTTTCTTATGCCATTGTTGAGTTCCAACATCAACCGAACCCTGACCTCGGGAATGCCATTGTTGAGTCCCAACATTAGTTTCCACAATTTTTTCGAAGACAACTTCAATATCATCGACTTGTCATAAAATGTCTACATCACTCAATTGCGGAGGAGGGTTTCTTCTCTCCTCTTTTCTGTCAAACCTATTACGAGCCATCCTAAATTTGTGACCTGGAGATAGAAAGCGGCGATGTTCCATAAAACATCACTTTCGACTGTGAGGGAGACGGACTGGAGTGGAGTCAAAGTTACAGTACGGACAGGCTAATCCAGTATGAGTATTCCAGCTTGATAACCATTTAAGGCCAGGAAAATCACTGATTGTCCACAAAAGTGCTGCATGCATATTGAACATTTCTTTGCCAAAGGCATCATACGTCTTAACACCTTCAACCCATAACTCCTTCAACTCTTCAATTAATGGTTGTAAAAATACATCTATATCATTCCCCGGTGTTTTTTTCCCTAGAATTATCATTAACAACATGAATGAACTTTATTTCATAGACATCTAAGGAGGAAGATTATACAGAATCAGTAGAACTGGCCATATACTGTAACTTGTAGATAGATTTCCAAATGGATTGAAACCATCCGTTGCAAGGTCCAAACGAACATTTCTTGAATTTGATGCAAATTGAGGATTCAGAAGATCAAATATCTTCCATACCTCAGAATCCTTTGGATGCCTCATGATGCCGTCAGAAATTTTGTCTTCCGAATGCCATTTCATAAATTCAGCAGTTTTAGAAGACATGAACAACCTCTGCAATTTTGGCTTAACTGGAAAGTATCTAAGAATTTTATTAGGCGCCTTTTTTTTGCTTCTCCCCCTTTTATTTCGGTTTCCACCTTGGTGCGAAGCACTTACTACAAGTTTCTCTACTTTCATGCTCACCCCAGTATAACATACAATCATTCTGACATGCATGAATTTTTTTGTAGTTCAACCCCAACTTATTAATGACTTTTTTAGCCTCGTAAAATGAAGGTGAAATCTTGGCATCTGGGAATACATCGACAAGCAACTCAAGTACCATCAACATTGCTTTGTCGCTTAGGGCGCACAAACACTTGATGTGATACAACTTCACCAAAAAAGACAATTTGGAATACTTTTCACACCTTTCATAGAGTGGTTGTTCACTATCTTTCAGTAACTCATAAAAATCTTTAACACTATCATCCATCCTTTCTGATGACTGTAGAATTGGCATGTCCACAGAATCGATGCTCTCATTTCCAGGGTGAATCTTGAATGCATCACGGACTATGTTCTGCACAGGGTCATCTCGAACTATGGATTCTGAGACCTCAATTGGCATTATAACATGTCCTACAGCAGGTTCTTCTGTAATCATTTCTCCGTGCAAACTCCAAAAATTGTATCCCTCCAGAAATGGTTTGACGATCAAGTGTTGGCGCACAATCTCGATGAGTTGCCATTTCTTGAATCTACACTTTGAGCATGGGCATATTATTCTACCTTCGACCCCAGAGTTGGCATTTGCGAATTCCAAAAATTCGTCTAAACCATTCAGGTACTCTATTGATTGTTGAGGTTTATTGATCCAAGATTTATCCATTTATGAAATAATTATGAATTTAGATAACAATTAACCTAAATAACTTTTACTCTGAACTAAAAGAAAACATGACTATTTTACATGAGAAGAGATTTGCAATTGATTGTGCATAAAACATAACACATTTTGAAGAGGTTTAAAATGTTTTACGTGTAAAAAATATTTAACAAACTTTATAATAATTGACATTTAATGAAGCACCAAATAAAAAATCTTCGTTATTGGTTCGCTATAAATAAAGAATCATGATCCCAAAGAGTTTAAGAGAGATATATAAGAGAGAGTGAGATAAATGATGACATTGGCTTGCATAATATGAAATAAAACACTTGAAATATCTCTATGAATTCAGGAACAAAAATTCTAACTTTTGAAACAGTGTCATTGATAAAGTCTTTGGTCATGTGTTAATTTTATTTCATTCTCCTAATGTTATTAATTAAAAGGATGAGTTTCATGATCGAATCTCTACAAATCTGAATTTTTTGGAAAGGATAGCCACTAGCAGCAAAAAATTGAATTATAATTTTATATCTGCTGCTAGTATTTCAATTATAGTATTTACATGATATTTCAATTCCCTATCTGAAAAAGTAAAATTAATGGCCCATATAAAAGCCATATATTCAAGAATAATTCTACTCAATTACATCTAAGATCTTGTTAATTCCTTAATAGAGAATTTAGTGTAAGAACATAGTGCATTAAAAATTACTGCACTATTATTTTTTATTAAAATTATGTTATTATATATTTGTTTTCATTTTTTAAAAACTACGGATATTTTTAAATTATTATTTTATTTTTTTTAAACCAATTCCTAATACTAATTTTGTCTATTTAGTAACATTTATTATTTTACCTCATCACCTGAATAAATATTTTAATATTTTAAAAATAACTATAATAGAATTTGACTATTACTAATTTATGTATATTATTTAAACACGTTTATCAATATAATAACTATTTTTGATTTATTTGCATTAATTTTAATTATATTTTTTAAACACTAAATAACTTATATTTAAAACTGAATTCCCTATCATTTTATATTAAATTTATAATATTATATATATTTATTAAATTTATATTAAAATATACGTATATTTTTAAAGTAGTGTCACAATTTTTAAAAAATTATTTTCAATACTTATTCTGTCTATTTATTAAAATTTATTATTTTACCTCATCAATTACACACTTCAATTCGTCTACTAAATTTATGTTATTATATATATTTGTTTTCATTTTTTAAAACCTACTTGTAACATACGTATATTTTTAAAGTAGTATCACAATTTTTTAAAAATTGTTTTCAATACTTACTCTGTCTATTTATTAAAATTTATTATTTTACCTCATCAATTACACACTTCAATTCATCTACTAAATTTATTTTATTATATATATTTGTTTTTATTTTTTAAAACCTACTTGCAATTTTTATTAACAAATTTTATTTTTAACTATGTGTATTTAATAATTTTTTCATATTATTCTATCAACACCACTTCAAGATCTCTATTTTTTATTTTAATAAATCATTTCTAATATTAAATACAAATATTTTACTTCAAAAATAATTAAGTCTAATAATTCAACATTATTAAAAAAGAAATTACGTCTTACATGTTTTCAACGGACATAATATATTATAAAATTAAACATCATAAACATTGCAAAAATAACACAAATTTTAAAATTTATTTATACATGTACATCACAATGTAAAATATATTTTTAAAATAAATATGAAGTACACAAAATATCTAATACTATCGCATTCTAACATACAATAATTTGAAATAAATTTATTTAAAATAAAAATAATTAGATTACATACCTTCAAAATGATTCCAAATAAATAACACACAAAAATCGAAATCGAAATGTCGTCACAACGTCACAAAATCTTCACAAAAGAAAACAAAAAATAATATAAGAAAATATTTTGAACATACAATATATAAAACAAATAAACAAATATAATTAAAAAATTAAATGACATACCTTGAGAAAAATAAATACAAGTTGCAAAGCAGACCACAATACAAAAATTCGAAAATCACAATAAATAATCTCAGTTAGTGTATTATACTAAAAAACTCTAATGAAAGGCGTTCGTAATACAAATGAAGAGGGTTAGTGAATATATAGGCGAACGCGTGGTTTAACGACGATTATAAACCGTCGTTAAACCACAAATAAACTGTCGTTAAACCCTTTTAACGACGGTTACCACAAAAACCGTCGTTAAGTATTGATTTAATGACGGTTTAACTACTAACCGTCGTTCAACCACACGAATATTGAGTAACGGTTCGAATTTCGAACGTTAGAAAGTCCACGACGGTTTTCCATGAACCGTCGTTACTTAACGATGGCTTCTTTAAAACCGTCGTAGATTTCCGTAATTTTTATTGTTACCGTTAACCTGAAGCAGATTACCACGATTTGATCTGAACCATCCGTATTTAACGACGGTTTTATGTAAACCGTCGTTAAATACATAATTTTAACGACGATTTCTAAACCGTCGTTAAATTCGGCTTTAGTGACGAATTTTTATGACCGTCGTTAAAAATCCATCGCAATTCCTAACTTTTTTTGTAGTGAATTATTGAATAGTTAAATTTTTTTTATATACATAATAACATTACTTTTCATTTTAAAGTATATCAAAAATTTCTAAAAATTTATATTGTAAAACTTTAGTTGAACTCTTAAATTATGATTTTTTTTTATAAAAATTTTAATAAAACAAATCACAAAATAAAATATCTTTATGTATAATAAAAGAAATAATATTTTTAAAAATAAAACAAAAATTTATTAGAGGCAAATATAATTATTTTAAGTAAAAAAAATTATTTTAATTAAAAATATATTTACTTTTAACGTAACATAATCATTTAAAATAAAAATATTTTTTTATTATAAAATATTATTATTTAAAATTTACATAATATTAAAGATAGGTATGATTCTTTGTTGACGGCATTTGGTAGCTGTTGGATTCCTACTACGACCTCCTTCTCTGTTGCTGCCCCCAATCCTTTACCCCCACCAAACAGTTTATGTGAGGGATTTGGTGTCACTATCGGCCCAATACTTCTTAAAATTTATTGAGGTTTAAAGAAAATTTTAAAAGTGAGGCATTTTTAAAAAAATTATTAAGATAAATAGTAAAAAAAATTTGAGGCCTAAAACTCTAATTTTATTAGCTTTACCTTTGGACCGGCCCTGTTTGGTGTATCCAGGTTTTAGGCAGTGGAAGCTAGATATGCTTAAACACATATTCCAACTAGAGGTTGTAGATTGTATCTGCAAGACAACTTCCTCGAGATGATTTCTTCAGATGGTGGGCAGCTTTGTCACAGTTACCAAGGAGCTCCAGCTTAGTGGATTCTACGATGGAGGTGGCAACTTTTCTTACTTGGTCAATCTACAAGAACAACAATAATGCAGTGTTTAGGAGCTGCCCTTCAAGGCCTCAATTGTTAGTGCAAAAAGCTTTGGCTATAAAGAATGAATATTTTCAGGCTGAGCTCAACCAAGATGGTGGCAAAATTCGTGAGGCTGATTTTTCAGTCTTGTGTGAACGTTACAGCTTCTTTTAGTGATTGTTTTATTGTCTTTAGCTGTATATGTTGTTAGGGTTCATCGTCACCCTGGATTAAGTTATTCTTTGGAGTTTTTTCAATCCAGTTTTCATTAAGTAAATTATTCTTTTTTCCTTATTAATATGTACAATCATATTCTCTTAAGTTAAAAATATACATAAATTTTTTTAAATTTAAAAATATAAAATAAAAACACTTTTCTCTATTATTAATACCCTCATTTCTATTATTAAAAATATGTACACAAATCTCTCTTAAAAATAAAAATAAAAATATGCCACGACTTAATTTAAATATTTAAAAAAAATTATTTAAAAGAAACAAATGAAAAAATAAAAATAAAATATCACTCCTGTAATTTTTTTTAAACTTAGTGTTCTTTGATATCCATTATTCATTCTCAAAATAATTATAAAGTAATCTAGACTATCAAAATACCAATTTCGTTATTTTAAAATTTGAAAGAATGATATTTTATTTACTTTTTTTTCTATTTTTTTTTCATAAAAAACATTTAAGATATTTAGATTAAGTTGCAGTCTTTTTTTTTTTTTTTTAAGAAGGATTCATGTATATTTTCTTAATAGAGGAGATGACTATATAATAAGGACATTGATCAATGGAGGAAAGTGTATTTTACTCTTCCTTTTAAGGAATTTTTTTGTATATTTACTAATAGAAAGAAGTGCAGTGTAATGAACATATTAATTAAGGAAAAGAAGTTTGTATATATTTTCATAATAAAGAGGTGAGCTGTATGATAAATATATTAATAAAGGGAAGGAAGACTAATTTTCTTATATTATAATGGTGGAACATTCTTTGGGTAAAAGAATCTATACTAATACATATTATTTTGGAAAATTTGTTGTCTTTTTCCATAGAAGAGTGACTAAGATTTGGTGTCTACGCATGAGAAGGTGAGTAATTATTTAGTAATTCATAATGTATTATTTAATTATAAAAATTAATAAATAGTTATTTAATACTTGATAATTTCTTGCCAATTTTATTATTTTTAAATTTTAAAAATAAAATTAATATTAAATATAATTATTTGATTATTTTAATTATCAAAAAATAAATTCGCATGCACATTAGTATTATAAAAGTTGGTTGAATGTGCCCTGATCAAACCTTAACTAAAATTTATATTTTTTAATATGTGTGTTTAATTTCTTCTTCTTTTTTTCACACCAGTAATTCAAGTTAGATGGCTCTGCTGGGTTTCCTTCAGCAGAACCAAAGATGACGGGTAGTGCTTTTTCCAACCATCAAGTGTTCTCCAGCTGAAGGTTAGCTTTTGAGCTTAGGTTATGGTTTTCATTTGTCAGGGTACTTTATTTTTTTTCTCATCGTGGTGCATGTTTAGATTCCATTCATCACGGTGCACTATTTCCATTCATTATGGTGCTCTGTTTTTGCTTTCTTTCATAGACCAAAGTTTTCTTCCTTTGCTTTTTATTTGCCACGATGGGTAAGGAGGAAGGCCAAGAAGAATCGAAGGATCCAAACAACAAGGAGGTGATTCTCCTTTTGAATTATGAGGCTTTTGATAAAGGGCTTCAAGATTGTGGTAAGAGTTTAATGTGTAAGACAGTTTTATAGAAACCTGTGACACCCCTCAGTTTAAAATATTATGTTTTACATTAATGTAGAGTCTATCTTATTACATGGTTTATTTTAGGAGCATAAATATAAAATTTTAAAGCTTTTGGAGGCTATAGCACAGTACCATCCCAGAGGAGCTACCGTCACGACATCAGCTTTCCAAAAGCTCAAGCCCACAATCCACAAATGCCACAGTCGCAACTCTATATTACCACAAATGCAATGTTAGAATCACAAAACACTATTATAAAAATTTAGAGAGCTCAACGCGGCGACGTTAGGTCTCCACGATTACGCTAAAAGTAGAACACGCAAATTTGAATTTCCAAAATGCACAATACCACAACGGCAGACATGCAAAGCTGTGATGCCAGGAGAAATGACAAAAATACCCCTCTATATATTTAATCTCCAACTGCAAGATTTTTCCTGAAAACTCGCCATTCTCCTCCCTTTCCTCTCGCTCTCTACGTTTTCTTTCTCTCTCTCTAGATTTCAAGTTCATCCAGACCTCCATTCAAGATACATTGATATCGTTGGAATCAATACGAAGTGTACTTCGATTTCAGTAAAATAGATTCTTAAAAAATCAGTTGTAAAATCACCAAAAAAATGAAAGTTTGTTTCAAAAAACCCTACTTAGAGAGCTTTAATAAAAAAAAATAGCACTGTAAAATGGGTCCAGGAGCTATCAAAATCCTAGGAATAAAATTTTGGCAATCATATGACATATTTTTATCTATGTGAACAGTAATTTTAGCTATTATGAATAGTACCACCACAATTGTGAACAATACCAACTTTCTGAAGGTGTTTTTGGGTTTATGGATTTACCAAACGCGATTTTGGAATTCGTTTAGTCATAATTAGCTTCAAAGTTGGTTTAAAGAATCAATCAATTTTGAATTAATTGTCTTGTGAGTAGATAACACATGCTATAACATATTTTTGTTATCTTTTCAATCTCTAAAATATACTTTACATGTTTTGTGGCTATATATTAAAGGATTAAAGTTTTGTTAAGAATCTTCATAATTTAAATGTATTCCCTATAAAGCCATTAGGATACATCACAACTGAAATTTAGTTTTAGAACGATTGAAATAGAAGTAAAAATTGAAGTATGTTATGAATATTGGTTATTAGCAACTTCGAATATATACCATGTTGGAAATATGGGATTTGTTATGAAAATGATACACTAGTATTGGTTAAATGAAGGATATTTGTCAATACTTACTGACTAGCATCTTATTTCATACATCCACATTATATAATATTCTCTTTGAACCTTTTATTATTATATTTTTTTTTTCTCATCTGTAAATTTCTAGCAATGTCTACCTAACTCATAAATTCACCTATTCACTTATATCGTTAGTTATCTTTCTTGGATAAGCATACAAGTGCTTCAAGCTATTTTAAACATTTTCAAATTTCATTTCCTCATAGGCAACCAACTAGGCATGCTATGTATTAGTTACAACAAAAAGACTCTCACGCCATAAAAAAATGTACAGTCCATAATTTATTTTATATCACATTACGAGCTGTTTAAAAGGGATTTGACACTCAACTAAGCCATCCCACATATATTACACAACAAGAAAATATACAATCCATATCCATATTCGGATAAGTCAACCTTGAGACCCCTATTGCTCACTTCTTGCTGGAGTACCTAAAATGTGATTATGTGGACATAAAAAGATGAAATGACAATCTCAATAGTTAGCAAATTTTTTTTTTAAAATAGTATACATTCCATTCCTTAAAATATCCCACTTTATTTCACTAAAACATAAGTACTGACCATACATACATACATCATCTTGATCACATTAGGGACCCATAACATTTTGGTCTACTTACCCAATGCAGTCTCATACCTGTAAAAGGGTTATGCATCTCCTATTATTGGCCAATACGTGGGGGAAATAGGGCTTACTTGACACACCTTGGGCACCCCTTAATTCCTGAAAATGCATACATAACATATCTTTAAACCAGCATTCATCATAGCATAAAAGTTAGGCAACTAGTGAAATCGATAAATTCAAGTTCATACATATAAAGAGTGTTTTAAACAAAAGCTAACTATCTCAATTCCTACACAATCGCTTCTTTTTCAAGGCTGCCAATGTTATAACCAGCTACTCAAACTAAAATATATAAGAGCTTTTGGTTAATGCATGCATATTAGCACCTAAAATTATAAATTTCTAATTTAAGAACTTTGTCTCCCCAAAACAAAACTGTAATTTTATTCAGATTTAGGGTAATTATTAAATATGACAAAAGTCCTCTAAAAATTCTAAAATTTTCCATGGAGGTTCCTCTACATGTCTATTTCATTTTGTGGATCTCTTAGCCCTTAACTATTCTATTCACCCCAAGAAGTACCTCCATAACCCAGAACAGTGCATATTGGTTTTGATTTCATTTCTATTTTGTTTTCCATTCCTTTGGATGGCTAAAACTTCTTAAAAATTAGTGATATTTGATATGAAGAATCCTATATATGTTATATAATCACCATAAAAATTTCAAATAAAAACGAATTTCTTTGTCCCCTCAAATAACACACGTTTTTATGGCTATCCCCAGTTCTGGTTTGTTCTTACTCACTTCATGTCCCACTGAATTTACATATTTTATTATATACTTTAACCTGCCCAGAATTATCTAACATTTGGTGGGGTCCTTAACATGTCATAAAATTTTCATATGAAAATTCAACATCTAACCCCTTCAATATTTAGTATTTCCATCTATAGCTTAAGTTGTCCAACAGATTTTTCTCAAAACTGTTTTGATTGCAAATGGCCTATTTGTAGGTTCTAAAAAATCATGAAAATTTTTGGAATTGATTATCAATATTTTAAGACTTTTTTGACCAAATATTAGAGAATTTAAAGGCCATTTATCCAATCAAATAGTCTAAGAACACATGACCTAAAAAATTTAGGTGCAGGAACAATAACTTTCTAGTACAGAATGTGTGGTGCTTTAGTATATTTGTTACTTAGATGACAAAGATTGTTCCTTACGTCTAGAGTTCCATGTTTTCAACTTTAACCTCTTGCATATCATGCTCAAGAATCACCCATGCAAAACTCAAAATGAACTCAACTCACTACAAACTAACTTTCCTCAAGAAGAAAAACTCACCTTGTGCAGAAATACTCCTATGGCTCTCAAATTTCAGCTTGCTTCTCCTTTTGGTTTCTCTTGTAACTTAGCTACGTTTTTCTGGTTACTCTCCCCCTTTAGCTCTAAATTTTATGGCTGCCTGCTCTCCTTCTTGGTGGTGATTGCATGAGGAATGGGTGGTTTAAATTTGTTGCCCAAAATAATGCCTAGTGCTGGCCGTTGGTTTCCACTACTCAAGAGGAAAAGGAGGGTTGTGTTTTGCAAGAATTCTCTTGTGGTTTCTACAAGAAGGGCATGAGAATGTAGAGCATGGTGTGGGGCAACAGCTTTTGCATTATATTTTTCTGATTGTAGGCAGAAACATGGCTGAAGTAAGTGGCTGTTTCTTGGCTAGAATGCGGCTGAATTATTTATGGCTATGTGGCAAGATTTCCTTGCTGGAAGGTGTCAATTTTCTTAGCTCATTTTGGCTAAAGTTTTTCTGGCAATGTGGCATGCTTTGGTAAGTGCAAGGTGGTTGCAATTTTGTGGGCAATGTGGCATGCTATGTGACTACAACTTTGTGGGCAATGTGGCATGCTTTGGTAGGTGCAAGGTAGATGCAATTTTATGGGCAATGTGGCATGCTATGTGGCTACAACTTTGTGGGCAATGTGGCATACTTTGGTAGATGCAAGGTGGCTGTAATTTTGTGAGCAATGTGGAATGCTATGCGGCTGCAACTTTGTGGGCAATGTGGCATGTTTTGGTAGGTGCAAGGTGGCTACAATTCTATGGGCAATGTGGCATACTATGTGGCTGAAATTTTGTGGTGCTACTTGGTAGCTCCTTAGTTGTTTTATATTTTCTTAATTTACTACTAATTCTAGATTAGTAGTGTCTTAAAAATGTATTTGTATCTTCTCCCCATCCATTATGCTCCTAAGAATTTTATTTATATGATTCATGATTAACTATATGTCACTTATTTTATAAATGCCTTATTTTTACATAACTATGCCTTTTAATTCTTTGCCATATGTATTTTCTACTTATTCTTAGTTTTATCTAACTTTATTAGAGACTTAGCATGTTACAATACTTTTATACGTACTATAGTTTATGATTTCTCTCATTTGAATTAAGTATTTGGAACTTCATTTCTAAAAATGAGAGTTGTCTAAACAATAATTTAATTTAATTGAAATGTATCGATTATCTGAGTTTTAAAGTATAAAGAGCAAATTATGAATTTGAATTTTGTTTTGGAACTGTTGAAGCAACATTGAATTTGGTACCTTTAAATGCATTCTATATTCGAGGTTTTAGCATTTGTTATGAAGATAATAGTATTGGTTGACTGAAAAATATTTTCCTATTTATTATAGTTATGATTCATATGATCTGAGTTAAGTATTTGAATTTTGTTTGAAAGTGAAAGCCTTATTGAATAAAGATTTGACTAAATTAAACTATGTTGGTTATTTGAGGTCAAAGAGGATCAATTATTTGATAAGTTTTAAGACATGATTTTAAGGATATGTATTTATATTGTGAATTAAGAAATAGTATTGAAATTGTATCCTTTGACTAAAGAGTAAGTATTTCATCCACTGGTAGTGGACAAAATTTTACACAAGCAGGACATTAAAAACTTGCCACATGTCTATTTAAATTGTTGAAACAAATTTTTTTAACTGAAATAAATACACATGGCAGAGTTTTAATGTCCCGCTTGTGTAAAATTTAGTCCACCACCAGTGGAACAAATACTTTTCCTTTAGCTGAATGATAAATTTTGTATATATTAGCAAGGATTGGTATATTATTCATAAGTTAGCAACATGGTGTGACCAGTAGATTATGATTTCTGAAACTCTGTTATGGATTTGTTATGGATTTGAAAAATAAGTTTGATTGATAAAGACCAAATACACTATAATTCTTACTAATTTTAAGTGTGAAATTATTATTCATATATTGATTTAGTTAAAGGTAAATTGATGGTTCTAATTACTATTTTGTGGAGAAGAATCTTTTCAAAAATATCATTTGTTAGTAGCCGTAGATGTTAATTCTTTGTACCTTGAAACTCTAACTAATAGTGGTGTTGTCAGCGTCGTATGCTGGTTAACACATAACATATGTTCTTATTAATGGAACGGAGTGGCAACTATAGGATGTTTTCTTATCGATGAGTGATTTTCCTCTCTTGTTGTATGCTTGAAAGCTTTTTTGATTGCCTTAGAAGTGGCAAAATGCCTCATATTATCACAAGTTATATTGTCTAAAGGATTGGTGATTGTCCTCATTTGTTGTGTGCTTAGAAATTAGAAAATGGTTTTGATATGGAATCCTCTCAAATAATGCTAAACAAAAATAACTGAATTTATTATATTTTCATGATAATAAAACTTATTAGCTTTATTAAAATTTTCTATAAATTTCAACTTAACTCTCTTTTATAAAATTTTAATATCTGAATTTATTAATTCTATAAAATCATAATTGGTAATAATTATAAACCTAACTAAAATTCCCATCTTAGGTTACATCTTATATAGTATATAACTTTTTTTTATTAAACTATACGCATGAAAATTGTTTTAATGTAAGACTATTATGATATAATTGATATATGAATTTATTAGTTTTGTTAAACTATATTCTGTATTAAGCAAGAGTATTTTGATATATAATAGTCGTGATATAGTAGATATGAATTAAATATTGGATTGCATTGCTGAAAATGAGAAAGTTTTGGAAAATGGTATGAGACTATACAAATCTAAAATGTTTTTATATAAGTCAATTATGGTATTTGAAGTATAAAGTTTGAGAAGACTTTTTTTGATAAAATTATGTTTCCTAATTTAGTTATTTTATTTGGAATTATAGTTTATGTGAGAATATTTCTTGAGAATTTTTACGTTTTCTGAAAAGATTGTTTATATGATTCTAACAAAGAGATAAATATCTTATTTCTATTTAAATTGTTTTTGAAAAAAATTATACTTTTTTATATTGGGTTTTATCTGGATTATGGTGTTATTATAGAAAACTTGTGCCGGTCACTTATCTTATTCTGTTATAGTATATGTTACCTGCTCACTGAGTTGTAAAATACACTCCTTTATTCTCATGTTTTTTATATCAAGTTTAGAAATAGATAAGTTCTTTACGACCAGTTGATGAATAGGATATTCTTGGTGAGGCCACTTTGTTTAGAGGGCTTACTTTATTTTTGTTTATATTGTCTGTTGTACTATAAAGTATGCTATATTTACTACAGGCAAGTTCTTTGCTTTCGTTGTGTATAGATGTATCAAAATCTTATATTTGAATATGATATGTTTGGAGATTAAAGCTCTTTATGGTATATGTTTATCTACATATAGATTCTGATAACTAAAACTAGTTTATATGAAGAACAAAGCTCTTCAACATATATTTATGCATATATTTTATATGCAAATGGATTTTAAAATATGTTTTGTTATTTTATCGTTTAAATCTGAATGTGTAGCTATTGATCTTTATTTCTAAATATGCTTATGTCTATCTAAGGCTTATGGCTTGGGATTATCCTCAGTGCCTGTGTCAGTTACATACTCCCTAATTGGGGATCGTGACAAAACTAATTCTAAAAGGGGTGATGAAACCTACTATAGAAAGCAAATAGGGTGTTTCTAAGGATAAGACAAGGTGCTCCTTGAAGAAGATGCCTAGAATGATGCTTAATTAAAATCTTATTCAAGACTCTAATGGTTAGGGAGTGCTTGGTTATTTTGCAGTTTATGAGAAAAAAGGAATTGTAGAGGAAGTAAACTGGATGGCTGAGAAAAAGCAGTGTATTGTCAATGATTTGATGCAAAATGAAGTGGTGGTGTTTTTCAAGATGTATGGCTATACCAGCATGAACTCTTGTTAATTAGTTCTTCTTCTTTGTTGTTATTTGTTATTCTACCGATTAGTTGTCTTCTGGTATGGTTTTCTTTGAGTTTTTAGTTGATTGTGTACTTTAGGTTGTTGGAATATTTTATAGTGGATTGTCATTTTAATTAATTATTAAGCCCAATACAGATTGTGTTGTTATAATCTTGTATGAATTGTGATAGGTGGACTGCATAGAAAAGTTAGGCAAAGGCCCAACTTATAACTTTTTAGCTATCAGTTTTTGTTTCTATCAAAAAGTTGACTGAGTCAGAGAAAGAAAGAGATTATTTAATTTATTTAATTATTTATTAATTATTTTTTGAAGTGGTTATTTTTTGATTGATTCTTCTGCACGTTGAAACATCGTGCATAAGATTCATTTTTATCAACTAGACCACACCACTCTCTGTTTTATCTTCTCAATCAATCTCTCTCTGTGTACTTTCTTTGAAAAATTAAAAAGGTCCAGCATGTTGCAATTTTGCCTCTCTCAATCTATGGATTCTTCAAGTACGCTTACTTAATTATTCTTGATTATATATTATTCTCTACCATCATGTTTCTAGAATGAGACTTGAGCTTCATGAATTTTTCTATCAATAATTTTCGGATTTGCCATGAATAATCAAAATAATCAATTAAAGTTTTTGAATAAGTCTTGCCTTTCGTTGAAAAGGCACAATATAAATTTATCGCTTTCCATTTTTTTGCTTACTCTTCTGGATGCATATTAATTTGCTGATATGCCATGATTTTGGTTGCATATTATTTCTGGTTGCATTTTTTTTTCCACTTTGGTTGCTTTCCACTCTTGCATATGAATTTTTGTTTCTTTCCACTATATTCACGATGGGGTGTTGTGAGAATAATCTGAATGGATATTATTATGGTTTCGAAATCAAACTCATAATCTTTTACACCTATATCGAGATTACATCACCCCTGTCCTTGGCTGCGTGTTTCTTGTATGAAATCGAAGTTTGCATCGAAGAACTTTTAGGCTAATAGATCTTGATATTTTGGTGTTCGATTGTGTTTATCTATCTAAGAAAGTAGCTTCTTGTGTTTTTTCGGTCATAACGGTGGTTATCTCGCTAGAAACTGCCATCCAGATCGCCAGATTTTGCTCCTAAAAATCTGTTAGTTTGCGACACTAGGAAACTATCCAGCTGGGTTATGTCTGCAACTGGATTGGGTCCTAGGGATTCGACTGGTGAGGAAGGATCTAGGCCTGGGCTTAAGCAGAACGCACCGTTTCACTTAAGCAAGGCACTAGGCCAGTTTTCAGGCAAAGTTGACTGGGTCAAATGTCAAGGCCCAGTCCAACACAAAAAAAAACTAGTCCAAGTAATAGGCCTAGTCTGGTCCAAAAGAAAAACTCTAGAATTACGTTTTTTTGCTCGTAAATACCTCTTAAAATTGTATTTATTCATTTAGTCTTTTTTTAATTCCTAATAAACTCTAGAGACTTATGAAATATATTTAGTTTGTCTTAGAGATCATAAAAAAACTTAAAATTTGCCACGATTATGATCATAGTACATTGATGATGGAAAAACCCTATAGGTATGACATTGTTAATGTAATTTTGAGGGTTTAGACTTTTAAGGATAGGCATAAATATAGCACTTATAATCTATTAAATATTTGTTATACCCTATAGGTATGGAAATATTGAATATATTTTGTATGGACTTTTGTGTGAGTCAAATCTTAATGGTATAAAAAAAATTTCTATATGCCATTATAGTTGCATAACTGAAATTTTATTTTGGGAATATTGTATTATAATTATGTTGAGCACACATAATTACTATTTTTCATTTTGTTGTTGACTTTAGTTTCTGCTTTTGCGTAACTATAATTTGTGAAAGCTCTTAATGGGACTAATTATGATGACTGAAAATAGTCATTGAATATGTACCTTACCATTTCTGAAAAAGATTTAGCTCTAAGAGAACCCAAACTAAGAGATCTCACTCCACAGTCTAGTGCTACTGACAAGGCCTATCATAAGCAATAGTTTAAGTCCAACAGGATCTGTTTGATAGTAATCAAGTATACCATTAAAAAGGGAATTAGGGATAATATTCTTGAAAAGAATACTGTAGTGAACTATTTGAAAGCATTGATGACAAATACAAGAGACTTGATAAAAGTCAGAAATTTTTTTATCTTTCACAGCTTGATAATACTCGGTATGATGGAGTGTCTAGTGTCAAGGAGCATATTTTGAAACTTGTTCATTACTATAACAAGTTAAAATCATATGGAGTTAATTTGGGTGAAAGCACATTGGTTTATCGTGCTCTTTAATCATTGCCGGCAGAGTATAGATTCTTGAGGATTTCTTATGATTCGTAGGAAGTTAAATGGTCTATTGAGCAATTAATTTCAATTGTTACTCAAGAGGAAGAAGTTATAAAGAAGAATAATTCTCACTCTGTGAACTATGTATCTCATGGCTCCAGTAGCCAGTCTAGAGGATGGAATAAGAAGAAAGGGAGGAACCTAAAGTATAAAAGATTGGTAAACCAAACTTTAAGAAAAATGGTGAAAAGAATGACAAACTGAAACAAAAATTCTTTAAAGGTACCTGCAATTACTGTAAAAAATGCAGTCACAAGAGAATTAATTGTTTTAAGCTTAAAAACAAGCAGGAAAAGGAAGGTACATTTCTTCATCTTGCTATACTAGCTCTAGTTTGTTTTGAGTCTACTAGTATTGAAGCATCTTCTGACTCTTGGTGGTTAGATTCTGGTGCAACTGTGCATATTGTGAATTCTTTATAGGGGCTCAAAGACAAGAGGGTCTTTAGTGAGGCACAAATGACAATCTTTGGCATTACAGGGAATAGAGCATCAGTAAAATATATATGATCTATTTCCTTAAATTTAATTTCTGGACATGTTTTGAATTTAAATAAAGTTATTTATGTACCTTCCGCGAGAAGAAATTTAATTTTGACTTCCGTATTAGATGTTGATGGTTATTCATTTTTTCAAGGAAATGGAAAGATTGATGTTTGTTTTGATTTTATCATTGTTGGCTCTGCATCCTTAACGTGTGGTTTTATATTGTTTGAATGATTGATCACTTAAATTTTCTAATCCTCATATTAATTTTGTAATTGGAAATAAACGTCCGAGACCTGGTGATAATTTTTTTATGTTGTGGCATTGCTGATTGGGCCACATCTCAAGAGAGAGATAAAAAAGAATGACTAAACAAGGTGTTTTACAAGACCTTGGTTTCTCGAATTTTGAAACTTGTGTTGATTGCATAAATGAAAAATTCCCAACTAGAGCTAGACATAAAGGGGCAAAGAGGTTTGAAAATATTTTAGACCTTATTCATACTGATATATGTGAACCTATCACACCTATAGCTATGGGTGGGTTCAAGTATTTTATTACTTTCATAGATGATTATTTTCGGTACAGATGGATTGATCTCTTGCGTGAAAAAGGAGAATCTTTAAATGCATTTAAGAATTGAAAGTGGCAGTTGGATTAAAATCTGGCAAATTAATTAAAGCTGTCAAATCTGACATGAGTGATGAGTATTATGGGAGATATATTGAGATTAATAGAAATCCTAGCCTGTTTGCTTTATATCTACAAGAACATGGTATTGAAACTTAGTATACAATGCCTGGCACCCCACAACAAAATAGGATAGCAAAAAGGTAGAATCGTACACTCATGGATATGATTAGAAGTATGATCAGTTATTCCTCGTTGCTAGAGTTCTTGTAGGGTGATGCATTGAAAACTATTATCTACATTTTGAATCAAGTTCTCAGTAAGTCGGTCTTAAAGAACCCATATGAATTGTATTTTGGAAAGAATCCAACATTGAAGCATATGCGAGTATGGGGTTGTAAAGCATAGATAAAATCCTACAATCCACAATAGATGAAGCTCAATTCTAAAACTGTTACCAGTTTCTTTATTAGATATTGCATTGGTTCTCATTGGAACATATTTTATTGTCCAGATCTCACTATCAGGTCATCGAGTCTGATCAAGTGTATTTCTTTGAAGATGTCCTGGTAAGTAGAAGTTCTGTGCCTAGGTATATCTCTTTACAAGATGAAAGCAATATTTTGCTTGTACCTACTGTGACACCTTCTTCAGCAGAAAGAAATAATAATATGGATCAAGATGAATGTAAGAAGAAACCACTTTTAGAGGGTGATGATGAGTCGGTTGTAGAACCGAGGGGGTCTTAAAGGGTTCGTAGATCTGCTATTATCAGTGATTACATGGTGTATTTACAGAAATTTGATTCAGATATTGATAATTTAGACCCTATATCCTACCAAGAAGTTGTATCGAATACTCACTCTTCTGAATGGCTAATGGCTATGAATGAAGAAATTGCCCAATGTATTGCAATCATGTGTGGGAACTTATAGAGTTACCAAAGTGGTTTAAGCTAGTAGGTTGCAAATGGGTTTCCAAAACTAAATGAGGACCTACAAGTGAAGTTGATAAACATAAAGCCACATTTGTAGCTAAAGGCTACAACCAGAAAGAAGGTATTGATTACACAGATACTTTCTCTCCGGTTTCCACTAAGGATTCTTTTAGAGTGATTATGGCTCTAGTTATATAATTTGATCTTGAACTTCATCAGATGGATGTCAAGATTGCTTATTTGAATGGAGACTTGTATGAAGAAGTCTATATGACCTAATCTGATGGTTTTGTTGAATCAGGAAAAGAGCATTTAGTGTGCAAATTAAAGAGGTCTATTTATGGGTTGAAACAAGCCTCTAGGCAGTGGTATTTAAAATTTGATGAAGTCATCACTTCACTCAATTTTGTTGAGAATATCTCAGATCAATGCATTTATCAGAAATTCGATGGAATCAATTTTATAATCTTGATTCTTTATGTTGATGATATTTTGTTAGCCATTAATTCAATGAGTTTTCTCAATGAGACAAAGCAATTATTATCATGTGAATTTGATATGAAAGATCTTGGTGAAGCCTCTTTTGTCCTTGGAATACAAATTCATCGTGATAGATCTCGTAGAACTCTTAGTTTATCATAAGAAACTTACATTGAGCGAGTACCTAAGAAATTCAAAATAAAGTCTTGTGCTTCCTCTCCTGCTCCTATTCAGAAAAGTGAAATATTATCGGACTTGCAGTGTCTTAAGGATTATAAAACAATGGTTGAAATGAGAAAGGTACCATACGCTTCCGCCGTAGGTAGCCTTATGTATGCTCAGGTCTGTACTCGTCCAGATATAGCTTTTGCTATTGGTGTACTTAGTCGATACCTGAGTGATCTTGGCATGGATCATTGAAAAGCTGCCAAGAAAGTTATGAGATATCTTTATGGTAGAAAGAATCATATGTTGACTTATAGAAGATCACATCCTCTTAAGGTTGTTGGCTATTCAGATTCTGATTACAGTTCTTGTCTAGATGATCGTAAGTCCACAACTAGGTACATCTTTATGATGTCTAGAGGAGCTGTTTCGTGAAAAAGTGTAAAACAGACACTTATAGCTATCTCATCTATGGAAGAAAAATATATTGCTTGTTTTGAGTCCACACATCAAGCTGTATGGTTGAGGAAGCTGATATCTTGCATGCGCTTAATTGATTCAATATCGCGTCCTATAACCATCTATTGTGATAACAAATCTGCAGTGTACTATACAAATAACAACAGGAATTTGAGCCGTACAAAATATTTAGATATCAAACTCATGTTTGTGAAAGAGAAAATTGTAGAATCTCATACTCGTATAATTCACATTCCTAGTATGCAGATGCTTGCAGATCCATTGACCAAGGGCTTACCTGTAGAAGTTTTTCGAAATCATGTAACTTGTATGGGTATTATAAATTCCTTTAATGCCTTGGTTTAGTGGGAGTCTGAGAAATATTTGATATCATTTCATTATTTACTTTATTTTTTCTGCAAATTTTGTTTATTTCAATTTGATACCTTTTATATCATTTGTATCCCTATAGTATTCAATGATTTTGTTATGATACTCTTTTATACATATCACTTGTTTCCTTATAGAAATCAATGACTCTGTATTGTTCGCTTAATGAACTAAGTTAGAAATAAAATAATATATTATGTCTTATTCAGATTATGGAACATTATATTTGTGTCTGATATCACTTGCTTCCCCAAAGGATCCAGTGATTTTGTGAAGTTTTATTTGCTGAATTGTGATAGTGGATTAATGATGTTTTTAAATAATTAATTAAATACAATCCAAGTGGGAGATTGTTGGAATATTTTATAGTGGATTGTCATTTTAATTATTTATTAAGTCCAATACAAATTAGGCCGTTATAATCTTGTGTTGACTGTGATAGGTGGACCGCATAAGAAAGTTGAGTAGAGGTCCAACCTACAACCTTTTAGCTGTCAGTTTTTTTCTATAAAAAAGCTAACTGAGTTAGAGAGAGAAAGAGATAATTTAATTTATTTAATTATTTATTAATTATTTTTTGATTGATTCTTTTGTACGTTGAAACATCGTGCATAAGAGTCAGTTTTATCAACCAGACCACACCACTCTTTATTTTATCTTCTCAATCAATCTCTCTTTCTGTACTTTCTCTAAAAATTTAAAGGGGTATAGTAGGTTGCAATTCAACCTCTCTTAATCTTTCTTTAGGTACGCTTACTTAATTATTCTTGATTACTTTAATTATTTTATTGAGATATTTACAGCATAGGTTTCACATAAACCTTCTTTGATGTTCTTTGGAGGTTCTCTATTCTTTTTTATTCTTTGGAATAAAATTGTCTATTTTGAACAAAAAAAGAATTCAAGTTAGGTCCTTTAAGAATATATTTTTTTAGTTTCTTTTTCTTCTTATGCTTTTTTAATATATGTATTTTATTTTTTCTCCAATGCTAAATTTTCTAACAATGTTTTGAAAACAATACCAATCGTTAAATTGATAAATGGAGTGATTTATGATTTACTAGTCCAACAATAGTCAAACCGATAGTAAAATAATATATATATATATATATATATATATATATTATAAATAGGATACATTAAAATTAAAATTTATAAAATTAATTAGATAAGTCACTTAAGATAGAAATAATTAAATAATATATACTAATTTTGGTGTGATTTTCTTTGTTTCTTCAGTTGATTAGGTATTTTAGGTTTCATAGAAACCTTCAATGTTCTTTGGATGTTCTCTCTTCTTTCTTATTCTTTGAAATAAAATTATCTATCTTCAACAAACATAAAATCATGTTAAGTCCTTTAAGAATATATTTTTAAGTTTCTTTTTCTTCTTATGCTTTTTGAATATACGTATTTTATTTCTTCTCCATTGCTAAATCTTCTAACAAAGTTTTAAAAACAGTACCGATCATTAAACTGCTAAATGGAGTGATTTGTAGTTCACTAGTCCAACAATGGCCAAACCAATAGTAAAAATAAATAATATATATTTTAAAAAAATTTATATTATGAATATGATATCTTAAAATTTAAATTTATAAAATTAATTAACTAAGTCACTTAAATTAAAAATAATCAAATAGTACATACTATATATTTGAATTATTATTAATAACTTAATTATATATAAAATAAATTCATACTTTTACAAGATATAATACTCAATGGTCAATAATAATCATTACTTTACCATTTTTTTATTACAAAAAGATAATAATCATGTATAATTATTATTAATATTAAGAAATTAGCCAAAATAATACTACTTTGTGTTTAAAAAAATTAAATAGTCAAAAAAATGTCATTTAGTAATAAAAAAAATATACAAATAAAAAGTAAATCGGTCAAATCACTCTTGTTCACTAGTTTTTAACCATTTTTTCCGATTCTTTATCAGTTCGTTGACTGATTTTTTGCTAATCTTATTTCAAGATTTAATCGAACTGGTTTCTCCACCGATTCACTAATTTTTCACTCTGGTTTTTTTAATATTGTCTTCTCATGAATACTTATATTTAATGGTTTAATTATAATATAATTTTAATTTATTTCTATGTATTATTTATTTTTTAAAATAATTTAATAATATTATCATGTAATAATGTCTAGGAATAGAAAGTAAGAAAGATAGATCAATGGAGAAAAAGATATGAGAAAAGGAGAATATGAGGTAACATGAAGAGTGACATTTCTATAAGAGCTTTCAAATGTAGTAGGCACTACCAGTTACATTTTTTAAAATTATTTTTGGATTTAGAGTTATTTTGGGATTTATGACTATTTTGATGCTCATAATTATTTTAGTTTTAAGGATTATTTTGCGTTTTAAGTTGTTTAGGAGTTTAGGGTTATTTTGGTGTTTAGACTTTTTAGAGGTTCAGGGTTATTTTGAGGTTTTTTTTATTGGGTTAGTGATTATTTCCATGTTAAAAGTTATTTTTGGGTTTTGGTTTATTTTGTAGTTAAGGGTTATAGTGGTGTTTTTTGTTATTTTGGGGTTAGTGGTTATTTTATACTGGAGGCTTATTTCTAGGTTAAAGGTTATTTATGAGTTTAAGTCATTTTGGTGTTTAGGATTACTTTGCAGTTTTAGGTTATTTGGGGTTAAGGTTTTGTTAGCGTTTAGGCTTATTTTGTGGTTAAAGGTCATATTGTGATTAAGTGTTATTTTGGAATTAAGGGTCATTTTGAGTTCTTAGGCTATTTTGAGGTTAAGTTTATGTTGATGTTTTATGTTATTTTGGGATTAAGGTTGTTTTATGGTTAAGAGTTATTTTGGGGTTTAAGGGTTTTTACAATTTAGGGTCATCTTTGTTGACCCCATTGAAGTGTATATAAGATTTTCATTACAGCAAACAAGTAAAATGATTTTTCAGGGATATATCAAGTATATCAAGTCAAAGAACGTTTATAACTTCAAGACAAACTCTTTTTAGGTATCTTAGAATAAGAATTTAATTTAAAAAATTTAGAAACTCTGGAGCTCATAATTTACCTTGAAAAGTAGTTTAAAAAATTTGGGTTGTTTTTGAGATATTGTTGGTAAAATGGATAGTAAATTTGCTCAAAATTGATTTTCTTCATAAGCAATTGTCGCCTATTACTTGAGATTTTAGCAAAATTCACAACCCATAACCAGTAGTTGATTCTTGAAACTCAACAGGCGATGGTTAGCTATTGGATATTCAAAAGTGAACATTTTTAACAGCCAACAGTGTATGTTCAATTCAACAGTTACCCATTGCTTGTACTAAAAAGGTTTTACAGCTTCTTCAACAGTTATTTTTGTACCAAACCAAACTAC
The DNA here is from genome assembly GCA_037074535.1 of Gleditsia sinensis. Lineage (NCBI taxonomy): Eukaryota > Viridiplantae > Streptophyta > Magnoliopsida > Fabales > Fabaceae > Gleditsia > Gleditsia sinensis. The sequence continues at coordinate 10,274,564 of CM073475.1, read as the reverse complement.
AAATCATCCCTAACGACTATATTGACTAAAAATCTATAAATAAAAATGTTCGTTGAGCTATTGTTCTTTATATAACAACTCTAAATCATTTGCTAATTATTTTTTAGCTAAATTGATTCTTACTCTTTCTAACTTAACTTTATTTGTATATTCACTCTTGTGATAGAGTTGTTCTTGCTTAAAAGCTTTCGTTTTCTTCCATTGTTGATTTGATAATTGAAGAGAAAGGTCATTTGAAGTTCGAAATTGGGAAATCCTTGTAAAGGGAGAGATAGCTTTGATATTAACTTTTAGAGTTGAGAAATTGTAGTGGCTCACAAATTAATGCCTTGTTTTAAACTTGTGAATATAGTAAAAAATCTCATATTGAACCTTAAGAAATAGATGTACGCTAGATTTTAAGTTGAACCAGGATAAATTTGTTGTATTTGATATTCTATCAACCCTTTTCTTTTAAGTATATTTCATATTATTTTGATTTCACTTATCTCACTTGAATACATTTCTTTATTGCTTCGTTTATAGTGTCTAATTTTTGCAAAAAGTTTTCAAACTAAAGGATCTTTCATATGCTTCATATTAAAATTTTGAAACATCTAATTAACCCGTGTATAGCCATTCATAACAATCATAGTGTTAAGGTCTATTTTGCGCTCAGGGTTATTTTGTGTCAAGTGTTAATTTTGGGGTTCAATATTATTTTAGAGTTTAGGGTTATTTTGATGTTCAAGGGTATTTTAATGTTAAGTATTATTTTAGGGGTTTAGGTTTAATTTGGGGTTAAGGATTTTTTTAGGTTTGGGTTTATTTTGGGGCTATGGTTATTTTGTGGTTTAGTAGTATTTCAAACTTGAAGGGTATTTAGGAATTTTGGGCTATTTTGTAGTTAACAATTATTTTGAGGTTCAAGGTTATTTTTGTGTCGAAGTTTGTTTTGGAATTCAAGGTTATTTTGGGGTTATGTATTAGACAAGGCAAGTAACACCCAAGAGGGTGTGAATTGGAAGTTTTAAGAAACTCAGATAATTTTCAAAACTTTATTCGAAAACATTTATAACAAAAGTTATTTTGATGAAATATAGAGTAAAATAACAATTATAACAATCTTAAAATTTGTTCAACAATTGATTTACTTATAAGAGCATGTATTAAAACATCAAGTGATCAATATATTTGGGAACTCAATTCAAATATCAAAAGGTAGAGTATCGAGAAAATATGAACTTATAATGTAAAGAGCTTACGAATATATAGAAACAAACTCAAATTTATCTAGCTTGGCTCCAATCCAAGCCTATGTCCAGTACCTAAGCGACCAATTAAGATTTCTCCACTAATTCACAAGTTTAAAGGGATACTTGTAAGCCTATAAAATCTTCAAGTACACCTACATTGGTCTCTTTCTCTCTCTAAAATAGGGCACACCACCTTAAAAGAAGTGGCCACCTTATAAGCATTACTACTCTTGTTTTCTCTATCAAGGAATACACAAATCTTGGCATACAATGATTTTGGAAGAAAAAAATCACTCAAATAAATTCTCTCAAAGAGTATACATACAATTAAAGCACTAATAACTCAAATGAAGAAAATTATGCAAGTATAGCTCAAGAATTGAGAGTTTCTCTCTCTAGGACCTTAGAACAAGTTGCAAATCACATTATAGCACTTGTTTCTACATCGTATAAAATTTGAAAGGTCATATATATTAGGCTCTATGAAAACTAGCTATTAAACACACACAAAAGTTATTATTCACCTATAGAAAACATTTTTGGACACCAATTGCCCACTATTATGGTACATCAATTGATTGTTTGCTAGGTTTTTGAAAAAAAATATGCCCTTTATAAGTGTTACAAAAATAATAGTTAACAGTCGATTATCAGTCTTAGGTTGCAAAATCCCAAATTAAAGTAGATGATAAAAGTCAATTATTTCATAAACTCAACTTCAAATGGCTATAGATTTCTTATATTAACTTTGTTTTGAGTAAATTGCCTATTGTTAAATATCTCTGAGTCTATTTTCCAATGAAACACGTTTGAGTCTTAAATTCCTTAACATTGTGAGATGTGTAAAATTGTGACCAAAAGTTAAAATCAAGTTTTAGTTAAAATTCATATCTCAATATCTTTTAATTCCAAACATTCTATGTTGAATGTCAAATAGATGCAGCTTCAACAACTTCAACAACCTATGGGTAAGAGGAAATTAGGCAAGTTGCCTTTCAACTTAAAGTGGATAATGCTCTTAGACTTACTGGTATGCTTGCTCACTTTTATCAACATTATTGGTCCATTGTTCAAGATGGAATCATCAAAATTGTGCCTTCCTTTTTTTCAAAATGGTTTCTTGCTAAAGGAACTAAATCAAACCATCATCTCTTTAATTCCAAAAAATAATGGTCCTTAGTCTTTCAAAGATTTTAGACCCATTAGTTTATGCAATGTCTTCTTCAAGATTATATATAAAATTATCTGTAATAGATTGGAATTAATCTTAGAGGATTTAATTGCTCTTAAGCAAACTACATTCATTTAAAGGTAGAATTATTTTGAGCAATATCATGATTGCTTTTAAAGCTATACACTATATCCAATTTGGAAGACTAGGAAAAAATGGATGGCGTTGAAAGCAAACATTCATAAAGCTTATGACAGATTGGCTTGGCCTTTCATTGAGGTAATCCTAGTTACAATTAGATTTCCTATACATTGGAAGAATCTCATTATGCAGTGCATCACTATGATTTCCTATCAAATCCTTATGAATGGAAGCCCTTGTAATTGGATTTTTCCTAGCAAAGGCATAAGGCAAGGTGATCCATTATTGCTTGATATTTATATTCTCTGTGCTAATGTGCCATCTTGTTTTATTCTTCAAGCGTAGGAAAATGGAAACTATAAATTCTTTTGAATTAACTCATTTGATGCAAGCAGATGACATTTTGTTGTTTAGTGAAGCAACACTAAAGCATTATGCAAAAATTAAGGAGTTATTATATTTGTACCAAAATTTGGTAGGTTAACAGGTAATTATAAACAAATCTCTCTTAATTTTCAATCTTAATACCACTCACAAGTTCAACATTTTTTATTGGGTAGTGTGGGTATTAAGTTTTCCTCAAAATTGAGAAAGTACTTAGGCACTCAGGAATATGATAGTCAAGATAAAAAAAGATTCTTAAGAACATTCCGAAAAAAATTCATTCTAAACTACAGTGTTGGAAATTGAAACTTCTTTCCCAAGTAGCTAGATAGAGTTTAATTACTTCGGTTATTTGAGCATTGCTTATTTATTAGATGTCTTGTTTAGAATTTTCCATTAGTTTGTGCAAAAAAAAATTCTATTAATGCAAATTTCTTTTGTGGTTTCAAGGATTTTAGTCTTAGAATGCATTTGTTCAATTGACCAGCTTAATGCATGGAGAAAAACTCACGGTGATTTGGGTTTTAGGAATATTAGAAGATTTAATAAAGCGTTATTGGCTAAAAAATTATGGAGATTTTTTGATAAACTAGACCTTTTCTTTTCAAACATAATAGGCCAAAATATTTGAGAATGGATTCTAAAAATTGTTTTCACAAGCACTCGAAAGCTACTTGGAGATGGAAGGATGCTATTAAAGCAAAGGATGTCATTTGTACCAATATAACTTGGTAAATAGCTTATCAATATCATTCACCATTTTGGTGGCCAATACAGTCAAATAACCCTAATCATGTTGAGAGTGTTAGGAATCTTAGTTTGCATGACAAAAGTATTTGGATTAAGAGTTTGCTAAGACATTTATATAATTAGCAGACAAGCATTCAAATAAGTTCTCTCTCCTTTTCTTTTATTGGTGCCCGAGACAAATTCATATGGAACAAAAATGGTTTTAGTAAATATACAGTGAAGGATGGTTATGAATAGTCTTCATACAAAGAGAGTCATAGCAATAATGTGTTAGGACAATGTATTGAAGAATGGGAAGCCTTATTACCTATTGATTTTCCTTTAAGAATCCTTTTGTTTCTTCGAAAATTTTTAAAAGGAAATCCTCTGTTGGGTATACTTTTAGACAAGATTATATGCAAATCCTAACTAATTGTTTTTTGTGCTAAAATGAATTGGAAACTATATATTATTTATTTGTTCATTATTATTTTGCTAGAGCTATATGGTGTAAGTCTAGTTTATCTCAAATGAGCACCTCTATATATCCCCTAGATATTAAGGAATGCATTCGAAGCTAGCTGCACAACTTGAACTTGTTTTGGGGAAAGCCTTATGAGGAATTCTTATTGGTAATTCTAATTCTCTATTATACCTGGCTTCTAAGAAATTAAGTCATGCATCACTAAATAACGGCAAGATCGCAGAAGGTTTTGTTTAGAATTTCAAATATGTTTCCTTCTTATCTTCATGCATGGAAGAAAGCCAGTTGAAGAGCTATAGATCTTCTCCCAAGTATGCTACATGCTTTAATTTCATAGAGCCTTACATTCTTGGTGCCATGTTGTCATAAGTGCTCACTATATTGGCATGTATGCTAACATATGATGAGAGAATGAACAATTGCATTCTCCTAAAGTTTATCTATTAGTCTCATTTACGGTAATTTCTAGTTGTGTGTGAATGAATATATATGTTATGATATAATTTTATACCCAATATATTTAAAGAATGGATGATTTTTTTATGCTAATAAAAAATGGTGATGGTCTCAACAATATGCAAAAGGAAGGGGAACATCAATTACTTTATGAAGTACAACAAAGGAACGTTTATGGGACCCATTGATTACCACCTTAAGGTAATCATTCAATGTTGTCCACTACCCATGTTATATAGCTAAGCATATAATATCTAACAATCATTGGCACACAAATTTCTTATTTATGTCCTAACGAACAACAATAACTAGCACAAATGTCTCCTTATCGTGCCCTAGGGAAGACATAAACTTCTTTACCTAATTCATACCCATCTAAAGACCGACGATGGTAAAGAGAATAGAAAAACCATAAAGTGGTGAGGTATCAACCCACTACATTGTTATTTTACATTTAGCAAATGGCCACATTATAAGCATATGATGTATTTCTTTCAAACATGTATGCAATGCTTGTTCCAAGAAGAGTTAATCAAGGACCTATCTTTACTGTCATCCACCCAGGGCATGCAAAGTTGTTGAATTGTTGCTGTAAGAAGTTTTGTGTCACGTCCGTACTTTACGAACGCGAATACCGTTTCTATCCGAAAATCTTTTCATTACACATGTACAAATGATCTCACGATAACACATATTCAAATATTATTCAACGTTCACAAGTTTACAAAAAAAACCAATAATTATACATGCCAAATCTATATACATCAAGTTTACAGCGGAAACAAGGATCCTGCCTGTGACTTTCAGAGCAACACTAGAGTACAAATATATTACAATATCATACACTGAGAGCCTAGAAACAAGTTAGGCTCACCACTGAGGCACGACACCTAGTCGGTCAAGTAGCTGCGGGACCAAATTCTGGGTCTTTATCTGAAAAATATGTCAACCACGTGTAGTGAGTTTTACAACTCAGTGAGCAGATAACACTTCCTATGACTTCTCAGGTCAACATAAGGATGTACTCATATTGTAAAACTTATCATATCAAAATATACCGTTCAGAAGTACATTCTTATGGGACCCGCCTTTTCAAATATTCTCTGTTCAAAAATCATAATCAAGTCTTTCAAACTTTATACGATACTGTATAAACAATGCTCATATCAAGTTCAAAATCATATTCAATACTGAAAAATTATTAATCAAATTATGCTATGCATCAAAACATTTCTGTTAAAATATTCGGAGGATCCCATATCAGAACCACCACATCAGAGTTTGACCCCTTCCGTACTTTGGTGGTATAGGATTTGCCTAAACTCAGCATCCCGCTGAGGTTTGCCCTACTACCATTCAAGAGGACACGCGAAGGGACTCTATATGGGTCTTTCCCAAGCACACAGCAAGGGAAGGCAAAATAACATCTCATAACTGGCATCTCGCCCATATATAGGAGGCATTCCGCTCTCCTTCACATATATTCTCCCGTGTGTTGGCCCTCACACGAGGCTAGCACCACCCCCCCTGCTAGCTGAGGCAATCAAGGTGCGCACCAGGGCTAACATCACCTGCTGTTAGCTGACAGTGTTTCCAATAGGATTCCTCCACAAAAATTATCATATGCGTATATGCCATATATTATAGTATAAAATTCTCAATGTAATACAGACTATCAGTCTCAGTACATTCATCTGTCAAAACTTCCCATTCAGGGGAATCATGTATAAATGCCCACATCCGAGGCAAACATATTACTGTATAAAATCAATGTCACATGTATAACATATTTTCTTTGCCATGTCATGCAAAATACGTGTAAAAATCACATGCTTAATGTGTTTCAAAACTTATTGTAAAATCAAACTCTTCTTGAACTACATATCATATATTAAATATTTCAGACATTTCCAAACCATTTCAAGAACATATGGAAGTATAAATAACATGTAATCATACTCATTTATCAATGTAAAGTTCAAGAAGAGTAAAACCAAGCCATAGAAAGGATCATCTACTCACCTCTTTGAAGCACAAAGTTGGACACCCTTAAAATCCTATTTTCTGATCCGAATTCAGTGAAATAAACCCCAAAATCGAGTCCGGAACGTCCGAAAACCTTGAAAACGACTCCGGATTTGCGAAATTTGGCCTCCGGGAGCTCGGTCAACGCAGGTCAACGCGAGGAGGTTCGGATGCCACGCGCTACACGCGCCGCCCGAGGAGCTGCGCGTGGGCGTCACTCTCCGAGGAAGATTCGGCGCGTGGGGGAGCGTGCGGTGGTGGATCGGCCTGAAATTTGAGATCCAAAGGTTTCGGTGCCTTCTGGATCGATCTACGGTGTTAGTTTTGGCGTTTGAGAACTAAAAATAGGAGTTTCGGAGGTTACCTTTTTGGCCGTTTTTCCCTTCAATTTTCCGACCAATTTCCGGCCAATTCTCCAGAAACCAATCGGATGGATTCGAAGAACTCTTCGTCCTGAGTCCGTTGGTGGTGGTGGTGTCGAAATCCGAGGTCCGTAGGCGAAGAAATCTTAGAGAGAAGTTAGAGGGTTTTCGGGGAGAGTTTTCTGAAGAGAGATGGAAAAATCTGCGAATGATTGCTTCCGGAGTGATTGAGGCCCTTAAAATATCTCGGGGGACCTTTCTGCAAAATTTCACTTTTAGCGGAAAGTCCTTGCAAATTTTTCTTATTTATATTTTAACCCCGAAACTTTTAAGAAATTGCATTTTTGCCCCGAAACGTAAATTCTTAACATTTCTTTTATAATTCTTTAATCCATATAAATAATAACTTATTTTCACCGTGTCCTAATTCCATTTTTGAAATCCTTTGTTTTAATTCCAAATTTTCCTTAATTAAAATCTCCATTTTCCAAAATTATCTCTTTTATTCTAAATTCCTTTAGTTGAACTTTCTCGTTAACTTTACGGCTATTACATTCTTCCCCCCTTAAAGAAATTCGGTCCCCGAATTTCATCACCATAGTAGCAGATAAATACTAACCTCGTTGTTCAAATAAATGCGGATATCTGGGGCGGATGTCATCTTCTCTTTCCCACGTAGCTTCCTCAGACGAGTGATTTTGCCATATCACCTTAACCATAGAAATATCTCGTGACCGCAACTTTTTTACTTGTCGATCAGCTATAGATATCGGCTTTTCCTCATAAGTTAGATCCTTATCCAATTGAATTTTCTGGGGTTGAATGACATGAGTAGGATCTGGTAAATATTTCCGTAACATAGACACATGAAATACTGGATGAACATTCAGTTCTGGTGGCAGAGCTATGCGATATGCCACTGCACCTATTCTGTCCAATATTTCAAAAGGGCCTATATACCGAGGGCTTAACTTCCCTTTCTTTCCAAATCTCATCACTCCTTTCATGGGTGAGACTTTCAGGAACACTTGTTCACCCACTGAAAATTCTAACTCCCTTCGTCTATTGTCAACATATGCCTTTTGTCTGCTCTGAGCTGCCTGCAGCCTGTCTCTAATCAGCTTTACCTTGTTCAGTGCTTCTTGTACAAGATCTGGCCCTATAAGTTTAGCCTCGCCCACTTCGAACCATCCAATGGGAGATCTGCACCGTCTACCATACAAAGCTTCAAATGGGGCCATCTGTATACTAGTCTGATAGCTATTATTATATGCAAATTCAGCCAAAGGCAAATACATATCCCAACTTCCACCAAAATCAAAAATACAGGCTCGAAGCATGTCTTCTAAAATCTGAATCGTACGCTCAGACTGACCATCAGTTTGCGGATGGAAAGCTGTGCTCAAGTCCAATCTCGTTCCTAATGCTTCTTGAAAAGCTTTCCAAAATCGTGCCGTGAACTGCGGCCCTCGATCAGATATAATTGATATAGGAACTCCATGTAGCCTAACTATTTCATTTAAATAGAGCCTGGCATACTGAGCTACATTGTAGGTTGTTTTCACAGGCAGAAAGTGTGCTGACTTGGTCATGCGGTCTATAATGACCCAGATAGAATCATTTCCCTTGGAAGTTCTTGGTAATCCAGTGATAAAATCCATAGTAATTCTCTCCCACTTCCATTCTGGTATCTCTATTCGCTGATGTAAACCTGCAGGTCGTTGATGTTCAGCTTTTACCTGCTGGCACGTCAAACAATGGGAAACATATTCCGCAATATCCCTCTTCATACCATCCCACCAATACAATTCCTTTATGTCTTGGTACATCTTTGTCATTCCCGGGTGTATGGTATATGTAGATCGATGTGCTTCCTCCAAAACTTGTTTTCTCAAATCATGAACATTTGGAACACACAATCGTCTACCGTATCTTAATATCCCTTCAGTATCCACCGAGAATTCAGAATCCTTACTATCCTTCATTTCACTCTTAATCTTGAGCAAATTAGCATCCTTGTCTTGATCGGCTTTGATTTGCTCAAATAAGGAAGATTGGAGCTGCACATGAGCCAATAATATTCCCGGTTCTTTTATTTCAAACCTTATTCCCTTACTTTCTAACTTATGGATGTCTTCTAACAATGGTCGTCGCACCTCTGCTATATGAGCCAAACTTCCCATTGACTTTCTGCTTAGAGCATCAGCTACTACATTTGCTTTACCTGGATGATACAAAATCGTACAGTCATAGTCTTTCAGTAGCTCCATCCATCTTCTTTGCCTCAAATTAAGATCCTTCTGTTGAAAAATATACTTGAGGCTCTTGTGATCTGTATAAATCTCACAAGTTCTTCCATACAGGTAATGTCTCCAAATCTTTAGAGCAAATACTACAGCTGCCATCTCTAAATCATGGGTGGGATAATTCTGTTCATGCGTCTTCAACTGTCTAGATGCATAAGCAACTACTCTTCCATTTTGCATTAACACACAGCCTAAACCCACTCTAGATGCATCACAGTATACTACGTAATCTCCTGTATCCTTAGGAATGGTAAGGATTGGGGCTGTAGTTAAGCACTCCTTTAATTTCTGAAAACTCTTTTCACAAGCATCAGACCACTCAAATTTTATTCCTTTCCTAGTCAACCTGGTCAAAGGAGCAGCTATCTTTGAAAAATCTTTAACAAATCTACGATAATATCCTGCTAACCCAAGAAAGCTACGAATCTCTGTAACTGTCGTGGGGCGTGGCCATTGCTGTACTGCTTCTATCTTTTTGGGATCAACATGAATACCCTCTTTGGTAACCACATGCCCTAGGAATGTAACATTACTAAGCCAAAATTCACACTTTGAAAACTTAGCATACAATTGATGTTCTCTTAGGGTTTGCAAAGCTATCCTTAAATGTTGCTCATGCTCCTCTGAACTCTTTGAATACACCAGAATATCATCGATAAATACAATAATAAACTGGTCTAGGAAAGGTTTAAATACCCTATTCATTAAATCCATAAATGCAGCTGGGGCATTCGTTAAACCAAATGGCATTACTAAGAACTCGTAGTGCCCATACCGAGTCCTAAAAGCAGTTTTTGAAATATCTTCCTTCTTTATTTTCAGTTGATGATACCCAGATCTCAAATCAATTTTTGAAAACCATTGAGCACCCTGTAACTGATCAAACAAATCATCTATTCTGGGTAAGGGATATTTATTTCGTATAGTCACTTTGTTCAACTGCCTATAGTCAATACATAGACGTAAAGATCCATCCTTTTTCTTCACAAAGAGAACAGGAGCACCCCAGGGAGATGTACTGGGTCGAATAAAACCTTTATCTAATAAATCTTGTAATTGTTCCTTTAATTCCTTGAGTTCTGCAGGTGCCATCCGATAAGGAGGTATGGATATTGGTTGTGTTTCAGGGAGAAGGTCAATACTAAACTCAATCTCTCGGTCTGGTGGTAAACCTGGCAACTCTTCAGGAAATACATCAGGAAATTCTTTAACTACTGGAACTTGCTCTAAACTTGTATACTTCATATCAACATCCTTGACTATTGCCAGATATCCCTGACACCCTCTTCGTAACAGTTTATGAGCTGTTAAGGCTGAAATTAAATTACTAGACTTCTTACTACAATCTCCTTGTATCATAAAGGAAGGTTCTCCAGGTACATTAAACTTAATCACCTTATTATGACAGTCTAGAATGGCATGGCATGATGCCAACCAATCCATTCCCAAAATCACGTCAAAGTCTATCATATTTAGAACTATCAAATCTATAAGAGTCTCCTTGCCTTCTATCGAAATCTCACATGATTTATACACATCATTTACTACTAGAAGTTCTCCCATAGGAGTAGCAACCATGAAAGAACAATGCAAACTAGCAGGATCTCTATCCAAGTTCTTAGCAAAGCATGGTGATATATAAGAATGAGTAGAACCAGGATCGAACAGAACATATGCTTTATGGGAACATACTGATAATGTACCTGTCATAACTGCATTTGAGGCCTGAGCATCCTGTCGTGTCAAGGCAAAAACTCGAGCTGGTTCTCGCCCTCGATTTCCTGATCCTCTACCAGGACCCACACTACTTGCTTGGACCGAGGCTGCTCGAATAGGTCGTGCTGGCACAGATGCAGGGGGTAAAGCTGGTTGCACTGTTGCTTGACTAAAACTTCGCAGTTGTGGACAATTCCTCATCAGATGACCCATTTGTCCACACTTAAAACATGCACCAGTTTCTCTGCGACATTGTCCAGTATGGGACCTACCACAATGTGGACATAGTGGAATTGATCTTGAGTCTTGCTGACTCGGGGGTCTCATATCTCTTTGGAACATTCTCTGCTTGTTAATATTAACTGATGGCTGGTTAGAACTACCAGCTCCTGTTTGATTGAAACGCTGTGGATTTTGAAATCTTGACCCACTAACAGTAGGATTAGATCTAGTCTGGACATTACTATCTCGATCTCTTTTCCTTCTCTTAAAACTTTCTATGTCAGCTTGCTCTCGTTTTTCCATCATTCTAGCACAGTTCACAGCTGCTGAATAAGTTGAAAAATGATCCATCTGAGGACCCACTGACTTAAACAATGGGCGTATCAATCCCAAAACAAACCTCTTAATTCTATCCTTTTCAGTTGGGACCAAGTATGGTGCATATCTGGACAATCGGGTAAAACGAATGTCATATTCAGAAACTGACATGTTTGGTGTTTGTTTCAATTCCTCAAACTCTCTGGCCCTCTTGTCTCTTTCACTTGTTGGTAGAAAGCGATTCATAAATGCTTCCTTAAATTCATTCCATTCCATTGGTGGTAAAACAGCTGCCCGTCCTTGTACAAATGTCTCAAACCAAACTTGGGCCACATCAGATAGTTGAAAAGACACCAACTCCACAGATCTTCTACTAGAGCACCCCAAAGCTCTGAAAATTCGTTCCACAGCATCAATAAAGATCTGTGGATCTTCCTGAACATCTGACCCAGAAAAAGTCGGAGGTTTTAACTTAAGGAATTGCGGTAATGACACTTCAATCCCTCTCAGCTTATCCTCTTGGTCAGCTGTTCTTCCTAGTTCTTGCACTTCAGGATCATGTTCTGCTGGCTGGCCTTCCCTTCTACCCTGTTCCACTATAAATCCAGCCAATGTTTCTAAACTTCTATGAATACCAGCAATCATATCAGCGTTTCTATCAAGTGGCTCCTGAGGGGTTTCTACTCTTTCCTCAGGAACTCTATCAGGTACAGGAGTCTGTTCTCCTTGTCTTGGGGTTCTCAAACCCCGTGCACGTCCTCTACCTCTACCTCTTCCTCTTCCTCTAGGTCGGCCTCTACCACGGCCTCTTTGTACTGGTATTGTAGATTGTGCAGACTCTTCTGTAGAGGGTGCACGATCTACAGCTTCTTCTCTAGTGACCGCTCTAGTTCTTGGCGGCATCATTAACTATACAGAATAAAACACCTCTTTAAGACACATGTATTCAAACTTTACTCAAGGAATTTAAAGACACTTGGAAAGGAAGTGAATATCCTATAGATTCCCTCAGCAGCACCTGAAGTATAAATATGTCCGGCTCATATCGATACTAAAGGTCCTACTAAAGAATCTCTTGCTCTGATTGTCACAGGGAAACCTAATGCTCTGATACCAACTTGTCACGTCCGTACTTTACGAACGCGAATACCGTTTCTATCCGAAAATCTTTTCATTACACATGTACAAATGATCTCACGATAACACATATTCAAATATTATTCAACGTTCACAAGTTTACAAAAAAAACCAATAATTATACATGCCAAATCTATATACATCAAGTTTACAGCGGAAACAAGGATCCTGCCTGTGACTTTCAGAGCAACACTAGAGTACAAATATATTACAATATCATACACTGAGAGCCTAGAAACAAGTTAGGCTCACCACTGAGGCACGACACCTAGTCGGTCAAGTAGCTGCGGGACCAAATTCTGGGTCTTTATCTGAAAAATATGTCAACCACGTGTAGTGAGTTTTACAACTCAGTGAGCAGATAACACTTCCTATGACTTCTCAGGTCAACATAAGGATGTACTCATATTGTAAAACTTATCATATCAAAATATACCGTTCAGAAGTACATTCTTATGGGACCCGCCTTTTCAAATATTCTCTGTTCAAAAATCATAATCAAGTCTTTCAAACTTTATACGATACTGTATAAACAATGCTCATATCAAGTTCAAAATCATATTCAATACTGAAAAATTATTAATCAAATTATGCTATGCATCAAAACATTTCTGTTAAAATATTCGGAGGATCCCATATCAGAACCACCACATCAGAGTTTGACCCCTTCCGTACTTTGGTGGTATAGGATTTGCCTAAACTCAGCATCCCGCTGAGGTTTGCCCTACTACCATTCAAGAGGACACGCGAAGGGACTCTATATGGGTCTTTCCCAAGCACACAGCAAGGGAAGGCAAAATAACATCTCATAACTGGCATCTCGCCCATATATAGGAGGCATTCCGCTCTCCTTCACATATATTCTCCCGTGTGTTGGCCCTCACACGAGGCTAGCACCACCCCCCCTGCTAGCTGAGGCAATCAAGGTGCGCACCAGGGCTAACATCACCTGCTGTTAGCTGACAGTGTTTCCAATAGGATTCCTCCACAAAAATTATCATATGCGTATATGCCATATATTATAGTATAAAATTCTCAATGTAATACAGACTATCAGTCTCAGTACATTCATCTGTCAAAACTTCCCATTCAGGGGAATCATGTATAAATGCCCACATCCGAGGCAAACATATTACTGTATAAAATCAATGTCACATGTATAACATATTTTCTTTGCCATGTCATGCAAAATACGTGTAAAAATCACATGCTTAATGTGTTTCAAAACTTATTGTAAAATCAAACTCTTCTTGAACTACATATCATATATTAAATATTTCAGACATTTCCAAACCATTTCAAGAACATATGGAAGTATAAATAACATGTAATCATACTCATTTATCAATGTAAAGTTCAAGAAGAGTAAAACCAAGCCATAGAAAGGATCATCTACTCACCTCTTTGAAGCACAAAGTTGGACACCCTTAAAATCCTATTTTCTGATCCGAATTCAGTGAAATAAACCCCAAAATCGAGTCCGGAACGTCCGAAAACCTTGAAAACGACTCCGGATTTGCGAAATTTGGCCTCCGGGAGCTCGGTCAACGCAGGTCAACGCGAGGAGGTTCGGATGCCACGCGCTACACGCGCCGCCCGAGGAGCTGCGCGTGGGCGTCACTCTCCGAGGAAGATTCGGCGCGTGGGGGAGCGTGCGGTGGTGGATCGGCCTGAAATTTGAGATCCAAAGGTTTCGGTGCCTTCTGGATCGATCTACGGTGTTAGTTTTGGCGTTTGAGAACTAAAAATAGGAGTTTCGGAGGTTACCTTTTTGGCCGTTTTTCCCTTCAATTTTCCGACCAATTTCCGGCCAATTCTCCAGAAACCAATCGGATGGATTCGAAGAACTCTTCGTCCTGAGTCCGTTGGTGGTGGTGGTGTCGAAATCCGAGGTCCGTAGGCGAAGAAATCTTAGAGAGAAGTTAGAGGGTTTTCGGGGAGAGTTTTCTGAAGAGAGATGGAAAAATCTGCGAATGATTGCTTCCGGAGTGATTGAGGCCCTTAAAATATCTCGGGGGACCTTTCTGCAAAATTTCACTTTTAGCGGAAAGTCCTTGCAAATTTTTCTTATTTATATTTTAACCCCGAAACTTTTAAGAAATTGCATTTTTGCCCCGAAACGTAAATTCTTAACATTTCTTTTATAATTCTTTAATCCATATAAATAATAACTTATTTTCACCGTGTCCTAATTCCATTTTTGAAATCCTTTGTTTTAATTCCAAATTTTCCTTAATTAAAATCTCCATTTTCCAAAATTATCTCTTTTATTCTAAATTCCTTTAGTTGAACTTTCTCGTTAACTTTACGGCTATTACATTTTGCATATGGCCTGTGCATATAAACTCCCTAACACCTTTTGTTGATAACACATTGGTTATTTATACACTTAAAAGTATAATAAAATTCCTTAAATTTTAGCTTTTGAACTGAAAAATAGATTGAAAGTTATAAAATAGAACATGGTTATTGTCTATGTACAATATGTAGGTATGAATTTTTCATATCAGTGTACATTTAAAACCCTATGTAATACCTATAAAATAATATCAATATATTTGATATGTGCATAGTTAAGTATAACTTTAATACCTTTAAACTTATTTTTTTGTTTGATTTAAGTAAAATATGATTATGAATTAGTTTAATTTTGTGTTTTGTGTTATAGAAACAAAGCAAGATGAAAAGAGGAGAAAAAGAGAAGAAATTAATAAAAAAAATGCTGAATTATAGTAAGTCCAAACCTTTTGGAACCAATCAAACAATAACTCCCTCACATAAACTCTAATTGAGATTATTCAAGTTTCTATGGAAATCTAAGACAATAATCTATAACTTTCCTATTTACCACTTTGGCAAATTTTGGAGAAACCAGAGTGATATGGTGTCCAAATGTCAGAAACACAGTGCAACAAGGTGAATCCTAACCATTCTTCACTAATTAGAGTATATCTCTCTCATATTAACTCTAATTAAGGTGGTTCTAGCATATATGGAAATCTAAGAGACATAGCTACAACTTTGGTGTTGAACACTTTCTAAATTTCAGTTGAAATATTAGCACCACAACTTTGTCGCTCCCAATAGGAAGAAAATACTAGAGCGTTGTAGTGCTACACAACTTCAGTAATGGGAGTCCTGCAACGCCTGCCCATTGCTACAAAAAATAAAAATGCAATTTTAGGTTATTTTTTACTCTAATTAAAGCCTAATATGCTGGAAACAAACCTAGAAGTAATCCTACATCACTTATAACTCTCCAATCTATAAATAAGATGCAAAGGCAGCAGCAAAAGGAGGATCTAACATCAAATTTTCAAGCATTATCTTTTCTTCTTTTTCTCTTAGATTTTCTTATGACCCTGCATGGCTAATTTTCTTTTTGTTGGTTGAGGAAGATTAAAACCTCAAAGATCTTTTATGCATTATGAGATTTGGATTAACATTTAATGGTTCAATTTCAATTGAGTATTGATTATTTATCTGTTCTTCTTCTCCATGATTGCTCATGTAATTGTTAGGAGGCCTACTAGTATATTGTTTATTTCAATCTACTATTGAATCATATATCGAACAAAGTTTTTATCATTATGATTTAAAAGGAAAATATGACTAACAATTGTATGATTAAGAATTATTAACCTATGGTGAATGATTAACTAGATTAAACATAGTCGATATATTTATTTTGTTTAACTCTATCAGTTTCTCTAATTATTTATATGGTTAATAAGTTAAATTTTACTGATTGGTTAAGGTTGCTTGTTAATTAGAGTTATTTTAGGTTATCTTCATCAATTAACTAAACCTAAGAAGGAACAGGGATAACATTCTAAAGATAGATACTCAATATAGAATTGATTATATTATCAATGATCAATATGATTCCTTAATGGTGGATGATACTCAATATAGAATTGATTATATTATCAATGATCAATATAATTCCTTAATGGTGGATATCAACCAAAACCAACTCTTTCATCATTAATCATTCTTTTATTTCATTTATTATGATCATTCTCTTTTAATTTTGATAGTTTATTTACAGCTTTCAAATCCCCATATATTCTGTTCCAAAAAAAGTAATACCAGAATATGTGGGATCGACTTTTACTCCTACTACTACATGTCAGTTTTGAGGTAAATAATTTATTATATTTGGTGTACCCACGACATAGGGGTGTTCACGATTTGATTCGGTTTAGTTTTAGAGGCTCAACCAAACCGAATCGACCATATAAATTTAGGTAAAAAAAATAGACTTGTTCAGTTTAGTAAAGGTCTCTAAAATCGAATTAAACTGAACCAGGTAAAAGCAGTTTGGTTTTGTTCAGTTCTTCAATTTTCTGTTTATGCTGTAATATGGTTCTGGTGCCTATGTCGTGGACTGGGCTTATATTAAATAATCCTTTTGAATATGTTATGCAATTACTCTTCCCTTGTTCACAATGTTTAAATAATTTATTTTAATATTCTTTGCCTCATTGAAAGAAGTAAATACATGTCATTTCACCAATCAACTTTTAGGTGAAAATTTTGTACAATTCATAATTCTGATGCTTTCAAAACAAAATTGGAATAATGATTGTTGTATTTTTTTTTAAAAGGAAAACACTATAAATTTACGCATGCTAAAGGCTCTAAGCTAACTACTAGGGGTGACCATAACCCGAGCAACCCGATCAAAAAATTGTATTTCAGGTGAAGTGAATCGGGTTAACGGATTCAAACGGGTGAGATTTTTTAAAATTTTTGGGTTCATCGGTTCAGGTCAGTTTGGAGCTTTTGGACCCGAACTAACCCAACCCGACCGATGCATTCAATAAAACATCTATAAAATGTGACAATGTACCAGTTGTTGGCTGAGTGGTGTGAGCGCTATACTTAACCTTCACAGCATGGGTTCGAGTCCAATCGAGGCATCTTAGCTTCAGCCCCTTCTTTTTCATATTTTTTGTACATAAAAAATGCAAAACGACATCGTTCTCCCCTAAGTATATAAGTTTGGCTCACAACCCGCATCCTAAAAATTTGAAACCCTACATCCTCGACTCTCGCCTCTAAAGTCCCATTCTAGCAGTCCACCGTCCTTAACTTGTCACGTCCTCAAATTGTCGCCCAATTTTAGGCTTTTAGTTCTAGAGAGTAGAGAGTTAAAGGCGTTAGATCCTTAGTCTCTGCCATGACTCTGCGAGATGTGAGTGAATCCTCTCAAACCATCGAACCCTCGGTCTCCATTGTGTCTCTGAAGAAGAAGCCAAGCCAGCAAACTTTATCGTTTGCCTCGACCTCAATTGAGAGTGACTGCTCGCAAACCCTCGAATCCTCAACCTCCACCGCAAAGAAGAAGGCAAGAAGTCACACCAGAAAACTTGTAGATCTAGAACTTCTAGATTTAAAGACTCTTCATAACAAAGCTTTCGGCCTCCACTCCACATCGTTTTTGCAATTTCAAAATCAAATACGTGCACAATACATAGTTTGTTGTATATAAATTTAATCTACTAGATTTATAGATTGTGAATCAATAAAAAATTTGTATTGTTAATTATTTTTACTTGTGAATGATTTTGCATCTTTTGAAAACTTGTTCTTTATGCTTTGACGAATGCATTGTTTGAATGCTTGTTCTTTTTGATTCGATGGATTGCTCGGGTGACTGCCAACCCGATCGTGATAATCTTGAACTGAGTGAACCCAACTTGATCGGTTCACCCATAATCATGGTTAGATTTATGTGGGTATTTTACAACCCGGCCATTGTACAGTCGAATTGAAAATTTAACCAAATCTGACCCTACCCAATCGATGCTCACCCCTACTAACTATCATAAATTCAAGCAATGACGGGGTACGAAGTCAGAGTGACTGGCACTGACTAGGCAGCGGGTAGCAAGGTAGGCGAAATGAGGACTAAGAGCCTAACTAAAAAGTGTAAATCAATGAAGTGAACTTAAGGGCAGAAAAAGTGAATAATATTAAAATAAATAATTTAATATATTAAAAAAATAACGGTCAGTTCAATTTGGTTAGGTTGGAAATTTTTTTTCTAACCAACAACTAAACCAAACCGATTAGTTCACCTCGAGAAAAAACTGAACTAGACCGCTCAAGATCAGTTTCTTTTTTCAGTTTTTTAGTGGTCCAGTTTAGTTCGGTTTTGTATACCCATACCACAAATGTACCCACTAATATCCAATCTTTTTATCGCTGCATATTTGTAATTCTCTTTGATCATATTTGTAGTTTCACAATGTTTGTTAAAATTGGTGCTGGGAAGTCACCACATACTATATTGTCAACTATTTTCATGATCCCAAAATAAGAGTACGCGATTGACACACAAATTAAAACTAATCCAAATCCCATAAATCTCTATTCTCAAACTGAAAGAATAATTCAAACAATATGACTCAATAATATCCATTTCATATTTACAAATAAAAGATTCAAAGAATTTTGGTTTAACATACAACATCACTTATATTCTATACAAGGATTACTAAACTTTCATAATTGTTTACCCTGAGAACTTTGCTCTATAATATATTCATATAACAAAAATAACATAAACAACACAATATACATGCATGCAAAAATGAGGATCCTACCAGTAGTTTATGAAATAACTCTAAATTATAACATTATCATAATAAGACAAAATTGGGGGCCACTAAAACCAAGTGTAGAGCTTCCTAAGAGCAGTGACTCTCGAATTAGTTAGCTAACGAAGGATCAAGCTCTAGACTTCTATATGAAAAACATATAAATCATATGGAATGAATCTTTCTACTCAATGAGTAGATAGAATAATCAATAATGAAAAGGGACAAGCTAGAGGCTCGAGTTTTTCACAATAAAAGAAAAATTAAAGATTACAACTAATGTAGAAATTTAATTGAAGTTATCAAAATCAGTTTAATTTGTATTTTATACACGTTAATTATTTAAAATCTTCTATTGAATATTAAATAATGTATAAATTGCATAGACATAAAAGAATTTATAAGGATTTATTTAACCTATATTTTTTATCATTTATAATTGAAATCTTTTATAATATTTTAGATAAATATTTAATTAAGTAATCAATAAAACTTAAGGATGTGTTTGGTTTGCGAAATTTTTTCCTATTTTTATTTCTTGAAAACTGTTTTCATTTTCTAATTTTTATATTTCTAAAAATACGTTTGATTTGTGTTTTCATTTTCACTATTTTTTAATTATATGATTGTATTTTTATTTTATTTTTACTACTTTATAATTATATAAACAGTAAAAAATTGTGTATATAGTTCAAAATAATTGTGAAAATAACACTATTACAATGTGTTACATTACTGAAATTTCTAAAAATGCCTTTTTGGTATTTTTAAAATTTTTAAAAATTTAGGAAACATTTTCTGAAAATAAAAACAGAAAATAGTAAACAAACGTGTTTTCATAACTGTTTTTAATTTTTAGTGAAAGTAAAAACTGAAAACAGGCAAACCAAACAAGCCATTACAAATTTCAAGTTTCTAAAATTATTTAAATAGTAGCTACCAAAAGATATTCAAATAATAATTTATTTCATTAGTAAAATTTCTAAATTAATATTGCAAAATGATAAGTTAAAGTCAACACAATAGATTTCAAACTTTAACATTTTGTAATTCTTTTATATAAATATTAAAGTAAAGATTAGTCACAAGGATTCCATAACATAATTAATCTAACCCCTAAGCACACAATTGAAGAAGGGTAAATAATCAATCTATCTACATTCCACTTATCAATCAATTGGCATTCTGCTCGTCACTCTGTCAACATTTCACAATCATTATACTCCATGCACCTTGACTAACATACAGGACTACCACCACCATTGCTAGTTGGGGTTCAAGGAGTACTAAAGCAAGCATCTACAATTGATTTTTAACAGTGTTCTAGTAAAGTTTTCTCTTAATAAGAAAACTTAATTAATAATTGATAAATAAAAAATTGCTTATATAATTAGTTTTCTTAAACAAGCATCAAGCATATCATTATCAATTAGATAACTTAACGAGCTTCCATCTGTAATCCAAGTCATAATATATTAACTGTATGGCTTAATGAGTCGCAATCCATAATTAATGTAATAGTAATCAACCATATTAATATCATTACTATTATCAGTTCAATAAAAAATAATATTCATTCATATGATCAATGTTCATAGTAATTTCCATTTCCATCCATATCAAATATTTCAATCATAATTTCCTTACCTTTATTTTCTTAATAATATTGAATCTTTCGTCAGTTAATACATTTATAACATTTTAGTTTCATAAACATTATCAAGATACATTTATATGATTATGTAGTTTTATTCATAACATTTCAATTCAAAAATCAATATCAGGAAACAAATTCAAATTGCATCTTTACCATACTCAATATCCAATATTAATATCAAGAAGCAATTCCAAATTCTGTCTATACCATAACCAACATATGAATTAAATTCCATAATTCTATCAGTGTCATACATAATCAAATAGAAGGTTCCAATTAAGATGCTTGTCCCATAAGTATATAGGGCTCTAAAGGTTAATAATTAATATAAATTATAAATTTAAGTGGAATAATTGACTAATTAATTTAGATATTTTAAAATTATTGTTTTTTATGGTTAATAAGTGATATAATTAAACTACAACATGTATATAATATAGAAGTACAAGTAGCAATAAAACATGTCAGTGCAGACATTATCCACTCATAGTACTACTATAATAAATAGGTGATCAATGATGCATTTTTAGTGATGGTGGGAAAATAGTCGCCAAAACATAAAATAATGATGATTTCTAAATCGCCCTTATTTTAACGATGGTTACATATAAACTATTGTTATAACCACACCTAACAATGGTTATACCAAAATCGTCATTACTTAACGACGATTTTGGTATAACTGTTGTTATTTAACAATGATTTTTAAAAAACATTATTAAGTAACGACAGTAACATCAAGTTTTCATCCCCTCTCTGGGCCTTCCCCTTCCCCCCAACATTTTCTCTCATATGGAGAAATTTTCTCCCTTCCCTATGTGTTATTGCCCTCTCTTCACCACTATTTTCGTTCATCCTTCATTATTTGTCGTTTGTTGTCTTATGGTCTTCTTCCTATACAAACCCACTGCCTTTCCAAGGTATTTTCCTTTTTTTCATCATGGCATTACTCTCTCTAAAATGTCGATGCTTTGCTCCATAGGTAATGTTGTAATGGAACTAATTAGGTAAAGTGGGTAATGGGTAAACAAGGAAGGAAACGTGGCTTTTGGGGGAATATATGGCTACTTTAATGAATTTTTTATTTATTCAACATTAAATATTTTAATGATTTTCAATTCTAATACTATACATTCTAATCCTAATATTTTATTTTATTTTATTTTATTAAGTTAATTTACATAAATTGGCTATTGTGGGATTTAGGGGTGTTCATCGGTTTAGTTCAATCAGTTTTGGAGACTGAACCAAACTGAATCAAAGACATATTTTTAGGAAAAAAGTAAACCTTGTCGGTTTGGTTTTGGTCCATCTAACTGAACCAAACCGAACTTGCAAGTAATTGCTTTGGTGTGGACCAGTTTATCGATTTTTTTGTTTGTTGCTTGGGTTTCTAGGTGCCCTTCTAGCTGGCTTCATTGTCTATTTTTGTGTCCAGCTTAAACTATGATTGATTCTAGCTCGGTTTACTCGTCGCTTGTTGTAAATCAAAGGGTGCCTCATCTATGTAAAAAAAAGGGTGCCTTATCCATGTCAAAAAAAAGGGTGCCTCATGATATTTTATTTACGTAGTATTCATCAAACCAAAAACGATGGCTTTGACTAAGGCAATCAGAATGTAGAATCGAGGGGTCAAATCAGTGAATAATAATTCACACTAACTTTGCGCATAACTTTGATTAGAATGCACGTTTTAATAGGATATAAATTACCAAAATAATTTGTGAGTAAAGAGGAGACACTTTTGTCCATAAAAAGCATATCTTGAGAGTTGCATAACTGATGGCTGCAAAAACTGTGAAAAACTAGGCCAGACAGACAGAAAAGACGGGAAAGTTGTGTGAAAATTGAGAAAATTAATAAAAAAATAAAATATATTAATTACAAATATAATATTTTATATTGATATGGCGACCGGTTCGATCCAGATCGGTTGGAATTTTTTCTCAACCGAACTGCTAAAAAGAATCGATCTAAACCTCTTAAATTCAGTTTTTTTAGGTTTTTGGTTAGTTTGGATTTGTACACCCCTAGTGGGATTCATCAAAGTATTCTATTGGGAGATTCTTGATAGGGAAAGAGTTGGCTATTGTTTTCATTGTACAATTGCTCACATTTCACTCCAAACTGCATTGAATCTTCTTTGCAACTTTTTTATGCTAACTAGTTGTTCTATATTACTATTATCTTACAAATATCAATTTTAATATTATTTTTTTCAATTTAATTTTCAAAATACAAAGGTACATTTAAAATAAATAAATGATTATCCAATTGATAAGAGTGGTTATTTCACAACAAAACTATCCATTTCTTTATTATAATAATAATGCTATGATAATTAATCACTTTAATATTTACTTTAAACATTGGTTACATGTATAATATTTTTTTATTCCAAAGGCAATTTGTACATAATATTCAGGAACCCATATAAAAACAAATGACGCAATGATTAAAAGTCACAAATGATGATTATTTTTATTTAACAAATATCGGTAGGATACTATGGCTTTACTCCTCCAAAACTATCAAGGTCAAATGATGATTGTTTTTATTTAACAAATATCGGTAGGATACTATGGCTTTACTCCTCCAAAACTATTAGGGTTAAGTGCCACCTAAGGTTACACTTGTATAAGATCCAAATACAATTTTCTAAGCTCTTTATCTTAGTTGAATCATAAAAATGAATAATTTTGCAATTTAGTTTTTTGTTACTCATAACATATCCTTTTGATTTTGAAGCATCAATTCATCAAGGTAGCGGACACTCGCCTCTTGGAAACTCCCAAAATTGACTTATATTCTTACTTTGGATTTTATGTAATTGTAATAAAACATCGTCTTCATAATTTTAATGGAATATAAGTTTCAATTATTTAGTTTAGCTTCTAGTTGTTAAATTGGTTCTCTTGTGGATACGGGTACAGGGATATCTGAAAAATAAAACAAGTGATATACTTATATTTAATATAAAAAAAATTGGAAATGGTTGAAAATGTTGCAAAAAAATTTATTTATAGGGAATTTCAGGTTTAATGACAATTTAAAATCCGTCATTACACCTTCTAATAATGAAGATTACCAAAACCATCTTCATATCATGGTATTACGACAGTTTAGGTAACCATTGTTAAATTATAATTATTCCCACGATTTCACATAATTATTGTTACGACAATCACGAGAGTTGATTTTGTGACAGTCTTTGTAATCATCATTAAACCTAGTGACGGTTACAACCATCACTAAATCCATATATTAACCATCACAAAGACACCATTTTTCATAGTTTTTTATCAATTTGAAAATTTTCCTTCACTATAACACAACTACCAATATGAATTGGCCCAACATAGCCTTATATATGAATTTAGAAGGTAAAAAAAATCCAACGAATAGAGTCTTGAAACTCAAAATAAGACTTCAAGAGCTTAGCCAACTCCCTAATCAAAGTCCATGAAAAGTCAATAGTCAATGCATAAAAAACTCAACGGTTCAATGAGTTACTTGGTCAACTAATCAAAATTGGTCAACGGGTCAAGTCAATTAGGTAAACGAGTTAAAAACCCTTGAACCACATGTTAGCGGATGGCGCAAGTAAAGCCTAGAGTGAGAGGAGGTAGCACATGTGGGTGCGTGTAAGGGAGTTAGAGGCTAGGTTTTTTACCACAAGGTAATTGACAATTTTTGAAGCTAACTAGGATGTCAAGTTTCCTATTTAAAACCTTTAGATAAGATTTCTAGACTTTGCTAAACCCACTTTCTTTCTCCACTATGTTTGCATTAGTTTTATGCTAAGTTAGGCAGTGATGACTTCCTAGGTGTGAAGAGCATCTCATTCTAGGTCCAACAATATTAACACCATTGAAAATGGATATCCAAAAGTGCTCGAATAAAAAAAATCCTCTATCTTAAGAACTTTTGGCCATTGGTGTTCAATCTATGGTCTGATCTTGCTCCTACAATAAGGGAAATGCTTTCATGAAGCCTATCAAAACAAGAGCATGGAGTAGTAAGCAATAAAAGGGCTTTCTTGAAAAATTCAAAATTTACACTTTGATCCCTAATCTCCTAAGGGCTCTTAACTAATTTTAATTCTCATTAATATCCCTTAATGTTTAATTAAATCCTTCTTAATTAAAGGTTAAAGTTTAAAGTTGTTTGTTGTGTGTATTTTATAAATAACCGCAAGTGCATGGTATAGCTGTAGCTAGTCCAGTGAGTATGAATTGTATCTCACAAAGAACAATTATCAATTACTAAACTTTACGAAGTATGCTAGCTAAATTCAAACTTTACCACACTTATGATATTCAACAATCAATATATACCTCTAATTGCAATTATCTAGGTAATTAGGGATAGTTTAGTCTTAGTTAACTAATAACCTCTTTCAAGCGTTATTAATTGTACCTAGGTTAATCTAATTAGCTACATTTGTAGTTCTTAGTTCAACCTAGGTCTATTAAGTTCTATGCCAACCATAGAATGCAATTAATTAGTTTTCTCGAGCTCACTAATTGATTCATTCATAGAGAACCTTAAACTACTTTCTTGATTAAGATATCCTTAATTAACTATTGGGATCCGGTATTAACTTTCACCTTTCAGTTTATCAGTTAATATCCTAAGACGTAATAAATATTAGTCGGGCATTCATCAACTCATATAATCAATGTATAATAGTCAATCCTAATTAACCATGGATAATACAATTAGGGTTCCAACAATTTAATTAGCACAGTGTATCATCACATCATAAGTGGGTTTACCAAAACCCTAGATCAAATCTACTCAAGCATAATAGAAACAGAAACCAAAATCATATTCATTAAGTAAATCATTAAAGTTCAATACAAACCAAAAGAAATGAGTAGAAGAAAAGGTAAGTGTATAATAGAAAGATAAAACTTGGTTTGCAAAATGTATTAGAGATACAATGCTGAATCAATCTCAAATCTAACCTAAGAACATGAAAGTAAACACTAATCCTACTCTAAACCTAATCTTAAGGTGTTTTCTAAGTCTAAAACTGAGTAAAAGTAAGTCTAAATGTCTTTGGATATGAATCTCCCTTCTAGCTACGCTTCCCAATGTATATATATCAACTTAACTGCTCAAAACCCTAAATTCACGTGGTGTACGGATACAAAACATGGTCGTGTTCCAAGACATGGCCTGGTCATGCTTCAGGCTGGATTCTGGGACTTCTCTCCATCTTTTGCACAGTTTATGCACACCAAGCACGGCTTGGCCATGTTGGGGGCTACAAGTGTCAAATCTTGCTAATTTCTTCAAGGTTTCCTCCTTGCATCCTCCTCAGCTTATTCCAAGTTCATATGGCTCCTTACATGAGTGTTTTCCCTTACTTATTGGCCTCTTTTGCTCACCTACAAACATGAAACACACCAAAGCAGTATCCAAAGCAAAGCATAACTAAAAGCAAGAAAATAATCACAAGTTTACTATTAATTAGGGGATAAAATATAACCATTAAATACTCAATTTTTCCCTTTATCATTGTTACGTTGAGTATTAAAATTTTAGGATTATTACATTATCCTCCCTTATGAAATTTAGTCCCTGAATTTCAATCATAGTTCAAATGACATTGAAAAGATAAAGAACATTGGGAAAGGTATACTTATTCTTTTATTCTGTTAGGTCTCCATATAATATTTCTCTAACACTACCTATTTTATAGTTATTTTTCTACATTCACGTGGTTGCTATTATTGGATACTGCTCATAGATTGATATTACATTAAGCCATACCATATTGTTGCTTTTGTTATTGTCCTCTAATTACATTAATATTGCCATCCTTAGTTTGAAATTAGAAATTGCATTAACATAGTTATATGGCTACATTATCGTGATGTTAGTGTGTTATTGGATTAAATAGCTATTTATTCCATACTTCTTTGCACTTTATTGTTCATTATTCTAAATGGCCCCAAAAAGAGTTAAAACTAGCCAAGCATCCTCCCAATACAACCAACCTTGTAGAGGACGAGCCCAAAGATAGGCCCAACTCCCTCATTAGTTAAATGAGTATGGTATAATGTTTGTTGATGATAATTAATAGACATGATATGATACATTAGTTAAACTAGACTGTTAAGTACTCGGTATATGGATGATGAATGTTTGGAACGATTGGGCCTTTTGACTGAAGCTTGCTATCTAGTTGATCGAATTAGGTGGTCTTGTTTCAGGATCCAAACGTCGATTAGGGCCGCGTTAATTTTAGACTATTTGATATTGCATATATTTTATCTTTAACTCCATTTAATACACTATTTAGATTACCTCTTGGGGTTCCCAGAGCAGCCCCCTAAAGTTTTAATGCACAAGAATTTTGGAACTTAATTTTTGTAGGCGGTAGTACAATACATCCATTTCCAAAGCCTTATTAATTTGTAACCCATGTTTTATATACTTACAATACCTTATGGCCCATATTGTTTTTGGTAGGGCTGAAAATGATGGAGTTGTAAATCAAGGTGAGCTTTAATTCATATATGCTATGGTAAATTCATTCTAGGTAGATACAGGGGCCTTTATGGCCCATCAAATGGAAAAGGTGGGTAATGCTATAAGTAGCAAAGTTGTGACCTGGGGATTAGTGACTACAATTGTTAGAGGGCTACGCTTATAGGCAAATTTACAAGATTTGCAACCAATAGCCGGCAGTAAAGGGATCAATTTATAATCCTATCTATATATGAAATTGATTGTTCGAAAAAATACCGACTATTGGTTGCATCTCTAGAGACATAATATTTTTTGCCGCCCTAACTCTAATAAAACAGCAATCACTAATAAAGATAATTGTTTCTACTTTCTAGAAGAGGGCAATGATGGTGATTCTTTTGTATTTGAGAGGGGTAACCTCCCCCATAAGCTTGTACTGGCCTTACCATCCCCACCCTCTTTCTACTAATCTAATGATGCAAGGCCTTCACATGTACCACTAGCTGAACAGGAGTCCTACTCCTTAAGCCTCAACCAGATGGAATCACGCATAGACTCAATGGAGAGCATGATGGGGTCCATGCATCACATGGTGTAGACATTGTATAATTAGCACCTCACACAGTATCCTCCTCCACCGCCACCAGAAGACCAATGATTTGGAAAATTCTCCTTTGTCATGCCTCACTTTATCATTGTTTATGACATTGAGGACAATGTCAAATCTAAGCATGGGTGTAGTTACTTTTGAGTTATTATTTTTCTCTGACTTGTTGGATTTGGACTGTTGATTTTTCTTTACTTCCATAAATATCTCATTTGTGAGTCTTTCTAGATATATTGATTAGTCATAATGTTAGTAATTCTATGAATAGACTTATGTATTATAGATTATCTTAACTCATGAGAATGTGATGTGTATCAGAATATGAAATAGGTATTTGTCATTTAGTCTCACTTTTCTTGTAACAACTTTTTTTTATTACTAATCGGACCATATCTACCACATATGGTCTTCCAATTGAGTGATTCCAGTGGATAAATATCAGTGACACATATATCTATAATTCTTATGTTAACCATTTATTTTAATTCCCTACAAAAAATTCTCAGAAATTAAAATACAGAAGCTATCCTAACATATTCTTCCCTGATTAACCATTTTCTGACCACTGCTTACTAATCAGACCATATCTACCTCATATGGACTCCAAATTGAGTGATTTTAGTAGCTAAAAATCTGTGACACATATATCTATAATTCTTATGTTAACCATTTATTTTAATTCCCTATAAAAAGTTACCAAAAATTAAAACATAGAAGTTATCCTAAAATATTATTCCCTGATTAACCAATTTCTGACCACTGCATACTAATCGGACCATATCTGCCTCATACGGACTCCAAATTGAGTGATTGATTCAGATAACCATCTACCCACTGGCCATCTAGGATCGACCTGCTCTAATACCAATTATGTAACAACTCCAAATTATGTAACAATTTTTTTAATTTTTTTTCTAATTTATACAACATAGAGTTTACATACACGTCATTAATCAAAACGTACGTACAACATATCAAACACATAAATATCTACATCTTATTTATTCTGGTTGACCAATTTCAGAGATACAGGTGCGGGTGGTTGCACCTTCACCAGGATCTGAGCCAACTTGATCACATTTTATTTGATTCTGGGATCTACCCAAGGTTGTTAACTCCAAGATAATAGTTTGTAATAAAGTGAGTGTTTTGCAAATAGATATAAATCTTTTTTTTTCGGATGGATGAGTTGGAACCTATGTATATAAATGGATTTGGCAAGTTGTGGGGTGGAGTGAATTTGAGAGCAGAGAATCTATAAAGATAATTCAATGATAGATTTTGTTGATATAAATGATTCAAAAATAGTTTAGTTTTCAATAATATTATGTATAAACATTATGAGAAAGGAAGGTTTGCCTATAGAAATTTGGTTTGCAAAATGGGCAATTCATGTGAAGGACCCTTGGCTAGACATAAGCTTTTCATGATTGATTGTTAAGACATTGCATAAGCATGTTAAAGAATAAAGTCAAAACGGGTTGAACTTATTTAAGTGTTTTGAAGTGCGATCTAGCTGATACAGTATAAAGATGTCATCAATAGCAGAAAATGTTAGTAAAGAAGTTGCAAGTAGTGAGAAATCATGGAAACAAGTACCCAGTAATTTAATTTCATCTTTGGCGACCATAAGTTATTACAAAAAAAGGAGTGCTAAGGATATTTGGCAGTGGTGAGAGATGTTGAAATTGAGAATTCATGTATGAGTAATTGTTAAGAAAAATCTTCTTGAAATGATTGGGTGAATTAAATGGGATTAACATAAGTTAGAATGAGTTGCTTTTGGATATGATAGAGAAATGTTTAAAAAATTTGATAATGAATTTATTGGTGTTAATAAGAAGGTATCGAGTTACTGTGATGAGGTAAGTAGAATTATTAGACATGTGCCAATAGTACATAAATGTTTTAAAAGGACTCATAGATTTATTACTACATATGTTTAACATATTGATTAATGGATTTTAGGATAAAAATAGATGATAGATTAAGATGATGATATTCATGGGATGATGTTGACATGTGAGAATCAAAGATGACTTGATAGAAGTCTGAAATAAAAAAAGATAGTTACCCCAATATGGATGTGAATATATTCTTTTATGAGTGTGTTTTCTAATATCGATCCATAGATAATCCATGCGAGATTGATTAGAAAATGAATACAAATAATTCAATACAGACCAAAAGTCTAAAGGAATCATTTATGTTGAGCACTAGAAATTATTAGTTGGTGACCACATATTTTTGAAGAAATCACCAATGAAAGAGGTAATGAGGTTTCGAAAGAAGTACATATTAGATTCTTCTTATGTTACCTAATTCCAAAAAATTCAATTGGACAAAAATTTGGCTTAACTATGGGTACAATTGATGTTTATTATTGATTGATAAGTGAAGAACTTATGGATGAAAGAAACCCCTGTGGTTAAGTTATATGGCAAAATCACTCAAGTGAATAGACATTTTAAAAAGTAAAGATGTTATACAGAAAAGATATCCCTAAGTATTTGAGTAATAAGGTTGGTAACTTTGAATTATGCCTTGATTTCATTCCCTACATGTGGTAGGATGGGCTGAAATTTGGGGACCGAATTTCTTAAAAGGGGAAGAATGTAACATCCCGTAATTTTTGTTTTTCATTAATAATGTTTTATTATAAAAAAATATATTTTTATTTGTTTAAAAAGGATTATGTTCTACTAAAAGCAAGTATATTTTTAATTAAAATAATTATTGTTTTGCTTAAAATAATTATATTGGCATTTAATAATTTTTTGTTGTATTTTTAGAAATATTTTTTCTTCTATTATGTATAAAGATATTTATTTAATGATTTGTTTATTATGATTTTAATCAAGAAAAATCATGATTTAAGTATTTAACTAAAGGTTTATGAGAATGTAAATTTTTAAAAAATTTTGGGATATTTTAAGATAAAAAACAGAATTTACATGAATTTATATAAAAGAAAATCCTATTATTCAATTATTAAATAATAATAATTATTATAAAAAAAATAAAAAAATAAAAATAAGGGGAAGGGAACGTAGAAGGGAGACGGCACTTCTGCAAATTTTGGAAAAAAATGGAGAAGATGAATAGTGAGCAAATAGTAACCTTCAACTTTTTCTCTAGATCTGTAGTGCCTATTGGATTTCGATCTCAAAATTAAGGGTGTTACTGAATTCAGGACAAAGAATACTACAGTTTTGACCGATCAATTTTTCAAATTAGCCGTTGAATCGCCGAAGATCTGAAGTAGAAAATCTCAGAAAAAGTTAAATTCTGAAACTTTTACTTAGAGACCTCCAATTGAAATTCTGACATCGTAGATGGATTCAAGAGTTAGTTAAACCTTAGGATATAAAATTTTTCATCTATCTGACAACTTTTTGTTCGTCGTAAATACTGATTTCCGATGGGTGAATAGTATTTTCTAGCGAATGAATAGTATTTTCTGGCAGTGAATAGTTACCAAATTCCTATAGTCATTTTCTAAGTCTTTGGACCATCCGGACACGTTTTTGAGGTCTAATTGGTCAAATTCGGCTTGAAAAAGTACATTCTAGAGCTGTCCAACCAGTAGCTCTACCCTGTGAGTAGATACTTCTTTCTATGATTTACCCCGTGCTCTTCTTGAACTATAAATATATAATTGTTTCTGTTTACAATTATTTATGCCATCATAAATATCTAAAATGTGTTAAAATATTTATTTTGCATACGAACTGGCACATAGTTCAAGAAGAGTATGGTTTTCGAAATAGATTTTGGAACTCATTGAATATGTGGTTCTGAATGTATTTATCATTATTTGATAAAAGTGAATATTATGTAGACGATGCAATGATTTGAAAGCTATATACTTGTGAAAATGATGCATGTCATATTATAAATGAGATTGAATGGTAAGCGTAAAGCTCATGGCGAGTTGCTTGATAAATATGACAAGCGTAAAGCTTATAGCGAGTTGCTTGATAATTTTACATATATTTATATGTATTGATGAATATCGGCTGGTTGTATGACTTGTGACGATACCGAATAGGGGACGCCCTATTAGCCTAAGTGAGTCAGGGGAGGATCGTTCCAACCAGGTGACAATGATAATGTGGGGGGCCAGGAGGGTGATGTACTCACATTCCCTGATCACTTATTGTGACTGTAGTCCAAGTCATTATGCGTATAGCAAATGAGTTATATTTTCATTGCATTGGATTAGGGTAATTTTTCCTAATTCAAGAACTAGAGTTACTAAGTTTAACATATTCATCCATACATTGGGCTTTCACCTATGGATACTTCATATAGAGTTTTTCCACTTCACATAAGTTTCTAGCAAGCCCATTGGATAACCTAGGCAAGAAATAAAATATAGACTTGGACTAGGATATAGAAATTGGACCGATAGCCCAAAAATTATGAAAATATTTCCAAGCCCTCCAAGAAAGGTAGAATTTTATCTAAAGCAAAGGAAATGAGTAGGAATAAGCCCAAATCCAAGAGGAAAAATAAAATAAAATAAATCATGTGATAATATAATAAAAACTATGTTACATGGCTTTAAGATAAAAATTTAGCAAGTGGTATGATAATACAAGATTTTAGGACAAAACATCTATATCCTACACTCATAATTTTAGCTAATGGTATGATAATACAATGTTTTACGATAAAACATCTATATCCTACACTTATAATATTAGCAAGTGGTATGATAATACATGGCATTAGGACAAAACATTCATGTCCCACACAAATAATTTCAACTAAATAATAGAGATTCAAGGGTTAGAAATTTGCCACCTAAAAAGGAAAACCTATCATAATTGATTAAGACAAAAGAAAAATAAAAAGAATCCTTAAATCAAAGGGACCCTGTTCTTTATCTTAAGAACATATTATCATAATTTTCAAAATAGAAATCTCCTTTTCCTATGCATATGAAAGGTGAATTATTTGATGGTCTATTTAAGCAAAACCCACGCTTACAACATTAGAATTTTCGTCCAAGTGAGGGAGAGGAAAAAATAGAAGCAAGGTAGAGTGAGAAAAGGAGAGGAAGAAAGAGGAAGGAGAAGTCTAAAGGACTAAGTGCTCCAGCTAAGTTTAACAATATTTCTTTTTGAAGAAAAGTTTTGGAACTTGTAATATTGATATGGGATTTTGATTTTAGAACTTTAATGATTGGTCATGGATGTTGCTATATCATGTTACATATTATGTATGTTGAATACTTAGGTTGGTGTAGAAAGTTCTGCATGGATATGGCTATGGGTGGCAAACTTTTAATCTTCTGTTTTTAAAATTTTGGGAACAATTGGTAAGGAATTTAAAGAAATGGATAACATGAAAAATGTAGACTTATGTCTCACGAATTGTTAACCACTGAAATCACTCAATTTGGAGTCCATAAGAGGTAGATATAGTTTGATTAGTAGTTAAAGGTCAGAAAATGGTTAATCAGGGAAGAATATTTTAGGATAGCTTCTGTGTTTTAATTTCTGAGAATTATCTGTAAGGAATTTCAATAAATGGTTAACAAAAGAATTATAGATATATGTGTGTCGGAGTTTTAACAACTGGAATCACTCAATTTGTAGTCCATATGTGGTAGATATGGTCAGATTAGTAAGCAGTGGTCATAATATGGTTAATCAGGGAAGAATATGTTAGGATAGCTTCTGTGTTTTAATTTATGGGAATTATCTGTAGGAATTTAAAATAAATGGTTAACATAAGAATTATAGATATATGTGTCACGGATTTTTAACCACTGAAATCACTCAATTTGGAGTCCATATGTTGTAGATATGTTCCGATTAGTATGTAGTGGTCAGAAATTGGTTAATCAGGGAAGAATATTTTAGAATAGCTTTTGTGTTTTAATTTTTGGAAACATTATGTAGGAAATTAAAATAAATGATTAACATTAAAATTATTGCTATATGTGTCATGGAGTTTTAACCACTGGAATAACTTAATTTGGAATTCTTATGAGGGAGATATGGACAGATTAGTAGGTAGAGGTCAGAACCTATCCGAGAAGAAATATCCTGTACTTTGAGGGAGTAATATCACCTTGATTTCTTAATATTTTGCAAAATTAGTAAACATAATAGTTTTAGATAATTGTTTTATCTCAAAATTGACATCAAGATCACCTACATCAGAGTTAAATTTAGGGAGTTATGATATGATTAGTAAGAGAAGGTTAGATAAGATGAAAACCTGCATCAAGAAAATAAAGAAATAAAATTAATATTTAAAAAAGAAGAAGAATCTTATAAATGAAAATAATAAATGACTAGTATATGCCACAGCCATTGCCATTGTATGAACTTCTTAACATCTTAAGTGTGAAATTTTGACATGGAAACATTTATAAAATGATATTTGAAATGGTTATGTTCATGGCATGATTACTAATAATTTTCGGTAATAGTTATATTTTGATGAACAAATTTGTTATTGAAAGTATATTTTTGGCTATCATTGTGAAAAGAAAAGAAATGAGCATGGTTACATGGCAATCCGTGTGGTGCACCAGTAGGGGACGTCCTACCAACAGTTATGATCATGTTAATGAGAAAAGGAAAAGAAAGTGGGCCATGTCGGACGGAGCGAGAAAAGCCCGTACCGGAGAGTATAAAATACTCACTCTGACCAGGGTAGCTTGATATGAGAATAAATTGATAGTCATCATATGATATTCTGAAAATAGTTAATCCTGTCATACATGTCATTATTGTACGATTCTCATGTATATAGATATAGTGCATTCATATGACCAAAGATATTTGCTGTAGTTTATACAGATGAACATGACGTGATGTGCTATATTGATGATCATTTATTGTTGAACTTACTGGGATATAATTCTCACTATATTTCCATATCATATTTAGAAAATTATTTATGTAAATTTTTCTATGGCTCTGGCTTTTAGTGCACGTTAGATCGAGTACTTTATATTGGGCAGATCCCAGAAGCAAATAAAATGTTTATGGTCGAGTTGGCTTACCCGGTGAAGGTGAAACCACCCGCACCTGTATCTCCAGAATTGGTCAACCAAAATAAATAAGATGTAGATTTTTGTGTGTTTGATAAGTTGTACGTATGTTTTGATTAATGACATGTATGTGAACTCTATATTGTATAATAAATAATAATAAAAAAGAGGTTGTTACATAATTGGTATCAGAGCAGGTCGATCCTAGATGGCCAATAGGTGGATGGTTATCTGAATTGATCTTATAGTGTCTTGAGTATGTTGTGGTTATGTTGTGTAGGGGATAAGTGAATTCATATAGGTAAGAAATTACTAGTGTTTCCTATCTATATGCCGAGGTGGTGTTATGACTGCTGTTAAATATTTTTGAACTAACTATTGGGCTTGATCACCTCAATAGCAGCATAACTTTGTTTTTGCCACAGTAGGAAATGGCACCACCAAGGAGGAATTTGGCAAATAATGCAGAAGAAACCCTGCATAACCTGGCCATGGCAATTCGAGACCAAGTCATGACCACTAATCAAATTATACAATACCTCCAGAATGCTAATAACTTGAATGGTGTGAATGGTGTTAACAACTAAATGGCTGGAAATGATAATGGCATATCCGAGTTCCTGAGGACTAGGCCACCTTGTTTTCAAGGCGGTTTTGACCCGATTGTAGTTGAAAGATGGATGAGAGAGTTAGAGAAAATCTTTGAAGTGATGGGCTGTACTGAGGAGCAGCAAGTAATCTTCGCTGCATATATGCTAAAAGATGAAGCAGAATATTGGTGGCATGGAGCTAGAGAACTTTTAGCTCACCAGGGAAGGAAGATCACTTGGCAGGTGTTTAAAGACACCTATTTGAAAAGCTACTTTCCAAGTACTGTGAAGGCGGAGAAAGAGATCGAATTTCTCCAACTCCGGCAGGGTAGCATGACCATAGACCAATACATCGCGAGGTTTGAGGAGTTGTCTAAGTTCTCCTTTTATTTGCGGTTTAACCGTGATGAAGCATAAAAGGCTGTTAAGTTCGAAGCGGGACTGAACCCGGACATAAAGAATGCTGTTGTAGCTATAGAGATCAGGGAGTTTGTACCTCTGATCAACAAATGCAGACTCATGGAAAAAATTTTAAAGGCAGTAGAGGACGAAAAGCAAAGGCGAAACCTGTGGAAAAGGAAGAAAATTTTTCCAACCCTAGCAAGAACGTGAGAAGAAGTGGATATAGAGATGGTAAGAGGCCATTGACTGCGGGTCACAGACCTTTCTAACAAGACCTCGCCGTAGTCAAGTGCGCTAATTGCGGACGCATGTATGGTAACCGGCCATGCTACATGGGACAAGATATCTGCTTCAACTACGAACAGAAGGGTCATTTTGCGAGAAACTGCCCACAGAATGTGGGGAAGCTGCCAAAACAGAGTCTTTAGGTGAAAGGAAGGGTTTTTACCCTAAGCGGCCAAGAGGCAGCTCAATCTTCTGAAATGATTCAAGGTACATGCTATATCTATGGATTTGCTCTTATGGTGCTGTTTGACTCTGGTGCTAGTCATTCATTTACATCAGAAGAATGTATTAGGGAGCTTCAGTATCCTATTGTTGAAATCCCCTATGAGCTATCTGTAGTAACTCTCACAAGGGAAAGGGTCTTAACTTCCTCTGTATGTAAGGACTGTCAGGTCACTATCCAAGAGAAAACGTTCTCTGTAGACCTTGTCTGTCTACCTTTAAAAGGTATTGATGTCATTCTAAGGTTAGACTGGATGACTAGAAATCGAGTCTTGCTGAATTATTGTAACATGACTGTTGAATTTTTACCTCTTACTCCAAAAGATGAGGTGCAGTTATTGATGCTTAATGCCAATCAAGTTAATAGGGAGTTGAAGAATGGAGTACTTGGATACATCCTCTTGTATTTATCAAACCTAGAAGTCGAATCGAAGCTTGATGAAATCCCAATAGCCAACGAGTTTCTTGAAGTATTTCCATTAGATATTTTAGGCTTACCTCCTAAGAGAGAGATAGAGTTCTCTATTGATCTCCTACCTGGGACAGGGCTTATCTCTATTGCACCATATAGAATGGCCTTGAAGGAACTACAGGAACTTAAGAAACAATTGGAGGAACTATTAGACAAGCAATTCATTACAACGAGTGTATCACCTTGGGGAACTCCTGTATTGTTTGTTCAAAAGAAAGACGGGAGCTTGAGATTATGCATAGATTACAGACAACTGAATAAGGTGACTATCAAAAACAAGTACCCTCTCCCTAGGATAGATGACTTATTCGATCAACTGAAGTGAACCTCTAACTTTTCTAAAATTGACTTGAGGTCGGGATACCATCAGATTAGAATCAAGGAGGAGGACGTACCAAAAACTGCATTCAAGACTAGGTATGGGCACTATGTGTTTCTGGTAATGTGTAACAACTTTTTTTTTCTTTTATTTATTATTATACAATATCTACATCTTATTTATTCTGGTTGACCAATTCCGGAGATTCGGGTGTGGGTGGTTGCACCTTCACCGGGATCTGTGCCAACTCGCCCACAAACTTTTTATTTAGGATCCGCCTATCATAGAATAACTTGATCCAACATGCACTAAAAGCCAGAGCTATAGAAAAATATGCATAACTAATTTTTTGAACATGATATGGAAATATAGTGAGAATTAAATCCCAGTAAGTTCAACAATAAATCATTATCAATTTAGCTCATCACGTTATGTTCAGATGTATAAACTACAGTAAATAACTTTGGTCACATGAATGCACTATATCTATGCACATGAGAATCGTATAGTAATGACATGTATGACAGGATTAATAATTTTCAAAATATCATATGATAATTATCAATTTATTCTCATATCAAGCTACCCCGGTTAGGGTGAGTATTTTCTCCTCTCTGATACGGGCTTTTCTCGCTCCGTCCGACATGGCCCACTTTCTCTTTCTTTTCTCATTAACATGATCATAACCGTTGGTAGGGCGTCCCCTACTGGTGCACCACACGGATTGCTATGTGACCTTGCTCATTTTTTTTCTTTTCACAATGATAGCCAAAAATATGATTTCAATAACAAGTATGTTCATAAAAATATAACTATTACCAAAAATCATTGGTAATCATGCCATAAACATAACCATTTCAAATATCACTTTATAAAATATTGGAAAAAATGCATTTTACCACCCTAATGTATTAGTGCAATTGTACTTTCCCCCCTTTTCTTTTAATTGAAGTAATGTACCACCTAATCTTTTATTTAATTGCAAATGAATCCCTACTGTTAAATTTCAACGTTAAATTTAACTTTTGTTGAAATAAAAGGACCAAATTACCCTCAATTCCCATTTTCTTTTAACAAAATCAATTTCTCCTTTTTTTCTTCATCGTCGGTTGCGGGCTCCAGTTTTTCTTCTTCATTCTCTCTCTCTCTCCCTCTCTTTCTCCTTGATTCTGCATTCTCTATCTTATTCTCTTTCAATCGTTTCTTTTTCTATTATTTTTAGATCATTTTTCTATCATCTTCTTTGTTATTTTTGGATCATCTTTCCGTCGTCAACTTCTCTCTGCTTGTCTTTGTTGTTCCATGAAAAAACAGAGCACTGAAGACTTTGACTTGTTTTGCTAGTTGAACCCAAAATGTTTTAAGTTTCAGAGTGATTAATCATTGTATTTAATTAAAATAATAAAAAAGTATGGGCTTAGCTTTTTACATGCCCCACCAAAAGCTAAGGAACATCGCACTTCAATGTTGTAATGTGCAACCCTGCACCTGCGTGCCATGGCTTTAGGAGCTATATTTACAATGATTCGCTATGTGCCATTAACAACTACGGTAAGCGGTTACGGTAGTTCGCATGAGATCTTAAGTTTAAACCTTCATGCTTTCATAGACAGAGGAAAAAAAAGGAAAAAGAAAACTAAACTCACCTTACTCCAGCATTTTTTAGATAATATTTCTTAACGAAAAACCTAACTCGTCCTTATGAGAGGTGTCAAGAAGTCAACAATGATAATATTCTAACAGAAGCAGGTTAGTCTATGAATATAAAAAAATGTCAACTTAAAACTATTTCATTTTTAAAATAAACAGGCTACGTTCACAGGTTGACCACAATTTAGATGGCAAATAATTGAAAATAAGTTCAAGTAGGGAATCATCATAAAAAATTGACTACAAACTAAATTGAAGAAAAGTTCATTTACAGGTATGCTAGAAATTCCATATTGTACTGAAGGAGCACTTCTGGCTCAGCCAATTGACATTTGAGGCAAAGCAGAAGTGTTCCAAATGGATCTATAATGGGTGCTTATACAAGGTTAAATTCAAATTAAATGCACCAACCAAAAAGAATTGAAGGATAAAGAGAGAAAATGAGGAAGGAAGAAAAAAAAAGGGAGATACAAGCTCGCAGACGACGACGAAGGAAAAAAAAAGGAGAAATTAGTTTTGTTCAAAGAAAATAGGAATTGAGGGCAATTTAGTTATTTCACATCAACAAAAGTTAAATTTAACGTTAAAATTTAACAGTAGGGATTAACTTGCAATCAAATGAAAGATTAGGTGGGACATTGCTTCAATTAAAAGAAAAGGGGGGAAAGTGCAATTACACCAATACATTAGGGTGCTAAAATGCATTTTCCCCTAAAATATTTCCACGTACAAATTTCACACTTAAGATGGTAAGAAGTTCATACAATGGCAATGGCTATGGCTATACTAGTCATTTATTAAGATTCATCTTCTTTTTTAAATACTAATTTTATTTCTTTATTTTCTTGATGCAGGTTTTCATCCTATCTAACCTTCTCTTACTAATCAGAGTATAACTCCCTCAAATTAACTCTGATGTAGGTGATCTCGGTGTCAATTTCAAGATAAAACAATTATAACAAACTATTATGTTGAACATTATAGCGAAATATTAATAAATCAAGGTGATATTACTCCCTCAATGTACATGTTATTTCTTCTCGGATAGGTTCTGACTTCTACCTACTAATCTGTCCATATCTCCCTCCTAAGAATTCCAAATTAAGTGATTCCAGTGGCTAAACATCCGTGACACATAAATATATAATTCATATGTTAACAATGCATTTTAATTCCTTATAAAAGTTTCCCAAAAATTAAAACACCGAAGCTATCCTAACATATTCTTCCCTGATTAATCATTTTCTGACCTTTGTTTACTAATCAGAACATATCTACCTCATATGAACACTAAATTGAATGATTCCAATGGCTAAAAATCCATGACACATATATCTATAATTCATATGTTAACCATTTATTTTAATTTCTTATATATTGATCCCAAAAATTAAAACACCGAAGCTATCCTAACATATTCTTCCCTAATTAACCATTTTCTGACCTTTGTTTACTAATTGGACCATATCTACCTCATATGAACTATAAATTGAATGATTCCAGTGGCTAAATATCCGTGAGACATAAATATACATTTTTTATGTTAACCATTTATTTAGATTCCCTATAGAATGTTCCCAGAAATTAAAACACATAAGTATAAAATTCTACCAACCATAGCCATACCCATGCAGAACTATCTACACCAACCTAAATATTCAAACATACATAATATGTAACATGATATAGCAACATACATGACCAATCATCAAAGTTCTAAGATCAGAATCCCATATAAATATTACAAGTTTCAAAACTTTTCTTCAAAAAGAAATATTGTTAAACTTACCTGGAGCACTTAGTCCCCTAGACTTCTCCTTCCTCTTTCTTCCTTTCTTCCTCTCCTTTCCTCACTCTACCTTGTTTCTATTTTTTCCTCTCTCTCACTTGGACAAAATTCTAATGTTGTAAAGGTGGGTTTTCTTATATAGACCACCAAATAATTCACCTTTCATGATCATGGGTCTACCTTATCACAATTAGGTTACACTTGGTTGAATTTTTGGAAAACAAACAACTTATGTTCTTGTCTTCCTCTTCCTTAGTCAAGATATACATAGGAAAAGGAGATTTGTATTTTGAAATTTATGATAATATGTTCTTAAGATATGGGACAAGGTCCCTTTGATTTAGGATTTATTTACTTTTCTTTTATCTTAATCAATTATGATAGGTTTGCCTTTTTAAGTGGCAAATTTTTAGCCCTTCAATCTCCATTATTTGGTTGAAATTATTTGTGTGGAATAGAAATGTTTTGTCCTAATACTATGTATTATCATACCACTTGCTAAAATTATGAGTGTAGGATATAGATGTTTTGTCCTAAAGCCTTGTATTATCATACCACTTGCTAATTTTTTGTCTTAATGCCATTTCGCCTAATCTTGATTACACCATTATCTTATCACTTTATTTTTATTTTTCCTATTGGATTTGGGCTCACTCTTGTCCATTTTCTTTACTTTGGTTAAAATTCTACATTTCATAATGGGCTTGGTTACATTTTCATGATTTTTGGGCTACCGGTCCAATTTCTATATCCTAGTCCAAGTCTATGTTTTATTTCTTGCTTAGGTTATCCAATGGGCTTGCTAAAAAAATTATGTTAAGTGGAAAACCTCTATATGAATTGTCCATAAGTGAAAGCCCAATTTATAGGTGGAGATACTAAACATAGTAACTTTAACTCTTAAATTAGAAAAAAAATTACCCTAATCCAATCTTCATGAAATTTTAAGACCTTTACTTACTTCACAAAAATTTATCTTCCTTATCCAAGAATTTCAACTTTCTTTGGCATGTTTATTTATAATATTTCCTCTTAGGTTTTCTCTCTTTACCTATTCCATTAATATTGAAACATTTCTACACATACACGTAAGTTGAAGAATTTCTAAGGATTATATTTCCTTAGGTATCTAAAAATTGTCCAATAAATTTTACTTCCTTAAATATTTATGTACGTTTATCCATAAAGAAAACGAAATTGGGGATGTTA
The DNA here is from genome assembly GCA_037074535.1 of Gleditsia sinensis. Taxonomy (NCBI): domain Eukaryota; kingdom Viridiplantae; phylum Streptophyta; class Magnoliopsida; order Fabales; family Fabaceae; genus Gleditsia; species Gleditsia sinensis. The sequence goes on along the minus strand of CM073475.1, from coordinate 10,232,570 downwards.
CTTTGAATACTTTTGTACTTTAATTAATACATGAAACGAAATTAGGGATGTTACATTTCCCTCCCCCTAAAAGAAATTTTGTCCTCAAAATTTCAAAAATTACCTAGTAAGAACAATTTCGGATATTTCTTCCTCATGGCTTCTTCTATCTTCCAAGTTGCTTCTTCTGGAGTCAAACCTTCCCATAACACCTTAACTAGGGGAATAGTTTTGTTCTGTAATTGCTTCACGTCAGTGTCCAATATAGATGCTGGTACTAGCTGGTATGTCATATTCTCCTTTATTTGGATTGATTCATCTCGTATCACAATGAGGAGTCTGGAAGATACTTTTGGAGCTGTGATACATGGAAAACATTATGCAAGTTAGACAAATTAGATGGGAGAGCAACTTGATATGCTGAAGTCCCTACTTTCTTCAGAATTTGGTAGGGTCCTAAAAGATCATGGATTTAGCTTTTTGGTCTTAAGCGACCTACCAACTCCGGTGGTCGGAGAAAGTTTTAGAAATACATGGTTCCCTTCCTCAAACTCCAGAGGTCTATGTCTCTTATCATAGTAACTCTTTTGTCGACTTTCAGCTGTCAGTATTTTATCTCGTATCATCCTGATTTGTTTAGTGGTTTGTTGAACTATATCAGGACCCAGCAAGTTCTTTTCTCCTACCTTAAACCAACATAGTGAAAATCGGCAGTTCCTACCGTATAAAGCTTCGTAGAGGGCCATCTTAATATTGGAGTGATAACTATTATTATAAGCAAACTCTACAAAAGGTAGGTACTTATCCCATCCTTTAACTTGCTCTATTACACAGGCCCTTAACATGTCTTCTAGAGTTTGAATGGTCCGTTCTATCTGCCCGTCAGTCTGAGTATGGTAGGCAGTATTGAACCGCAACTGAGTACCAAAATCTTCCTGCAACGCCTTCCAAAACCTCGACGTGAACCTCGGATCTCTATCAGAAACAATATTTAAGGGAATCCCATGCAGTCTAACTATTTCCTAGACGTACAATTGGGCCAATTTATCTAGTGAAAAGTTAATTTTTATGGGCAAAAAGTGAGCAGATTTGGTTAATCTGTCAACTATTACCCAAATAGAGTCACGTCCCACTAAAGTCTTAGGTAAACCCACAACAAAGTCCATCGAGATACTGTCTCATTTCCATTTAGGGATCTCAAGAAATTGTAGAAATCCCGCTGGCTTTTGATGCTCCACCATCACCTTTTGACAAATGAGACATTTTGCCACAAACTCGGCAATGTCCTTTTTCATCCTTGGCCACCAATACATCCTCTTTAAATCCTGGTACATTTTAGTGCATCCAAGATGGACTGTGTATTTACTCTGATGTGCTTCCTGCAGGATCTAAGTCCTCAACTCTCATTTTTGAAGGACACAAATCCTTCCCTGATACATGATTGCTCCATCTTCCATGACAGAAAAATTACCTTGGTCTTTATGATCCTGTAAGTATTGGTCGTGAGCTTCAGCCTCTTTGATCTGAGCTCTGAGGTCACACCCTATACTTAAACAATTAATGACTAGCTTCTTTGGAGTAAGAGTAGTGGCTAGCTTCAAATTTTGAAACTCCTCTAGCATCTGCATCTCATACACTATCAAGATTTTCGACTCAAGACATCTGTTACAACATTCGCCTTTCCGGGATGATACATTATCTCAAACTTGTAGTCATTGAGGAATTCTACCCATCTTCATTGCCTCATATTTAACTCCTTCTGATCAAAGAGGTATTTAAGACTCTTATGATCACAATATACTTCAAAGGTTGCCCCATACAAATAGTGTCGCCAAATCTTTAAGGCAAACACCACTGCCGCCAATTCAAGATCATGGGTTGGATAGTTTCCTTCGTGGGGTCTCAGTTGCCTAGAGGCGTAAGCAACTACTCTCTTATCTTGCATTAGCACACATCTTAGCCATTTCTTTGAAGCGTCACTATACACTTCAAAATGTCCTGTGGGGTCTGGAATAATTAAAACAGGAGGGGTGGTCAGTCTTGTCTTAAGCTCTTGGAAACTAGCTTCACATTGATCAGTCCATGTGAAAGGACTTCCCTTCCTAGTCAATTTAGTCAATGGCAAGGCTATACGAGAGAAGTTTTGTATAAACCTTCTGTAGTATCCTGCCAAATCCAGAAAACTTCTGACTTTCGTAACCGTTTGTGGTCTCTCCCACTGAATCACTGCTTCCGTCTTGCTAGGCTCTACGGCTAACCCACTATTAGAGATGACATGTTTGAGAAACTTCACCTCTGATAGCCAAAATTCACACTTTTCCAATTTGACATATAACTTTTTCTCTTTCAGCACGATTCGGAGATGTTGTTCATGTTCTTTCTCACTCTTAGAATATATCAAAATGTCATCAATGAACACTACAACAAATTGATCTAGGTAGGGTCGAAAAATGCGATTCATGTAATCCATGAAAATTGCAAGTGCATTTGTCAACCCAAAGGGAATTACGAGAAACTCATAGTGCCCATACTTAGTCCTGAAGGCAGTTTTTGATACGTCCTCCTCCTTGATCCTAATCTGATGATATCCTGAACTCAAGTCAATTTTAGAAAAGATGGAGACTCCCTTCAGTTGATCCAATAAGTCATCTATCCTAGGGAGAGGGTACTTGTTTTTTATAGTCACCTTATTCAGCTGTCTGTAATCTATGCATAGTTTCAAGCTCCCGTCTTTCTTCTTAACAAACAATACAAGAGCTCCCTAAGGTGATACACTCGATCTAATGAATTACTTGTCTAATAGTTCCTCCAACTGCTTCTTGAGTTCCTGTAGTTCCTTCGAGGCCATTCGATATGGTGCAATAGAGATAGGCCCTGTCCCAAGTAGGAGATCAATAGAGAACTCTATCTCTTTCTTGGGAGGTAAGCCTGGAATATCTGATGGAAATACTTCAGGAAACTCGTTGGCTATTGGGATTTCATTAAACTTCGATTCAACTTCTAGGTTTGATAAATATAAGAGAATGTATCCAAGTACTCCATTCTTCAACTCCCTATTAACTTGATTGGCATTAAGCATCAATAATTGGACCTCCTCTTTCAGAGTAGGAGGTAGAAATTCAACGGTCTTGTCATAAAAATTCAGCAAGACTCGATTTCTAAACATCCAGTCTAACCTTAGAATGACCTCAATACCTCTAAAAGGTAAACAGACGAGGTCTACAGAAATTTTTTTTCTCCTGGATGGTGACTTGACAGTTCTTACATACAAAGGAAGTTAATACCCTTTCCCCTGTAGGGGTTACTACGGATAGCTCATAGGGAGTTTCAGAAATAGGAAACTGAAACTTCCTAATACATTCTTCCGATATAAATGAATGACTAGCACCAGAGTCAAATAAAACCATAAGAGCAAATCCATAGATATAGCATGTACCTTGAATCATTTTAGAAGATTGAGCAGCGTCTTGGCTGCTCAGGGTGAAAACCGTTCCTTTCACTTGAGGCCTCTGTTCTGGCTGCTTCCCCACATGCTGTGGGCAGTTTCTCGCAAAATGACCTTTTTGTCCGCAGTTGAAGCAGACATCTTGTCCCATATAGCATGGCCGATTACCATTCATGCGTCCGCACTTAGCGCACTTGACTAGGGCGAGGTCTTGCTGGAAAGGTCTGGGACCCGCAGTCAATGGCCTCTTACCAGCTCCATATCCACTTCTTCTCACGTTCTTGTTAGGGTTGGGAAAATTTTTCTTCCTTTTCCATAGGTTTCGCCTTTGCTTGTCGTCCTCCACAGCCTTTAAACTTTTCTCCAAGAGTCTGCATTTATTGATCAGAGGCACAAATTTCGTAATCTCCATAGCTACAACAGCATTCTTTATGTCCGGGTTTAGTCCCTCTTCGAACTTAACAGCCTTCCATGCTTTATCAGGGTTAAATCGCAGATAAGAGGAGAACTTAGACAATTCCTCGAACCTCGCGATGTATTGGTCTATAGTCGTGCTACCCTGCCGGAGTTGGAGAAATTCGATATCTTTCTCCGCCCGCACAGTACTTGGAAAGTACTTCTCCAAAAAGTTTTCTTTGAACAGCTGCCAAGTGATCTGCCTTCCCTGGTGAGCTAACAGTTCACTAGCTCCACGCCACCAGTATTCTGCTTCATCTTTTAGCATATATGTAGCAAAGATTACTTGTTGCTCCTCAGTACAGCCCATCACTTCAAAGATTTTCTCTAACTCCCTTATCCATCTTTCAGCTACAATCGGGTCAAAGCCGCCTTGAAAACAAGGTGGCCTAGTCCTCAGGAACTCGGATATGTCATTATCATTTCCAGCCATCCTATTGTTAGCACCATTCACACCATTCGAGTTATTAGCATTCTAGAGGTATTGTAAAATTTGATTAGTGGTCATGACGTGGTCTCGAATTGCCGTGGCCAGGTTGTGCAGGGTTTCCTCCGCATTGTTTGCCGGATTCCTCCTTGGTGGTGCCATTTCCTACAATGGCAAAAACAAAGTTATGCTACTATTGAGGTGATCAAGCCCAATAGTTAGTTCAAAAATGTTTATCAGCAGTCATAACACCACCTCGGCATGTAGGTAGGAAACACTAGTAATTTCTTACCTATATGAATTCACTGATCCCTACACAGCACAATCACAAACATACTCAAGACACTATAAGATCGATTCAGATAACCATCCACCCACTGGCCATCTAGGATCGTCCTTCTCTTATACCAATTATGTAACAACTTTTTTTTCTTTTATTTATTATTATACAATATAAAGTTCACATACACATCATTAATCAAAACGTATGTATAACATTTCAAACGCATAAATATCTACATCTTATTTATTCTGGTTGACCAATTCTGGATATTCGGGTGTGGGTGGTTGCACCTTCACCGAGATCTGTGCCAATTCGCCCATAAACATTTTATTTAGAATCCGTCTATCATAGAATAACTCGATCCAACGTGCACTAAAAGTCAGAGCTATAGAAAAATCTGCATAACTAATTTTCTGAACATGACATGGAAATATAGTGAGAATTAAATCTCAGTAAGTTCAACAATAAATCCTTATCAATTTAGCTTATCACGTCATATTCAGCTGTATAAACTACAGTAAATAACTTTGGTCACATGAATGCACTATATCTATGCACATGAGAATCGTATAGTAATGACATGTATGACATGATTAATTATTTTTAGAATATCATATAATAACTATCAATTTATTCTCATATCAAGCTACCCCGGTCAGGGTGAGTAATTTCTCCTCTCTGGTACGGGCTTTTCTTGCTCCGTCCAACATGGCCCACTTTCTCTTTATTTTCTCATTAACATGATCATAACCGTTGGTAGGGCGTCCCCTACTGGTGCACCACATGGATTGCCATGTGACCGTGCTCATTTCTTTTCTTTTCACAATGATAGCCAAAAATATGCTTTCAATAACATGTTCATCAAAATATAACTATTACCAAACATCATTGGTAATCATTCCATAAACATAAACATTTTAAATATCACTTTATAAAATATTTCCATGTAAAAATTTCACACTTAAGATGGTAAGAAGTTCATACAATGGCAATGGCTATGGCTATACTAGTCATTTATTAAGATTCATCTTCTTTTTTAAATACTAATTTTATTTCCTTATTTTCTTGATGCAGGTTTTCATCATATCTAACATTCTCTTACTAATCAGAGCATAACTCCCTCAATTTAACTCTGATGTAGGTGATCTCGGTGTTAATTTCAAGATTAAACAATTATATTAAACTATTATGTTGAACATTGTAACGCAATATTAAGAAATCAAGGTGATATTACTCCCTCAATGTACAGGTTATTTCTTCTCGGATAGGTTCTGACCTCTACCTACTAATCTGTCCATATCTCCCTCATAAGAATTCCAAATTAAGTTATTCCAGTGGCTAAACATCCGTGACACATAAATATATAATTCATATGTTAACAATGTATTTTAATTCCTTATAAAATTTTCTCAGAAATTAAAATACCGAAGCTATCCTAACATATTCTTCCCTGATTAATCATTTTCTGACTCTTGTTTACTAATCAGAACATATCTACCTCATATGAACACTAACTTGAATGATTCTAGTGGGTAAAAATCTGTGACACATATATCTATAATTCATATGTTAACCATTTATTTTAATTCCTTATATATTGTTCCCAAAAATTAAAGAACTGAAGCTATCCTAACATATTCTTTCCTAATTAACCATTTTCTGACCTTTATTTACCAATCGGACCATATCTACCTCATATGAACTATAAATTGAATGATTCTAGTGGATAAATATCCGTGCGACATAAATATACATTTGTTATGTTAACCATTTGTTTAGATTCCCTATAGAATGTTCCCAGAAATTAAAACGCAGAAGCGTAAAATTCTTCCAACCATAGCCATACCTATGCAGAACTATCTACACCAACCTAAGTATTCAAACATACATAATATGTAACATGATATAGCAACATCCATGACCAATCATCAAAGTTCTAAGACCAGAATCCCATATAAATATTACAAGTTTCAAAACGTTTCTTCAAAAAGAAATATTGTTAAACTTACCTAGAGCACTTAGTCCCCTATACTTCTCCTTCCTATTTCTTCCTTTCTTCCTCTCCTTTCCTCACTCTACCTTGCTTCTATTTTTTCCTCTCTCTCACTTGGAAAAAATTCCAAAGTTGTAAGGTTGGGTTTTCTTATATAGACCACCAAATAATTCACCTTTCAAGATCATGGGTTTACCTTATCACAATTAGGTTACACTTGAATGAATTTTTGGAAAACAAACAACTTATGTTCTTGTCTTCCTCTTCCTTAGTCAAGATATGCATAGGAAAATGAGATTTGTATTTTAGAAATTATGATAATATGTTCTTAAGATATGGGACAAGGTCCTTTTGATTTAGGGATTTATTTACTTTTTCTTTTGTCTTAATCAATTATGATAGGTTTGCCTTTTTAAGTGGCAAATTTGTAGCCCTTCAATCTCCATTATTTGGTTGAAATTATTTGTGTGGAATAGAAATGTTTTGTCCTAATGCTATGTATTATTATACCACTTGCTAAAATTATGAATGTAGGATATAGATGTTTTGTCCTAAAGCCTTGTATTATCATACCACTTGCTAAATTTTTGTCTTAATGCCATTTCACCTAATCTTGATTACACCATTATCTTATCACTTTATTTTTATTTTTCCTATTAGATTTGGGCTCACTCTTGTCCATTTTCTTTACTTTGGTTAAACTTCTAGATTTCATAATGGGCTTGGTTACATTTTCATAATTTTTGGGCTACCGGTCCAATTTTTATATCTTACTTCACAAAACTTTATCTTCCTTATCCAAGAATTTCAACTTTCTTTGGCATGTTTATTTCTAATATTTCGTCTTAGGTTTTCTCTCTTTACCTATTCCATTAATGTTAAAAAATTTCTATCCATACACATAAGTTGAGGAATTTCTAAGGATTATATTTCCTTAGGTATCTAAAAATTGTCTAATAAATTTTACTTCCTTAAATATTTATGTATGTTTATCCATAAAGGAAACAAAATTTGGGATGTTACTTTGAATACTTTTGTACTTTTATTAATACATGAAACGAAATTAGGGATGTTACATTTCCCTCCCCCTAAAAGAAATTTTGTCCTCAAAATTTCAAAAATTACCTAGTAAGAACAATTTCGGATATTTCTTCCTCATGACTTCTTCTAGCTCCTAAGTTACTTCTTCTGGAGTAAAACCTTCCCATAACACCTTAACTAGGAGAATAGTTTTGTTCCGCAATTGCTTCACGTCAGTGTCCAATATAGATGCTGGTACTAGCTGGTATGTCATCTTCTCCTTTATTGGATTGGTTCATCTCGTATCACAATGAGGAGTCTGGAAGATACTTTCGGAGCTGTGATACATGGAAAACATTATGCAAGGTGGACAAATTAGGTAGGAGAGCAACTTGATATGCTGACGTCCCTACTTTCTTCAGAATTTGGTAGGGTCCTATAAAATCATGGATTTAGCTTTTTGGTCTTGAGAGACCTACCAACACCGGTGGTCGGAGAAAATTTTAGAAATACATGGTTCCCTTCCCCAAACTCTAGAGGTCTATGTCTCTTATCATAGTAACTCTTTTGTCGACTTTGAGCTATTAGTATTTTATCTCATATCATCCTGATTTGTTTAGTGGTTTGTTGAACTAGATCAGGACCCAGCAAGTTCTTTTCTCCAACCTCAAACCAACATAGTGAAAATCGGCACTTCCTACCGTATAAAGCTTCGTTACATAATCCCCTTCGGGTTGACGAATGCACCTGCAATTTTCATGGATTACATGAATCGCATTTTTCGACCCTACTTAGATCAATTTGTTGTAGTGTTCATTGATGACATCTTGATATATTCTAAGAGTGAGAAAGAACATGAACAACATCCCCGAACTGTGCTGCAAGTGCTGAAAGAGAAAAAGTTATATGCCAAATTGGAGAAGTGTGAATTTTGGTTGTCAGAAGTGAAGTTTCTCGGACATGTCATCTCTAATAGAGGGGTAGCCGTAGATCCTAGCAAGACGGAAGCAGTGATTCAGTGGGAGAGACCAAAGACGGTTACGAAAGTCAGAAGTTTCCTGGGTTTGGCAGGATACTACAGGAGGTTTATACAAAACTTCTCTCGTATAGCCTTGCCATTGACTAAATTGACCAGGAAAGGAAGTCCTTTCAAATGGACTGATCAATGTGAGGCTAGTTTCCAAGAGCTTAAGACAAGACTGACCACTCCTACTATTATAATTATTCCAGACCCTACAAGACATTTTGAAGTGTATTGTGATGCTTCAAAGAAAGAGTTAGGGTATGTGCTAATGCAAGATAAGAGAGTAGTTACTTATGCCTCTAGGCAACTCAGACCCCACGAAGGAAACTATCCAACCCATGATCTTCAATTGGCGACAGTGGTGTTTGCCTTAAAGATTTTGCGACACTATTTGTACGGGGCAACATTTGAAGTATACTGTGATCATAAGAGTCTTAAGTACCTTTTTGATAAAAATGAGTTAAATATGAGGCAACGATGGTGGGTAAAATTTCACAATGACTACAAGTTTGAGATAAAGTATCATCCAGGAAAGGCGAATGTTGTAGCTGATGCCTTGAGTCGAAAATCTCTACATATGGGTCAGATGATGGTGTATGAGATGGAAATGCTAGAGGAGTTTCAAAATCTGAAGCTGGCCACTACCCTTAGACCAAATAAGATAATCATTAATGGGTTGAGTATAGAGTGTGATCTTAGAACCTAGATTAAAGAGGCCCAAGCTCACGGTCAATACTTACTGGATCACAAAGATCAAGATAATTTTTCTGTCTCAAAAATTGGAGAAATCATATATCAAGGAAGGATTTGTGTCCCTCAAGAACGAGAGTTGAGGACCAAGATCCTGCAGGAGGCACATCAGAGTAAATACTCAGTCCATCCTGGATCCATTAAAATGTACCAAGACTTAAAGATGATGTATTGGTGGTCAGAAATGAAAAAGGACATTGCTGAGTTCGTGGCGAAATGTTTAATTTGTCAGAAGGTGAAAGTGGAACATCAAAAGCCAGCAGGATTTCTAAAACCACTTAAAATTCCTGAATGGAAATGGGAGAGTATTTCGATGGATTTTGTTGTGGGTTTACCCAAAACTTCAGTTGGACATGACTCTATCTGGGTAATAGTTGACAGATTAACCAAATCTGCTAACTTTTTGTCCATAAAGATTAACTATTCACTGGACAAATTGGCCCAGTTGTACGTTGAGAAAATAGTTAGACTACATGGGATTCCCATAAATATCATTTTAGATAGAGTTCTGAGATTCATGTTGAGGTTTTGGAAGGCGTTGCAGGAAGATTTTAGTACTCAGTTGCGGTTCAGTACTGCCTACCATCCACAGACTAACGGGCAGACAGAACAAACCATTCAAATCTTATAAGATATGTTGAAGGCTTGTGTGATAGAGCAAAGTAAAGGATGGGATAAGTACCTACCTTTAGTAGAGTTTGCTTATAATAATAGCTATCACTCTAGTATTAAAATGGCCCCCTATGAAGCTTTAAACGATAAAAAGTGCCGATCTCCACTATGTTGGTTTGAGGTAGGAGAAAAGAACTTGTTGGGTCCTAATCTAGTTCAACTAACCACTGAACAAATCAGGATTATACGAGACAAAATGCTCACAGATCAGAGTCGGCAAAAGAGTTTCTATAATAAGAGACATAGACCTCTGGAGTTTGAGGAAGGGGACCATGTATTTCTAAAACTTTCCCCGACCACTAGAGTTGGTAGGTCTCTCCAGATCAAAAAGCTAAATCCGCAATTTTTGGGACCCTACCAAATTCTGAAGAAAGTAGGGAAGTCATCATATCAAGCTGATCTCCCACCTAATTTGTCCAACTTGCATAATGTTTTCCATGTATCACAGCTCCAGAAATATCTTCCAGACTCCACACATGTGATGCGAGATGAACCAATCCAAATAAAGGAGACCATGACATACCAGCTAGTACCAGCATCCATATTGGACACTGACGTAAAGCAATTGCGAAACAAAACTATTCCCCTAGTTAAGGTGTTATGGGAAGGTTTGACTCCGGAAGAAGCAATTTGGGAGCTAGAAGAAGTCAAGAGGAAGAAATATCTGAAATTATTCTTATTAGGTAATTTCTGAAATTTTGAGGACAAAATTTCTTTGAGGGGGAGAGAAATGTAACATCTCTAATTTCGTTTCATGAATTAATAAAAATACAAAAGTATTCAAAGTAACATCCCTAATTTCGGTACATAAATATTTAATGAAGGAAATAAAATTTATTAGACAATTTTTTAGATATCTAAAGAAATATAATCCTTAAAAATTCTTCACCTTATGTGTATCCATAGAATTGTTCTAATATTAATGGAATAGATAAAGAGAGAAAACCTAAGAGGAAAAATTAGAAATAATATACTAAAGAAAGGTGAAATTCTTGGGTAAGGAAGATAAATTTTTGGAAACAACTAAATGTCTTAAAATTTCAAGAAAACATTGGATTAGGGTAATTTTTCCTAATTCAAGAACTAGAGTTACTAAGTTTAACATATTCACCCATACATTGGGCTTTCAACAATGGACACTTCATATAGAGTTTTTCCACTTCACATAAGTTTCTAGCAATCCCATTGGATAACCTAAACAATAAATAAAATATAGACTTGGACTAGGATATAGAAATTGGACCGATAGCCCAAAAATTATGAAAATGTGTCCAAACCCTCCAAGAAAGGTAGAATTTTATCCAAATCAAAGGAAATGGGTAGGAATAAGCACAAATTCAAGAGAAAAAATAAAATAAAATAAATCATGTGATAATATAATAAAGATTAGGTTACATGGCATTTAGACAAATTTAGCAAGTGGTATGATAATACAAGGCTTTAGGACAAAACATCTATATCCTACACTCATAATTTTAGCAAGTGGTATGATAATACATGACATTAGGACAAAACATTCATATCCCACATAAATAATTTCAACCAAATAATGGAGATTCAAGGGTTATAAATTTGCCAACTAAAAAGGCAAACCTATAGTAATTGATTAAGACAAAAGAAAAAGGAAATAAATCACTAAATCAAAGGGACCTTTTCCCTTATTTTAAGAACATATTATCATAATTTTCAAAATAAAAATCTCAATTTCCTATGCATATCTTGAATAAGGAAGAGGAAGATAAGAACATGAGTTGTTTGTTTTCCAAAAAATTCAAACAAGTGTATCCTAATTGTGATAAGGTAGACCCATGATCATGAAAGATGAATTATTGGGTGGTCCATTTAAGCAAAACCCATCCCTATAACATTAGAATTTTCGTCCAAGTGAGGGAGAGAAAAAATAGAAGCAAGGTAGAGTGAGGAAAGGAGAGGAAGAAAGGAAGAAAGGAAGAAAGAGCAAGGACAAGTCTAAAGGACTAAGTGCTCAAGGTAAGTTTAACAATATTTATTTTTGAAGAAAAGTTTTAAAACTTGTTATATTTATATGAGATTTTGATCTTATAACTTTGATGATTGGTCATAGCTGTTGCTATATCATGTTACATATTATGTATGTTTGAATACTTAGGTTGGTGTAGATAGTTCTGCAGCAGTATGGCTATGGGTGGCAAAATTTTAAGCTTCTGTTTTTAAAATTCTGGAAAGAATCGGTAAGGAATTAAAACAAATGGTTAACATGAAAAATGTAGATCTATGTCTCACGGATTTTTAACCACTGAAATCACTCAATTTAGAGTTTATATAAGGTAGATATGGTCCCAATGTCTAGCTAAACAAATTAGAACGATAGCTCAAAAATTATGAAAATGTCTCTAAACCCTCCAAGAAAGGTAGAAGTTTATCCAAAACAAAGGAAATGGGTAGGAATAAGCCCAAATCCAAGTGGAAAAAAAAATCATGTGATAATATAATAAAGATTAGGTTACATGGCTTTAAGACAAAAATTTAGCAAGTGGTATGATAATACAAGGCTTTAGGACAAAACATCTATATCCTACACTCATAATTTTAGCAAGTGGTATGATAATACATGACATTAGGACAAAACATTCATATCCCACACAAATAATTTCAACCAAATAATGGAGATTCAAGGACTAGAAATTTTCAACCTAAAAAGGAAAACCTATCATAATTGATTAAGACAAAAGAAAAAGGAAATGAATCCCTAAATCAAAGGGAACTTGTCCCTTATCTTAAGAACATATTATCATAATTTTTAAAATACAAATCTCCTTTTCCTATGCATATCTTGACTAAGGAAGAGGAAGACAAGAACATGACTTGTTTATTTTCCAAAAATTCAACCAAGTGTATCCTAATTGTGATAAGGTAGACCCGTGATTATGAAATGTGAATTATTTGGTGGTCTATTTAAACAAAACTCACCCTTATAACATTAGAATTTTCGTCCAAGTGAGGGAGAGGAAAAATAGAATCAAGGTAAAGTGAGGAAAGGAGAGAAAGAAAGGAAGAAAGAGGAAGGAGAAGTCTAGAGTACTAAGTGCTCAAGGTATGACAAGATTAACTATTTTCAGAATATCATATAATGACTATCAATTTATTCTCATATCAAGCTACCTCGGTCAAGGTGCGCATTTTCTACTCTTCGGTACGAGCTTTTCTCGCTCCGTCCGACATGGCCCACTATCTCTTTCTTTTCTCATTAACATGATCATAACCGTTGGTAGAGCGTCCCCTACTGTTGCACCACACAGATTGCCATGTGATCATACTTATTTCTTTTCTTTTCACAATAATAGTCAAAAATATGCTTTTAATAATAAATATGTTCATCAAAATATAATCATTATCAAAAATTATTGGTAATCATGCCATGAACATAACCATTTCAAATATTACTTTATAAAATATTTTCATGTCAAAATTTTACACTTAAGATGGTAAGAAGTTCATACAATGGCAATGGCTATGGCATATACTAGACATTTATTATTTTCATTTATAAGATTCTTTTTTTTTTAAATATTAATTTTATTTCTTTATTTTCTTGATGCAAGTTTTCATCCTATCTGACATTCTCTTACTAATCAGAGCATAACTCCCTCAATTTAACTCCGATGTAGGTGATCTTGGTGTCAATTTAAAGAGAAAATAATTATCTAAAACTACTATGTTAAATAGTTTAGCGAAATATTAAGAAATCAAGGTAATATCCCTCAAAGTACAGGTTATTTCTTCTCGGGTAGGTTCTGACCTCTAACTACTAATCTGTCCATATCTACCACATATGGATTCCAAATTAAGTGATTCTAGTGGATAAAAATCCGTGACACATATATCTATAATTCTTTTGTTAACCATTTATTTTAATTCCCTACAGAATCTTCCCATAAATTAAAACATAGAAGCTATCCTAACATATTCTTCCTTGATTAACCATTTTCTGACCACTGCTTACTAATCGGACCATATCTATCACATATGAACTCCAAATTGAGTGATTCCAGTGACTAAAAATCTATGACACATATATCTATAATTCTTATGTTAACCATTTATTTTAATTCCCTACAAATAATTCTCAAAAATTAAAACACAGAAGCTATCCTAACATATTCTTACTTGATTAACCATTTAAGTAACAATTTTTTTTAAATATCATGAAGTTATTACCTCGTTACAACTTAACTCAAAATAACATTTATTTAATTTATACAATACAGATTTTACATACATATCATTAATAAATAACATCCGTACAAAAGTCTAGCACATATATAATTACATCTTATTCATCCCTGTTGACCAGTTCCAGAGATACAGGTGCGGGTGGTTGCACCTTCACCGAAATCTTAGTCAACTCAACCATAGACACCATATATATTACTGGGATCAGCTCAAAATAGAGTAACTCGATCCAACATACGCTAAAAGCCAGTGCCATAGAGAGAATCTGCATAATTATTCTTCTAAACATGACATGGAAATATAGTGAGAATTAAATCCGAGTAAGTTCAACAATAAATCATCATCAATATAGATCATCATGTCATGTGCATTTGTATAAACTACAACAAATATCTTTGGTCACATGAATGCACTATATCTATGCACAAGAGAATCGTACAATAATGACATGTATAATAGGATTAACTATCATATGACGACTATCAATTTATTCTCATATCAAGCTACCTCGGTCAGGGTGAGTATTTTCTACTCTCTGGTACGGGCTTTTCTCGCTTCGTTCGACATGGCCCACTTTCTCTTTCTTTTCTCATTAACATGATCATAACCGTTGGTAGGGCATCCCCTACTGGTGCACCACACGGATTGCCATGGGACCGTGCTCAATTCTATTCTTTTCACAATAATAGCCAAAAATATGATTTCAATAAGAAGTATGTTCATCAAAATATAATTATTACCAAAAAGCATTGGTAATCATGACATGAACATAACCATTTCAAATATCAATTTATAAAATATTTTCATGTAAAAATTTCACACTTAAGATGGTAAGAAGTTCATAAAATGGCAATGGCTATGGCATATACTAGTCATTTATTATTTTCATTTATAAGATTCTTTTTTTTTTTAAATATTAATTTTATTTCTTTATTTTCTTGATGCAATTTTTCATCCTATCTGATATTCTCTTACTAATCAGACCATAACTCCCTCAATTTAACTCTGATGTAGGTCATCTTAGTGTCAATTTAAAGATAAAACAATTATCTAAAAATATTATGTTGAACAGTTTAGGGAAATAATAAGAAATCAAGGTGATATTACTCCCTCAAAGTACAGGTTATTTGTTCTCAGGTAGGCTCTGACCTCTACCTACTAATCTGTCCATATCTCCCTCATACAAATTCCAAATTAAGTGATTCCAGTGGTTACAAATTCTTGACACATATATCAATAATTTTTATGTTAATCATTTATTTAAATTCCGTACAGAATGTGCCCAAAAACTAAAACACAGAAGCTATCCTAAAATATTCTTCCTTGATTAACCAATTTTTGACCACTGTATACTAATAAGACCATATCTACCTCATACGGACTTCAAATTGAGTGATTCCAGTAGGTAAAAATCCATGACACATATATCTATAATTCTTATGTTAACAATTTATTTTAATTCCCTACAGAATATTTCCAAAAATTAAAACACAGAAGCTATCCCTACATATTCTTCTCTGATTAACCATTTTCTGACCACTGCTTACTAATCGAACCATATCCACCTCATACGGACTCCAAATTGAGTGATTCCAGTGACTAAAAATCCATGACACATACATAATATGTAACATGATATAGCAACATCCATGACCAATCATTAAAGTTCTAAGATTAAAGTCCGATATAAATATTACAAGTTTCAAAACTTTCCTTCAAAAAGAAATATTGTTAAACTTACCTTTAGCACTTAGTCCTCTAAATTTCTCCTTTCTCTTTCTTCCTCTCTTCCTCTCCTTTCCTCACTCTACCTTGATTCTATTTTTCCTCTCCCTCACTTGGACGAAAATTATAATGTTATAGGGGTGGTTTTTGCTTAAATAGACAACCAAATAATTCAACTTTTATGATCATAGGTCTACCTTATCACAATTAGGATACACTTGGTTGAATTTTTTGGAAAACAAACAACTCATATTCTTGTCTTCCTCTTCCTTAGTCAAGATATACATAGGAAAATGAGATTTGTATTTTGAAAATTATGATAATATGTTCTTAAGATAAGGGACAAGGTCTCTTTGATTTAGGGATTCATTTCCTTTTTCTTTTGTCTTAATCAATTATGATAGGTTTGCCTTTTTAGGTGGAAAATTTCTAGCCCTTGAATCTCCATTATTTGGTTGAAATTATTTGTGTGGGATAGGAATGTTTTGTCCTAATGTCATGTATTATCATACCACTTGCTAAAATTATGAGTGTAGGATATAGATGTTTTGTCCTAAAGCTTTGTATTATCATACCACTTGCTAAAATGATGAGTGTAGGATATAGATGTTTTGTCCTAAAACCTTGTATTATCATACCACTTGCTAAATTTGTCTTAAAGCCATGTAACCTAATCTTTATTATATAATCACATGATTTATTTTATTTTATTTTATTTTATTTTTCCTCTTGGATTTGGGCTTATTCCTACCCATTTCCTTTGATTTGGATAAAATTCTTCCTTTCTTGGAGGGCTTGGACACATTTTCATAATTTTTGAGCTATCGGGCCAATTTCTATATCCTAGTCCAAGTCTATGTTTTATTTCTTGTTTAGGTTATCCAATAGGTTTGCAAGAAACTTATGTGAAGTGGAAAAACTCTATATGAAATGTCCATAGGTGAAAGCCTAATGTATGGGTGAATATGTTAAACTTAGTAACTCTAGTTCTTGAATTAGGAAAAGTTACCCTAATCCAATGTTTTCTTGAAAATTTAAGACCTTTACTTGTTTCCAAAAATTTATCTTCCTTATCCAAGAATTTTACCTTTCTTTAGTATATTATTTCTAATTTTTCATCTTTGGTTTTCTCTCTTTACCTATTCCATTAATGTTAGAACATTTTTATGCATACACATAAGGTGAAGAATTTCTAAAGATTATATTTCTTTAGATATCTAAAAAAATGTCTAATGAATTTTATTTCCTTAATTAAATATTTATGTACCGAAATTAGGGATGTTACTTTGAATACTTTTGTATTTTTATTAATTCATGAAACGAAATTAGGGATGTTACATTTCTCTCCCCCTAAAAGAAATTTTGTCCTCAAAATTTCAGAAATTACCTAATAAGAACAATTTCAGATATTTCTTCCTCATGACTTCTTCTAGCTTCTTCCGGAGTCAAACCTTCCCATAACACCTTAACTAGGGGAATAGTTTTGTTTCACAATTGCTTCACGTCAGTGTCCAGTATAGATGCAGGTACTAGCTGGTATGTCATGTTCTCCTTTTTTTGGATTGGTTCATCTCGTATCACATGTGTGGAGTCTGGAAGATACTTCCAGAGCTGTGATACATGGAAAATATTATGCAAGTTGGACAAATTAGGTGGGAGAGCAACTTGATATGATGACTTCCCTACTTTTCTTCAGAATTTGATAGGGTCCTAAAAATCGCGAATTTAACTTTTTGATCTTGAGAGACCTATCAACTCTAGTGGTCGAGGAAAGTTTTAGAAATAAATAATCCCCTTCCTCAAACTCTAGAGGTCTATGTTTCTTATCATAGTAACTATTTTGCCGACTCTGAGCTGTGAGTATTTTGTCTCGTATAATCTTGATTTGTTCAGTGGTTTGTTGAACTATATCAGGACTCAACAAGTTCTTTTCTCCTACCTCAAACCAACATAGTGGTGATCGGCACTTTCTACCGTATAAAGTTTCATAGGGGGCCATCTTAATACTAGAGTGATAGCTATTATTATAAGAAAACTTTACTAAAGGTAGGTACTTATCCCATCCTTTACCTTGCTCTATCACATAGGCCCTCAACATATCTTCTAAGGTTTGAATGGTCCGTTCTGTCTGCCCCTCAGTCTGTATAAGGTAGGCAGTACTGAACTGCAACTGAGTACCAAAAGCTTCCTGCAACGCCTTCCAAAACCTCAACGTGAACCTCGGATCTCTATATGAAACGATATTTAAAGGAATCCCATGTAGTCTAACTATTTCCTAAATGTACAACTGGGCCAATTTGTCCGGTGAATAGGTAATCTTTATAGGCAGAAAGTGAGCAGATTTGGTTAATTTGTCAACTATTACCCAGATAGAGTCATGTCCAATTGAAGTTTTAGATAAACCCATAACACATTCCATCGAAATATTGTCCCATTTCCATTCAAGAATCTTAAGAGGTTGTAGAAATCCTGCTGACTTTTGATGTTCCACTTTCACCTTCTGACAAATTAAACATTTCGCCACGAACTCAGCAATATCCATTTTCATCCCTGGCCACCAATACATCTTCTTTAAGTCCTGGTACATTTTAGTGGATTCAGGATGGACTAAATATTTACTCTGATGTGCCTCCTGCAGGATTTTGGTCCTCAACTCTTGTTCTTGAGGGACACAAATCCTTCCCTAATACATGATTGCTCCAGTTTTTGAGACAGAAAAATTATCTTGATCTTTGTGATCCTGTAAGTATTGATCGTGAGCTAGGGCCTCTTTAATCTGAGTTCTAAGATCACACTCTATACTCAACCCATTGATGATTAGCTTATTTGGTGTAAGGGTAGTGGCCAGCTTCAGATTTCGAAACTCCTCTAGCATCTGCATCTCATACACCATCATCTGGCCTATGTGTAAAGATTTCCAACTTAGAGCATCAGCTACAACATTTGCTTTTCCCAGATGATACTTTATCTCAAATTTATAGTCATTGAGAAATTCCACCCATCTTCGTTGCCTCATATTTAACTCTTTTTTATCAAAGAGATATTTAAGACTCTTGTGATCGCAATATACTTCAAAGGTTGCTCCGTATAAGTAGTGTCGTCAAATCTTTAAAGCAAATACCACCGCCACTAATTCAAGATCATAGGTTGGATAGTTTCCTTCGTGGGGTCTTAGTTGTCTAGAGGCGTAAGCAACTACTCTCTTGTCTTGCATTAGTACACACCCTAGTCCTTTCTTTGAAGTGTCACTATACACTTCAAAATGTCCTGTAGGGTCTGGAATAATTAAAACAGGAGGAATGGTCAGTCTAGTCTTAAGCTCCTGAAAACTAACTTCACATTGATCAGTCCAATTGAAAGGACTTCCCTTCCTGGTCAATTTAGTCAGTGACAAGGCTATACGAGAGAAGTTTTGTATAAACCTCCTGTAATATCCTGTCAAACCCAGGAAACTTTTGACTTTTGTAATCATCTTTGGTCTCTCCCATTGAATCACTGCTTCCGTCTTACTAGGATCTATGGCTACCCTTCTATTAGAGATGACATGTCCAAGAAACTTTACCTCTGATAAGCAAAATTCACACTTTTCTAATTTAACATACAACTTTTTATCTTTCAGCATTTGCAGCACGATTGAGAGATGTTGTTCATGTTCTTTCTCACTCTTAGAATATGAGCGACTATCACAACTACTGTACATATACATGCTTGCCATTATTTTTGAAAATTTCACCTTTAATTTAGCTAATATCCATCAATCACTCACATAGTTGTTCTAATTATGCTCAGCCTATTCACATAGCTATTATATGTATGTCCTTCTCTGAATTTTATAAATACACACATTAGTATCTTTACTTTCATACTCAAAGTTAAAGTGTGTACAGCTATGGAGGGAATCGCATTCTGTCAATTTCGAAACATTTGTGTCTTTTGTGGTTCCAGTCCTGGGAAAGATAAAGAATATGTGAAAGAAGCACAAAATCTGGGTATGGTGCTGGCCAGGAGAAAAATTTATTTAGTCTATGGTGATATGTGTCTACAGCTGTACATGTAAAAAGATGTCAAGTTCTAGGTATTATTCCTACAGTTCTAGTTGCATCCAACATCATAGGAAAGACAATTGAGAAAGAATTTATGGTTGCTTCCATGCATGAGCACATGGCTAGAATGATGAGCAATAACTTCTTTTTATTTTTATTTTTCATCTTGGATTTGGGCTCACTCTTGTCCATTTTCTTTACTTTGGTTAAAATTCTACATTTCATAATGGGCTTGGTCACATTTTCATGATTTTTGGGCTACCGGTCCAATTTCTATATCCTAGTCCAAGTCTATGTTTTATTTCTTGCTTAGGTTATCCAATGGGCTTGCTAAAAAATTATGTGAAGTGAAAAAATTCTATATGAATTGTCCATAGGTGAAAGCCCAATTTACGGGTGGAGATACTAAACTTAGTAACTTTAACTCTTAAATTAGGAAAAATTACACTAATCCAATCTTCTTGAAATTTTAAGACCTTTACTTACTTCAGAGCAGGTCGATCCTAGATGGCCAGTGGGTAGATGGTTATCTGAATCGATCTTATAGTGTCTTGAGTATGTTTGTGGTTGTGCTGTGTAGGGGATCAGTGAATTCATATAGGTAAGAAATTACTAGTGTTTCCTATTTATATGCCGAGGTGGTGTTATGACTGATGTTACATATTTTTGAAACTAACTATTGGGCTTGATCACCTCAATAACATCATAACTTTGTTTTTGCCACAGTAGGAAATGGCACCACCAAGGAGGAATTCGGCAAATAATGCAGAGGAAACCCTGCACAACCTTGCCACGACAATTCGAGACCAGGTCACGACCACCAATCAAATTCTACAATACCTCCAGAATGCTAATAACCTGAATGGTGAGAATAGTGGTAATAACCGAATGACAGGGAACGATAATGGCATATCTGAGTTCCTAAGGACTAGACCACCTTGTTTCAAGGCGGCTTTGATCCAATTGTAGCTAAAAGGAGGATAAGGGAACTAGAAAAAATCTTTGAAGTGATGGGTTGTACTGAGGAGCAGTAAGTTATCTTTGCTGCATATATGCTGAAAGATGAAGCAGAATACTGGTGGCATGGAGCTAAAGAACTTTTAGCTAACCAGGGAAGGCAGATCACCTGGCAGATGTTCAAAGACACCTTTTTAGAAAAGTACTTCCCAAGTATTGTGTGAGAAGAGAAGGAGATTGAATTTCTTCAACTCAGACAGGGCAACATAACTATAGACCAATACATCGCAAGGTTCGAAGAGTTATCTAAGTTCTCCTCTTACCTACGATTTAACCCCGATTGGTCTATGGTCATGCTACCCTGCCTAAGATGGAGAAATTCAATATCTTTCTCCACCCGCATAGTACTTGGAAAGTACTTTTCCAAAAAGGTGTCTTTGAACACCTGCCAAGTGATCTGCCTTCCCTGGTGAGCTAAAAGTTCTCTAGCTCCACGCCACCAATATTTTGCTTCATCTTTTAGCATATATACAGTGAAGATTACTTGCTACTCCTCCCGCACCTATATATCCAGAATTGGTCAACCAGAATAAATAAGATGTAGTTATTTATGTATTTGATTTTATTGTACGTACGTTTTGATTAATGACGTGTATGCGAACTCTATATTGTATAATAAATAATAATATAAAAAAGAGGTTGTTACATAATATACAAATCTTCTTTTGCTATGCATATTTTGACTAAGGAAGAGGAAGACAAGAACATAAGTTGTTTGGTTTCCAAAAATTTAACCAAGTGTATCCTAATTGTGATAAGGTAGACCCATGATCATAAAAGACGAATTATTTGATAGTCTATTTAAGCAAAACCCACCCTTACAACATTAGAATTTCCGTCCAAGTGAGGGAGAGAAAAAATAGAAGCAAAGTAGAGTGAGGAAAGGAGAGGAAGAAAGGAAGAAAGAGGAAGGAGAAGTGGAGAGGACTAAGTGCTCCAGGTAAGTTTAACAATATTTCTTTTTTAAGAAAAGTTTTGAAACTTGTAATATTGATATGGGATTTTGATTTTAGAACTTTAATGATTGGTCATGGATGTTGCTATATCATGTTACATATTATGTATGTTGAATACTTAGGTTGGTGTAGAAATTTCTGCATGGATATGGCTATGGGTGGCAGAATTTTAAGCTTCTATTTTTAAAATTTTGGGAAGAATTGATAAGAAATTTAAAGAAATGGATAACATGAAAAATGTAGATTTATGTCTCACGGATTGTTAGCCAATGAAATCACTCAATTTGGTGTCCATATGAGGTAGATATAGTTTGATTAGTAGTCAAAGGTCAGAAAATGGTTAATCAGGGAAGAATATTTTAGGATAGCTTCTGTGTTTTAATTTCTGGTAACTTTCTGTAGGGAATTAAAATAAATGGTTAACATAAGAATTATAGATATATGTGTCACGGATTTTTAGCCACTGGAATCACTCAATTTAGAGTCCATATAAGGTAGATATGGTCTGATTAGTAAATAGTGTTCAGAAAATTAGTTATGCAGAATTGTTTCTATGGCTCTGGCTTTTAGTGCACGTTGGATCGAGTACTTTATGTTGGTCAAATCCCAGAAGCAAATAAAATTTTTGTGGTCGAGTTGGCTTAGATCCCGGTGAAGGTGCAACCACCTGCACCTGTATCTCCAGAATTGGTCAACCAGAATAAATAAGATGTAGATTTTTATGTGTTTGATATATTGTACGCATGTTTTAATTAATGACATGTATGTAAACTCTATATTGTATAATAATAATAATAAAAAGGTCTTTCCATAATTGGTATATAAAACTATTATGTTGAAAAGTTGAACGAAATATTAAGAAATCATGGTAATATTACTCCCTCAAAGTACAGGTTATTTCTTCTCAAGTAGATTCTGACCTCTACCTACTAATTTGTTCATATCTTCCTCATAAGAATTCAAAATTAAGGGATTCCAGTCTAAAAATTCGTGACACATATATCAGTAATTTTTATGTTAATAATTTATTTTAATTCCCTACAGAATGTTCCCAAAAGTTAAAACACAGAAGCTATCCTAAAATATTCTTCCCCGATTAACCAATTTCTGACCACTGCATACTAATCGAACCATATCTACCTCATATGGACTCCAAATTGAGTGATTCCAGTGGCTAAAAATCCATGACACACACACACACACACACACACACAAACACACACACACACACACACACACACACACACACACACACACACACACACACACACACACACACACATATATATATATATATAGATAATTTTTATGTTAACCATTTATTTTAACTCCCTACAGTTATAAAGCTTCATAGGGGACCATCTTAATACTAGAGTGATAGTTATTATTATAAGAAAACTCTACTAAAGGTAGGTACTTATCCCATCCTTTACCTTACTCTATCACACAGGCCCTCAACATATCTTCTAGGGTTTGAATGGTCCGTTCTATCTATCTGTCAGTCTGAAGATGGTAGGCAGTACTGAACCGCAACTGAGTACCAAAAGCTTCCTGCAACGCCTTCCAAAATCTCGACGTGAACCTCGGATCTCTATCTGAAATGATATTTAAGGGAATCCCATGTAGTCTAACTATTTCCTGAACGTACAACTAGGCCAATTTGTCCAGTGAATAGTTAATCTTTATGGGCAAAAAGTGAGCATATTTGGTTAATCTGTCGACTATTACCCAGATAGAGTCATGTCCAACAGAAGTCTTGGGTAAACCCATGACAAAGTCCATCAAAATACTGTCCCATTTCCATTTAGGGATCTCAAGAGGTTGTAAAAATCCTGCTAGCTTTTGATGCTCTACCTTTACCTTCTGACAAATGAGACATTTCGTCACAAACTCAGCAATGTCCTTTTTCATCCCTAGCCACCAATACATCATCTTTATATCCTGGTACATTTTAGTGCATCCAGGATGGACTGTGTATTTACTCTGATACGCTTCCTGCAGGATCTTAGTCCTTAACTCTCGTTCTCGAGGGACACAAATCCTTCCCTGATACATGATTGCTCCATCTTCCATGATAGAAAAATTATCTTGGTCTTTATGATCCTGTAAGTATTAATCGTGAGCTAAGGCCTCTTTAATCTGGGTTCTAAGATCACACCTTATACTTAAACCATTAATGACTAGCTTCTTTGGAGTAAGAGTAGTGGCTAGCTTCAAATTTTGAAACTCCTCTAGCATTTGCATCTCATACACCATCATCTGACCCATGTGCAAAGATTATCGACTCAAGGCATCTGCTACAACATTTGCCTTTCCTGGATGACACTTTATCTCAAACTTGTAGTCATTGAGGAATTCTACCCATCTTCGTTGCCTCATATTTAACTCCTTCTGATCCAAGAGGTATTTAAGACTCTTGTGATCACAATATACTTCAAAGGTTGCCCCGTACAAATAGTGTCGCCAAATATTTAAGGCAAACACCACTGCCGCCAATTCAAGATCATGGGTTGGATAGTTTTCTTCGTGGGGTCTCAGTTGCCTAGAGCCGTAAGCAACTACTCTCTTATCTTGCATCAGCACACATCCTAACCTTTTCTTTGAAGCGTCACTATACACTTCAAAATGTCCTGTAGGGTTTGGTATAATCAAAATAGGAGGAGTGGTCAGTCTTGTCTTAAGCTCCTAGAAACTAGCTTTACATTGATCAGTCCATTTGAAAGGACTTCCCTTCCTGGTCAATTTAGTCAATGGCAAACCTATACAAGAGAAGTTTTGTATAAACCTCCTGTAGTATCCTACCAAACCCAGGAAACTTCTGACTTCCGTAACCGTCTTTGGTCTCTCCCATTGAATCACTGCTTCCGTCTTGCTAGGATCTACGACTACCCCTCTATTAGGGATGACATGTCCGAGAAACTTCACCTTTGACAACCAAAATTCACACTTCACCAATTTGGCATATAACTTTTTCTCTTTCAGCACTTGTAGAACAATTCAGAGATGTTGTTCATCAATGAACGCTACCATAAATTGATCTAGGTAGGGTCGAGAAATACGATTCATGTAATCCATGAAAATTGCGGATGCATTTGACAACTCAAAAGGCATTACGAGAAACTCATAATGCCTATACCTAGTCCTGAAGGCAGTTTTTGGTACATCCTCTTCCTTGATCCTAATCTGATGATATCCCGACCTCAAGTCAATCTTTGAAATGATAGAGGCTCCTGTCAGTTGATCCAATAAGTCATCTATCCTAGGGAGAGGATACTTGTTTTTGATAGTCACCTTATTTAGCTATTTATAGTCTATGCATAGTCTAAGACTTCCATTTTTCTTCTTAACAAACAATACAGGAGCTCCTCAAGGTGATACACTTAGTCTAATGAATTGCTTGTCTAATAGTTCCTCCAATTGTTTCTTAAGTTCTTGTAATTCTTTCGAGGCCATTCTATAAGGTGCAATAGAGATAGGTCCTGTCCCAAGTAAGAGATCAATAGATAATTCTATCTCTCTCTTGGGAGGTAAGCCTAAAATATCTGATGGAAATACTTCAAGAAACTTGTTGGCTATTGGGATTTCATCAAGTTTTGATTCGACTTCTAGGTTTGATAAATACAAAAAAATGTATCCAAGTACTCCATTCTTCAACTCTCTATTAACTTGATTGGCATTAAGTATCAATAACTACACCTCCTCTTTAGGAGTAGGAGGTAGAAATTCAACGGTCTTATTACAACAATTCAGCAAGACCCGATTCTACAGAAAAAGTTTTCTCCTGGATAATAACCTGACAGTCCTTACATACTGAGGAAGTTAAGACCCTTTCCCCTGTGGGAGTTACTATAGATAGCTCATAGGGGGTTTCAGCAATAGGATACTGAAGCTCCCTAATACATTCTTCTGATATAAATGAATGACTAGTACCAGAGTCAAACAATACCACAAGAGCAAATCCATAGATATAGCATGTACCTTGAATCATTTTAGAAGATTGAGCTGCCTCTTGGCCGCTTAGTGTAAAAACCCTTCCTTTCATCTGAGGCCTCTGTTCCGGCTGCTTCCTCACATTCTGTGGACAGTTTCTCGCAAAATGACCCTTCTGTCTGCAGTTGAAGCAGACATCTTGTCCCATGTAACATGGCTGATTACCATGCATGCGTCCACACTTAGCGCACTTGACTGGAGCAAGGTCTTGTTGAAAAGGTCTGAGACCCGCAGTCAATGACCTCTCAGCTCCATATCCACTTCTTCTCACGTTCTTGCTAGAGTTGGGAAAATTTTTCTTTCTTTTTCATAAGTTTTGCCTTTACTTTTCGTCCTCCACTGCCTTTAAACTTTTCTCCAAGAGTCTACATTTATTGATCAGAGGTACAAACTCCCTAATCTCCGCAGCTACAACAGCATTCTTTATGTCCGAGTTCAGTCCCACTTCGAACTTAACAGCATTCCATGCTTCATCGGGGTTAAATCGCAGATAAGAGGAGAACTTAGACAACTCTTCGAACCTCGTAATGTATTGGTCTATGGTCATGCTACCCTTCCTGAGTTGGAGAAATTCGATCTCTTTCTCCGCCCGCACAGTACTTGCAAAGTACTTTTCCAAAAAGTTGTCTTTGAACACCTGCCAAGTGATCTGCCTTCCCTGGTGAGTTAAAAGTTCTCTAGCTCCTAAGTTGCTTCTTCCGGAGTCAAACATTCCCATAACACCTTAACTAGTGGAATAGTTTTGTTCCGCAATTGCTTCACGTCAGTGTCCAATATAGATGCTGGTACTAGCAGGTATGTCATGTTCTCCTTTATTTAGATTGGTTCATCTCGTATCACATGTGCCCATAAAGATTAACTATTCACTGGACAAATTGGCCCAATTATACGTTCAGGAAATAGTTAGATTACATGGGATTCCTTTAAATATCGTTTCAGATAGAGATCTGAGGTTCACGTCGAGATTTTGGAAGGCGTTAGAGGAAGCTTTTGGTACTCTGTTGCGGTTCAGTACTGCCTACCATCCTTAGACTAACGGACAGACAGAACGGACCATTCAAACCCTAGAAAATATGTTGAGGGCCTGTGTGATAGAGCAAAGTAAAGGATGGGATAAGTACCTACCTTTAGTAGAGTTTGCTTATAATAATAGCTATCACTCTAGTATTAATATGGCCCCCTATGAAGCTTTATACGGTAGAAAGTGCCGATCTCCACTATGTTGGTTTGAGTAGGAGAAAAGAACTTGTTGGGTCCTGATCTAGTTCAATAAACCACTGAACAAATCAGGATTATACGAGACAAAATGCTCACAGCTCAGAGTCGGCAAAAGAGTTACTATAATAAGAGACATAGACCTCTAGAGTTTGAGGAAGGGGACCATGTATTTCTAAAACTTTCCCCGACCACTGGAATTGGTAGGTCTCTTAAGATCAAAAACCTAAATCTATGATTTTTGGGACTCTACCAAATTCTGAAGAAAGTTGAGAAGTCAGCATATCAAGTTGCTCTCCCACCTAATTTGTCCAACTTGCATAATGTTTTCCATGTATCACAGCTCCGAAAGTATCTTCCAGACTCCTCACATGTGATACAAGATGAACCAATCCAAAAAAAGGAGAACATGACATACCAGCTAGTACCAGCATCTATATTGGACACTGACGTGAAGCAATTGCGGAACAAAACTATTCCCCTAGTTAAGGTGTTATAGGAAGGTTTGACTCCAGAAGAAGCAACTTGGGAGCTAGAAGAAGTCATAAGGAAGAAATATTCAAAATTGTTCTTATTAGGTAATTTCTGAAATTTTGAGGACAAAATTTCTTTTAGGGGGAGAGAAATGTAACATCCCTAATTTTGTTTCATGAATTAATAAAAATACAAAAGTATTCAAAGTAACATTCTTAATTCATAAAAGGTGAATTATTTATTATCAAGTGCACGAAAACAGTAAGCATATCATTTACTTTTATCTGAACATAACATCAACAATAATGAGAATAGAAGTTCCCAATATGTTTAACATTAAATAAATAATATAATAAGTAATAAAAATCACAGTGTTATGTCTAGCTATATAAACTACATAAACCGTCAATCATTTTGTGATGAATTCATAATAGTTGCAAATGCATGAATTACATAATATGATCACATGCTCAAAATTACAAATATCATTTATAATGCTTTTATGGGTGACTGATCATCTGCAGCCACAAGTCTTATATATATAGTGATTGATCGTTTGTAGCCATAAATTATATATATATATAATGACTGATCGTCTATGATTTCATCTTTGTTCTGCAATTGGGTAATGTGAGCTATTCTCCTTCCCGCTACTCACACACCATTGTTACCTAGTCGCGGTGGTCATACTCCCCCTTGGCACACTCAAGGCTAATATGACATCCCCAATTCAGTACCATCTTAAGCCATACAACTCATCTAGTCACCTTACTATTGTAAAGATCATCCTGCGTGTTAGTTTGTCTTTTATAATATTCAGCCATACTCATGACATCATCATCATCAACATTTAACAATATGTATTAACATCATATAACCATGTATGCATCATAAGTATTCAACAATATGCATTAACATCATATAACCATGTATGTATAACATGTTTCATTAAGTTAATCACTATTAGTATTATGCTTGCCATCATCAACCAAGTTTATCACGTCATATAACAAATATGTATTAATACCTCTATCATCATGTAACAATGTATACATCATACCATCTAATCATTATGAATTAATACAATAGTTTATACATCACACTAGGATTATGCATTAACCGAGTACATCACTAATATCAAACTTGTTGTCATCACCCCATCATTTAATAAATATTTATTAATACACCTACTATCATGTAACAATGCATATATCATATCATCTAATCATCATGCATTGATACAATAGCATAGGCATTATATTATCATATTCATCATTTAACAAATATGTAATAATACACAATGTATTTCATGCTTGCCATTACAAGAAATGGTCAAAACTAGTATTGTATCACAAAGATTAAAGGGCGTTCTTCTACAATTTGGTTTTTATAATTACCATATAGTTAATGAGGTTTACTTAGGGTATAATACATATAAAACTAAGCTAAACCAGCACCCAACACGACCATACTCTGGGTTGCATAAAACTCTCACCCGTGTAGGCCATGTCCTGGAACACGGCCATGCTTTGGGCTATTTCGTGCTTTAGGTTTCTAACCAGCCCGACCTTCCCTTATTGATCGGACCATAACTTTCTCATTTCAACTCCGATTGAGGTGATTTTATTACTTATGGAAAGCTAAGACAATAAGATACAATTGTTATGTTTACTACTTTGACATTATTAGGACTAAAAATAGGTGAAAAAGGGCTAAAAAATAATGTTGTGACTCTACACGTTAGATTTGACCTCTTTTTACTCACTTGGACATAAACCTTTCATATTAAATTCGATTGAAGTAATTCCAGAGGGGTTAGAAAGCTAAGCATAAGGCTACAACTTTTTTGTTTAACATATCACCAAATTTGACATAAATTATGACTCCCAAAACCATCTATTCCAAGCATCGATTTTCACCCCTTTCAAAGCCAAATTCAACATAATACATATATTACATATGCATTCAAACTTTTACTCTACATGGCTATTCATATGGTCATTCCAAATACATGTAAAAGCTACATAAAAAAACCCATATACATACATACATACATACACACAAACACACACACACACACACATGTATCATCAAGATTTTAGATTCATGGTAGAGTTAATGTTAAATCTACCCACTATCAACCCTTGGCCTCTTCTTTGTACAATTGATTTTCTTCTCCTTTACCATAAAATCTACACATTTACCATCAAGATCATTTCTTAGGGGGCCTATTAAGAGAAGAAGAAAATATTAAAGAGGTTAAGCCATAGGAAAATCACCTTAGCTTTCCCTTCTATTACTTTCTCTCTCCTCCTTCTTTCTCTTCTTCTTCTTGGCTTTGTACCTCTTCTCCCTTTCCTTTTAACTTAGTCAACTTCTTCAAGAAGTCTTTGGAAAAATATTATAAAAACAAGACTTGCCCAAGAAGTCATATTTCCCATGCCAACTATATCCCTTAACCAAAACAAATTTATAAGTATGCCATCTTGTAACATCCTAACTATCCATTACTTAAGGCTTTGTTTGTCTTTCTCAAATTCTTCAAATGATTTAATTCCCCTCTTAAGAAGATGCCAAAGGATTTTAGGGACATGCCCAAAATATATCTATAGCTCATTTCCTGATGTTCAATTCTAGCCTCAAAGAATTAGAAAATTACAATTTTCCCCTTCTAGTTTTCCTTTTTACCATTTAGTCACTTTATCATTTTCTAAAGTTTCCTTCACTGTCCTATTTTATTCTCTTTTTTTCTCTTCACTATTAAAATTATTTTTCTATTTAATAAAAATTAGGGGATGTTACATCTTCCCATTTTCTGTTAATATGTTATGTTATTTGCTTAAGGACAAACAAAAATTTAAGCATAAAGGAGTTGATAAAGGGGAAAATTTTGTGTTTAATGGCTATATTTCACCCCTTATTTCTTAACTAGTGATTATCTGCTTATTTCTATTTAGTTTTATTTTAGTTACTCTGGATACTGCTTGCTTGTATTTTTTGTTTACAAGTAAGCAAAAGAGCCCAAGAATCAAGGGAGAAAGACATTTTAAGGGCCCTTTGGATTAGATAACAAGGTATAGAAGAAACACAGAAGAAATGGGCTTTGAAAGGGCAAGAACGGACATCGATAGCCTCCAAGATGACTAGACCGTGTTTGGGACACTCAAGGCATGTTTTGTGTAAAAGATGGTGAAGTTTTCTAAAATCCAGCTTGAAACATAGCTAAGCTATGTTTTGGGACATGACCATTCTTCGTATCCATACAGTTTGTAATTTTTAAGGGTTTTAATAAGCCAAGAAGTATATATATGAGAGGAGATGAGGAGAAACATATCCAGAGGCCTTCAAACTTATTTTGGACTTAGAAAACACTCTAGGGTTAAGTTTTAGAGTAGATTTAAAGCTTCTTTTATGCTTTAGACTAGATTTTACATATGGTTGAAGATTGTATTTCATCATATTGCATCTCAATTGAATTTCATCTTTCTATCTCGAATTCTCTTTCTCTTTTACATAACTTGTATTGGATTATAGTTTACTTAATGCATTTGATTATGATTTCTATTTTAATTATACATGAGTATATTCTAATCTAGGATTTTAGGAAACCCACTTATGGCATTATGATACTAAATTGAACTAAATTGTTGAAACCCTAATTATGGTAATTTGGGGATAATCGGATTAACTATTATGCACATGTATGTGTTGATGAATGTCTAGCCAATGTTTATCACATCGTAGGTTATTAACTGATGGACTGATAGGTGAAAGTTAATGTCAGAACTTGATAGTTAATTAAGGTATTTTAATCACAAAAGTAGGTTAAAACCCCTTGAGAATTGAATCATTTGGTTAGCATAGAACTCAATGGGCTTAATTCAAATTAAGAACCACGAAAATAGGTAATTGAATTAACTTAAGTTCAATTATTAGTACTTGAAAGAGGCTATTAACTTAATTGAGGCTAAACGATCCCCAATTATTCAGATAATTACAATTGGATATTATTACTTAATGTTGAATACCATAAATGCGATGAACCCTAATCCTAAGCTTTTCATAATTGAATTCTATTATACATATAGTTAGATTGATTGCATTCTATTTTCACTATTTCTCTCAAATCATATTGATTTAGATAGAGTGTTTCATAAAACACTGATAATTGATACATTGGTCTTTGTGGGATACGACCCATACTTGACAAATTAGCTACAGTTACGCCATGCGCTTGCGGTTATTAGACAAACATCACGAACAGTGTCAAAGGTAAAACTAAAGGAGATAACCCTTGACTAGATTCATATTTTAATTATGGACAATCCTTTTTCATGTGAGTAACTTGTCCGTACTAGAAGTAAGCACTAATTTCTCAGTAGCACTGTCTAGAGGGAAAATTACTACAGTGGCACATAAAGCTCTACCATGTTAGGTTCATCTAGAACCTTGGGGAGCTATTTACCCACCACTAGCAGAAGTCTGGATAAAAGATCTAGATCCTAATTGTAGGGTTTCTGTTGGGTTTGCATTTTGGATCCCCTAGTAAAGGCATTGACACCACCTTCACTCTAAAAAACTTATGTGTCTATCTTGCGCATGTTTCTTCAAGGTTTTATTTTCCTCCATCTATCTCATTTCTATCATCCTTGCATAGTTAATTGCAATTGAATAAAAAATGAAATTTTTTTTATTTATGTAGCCTTCTCTCTAAATAATAAGCAAACTAAGCAGTTAACAAATCTCTTAATCACATCCCTTTCAGTAGGGACTAGATATAGGGCATACTTAGAAAGTTGGGTAAAATGAATATCATACTAAAAAACAATCATATTATAGGCTTGTTTCATACTTTCAAACTCCATAGCACGTGTGTCTCTAATGCTTTCCAGCAAAAGGCAATCTATAAAAGCTTCCTTGAATTCATTTCACACCATTGTCAATGATCCAACTACCTTTCCTCTCAATAGGGTTTCATACTAGGTCTAAGTTACATCTTGTAGTTAAAAGGATACTAGTTCAACTTATCTCCGATCGAAACACACAAGGGATCTACAAAATTTTTCCACAAGTCTATGAATTGTTGTGGATCATCATGATTATCTAACCCAAAAAGGCAAGTGGCTTAACTTTCAAGAACTAAGGCAAGAATACATCAACTCCTATAATTCTAAGCAAGTCTTATTGCTCAATTAGTCTTATATAACCTTAAGTAGTTGTAAATTCTAACGATTGGGTCTTTCGCCTACCCTGCTTAACTACCAAGCCCACTAGCGTTTCTATGGCTTAGTATACCACTTGTAGACCAATTATTACCTCAACTAACGATTTTGCTTGGGGTTGTGGAGGTATCAATCCTTCCACGTGAACTTCTTTTCTAGTAATTCTAGTCTTCTCAACCCTGCTACCATATCCTTTATGTTTTCTACCACTACCCTTTACTTAGCATTTTCCACGACCTCACAGAGTTCAGATTATAAGTAAGGTAGATGCCTTATTAGGTAACTCATGTTCCACATTTTTTCTATTGATTTTCGAAGTCCCAGGCGACATTATCACATTACATGATACAAAAGCATATTTTAGAGTTCATACTAGTACCTATATCACAATATATAAAAAGGAATTAACTCAAAAGAGAAAGAAATTTAACACCCTATAAGGCCTTTAGCAAAGTGTTGATTACTAATATACCTAGGTACATATCCATAATCAAAACCCTACTAACAATTCCTTGCTCCATTAACCATAGAAAAACCTAAAGTTTTGGTACTAATTTTGTCATGACCATAAAATAGGAGTACACTATTAACATTAAAATTAGGAATAATCCCAATCCTTTAAGTCTCTAATCTCAAACCAAGAGAATAATTCAAACAATGTGACTTAATAATAACCATTTTATATTTTCAAACTAAAGATTCAAAGACAACTAGTTTGACATATACCATTATTGATATTTCAAGTAAGGACTTCTAAACTTTCATAATTGTATATCATGATAGCTCTGTTCTCCTATATATTCGTATAACAAAAATATTGTAATTCATACGCATGTAGAAGCAATGATACTGCCTGTGAATTATAAAGAAACTCTAAATTACCACATTAGACTAACAAGACAAAATAAGACATATGTAGGGTCCACTAAGACCAAAAGTAGGGCTCAACCAAATGTAGTGCCTCTTATACTAGTTCGCTAATGAAGGACCGAGCCCTAAAATTTTACTTGAAAAACATATAAATCAAATGTAATGTATTTTTCAACTTAGTGAATAGATAATACATACTATAAGAAAATAGAACAAGCTAAAGGTACAACCTTTTCACAATGAAAGAAAAAGTAAAGATTACAACCAATGTAAAAGTTTAATTCAAATTATCAAAATTAGTTTAACTCGTATTTTATACACATGAATTATTCGAAATCTTCTACAAGATAACAAATATGTGTGTGTGTGTGTACATACACATGTACATATGTATATATATAAACTATAGAAATATAAATGAATTTCTAAAGATTTATTTAACCTTTTTCTTCATAATTTATAGTTGAAATCGTTATAATAATTTAGATAAATATTTAATTGAAGTAGTCAAGAAAACTTATAAATTTCAAGTTTCTCAAATTATTTACATAGTAGTTACCAAAACATATTCAAATAATAATTTATTTCACTAGTAAACAATATTTTTTTAAATAATAAAGTATAATAATAAATTATAGTTAACACAATAGATTTCAAGTTTTAACATTTCATAACTTTTTAATATAAATATTAAAGTAGATTAGTCACAATTATTCCATAATAGAACCAATTTGGCCCCTAAGCACACAACTCAAGAAGGGTAAATAACCTATTTATGAACATTCCTCCATTAGTTTATCGGCATTCTACTTATCAATACATTGACATTCTACCTATCATTCCATTATCAGTTTATAGGAGAAATGGCTTCATGAAGGCTATAAAAACATGAGCATAGAGTAAGAAGCAAGAATGGGGTGATATTAAAATTTCCAATTTTGTAGGGTAGTCCTTGAAATTTTTAATTTTGCATGGTATTTCTTCACAAATTTGAAATTGACACTTTGGCCCTTAATCATATACTTTGGCTTATAATGTTGATTTTCCCATTAGTACCTCAAGAAAAAGGACATTGAACATATGTGTCACTTTGAACAACCCATAGCAATAGAAAAGTGATCCAAATATTGATGCTTATATTGGTATAGAATCCTTTGTAACATTAATTACTTCAAACTATAACGTCCTTTGCTTGTTGGTGATTGAAGAGAAAGAACACTAGATATAAACGTCTCTTAAAGTAAGGCAACATCTTATCACATATCATTTTGAAAAGAAGTATGTTGCTCTTAGGATTTGTTAAGTGTGAGAAAAGTTAGAGTTTTGAGTGAAAATATAGTCATCAAGAAATAATAAGCGACTATTATGTCACGATAGTCTATTGTTGCCTAATCATTAGAATGTTTTAGAAGTATGTAAGCAGTAGTCGACAGTTAAAACGTAATAGTTAACTCTTTCCTCAAATGAGAAATAGTTTACTATTAAGTCATGACAATTGACTGTTTGTTGTAGTTTATATGTTTTTGCCAAAGTCAAAGAGCAATAGCCAACTATATCTTACTATGATGTGTTTTACGATAGTTGACTATTGTGCACCCTAGTTAAGATTTTAAGCAAAAAATATTCTTATTTCTCACTTTCACCCCAACTTATCACTTATTGCTACTAAATCCCTCCTATCTCTTTCAAGTTTTAGCCAAATCCTAGCCACTCCAAGCACTTCCATCACTAAAAAGTCGCATTTCTCCATCCATACTAAACATCCCAATCATAGGTTTAGCCATATTTTGGGGATTTCTCAAGGTTAATGCTAGGGTTTTGACTTCCATTAGGCTTCTACAGTCTTGTGCAAACAATGGGTGATACGTAACTAGCAAAAAGGTAAAGGAGTAAGGGGTAATTGTCTAACACTTGTTAAGCTCCACTATTCTCTTCACAAGATCAAGTTGCAAGATACATTAGAATGGTAATCCCTAGTCACTACTTTGATTTGGTGTATTACAATAAGGAGAAATTTGCATTAACTAGGTTTGTTAGGGACCAACAGATAGTAAACTTTGTAACATTGGAAAGAGACTATTGTCTTATAATCGTTAAGGCTTTTTACTCTAATCTAGCATATAATGAAGTAACCATAACCTTCTAAAATGGGATTATGGATATAGGCATGGAGTTTAAAGAGGAATTGCTTACCATCATACTTGATTTTCTTACCCCCTGACTTCGAAGACTATAGATCAAAATGTTGCACAAATACCCAAAGTTTCTATTGCTCTTCTCTCTACTCTAGATCAAATTAAGATAGTTCTTGATGTCGAGTATGCCAGTTCTTTGTTTACTTTATTTCTTCGTTACTTGGTGAAATAGAAAAATAATCCTAAATCTAAAGCTACCTAAAATCCCAAGATGATTTATAGGATTTAAATCCTTTGCCTTTGGAGGATTATCTATCTTTTACTCTTCGGAGAAAAGTAGAGAAAGAATGATGCAAATGCTAAGTTCTATTTTATTTAGTTATTTAATTTAATTTTACAATTTATGTTTTCAATTTGGAAATAAAAACTTCTAGTTAGTTATTTTATTTTAAGTTATTATTTAGACATCCATTATTCATATCCTTGTCAATTTTTTTGTCTGTTTATAAATCTTTTAATTTTATTTAAACTTCTGCAACCTATATGTTTATATATATAGAATTGCCTAGTTTTAATCTCTTTACATTTTGTCGCTGATTTTAATATATATGATATTGAGTGATTCATAGTTCTTTGATTGTGCACCCATTTTAGAACACAACAAATTTTAAAGTAAATTAATAGGTAATTTTAAAATAGTAATGTTGTTTAGTTTGAATTATTAGATGAGATTAATTAAAAGTGTAAAGATTTAAAATGTAAATAAATAATAAGAATGTAAATTCATTAAATGTTTTTGGATTTATATAGAAGACGACACTTTAGTTAAGAGATATTTTAATAAATCACATATGTAGATTTCTAATTACTTGAACTTGAATTAGAGTTCTAGCCAAGCTAGCTTAGAAGTGCGCACTAAAATTGGCAAAATTCTACATACATATGAAAGTATTAGTGGCCAAAAAATTAATTTAACAAAGTTTGCAGTATTCTTTTCTAAGAGCACACCACACAGATTCAGGCAATAGATTTTTAGTTCTTTAGGAGTAGAGAAAATTGGATCCCAGGATAAATATATTGGGTTACCATCTTTTATTAATAGATCTAAGTCTGAAGCATTCAAGCAAAATGTAGAGAAAATAATTGCAAGTTGGAATTGAAAATATTTGTCACATGCAGAGAAGCTAACCTTAATTAAATCTATCATTAGTGTACTTCCCACATATGCCATG
The DNA here is from genome assembly GCA_037074535.1 of Gleditsia sinensis. Lineage (NCBI taxonomy): Eukaryota > Viridiplantae > Streptophyta > Magnoliopsida > Fabales > Fabaceae > Gleditsia > Gleditsia sinensis. Next base: position 10,195,430 of record CM073475.1, on the reverse strand, counting down.
TCATACTTTATTCTGCCCACTAAACTATGTAATAGTATGATGAGACAATTCTTTTGGTGTGGTAACAATTAAGGAATTGGATTATGCTGGACAAGATGAAAAAAATTATGTAGAAGCAAGAAGGAAGGAGGGCTGGGATTGAGAGACTTAAGAGCCACTAACTTAGCCTTAATAGCTAAAATATCTTAGCGGTTATCCTCAGACTCCACATCTTTCTTTTACAGGCTTTATAAAGTCAAATATTACCCATCATGTCACTTTATGGAAGTTAATATGGGTATCAATCCTTCTTAGGGATGAAGGAGTATAATGGCAGGAAAAGAAGTAATACAGCAAGGGAGTAGGTGGCGAGTAGGGCATATTACCACAATGCAAATAGCCGAAGCTCCATGGCTCCCTTGGAGTATCCCGTGTAGTGTTTACGGACCAGCAAATAATGTGGGAGGAGTTGAAATGCTGAGAAATCTCAAAGATCATAACACAGGGTAATGGATTGTAGGCAACCTGTAAGAGCACTTTGACACAAGCACAATGGAAGATATCTTATGTAAACAGCTAAGAAGGGAGGATGACAAACTGCTTTGGTGCCACATATAGCAAGGAACTTACACAGTAAATTTTGGATATGATGTAGCCATGGAAATTCTCTACTTGGGAAGTAAAAATGCAGTGGATGATGCAGTTATAGATTTAGAAGGATATGGAAATTAAAGGTAGAAGAGAAGTTCAAGTTGTTTATGTGGAGGTACTTCAACGACACCCTTGTCGTAAAAGAGAAAAATTCAAAAAAGAAGACTTATTAGATGAAAGCTGTCTAATGTGTGATAGTAACGGAGAGTCTTTAATCCACTTAATGATTAAAAGCCCACATGCACGAGAAACCTAACAAATAAGTGGGTTAACTGATATTATAAACATAACAACAAATCAAAATTTTATTTTATGGCAGACAAGTTTTATACAAAAAGTAGGAGCTAACTTTTTACACAATAGAAAGAACAAATTTGTTTGTTATATACTGTTGTATTTGTGAAGAAGTAGAAATGATAAAAGATTCAATAAGATTCATTGGAACCCAAGGCAAATTGTACAGAAGAGTTAAAACTATGATTGATGAAGTATCTAGTTTAAATTGAGACTTTATTCCGCTACGAATGTACTTAGTTTTTAATCATCTGCAGATATATTCTTCGGGTATTATTATGTCTTTATCATAATGTACCCCTTAATCCCACCGTTATTGAGGGGCAAAAAATATAAAAATAAATATTAGAGTTCCAGCTGGACACCCTCTCCTCCAATATATATTTTAAAAGTTCAGTTGGCCTCTTTTCTCAGCATCCCTGGTTTCTAAATTTCCCGCGAATGTATCGACACCAATATGGTTTCCGCCCTGGCGGCAGCGGCCGCCCTCAACAGCAGGCGTCGCCACCTGTAAATGGTATGGTTACCTTTCAAAACCCAAATATGTTCTCCCAAACAGCCCCAACATTCTCACCTCAGTCGCCGGTTCAAAACTACAGTTACCTCCTTCAAAACCCTATTTGGCCTCTCCAAATCCCTGCTTTACCAGTTCAAAGCCGTGGGAGTTTTCCTCCCCAGCATTTACCCAGATCGGTCCAGACGCCAAATTCTTCTCAGAATCCAAAAGAACATATGGAAAAGATAGACCGTGTTGTTGCAAAGGCTCGTCAGGATCTTCTTAAAGCCGGGGAGTCTGTCACGGCGTGGAAGGTGTCTCAGAAAACATTATTGATGCTCCAAGTTGATTCATGGACCACTTTGGGGATTAAAATGCAGCAAATTCCGTCTCTTCATCGCCTTATGATGATTGAAGGGAAGGTATCAATATTTTTTTCAGCAAGTGTCGTCTCTTCACCGTTAATTTATTATAAAATAAATAAATGTTTGACTTCTTGACCTTTTACCTTTGCTTAAGAAAGCATTTTTCTAATTATTTATTTGTTATGTAGGTTAATGCATTTGTTCATTGCTTTGTTGGGGTTCGAAGGATCACTTCTTTATATGATTTGGAAGTGGCAATCTGCAAGAATGAGGGTGTTGATGACTTTGAAGCTCTGGGATTGGGACCCTTTTTGCAGCACCCTCTGGTCATGCATTATTTCTCAGTTCATTCCCACGTTACTGAAGTGTTTAAGATAACTAGTGAGGAGATAATTTATTACTTAAGTGAGTTATTAGATGCTTCTAAAAATAAAGAAATCAGGGTTGATGAGCTTTTGGATTTTATTGCCAAGAAGCGATTAGTCAAATGCAGGGAATTGCTTGGGATTCGAGTTCAGAACTTGGGGTATGTTGTCTTATTCTTACATTTTTATAAAAATTCATCGTATACAGTATTAGAAAGAGGTAAAGGAAACTGAATGGTAAATGTTCTTGTAATAATGGTTTAATGAGCTTTCTCACCTAAATTTTTTGGCACAAGAGAAAATATCTGATGCTTAATTAATGAGCATATGGAAGATACCATCAATTGAACAGGCTCAATTGTGCACATGAATGAAGTTCAATTTAGCAAGGCTTAGTGTGTAGGATTGTGTATGTGTACACATACAGAGAGAGTGGGACAGGGATGTGTCAGAATAGATGTGAATACTAGTTATTACCTAGTGTGAGCATGAGGTGTATATAGTAATAATATAGTTATTGAAGTTTAATGTGTTCTCTTGTATTAAGTTTCTTTAAATATCGTAGTTGTGTAGGTTAGCATCATCACTGACACATATTCTAAATACTAAGCTTTCCTCCTTATTTCTCTAGCTTTTTATGCTATCAGAGTCAGGAGAGGAAAACCCTAAGCACCCACTGTTGGTGATGGTCTTTTTCTTTAATGTTAGTGATTGCACATCTTTTCGGTTACTATAGTTGACATGGTTTTTAGTCACCATGCCTAGGAGACTCCTCAGAGGTCAACAATTGGCAAACCCACCATGTTTGGTCACATTTTGGCGATCCACGTGCAAATTGCATTTTCTATTACTATGCCCATGCATCGACACATGGAACTTCCGGTGAGTTTTCAAATAGGCTAGAACACAACCCATGCTTTTGCACCCGTGTTTGGCCCTCAAATGTGATGAACCCTTTTTGTGTGGAGCCTTTTGTGGTATTTTCAATCATTGATCTCCATACTCCACCTCTGTTTGGTGTGTTTCAACTCTTATTTGGTATTCTTCATACTTTTTTTTTGGTGTTTTGGTTCATTCCCACTGTCCATTGCACTAGTGGTGCTTTCCTTGGGTTGCATGTCACTTAGTTGTCGTTGGGCCATACCAAAGAATTCTATCTAGTCATATCCATGCATTTTGACCTTTGTAGTCATATCTGACCTTTGTAGGGTTCCCTTCAATCAATCTACTCATGGCTTAGGCTGGGATAATCTTTGCTGTGCCCTTTGCTTGTTTTGGTTCTCCCTTGATTACTAATGAAAAATTGACAGAAACTTATATTTTGGACTCTAGAGCATTTGATCAAATATCTGATAACCTTAGTCTTGTCTCCCACCTTATTACTTCATCTCTTCCCACTATTACTTTTGCTAATGGCTCCAAAACCAAAGCTACAGGTATTGTAAAAACTTAGCCCTTACCCTCTCTATCCTTAAATTCTATGCTCTACATTCTTGGTTGCCCCTTCAATCGTGTTTTTGTGGGAAAATTGACTCAAACTCTTAGTTATAACATCACTTTTTCTAATAATTATGTTCTTATGCAAGATTGAGGTACATGATATGATGTAATCTCACATCGGTTGGCAAGGGTGATTTGGGTGTTACATAAGCCATGTTGCAATCCTTACGAGGATCCTTTTGAGGCGAAGTTAGGCTCATGGTTATATTATGTGGTATCAAAGCCATACCTCGTTTGGTCATAGGTTTGGTTCTTTGTTGGAGGATGTACAATCTAAAGGGGTTGGATTTGATGTGATCCTACATCGGTTGGCAAGTGTGGTCTTGGGTATTATATAAGTCAAGCTGCAATCCTCCCCTTATGAGGATCCTTTTAAGTTGAAGTTAGATGTGCTATTATATTAAGATGGATATAGGTATTGGGTATGATTCACAAAGGTTGTATCATATAATGCTGACATCTTTAGTCTTCTGTACTTTTGTTGATTCCCTTGAACTTCTTCACAATAGCTTGGGACATTCCATTTATCCAAGCTTTGAAAGATGGTCCCTACGCTTTTGTCTTTACCTTCATTAGATTGAGTCTTTTAGCCACCATCGTTTATCTTTACCCATATTCCTTGTCCTTTGTTGCTATTTCACAAACAATTGCATAAGCTCTTTCTCATCTAGAATGAGGTAGGCAATACTACAACAATAACAAACCAAACCTTTTCTTTCTCTAGTTGGGGTCAGTTGGATCAAATGTTGTTAAAGTATCTTATTGTAAATGAGATCAATAGATAGATTATTAATTGCCAAATCCTTCTTAATAGTTTTACCTATTATTTTCTTTAGTTTCTCTCTACCTCTAATTATTGAGTTGCTCTCCATCTGATCTATTTTTTTTACCAAAACTTCTGTAGGTCTTCTCTACATATGGTCAGATCACCTTGGGTGAAACTATACTGTTTTCTTCATAATAAGTGTTATCTCAATTTTTTTTAATGCATTCATTTTTAATTATATCTCGTCTAGTATGTCCATACATCTGACGTAACATTTTTATCTCTGTAACATTAAGTTTATTCTCATGTTATCTTTTAACCTATCAACATTTAGTACCATACAACATTACAGGTACGGTAGAATTTTTTATTTTATTTTGAGCGACACTTTTATATGACAAATGACACTCAAAATCTTTCTCTATTTTATTCACCCAGTTTAAATCCTATGGTTTACGTGTCCCTTTACCTCTTTATCATTTTGTATAATAGACTCAAGATATTTAAAATTTGTCACTTATTTTATAGAATGATCTCTAAGTTCACCTCTAAATTCGAATTTGTGTACTTTTTACTAAAATTATATTTCATATATTTTGTCTTATTTCTACTTGTATGAAAGCCTTATACTTTCAAAGTTTGTCTATATGACTCTAACTTTACATTTATTTCATCTTTTGATTCACCTATTAAGATTATATCATTTACAGAAATCATACATCGGGACTCTAATTCTTGGATATGTTCAATAAGTGCATCAAAGATCAAGTTAAAAAGACATGGGCTCAAAAATGAACCTTGATGTAGTCTTATAGTTATGCAAAAAAATTCTTTATGTTCATTTTGTGTTCTCACACAAGTCTTGATCCTATCATACATATTTTTTATTGTTCAGATATAAATAATATGTACTCTTTTCTTCTGTTAGCACTCTATCATATGCTTTTTCTAAATTGATAGAAACCATATGTAAGTTATTTTAATTTCTTTTATAACTCTTCATCAATTTTTGCATTAAGTAAATTGCTTCCATGGCACTTGGGAATTGACATATTTTCCTTTTGACAAGCCTCCAGTTGACTGTTAAAATTGGGCCTTTTGGTACTGTTGATCGCCTTAAGTCTGATTGCCAAAGGTTATACATAGATTTTCGAGTTAGATTATGGTGATATCTTCTCTCTGATTGCAAAAATGACTTCCATTCGACTTATATTATCCATTGCTGCCATGCGACATTGGCCTCTTTATCAACTTGATATTAAGAATGCCTTACTTCATGTGGAGATTTTGAGGAGAAAGTGTATATGGAGCAACTACGTAGATTTGTTGCTAAGAGGAAGTTTGGACTTGTATGTTGATTGTGATTGTCTATCTATAGTTTAAAGCAATCTCCCTAGGTTTGGTTCAACCATTTTAGCAGTGTGATTCAACAATTTGGGATGACCTTAAGTGAGGTCGATCATTCAGTTTTTTATGCACACCAGTCCTCTGCTTGCTGCATTTATCTAATTGTTTATGTGGATGACATCGTCATCATAAAGAATGATCAAGAAGTGATTTCTCAACTCAAACAATATCTTCTCTAGAATTTTCAGACAAAAAGACTCAGGGAAGTTGAAATATTTCCCAGGGATTGAGGTTGCATAATCAAGTACTGATATTGTAATATTTCAGAGAACATATGTCTTAGATCTTCCCAAAATGACATGTATATTAGACTGTAAACTAGTTGAAAGTTCAATAGATCTAAATGCTAAGCTTTTACCTGAATAGGGAGAGCCTTTATTTGATCCTGGTAGGTACTGGAGATTAATGAAAAAATTGACCTATTTCATAATCACTCGGCTAGATATTTTTTTTGCAGTTTGTTGTAAGTCAATTCCTACAATCTTCACACACAAATCATTGGGATGCAGTGATGTGTATTCTAAGATATATCAAGGGTGTTCTTAGAAAATGACTATTGTATGAGAATTATCAACATGTTTGAATAACTGGATATGCAAATGCAGATTAGGCAGGATTTTCCTCAAATCGACGATCTACCATAGGCTATTGTGTGTTTGTTGGAGGAAATTTGGTATATTGGAAAAGCAAGAAATAAGAAGTGGTGGTTAGATTTAGTGCAGAGGCTGAGTATTGGGCTATGGCTCTAGCCACATACGAGTTAGTATGAATTAGGCAATTGTTTCAAGAATTGCAATTTGGAGAACTTGACAAAATGGCACTCATTTGTGATAATCAAGTTGTTTTACATATTACTTCTAATCTTGTGTTCCATGAACGGATAGAGCATATAGAAGTTGATTGTCATTTTATTAGAGAGAAGATTTTGTCACGTACTCTTACCACAAGTTTTGTTAATTCTAATGATTAGTTACCTGACATCTTCACCGAGTCCCAAAAGGGTCCACGAATAAAATATATTTGTAATAAGCTTGGTGCATATGATTTATATGCTCCAGCTTGAGGGGAAGCGTTAGAATTTATGTAAATAGATTATGAATCAATTAGAATTATGTGTGATTAGGGTGTATTAGTCATATCCCTTGATTTAGGAGATTGTAGTAAGGGCCATATCCCTTGATTTAGGAATTGTAACTATGTTTGTAATTAGTGGTTTGTCTGAATATTTTTCTATAAATATTAGGGACTAATGTAGGCCTTTATCATGGACTACGTTCTTTCTATTTTGTTTTTCTCCTTTCTTTTCTTTGATTTTATAGATGCGTTACCACTAGGTTTTTCAACTCCAATGATCAGCTAGTAGACATTCTCACTAAGTTGGTCCTTGCATCACATATATATTTGTAACAAGTTTGGCGACATATATGGTCCAACTGGAGGATAAGTGTTAGAATAGGTGTGAAGACTAGTTATTATCGAGTGTGAACATGAGGTGTACATAGAGGTAATGTAGTTATTGTAGTTTATATCTTGTCTTGAACCAAGCCTCTTTAATTTTCATAGTTGTGTAGGTTAGTATTGTCACTGACACACATTCTAAATCTTAATGTTTCCTCCTTATTTCTCTAACTTTTCAGGGTGCATAATATTTTATTTGTTTGAGTGCTATTAGAAGATAGTTTAAAAGAACCTCTAAAACTTACTTTCCTGTTCTGCTGCTTTACTGATTTCTCCAAAGATGCAGTTTACCTTGTTTTCATTTTTGATGCAATTTACTTTCTTGTTGTTTGTTTTGTGTTGTTTTTTGTTGCTTTTGTTTTTATTTATTTTTCCATGTTTTCTGGTTTGTGAGGATTCCTTGTCCTCTGTGACTGTAATTGTTTCCTTTCTTCTCTTTAATAAATTCCTTTTCTATCTTAAAAAAAATAAGTTGGCTAGACATGTTTTTGTTGAATTTGGTTTTTAAACAAGAAATATCAGCTTTTATGCATGAACAAGAGCATTGCTTTTTTCCGCCTTCTCCCCAGCCTGTGGATCTTTGTTTGTCTCAACTCAGTCCAAAACGCCATTTGTATTGATCTCCTCCTCTATTTTGAACTAGTGTTTGTTTTTTTCCTTATTGTTTCTCTTTGGAGTTATAGGAATATTCCTTGTCCTCCATTGTTATACTTATTTTCTTTCCCTCTAAATTCTTTTTTAGTAAAAAATTGATCCCCTTCTTCAAATTTGACTGAAGGCATTTTTAGTTGCCATACTTAATATAATTTTCTCACATACACATTTTGGTTCTGAAGACAAGATTCCTTTGGGCAGTTCATATTGAAATGCAGTAACTGTAGAGCACATCACCTACCCAAACACATACAGGAGGGAAATAATTGCTTAACTTATTGTCAGGGTACTTTTCATTCTGTTATCTGTTTCTAAAGTAAAGGCAGTTAGACTTGGATAGGTTATCTGATCCAAACTGCTGATTTTTATTATCATAGTATGCACATATCTGCCATACGGGAAGCTCGAACTTTGGAGCAATCCACCCTAAAAAAAAGCTTGAAGACATTAAGATCGAAAAATGAGAAGTTCAGGATGCGTCCTATTTATTCCTCACTGAAAAAGCAACTAGATGAACGTTTCAGTGCCATTTCTCAGCGTGTTGAGTCATTTTCTTCTGTTGAAAAGGTTTTCTGCGGCAAACACATAAGATTTAATTCATCCAGTTCAGAACATGAAGATAGTGAGGATTCTATAGATGATGGTCGAAGTGATGACATTATTCTGGGCAGTCAGTCAAATTCATCCTCACAATTTGTAAAAAGTTCAGACCGTGTGAGTAGCTGTCCTTACCCATCTGCAACAGAAGAGATGACACGGCTTGGGTTGAGAGGTGATATGCTGGGACACTCTCCTGTTAATGGCAACCTTAAAAAAGGAGTTAATGGGCCACTTAAGAAGAAAAGAAAATCTGAAAATGTAACTAAAACAATATCTACTCCTAAATTGCTTAAGAAAGTAAAGAGGGAAGTTGATGCAGTTCCAATGGAGAGTGGTGATAAGATCAAGGTAAGCAACATGAATGAAGATCTTTCAATTGCTAATGACTCTTTGCAGATGTTTGTCACAACGTGGAAGGAAGCATGTGAGGGGCATAGCATTGCTGAGGTATATTCATTTCTTGACAACAAAAGCATTATTTTATAAAAAATTCACAAAACTGTGTTGACAGTGATGTATTCAACAATAGTCCTTTTGTTCCCCTTGTTGATTGGTTCATTTAGTTGATATAATGGAAATGTTGACATTGTAATTATGACAAAACAACTTTGAAGATTGAATTTGACATCTCTTCACTGCTTTGAAATTTTTTCCCTTTTTTTCCCTTTAATATTTTGGTTAAATATTTATGTTATCAATGCAGTCACATGGAAATTTACGAAATTTGTTGATTTGATTAAGACTATAGTTGATGTAGGTACATATGAAGTAACGAGTTAGGTGTTGGGGCTATTAAGGCTGTAAATAAATCAAGCCTTCTTTTAGTCATTTGAGCTTGAATTCAGTTAGGCTTAATTCAATGTTAATATGATTCAAAATCATATGGAGCTCAAACATGAATGGATGTTTTATTGTTATCGAGCTCGAGGGCTGTATTTAGTGGCTCTTATAAGTATGTATACTCAGCTCTTTCAGCAACAACTTAGAGTGATATAAAATACATGCTATGGATAAGAAGGTATTATATTTTTTTTTAATAAAAAAGGAAGGAATTGTGTTCTATTCATAACCATCTTTTCTAATTTTACTAACACACCATAGGATAGATATACCCTTATTTAGTGCTTTGTAATGCCCAGCACATTTGAACATTTCCTCTTTCCCTTCATTTTTTTTTATTTCAATTTTTACTCTATTAAAGGATAAGATATCCTGCTATGAATTCTTCTTCTTCTTTTTGTATTTCATGTTCAGATAGGAATATTCTTGAGACTCTGTATTCTTATATAAAAAACGAGGAATGTTCTTCTTAATAGAAAGTTAATATGTAGGTTTTGGAGAGGATGCTTCAATTTTATGGAATAAAACCACAACGGAGAAGGAAGATTACGTTGATGTTTTCATCATATCCTTTCATTGGGTTACTAAATGCTGCTGTAAGCTTCTTTTTGATAACTTTGTCATGGTACCTTTGCACATTAAATACAATGTTGCTTCGTTTTTGGTTTGTTGAGTTTATTATTAAAATAGCATTTAAATTTTACCCTAACAGCTTTTTGTTTTACACATGTTCAAGAAATTCCAAAGTAGTAGTAAGATTGGTGTAAGCATGGATTCTGCTTTTATCACTCTAGTGCTGAGAAACGATAGATCCATTGGAGTGAAAAATTATAGGCCTATTAGTTTGGTGACTAATGTGTACAAGCTCATCACTTCGTAGTTTTAATGTAATGTTGTCAAAAACTCTCTTATAATCAGTGAGTTAATTTTGGGTAGACAGGTTCTGGATGCTGCTTTGTTAGCCAAAGGTGGTAGACAATGTTAGGTGAGGGAATATCATGTTTGGGTCTTTAAGCTGGATTTTGAGAAGGTCTATAACTGAGTTAGTTGGAGTACCCTTGATAAAGTTTTTGATTAAAAAGGTTTTGATACAAGGTGCAGAGGTTGGATTTCTGGTTTTATTTCTTCTGCCACTTTTGCTGTAATTATGAATGGGGAACCATAGTCTTGATTTCATGGAGAGAGAGGTGTTAGACAAGTGGTCTGTTATCCCTTTTTATTTTTATATTATTTTAATTTATTTTTATTTACTCTAGTGGTTGATTTGCTTATTAGAATGGTTTTGAGGGATTTTGATAGAGGTCTCATCAAGGGGATGTGGTTGATGTGGTTCTTTTTAGGAGCAAGATAGGGTAGTTTTGTGTATGTTCTTTTCAATCTTAAGATTTCTGAGGCTGTTTTTGGGTGGAAGGTTGATTTGAATAAGAGTGGTTTGGCTGGTTTGAGTGTGGATCCTCAAGTATTTTCTCTTGAGCTTCTTTAGCAGGGTGTCAAATTCTTCAATTGCCTCTTGCCTAGTTGGGTGTTCCTCTAGGGGGTAGCCAGAAGGTAGCTTCATTTTGGGACATTGTAACCTATAAGGTCTTTTAACTGTTTGGCCAGTTGGAAGGGCTTGTTCTTCTCTTTGGGGGGTCAAAATTATTGAGTCTTGTTTGTCCAATATTCCTATATATTATCTTTCCTTCTTTTAGATTTTGTTAGGAGTGACCTAGAGAGTAGAGAATGATATAAGGCGTTTTCTTTAGTCAGGTGTGGGAGAGATGAGAAGACCACCTTGTTAGTTGAGAGTTTTGCTGTAGGTCAAGAAGGTAGGGGATGTGGGTCTTGGTAATTTATTGTAAAAAATTGCTTTGGTAGTTAAAGGTTATGGCGATTTTCTCTATAGAATACTTTGTTATTGTTGAGAAAAGAAGAGATTAATAAGGTACTGACTTAATTAGTTAGCTTTCTGAACTATCTTATTTATAGACTGATAAGAGTAAAGTACTAGGAGAATATAACATAAGCCCAAACCTAAAAGCCTATATGCTTATAACACTCCCACAAGCTAGAACATAGATATTAATCATGCCCAGCTTGTCACAAATAAATCAATTCTAGTCCCATCAACAGCTTTGGTGAAGACATTAACTAATTATTTTTCTTATATGAACATATGATGTAGTAATTAGATTTTTCTAGATCTTGTCATGAACAAAATGACACTCTACTTCAATGTGCTTTGTTCTTTCATAGAACACAGGGCTGGATGAGATATGCATAGTAGCTTGATTATCACACTATAACTTCATTGGAAGAAATATGTTAAACCCAATTTCACATCGGAAATGTTTGAACTACTAAGATTGCTTGTTTAGATATAGCATGATATTTGCCTCTGCACTTGATTGTGTTATGACATTTTGCTTCTTGTTTCTCCAAGACACTAGATTTCCTAATACAAAGACACAATGTCCTATAGTGGATATTTAATCACTAGGTGATCCTGTCCAATCTACTCTTGAAGGCTTCCACCTGCACATGTCTATGATCAATATACATTATACCTTCTCTAGGAGTTTTTTGATGATATTTTACAATACGAACAAATGGATCCCAATGAATGGTGGTAGGTGAGGACATGAATTGGCTCATTACACTAGAATAGCTATTTCAGCATGTCATAGTTAGGTGATTTAGCTTCCCAACCAGTTGTTGATATTTCTTTAGGTCACTAAGTGTGTCACCATTGGTACCACAAGTTCTAATTTGGTTCCATAGATGTCTTGCAAGGTTTAGTTCCCAATAACCCTATTTCATCAAGTAGATCTTGTCTTCCTTTGTGAAAGGAGAATACCTCCTTTCGATCACATTACTTCAATATCCAAGAAATATCTCAATTTGCTTAGATCTTTAGTTTGGAATTGGTTTTGGAAGAAGCATTTCAAATTGCCATGTTCATTACTGCTTGTGATAACAATATAGTCAACATATACCACTAGTGAAATGCAACCGTCTCTAGTAAGTTTGAAAAATACTATGTGATCATAACTACTCTTCAAACCAAATTCCATGATTGCATTACTAAAGTAGCCAAACCACGCACTAGGTGATTATTTCTACCCCTATACGAATTTCTTCAATCTGCACATTTTCCCAAATTCTCCTTGAGCCGTAAACTCGGTGGTTACTCCATATATATTTCTACTAAGTCACCATGGAGAAATGTATTATTCTATTCAAGCTGATAGAGAGGCCAATCATTAGAGGTAGAAGGGAGATAAAAAGATGAACTGAGGTCAATTTTGTTGTCATCACCATAGGTTTGAGCATAGCCCTTAGCCACTAACAAGGCCTTCAAGTGGACAACAATGCCATTATACATGCATTTACAACCAGTAGATTGTCTATTAGTTGATAGATGGATGAGTTTCCAGGTGTTATTGTGATCAAGGGCCATCATCCATGGCCTTTATCTACTCATCATGGTTTAATGCCTTAAACACTGTTTGGTTAAGAGAAACATAGTCCAACGAAGAAACAGAGAAACAAGGTAAAGGTGATAAAGCATTATACGAAACAAATAATGAGAGAGGACAAGCACAAGTACGTTGACCTTTGCATAAGGCAATAGAAGTATCAATGTTAGGGTTTGCTGATGCGGAAGCAGGTGAAGTGGAGGAATCTACAGTGGTTACCTCCACAATGAGAGCAACTGATAAAGGAGGCTTCACTCACTGAGTGTAAACTTGTGTGATAGGCGGCTTCACAGGAAGAGAAGGAATACAATAATTAAGCTTATAAAGAAGAAAATCATTATCTTACTTGCATGAAGAAGAACCAAGTTGAGGGGAGAAACATTGATACCCCTTTTGAGCATGGGAGTAACTCATAAACAAGTACATCCGAACACCTTTGGTGGGAAAGGAAACAATGACGAAGAAGGAAACAATACTATATAAGGTCGTTGTCCATTTAAAATAGAGGATGGCATGCAATTAATGAAAGAAGCAACTAGATAAAGAACACGAGTCCAAAAATGTTTTGGTACTTTCATTTGAAACAAAGCACGAGCAACTGTCATAAGATGATAATTCTTCTGTTCAATTACCTCATTCTATTGGGACGTAACAACTCAAGATGATTGATGAATTATACCATGATCTCTTGTATAATTGGAAAAATGAGCTGCAAAGTATTCTTTAGCATTCACTTTGTAAAGTATGAATAAGACTAATAAACTGAGTATGAATTATAGCATATAAAGAAGTGAAAATGGTAAACAATCTAGAATGCCATTTTACTAATTATGGAGTAATCATCAAATAATGTAACAAAGTATTTAAAATCAAATTGGGAAGTCATAGGACAAGGACCTCAAACATCAGAATGAACATATTCAAAGAGGGATTCAACCATTTCATTGACTCTAGGAGGACAGGAAGCATGATGATGTTTGGCATACTAACATGACTTATAAGGTGAACTAAACATAGGCACTAATTCAGGACAAAGTTTCTTTGAAACTCCTAACAAGGGATGATTTGACTGACTATGGAGTTGAAAAATGGATGAATTGTTGGAACAAGCAAGGGAAGAAGGAAGTGAAGTTGCAACTTCATCCAAGAGATACAACCCATTAGATGCACTCCCTTTACCAATAATCTTCTGCGTCGACGTATCCTGAAAGACACAAGAATTAGGAAGAAAGGTTACCAAACAATGCAAAGTACATGTAACTTGACTAAGAGAAGGTAATTTCAAAGGAAATTGTGGCAAATATAGAGTAGAAGATAGTGGTAAAGAAGGAATAGGAGAGACACTACCATTCCCCAAAACCTTAACTACAAATCCATCAACCAATGTAACATTAAAATAGCTAAGAGATGAGTCAAAAGTAGATAGAATACCTTATTCCCCTGTTGTGTGATTAGTGGCACTAGAATCTATGAGCCAACAACGAGAACGTAGAAAGAAAAACATGTAGTTGGATTACATGTTTGACCAAACGAGGTAGTGGATCAAGAACATTGGCCTTGAGAGACTCGAAATTTAGTATATCTAACAAACTCATTAGTTGTCATTGAAAGAATCTTACCTTGTGATGAAGTTGCCAATGCCTCACTTGATTTTTTTTGCTATATTTTAACCTATTGTTACCAGAATCCTCAGACACTATGATTAACAAGGTTCTACACTCATACTCAACAACTTATTGGTTCACATTCTAAAAACTAAATAAATAACTCCTTGCTACTAAAAGATTGAAAAATTTCTTGGTTGTGATAAAAAAGGCGCTGCAGCTGTTTAGCACCACAAATGAACCCAAAAATAGCATATGCTAGTCATAAACAAGCTTTAAAAACCTTGGGTAGGTCCCCAAAATGAAGGTCGGCCTTCCTTGAGTCATAAATAGCTTCTTTGTGGTTTAACATCTAGATTTGAGCAAAAAATTGCATGCTACAAAAAAGTTGTGAATATTTCAATCTGGCATTTTTGCTGGCTTTCGAGCTTCAAACCACCCAACCATCATCATGGATGGTTTGGTTGGTGTAAGGTGCACATCCTACTAGGGGTCTTTTTTTTCCATCTAATTGTTAGGTTTCTAGGGTTCTTGGATTAGAAAGGCTTTGATACCAAGTTAGCCTCTTGAGCTATCTTATTTATATAGTTATAAGAGTTAGGTACATATAGTACTAAGAGAATATAACAACTTTAAAAGCCTATATACTTATAACGATTATGGCATTAGGTTATTGGGAGTAAGTATAGTTTAAATTAGGATGAGGGGGATGGTAACCCTGCATTTTGTGCAACTTGTGAAAGTCCTTGATATATCTTATAATGCGAGTTAGTGCATCTCAATGACGTGTGTGGAGATTGTAGGATTTGACTTGCTACACTCATAGTAAAGGAAATGCTTGGTTGGGTGATCATGAGATAGTTTAATTTTCTCACAAGTGTCCAATATTTATCAAGATTAAGTAAAGGCTCCCCTTGTCTAGGTAGGAGTTTAACATCTGGGTCATGGGACTTTTAACTTTCTAGTCTAGCATACTTGTCTCTTCAAGAAGATCTAAGACATACTTTCTCTAATAGATTGCAATACCAATATTGGACTGTCATGTCAATATTTAAGGAATACTTCAACATTTCCAAGTCTTTAGTCTAGAAATGGTTGAAGAGATATTGTTTGAGTTTGAAAATTTCTTCTTGATCATTCCCTGTCAATGTTGGGGTAGCACCTATTGTGGAGAAGATGGTGAAATCTCGTTTAAGGTGGTTTGGTCTTGTGTGGAGAAGACCTGCAGAAGTCCTAGTGAGAAGAGCAGATCAGATGGAGAATAGTCTGATAGTTAGAGGTAGAGGGAGGGCAAAAAAAACAATAGGTGAAACTATTAAGAATGGTTTAATAGTTAATAATCTATTTATTGATCTCATTCATGATAGGTTACTATGGCACCATTTGATCCATGTAGTCGACCCCATCTAGTGAAAAAATATTTAATTGTTGTTGATCATTTCCTGTAATGATAATGTTGTCTATATAGACAATTAGATAAATGCAACAGTATGATTGGTGTATATAAAAAATTGAGTAGTCGGCTTCATTATGAGTCATCTTGAAGTGTTGAACCATTGTGCTAATTTGGTTGAATCAACCTTGGGAAGATTATTTTAAACATAGATATATCTCTACAACATATATACTAGTCTAGATTCTTCCTAGGCAACAAAGCTAGGCAGTTTCCCCATGTACATTTATTATTTAAGGTCACCATGAAGGAAGGAATGTTTTATTTTAAGTTGATAGATAGGCCAATGCCGCATAGTGGCAATGGATAACATAAACCGAATAGAAGCAACTTTGATAATTGGAGAGAAAGTATCACTATAGTTTAATCCAAAAATATATGTGTAACCCTTGGCAACTAGACGAGTTTTAAGATGATCAATAGTTTTATTGGGTCTAACTTTAATTGTGTAAACCCAGCAACATCCAAACGTAGACTTGTCAAGAGGCAAACATGTTAATTTCCAATTGCCACTTGATTGTAATGCAGTCATTTCATCAACCATGGAATGATAAAGAGCCTCCTGTGAGGAATAGAAATAGAAGATAAAGACGAGATAATAGGAAGATGATAAACTATGATAACTCATAAAATTATAGACAAGAAGAGGATTACAAGAAGAACGAATACTTTGTTGAATGGCAATGGAAAAACTATTTGTAGGAGACGAGATAATAGGAAGATGATAAACTATGATAACTCATAAAATTATAGACAAGAAGAGGATTACAAGAAGAACGAATACTTTGTTGAATGGCAATGGAAAAACTATTTGTAGGATATAGGTTCAAAGTAGGATTTGAGGTTGGAGTTGGGTGTGAATTAGCAGGAACATCCACAGAGTCTGCTGGAGGAGCGGTGGAGGGACGACTATAGACCCGAAGACGTGGCATCAACTGTGAAGGGGAGTCCATTGGTGTCTCGAGCAATGGAATAATGGAAGGATCGGGACAGGGGACATGAAGAGTATTAGGGACAATAAATTGATCAACAGAAGTAGATGGCGAGTAATAAGGAGACTATTCGAAAAAAGTAATAGTTGCAAATATGAAGAACTGATGAGTTACGGGAGAGTAACACTTGTATCCTTTTTGGATTCTAGAATATCTCAAGAAGATGCATTTAAAAGATTTAGTTGAAAGCTCATCATGACCTAGGGTAATCATGACCTAGGGTAAGGTTATGAACAAAATAGACACACTCAAAAGACACAAGGAAGGAGATACTGACTTGGAAATACGAGAGAATGAGGAACCTAATTCTTGAGCACTAGGCAAGGCATGCAATTAATCAAGTAACATGCTGTAAGAACAAAATACTCTTGAAAGAAAGAGGAACGTGATGATAGATTAACAAAGTACAAGTTATCTCAATTAAGTGGTGATTTTTACGTTTAGCCATGCCATGTTATTGTGGTGTGTGAGCATGAGAAGATTGGTGAAATATACCTTGTGCAATCATAAAATTTTGAAAAGAGGGAGAAAAATATTCATGTGCATTATCACTTTGCAAAATTTTAATAGACATGAAATTGAGTACGAATCTCAATGTAAATTTTTTTGAAAATAGAGAACAATTCAGATCGATCAATCAAGTGTAACGAGAGTAATCATCAATAAAAGTAAAAAAAATACTTAAAATCCAGAGTAGAGCGAGTACGATTAGGTCCCCAAACATCAATATGACCAAAGAAAAGGGAGATTCAACTTTATTTTGAGAAGATGAATGGAAATGTTTATCCAACTGACATGAATCACAATCTAAAGATTGTAAAGACGAAAGACTTGGTGAAGCTGGGATGTTACAAATGATGGTGAAGCACAGTTAGAGAGTTAGAGGTAGTTCAGACAATTGGAGATGCAGGGATAATGAGGTGATATAAATCATGTAATTCATGTCTGGCCAATACTTTGATCCTGTATAAGCATAAAAGAACCATCAAAAGTGAACGAGCAATTAAGTGGTTGAATGAGTTTACTAACAGAGATGTGATTAAAGGGACAATTGGGAATGTAAAGGACATAATCAAGTGGTAGAGAAGGAAGGGGTTGAGCTTGACCAATACCTTTGATAATAGTTATAAAACCATTAACAAGAGTAACAATTGGAAGAGAAGATGAAATGTTAAGTTTTGAGAAAAGACGAGGGTTACTAGAGATATGATCGAAAGTACAATAGTCTAAAATCCAAGGCCTAGGAGAGGAGTATTGTGTAAGGCAAGCAACATGATTACTTGTTTGATCAACAGAAGCAATAGAACTAGCGGCATTTTTAGGAGGAATTACAGGATAGAGAATACCTAATTTATGGCATGGGGGAACAATAGAGAAAGTAGTCATTGTGTTTGGGTGAACAACATTGCTCAACAGTGGACCAATTTAGAAAGAAACACCATGAGTGAGGGTCAATCTGGCTTAAACTCTGACTAGGCAGCAAAGAAACACCACAAACAATGGTCAAATTGAAGTAAACGATGATTGGGCAACTACCTAAGGTGTTGGTTGGCACTTTCTGGATGGTTTGGTTTGGGCCAAAAAAAAAAGGACAAAGAACAATCCAAAAAGGGACCAACAACCAAAAACCACCACAAACAGGGATCAAATGGAGGAAACTACAACTGGGCAAACCTCTAGGTTGGCTTGTAGGAGTTTGTGGGTAGAGACAAACAAACAGTGATGTCTAGAAGTGTGTCATTCATGATTCGGCACGTGGTGTGGGTAGTGGCCGGGGTAGGTTTGATGACAATGGGTAGGCTAGTTTTGGGATTTCGATCAAAACCCAAATCTCCCTGAAGCAGAAGGCGTCTTTGCTAGTGGATGGAAAAAACAAGCCTAATTAGGTTTTTCTCAAGGTTCTGATACCACGCGAACTCAGAGAGAATAAGAGAAATATAAGAGAATGAAATGTTGTATGTGAGAGGGCCTTACACTGATCCTTGATATTTATAGGAAGGATTATAGACAAGACAATAATTATATATATAAATTAGCCATAATTACAGCCCTAATTATTCACTAAATCAAGGGATATGATAGCTACTCCTAATTACACATTAACTCATATAATATATTTACATTAATTCTAACGAAGTACATATAGTACTTGGAGAATATAACATATGCCCAACTTTAAAGCACATATACTTATAATAGTTATGGGAGTAAGTATAGTTTGGATCAGGATGAGTGGGATGGTAACCCTGCATGTTGTGCAACTCATGCAAGTCCTTGAAAACTTATTTGGCATGGAAATGATTTTTTCAGAATACTGGTTTTTTTAAGATAGGTGATGGGTTTGTATTAAGTTTTGGGAGGATACTTGGGTAGTTGACTTTCCTTTATCTCCGAACTTTCTTGGCCTTTATAGTCTTTCTTATTTTCATAGTTACCCTAGCTAGTGCTTTTTGTCTTTTCAGTATTCTATTTCTCCTCTTGGAATTTTCACGTTGTCAGGTATCCTACTAACAAAACTATTTGTGAATTGGAATCTCTTATGCCTCTTCTCAATCCCATATTTCCTTCCTCCAATTTAGATAGGAGAGTTTGAACTCTTGATTCTATTGGTGTATTTTCTTGTGAGTTAAAGAGTTACTAATTAGAAGAAAGGAATTGGGTCTTGAATCAGGCCCTAGAGGCAGGTCGGAACCAAAGCCCAAAATTAAGTGAAACCAATGAGCCTTTAGGTAGCCATTCTTGGGCTTTTAATTCTGTTGAGCCTACAAGAATCACCCAAGTTTTCAGTCAGCCCACTCAACTGAACCTAATGATCTACAAAAGGGGAATAAAATTTGTCAACCAGAAATGTTAGAAATATTTGTTGTGTATTATTCAATATTTACAGGGAATTTATACAAGTTACTGCAGCTCCTTTAATCATAGAGCATCTTGTGTGTGACAGATAAACAATAGTGATACAGCTCATTTAATCATGGAGAATATTGTGTGGCAGACAAACAATAGTGGGAGAAAGAAAGAACAATAATAGTGGACTGACCCTACTGACCCTATTTGGTCTTACAATCCAACACTCTCCCTCAAGTTGGTGTATAGATATCAAACATGCCCAATTTGGTAATTAAATATTCAAAATGTGATCTTGAGAGTCCCTTGGTAAGGATGTCAGCTGTTTGTTGATTTGAGGGTACAAAGGACATACAAATGATTCCAGCCTCAAGTTTTTCCTTAATGAAATGTCTGTCAATTTCAATATGTTTGGTCTTATCATGTTGGACTGGATTATGTGCTATGCTAATTGCAGACTTGTTGTCACAATATAGTCTCATAGGTCCATCCCAATTAATCTTCAAATCTTCTAGGATAATCTTCAACCAAAGTAACTCATATACCCCTTGGGCCATAGCTCGAAATTCTGCTTCTGCACTAGATCGTGCTACTACACCTTGCTTCTTACTTCGCCATGTCACAAGGTTTCCACCAAGAAATGTTTCATAGCAGAATTCTCCCCCTGAGGATAAGAAGGGACAAAATAGGGCTCATTTTCATTAAAGGTAACATCTGCTGAGACATAAAATTTTTTAGATTGGGAATGATAACACTTATATCCCTTTTGAGTTGGAGAGTAACCCACAAAGATACATTTTAGAGCTCTTGGATCTAATTTTCCTCTATTTGGACTATGAATATGAACAAATGATACACACCCAAATATTCTAGGAGTAAGATTATTTGAGTGTTGGAAGTTAGGATAAAAGGTAGAGAGAATTTCTATTGGACTTCTATATCTTAAGACTCTAGAGGGCAATCAATTGATAAGATGTGCCGCAGTAAGAATAGTCTCTCCCCAAAAGAATTTTGGCACATTTTTTTGAAAAAGTAAGGCACGGGTTGTCTCAAGAAGATGACCATTTTTTCTTTTTGCAACTCTATTTTGTTGAGGAGTGTATACACAAGATGACTCGTGTATGATCCCTTCCTGTTGGAAATATGGAGTTAAGACTTGATTGAAATAGTCTTTAGCATTATCTGATCAAAAACGTTTGATGCTAACTCCAAATTGATTTTTGATCATAGAATGAAAGTTTGGGAGAACACTATTAACATCAGATTTGTTTTTAAGCAAAAAGATCCAAGTAACACGAGTACAATCATCAATGAATGAAACAAACCATCGTGCCCCAGAGATATTAGAAATAGTAGAAGGCCCCCAAATATCACTGTGAATGAGATAAAAAGGAGTTGAGCATCTTTTATTACTTACTGAAAAAGGTACACGTTTGTGTTTAGCTAGCTCACACACTTCACACTGAAAATGTTCAATATTCAATCCTTTAAACAAAGAAGGAAATAAGATAATAAAGGTCCCAAAAGATGGATGTCCAAGACGTCGATGATAAAGCCAAATTTTTTCTTTATTAGATAAATGAGATTCAGAAATAAGGGATTGAGGTAACTTGCTTTGAGTGATGCTTGAATTGTTCAGTGTTTCAAGGTAGTAGATGCCATCTCGTTCTCTAGCATGTCCAATCCTCCTCCCCAAATCTTTGTCCTGAAAAGTACAACAATCATGGTAAAACATGACATTGCAACATAGATCTCGAGTGAGTTTTTGAATAGAGACAAGATTAGTGGATAATTTAGGAACATGAAGAACTTTTTTTAATAGGAGAGATGGGCTTATTCTGACATCTCCTATACCTGCTATAGTAGTCAAAGATCCATTAGCTGTGGCTATTTTTCTATTACTTGGGCAAGGAGAATATGTGCAAAAAACATTTGGTGAATAGGTCATATGATCAGTGGCACCTGAGTTCATGACCCAAGAAGCAGCAGAGAACTTATCCGAGACATGTAAATTGTAATCCAACAGAAATAGGAAACTCACCTGTATATGCTAATGAGCAAGTACCTGAGGGTTTATCAAGGTTGCAAATAAGGGTTCTCAACCTTTCTACCTCATCTTGATTGAGATAGACTGATTCTTGTGGTATTGTTGCTATGTGAGCCTGAGAATTACTTCTTGCATATCCTCCCTTCTGTCTTCATTCTCGACTTGGTGGTTTTCCATGAAGTTTCCAACATCGTTCTCGAGTATGACGTGCTTTCTTGCAATAAGTGCACCATAAGTTGTCCTTACCGTCAGCTTTATAGATTCTCTGTTGATCTGATTTTTCAACAATTAGTGCTTGCTCTGAGTTAGTTCCAATTTTTGCCACCATAGCAGAATTATTAGTACTTGATGGCTCAAGCATCAACTCTCTTCTACTTTTTTCACCACGCACTATTGCCACTATTTCATTAAAACAAGGAACTTCTTGTTTCCCAAGTATTTGAATTCGTACTTGGTCAAATTCTGGATTGAGTCCATCCAAAAAATCATAGACTCGATCTTGTTCAATGAAATCTTTTAGAATAGCAGCATCCTCAGGACACTTTGTTTTTATTGTCCTATAATGATCAAGTTCCTGCCAGAGAGATTTTAATTGATTGGCATATTCAGTAACTGACTTATCCCCTTGTTTAGCAGCTGTTGTCTTTACCTTTACCTCATATACTTGGGCAGTATCCTTAGCTTTAGAATATGTTTGTTGAACAGCATCCCAAATATTTTTGATAGTGGTCAAGAACATACAAGTATCACTGATTTGAGGAATCATTGAATTCCATAACCATGCCATAATCATGGAGTCTTCTTCATCCCATGCTTCAAATGTAAGATCTCCTGGCTTCGGTCCTGTTCCCGTAAGATGACTTAACTTATCTTTCCCTTTGAGTATGGTGCGAATAAGTTGAGACCATTTAAGATAATTCTTGCCATCTAGTTTGTAGGTAGCTTGAATATGTTGTAGTTCCCCGTACTGTTGGGTTTGGCCACTCCCCCTTGATTCAACAACCTCAGACATAATAGATATATATAGTCTTAATCCCTCTATTTTTTTTTTTTTCACTATGAGCAAAACCAGAGGAGAGTGTCTTCTGTGAAGGAAACATAGAAACAAAGGCAGCAAAACACTAGGAACAACAAAAACAGAGGATAGGTTTAGAGATGAAAAATAGAGAAAGAAAATACTAGGTGCAAGGTAAAACAAATACTCCAGCAATGAAGGCTGGGTTGGGAGTTGAGAACTTCAGCAATGAAGGTTGGTTTGGGCAATGAAGGAGTGAGATGGCTGGGCAATAAAGGCTCAGAAATTGATGTAGGAGTGGCAGAGACTTGCGATGAAGGAAGGTGGCTTGCAACAATAGTAGCAGAACAGCAGAGGTAACTAGTAATAAAGGCTGGGTGAAGGGCAATTAAGGTCGAAACCAGCTTGCAGGGTGATCCAATTAAGGCCAACAATAGATGGCTACCTACTTCACAGCTTCCACCAGTGAAGGAGCAGCAATGAAAGCACCAGCAGCAACAAGGCTAGAAACAACAAACAAAATGGGTTGTGATACACAGAAACTACAATGAAGGCAGAGGAGGAAAACACTAGGTGCAAAGTAGGGAAAAACTCCAGCAATGAAGGAAACTGCAATGAAGGCAGAGGAGAAAAACACTAGGTGCAAAGCAGGGAAAAACTCCAGCAATGAAGGCTGGAAGGAAGGCTCAAAGAGCATAACCTGCCTCTGATACCATGTCAACCAGAAATGTTAGAAATATTTGTTGTGTATTATTTAATATTTATAGGGAATTTATACAAGTTGCTGTAGCTCCTTTAATTATAGAGAATCTTGTGTGTGGCAGACAAACAATAGTGATACAGCTCCTACAACTCCTTTAATCATGGAGAATATTGTGTGGCAGACAAACAATAGTGGGAGAAAGAAAGAACAATAATAGTGGACTGACCCTACTGACCCTATTTGGTCTTACAATCCAACAAAATTGGATTTTCTTCCTCGTCTTCTTTGGAGAAGAAAGAGAATAGAGAGAGCGGCTACCAACGACTCATCAAGGCTGAGATGGTGTGAAAGAGAGAACTGCCTGTGCTTCTGATGTAATGAGAAGTTTGGGGACAATAATCAATGCGGAAACCCGTAATTACATGTGCCACTGCTGACAGAGGATGAAGATGAAGTGGAACGGATAGAAGGGAAAATTTTGAGTAAGAAAAAGCCACTAGACATAGTTTTAATTTCTCACTTTGAGGGCAAGTTGAAACTTCAAAGATGGGGTATTGATGGACCCTTCGATTAGTGACTAGGCAGCAGGGATCTGGTTCAATGTGAAGGTAGGGGACATCTGTACTGTTAATGGGAGGCTCTAAAAGAAGTCAGTTAGGGAATACATGTTTAAAAAGGGGCTGAGGGAGAGGCAGAAGACTGGCAAAATGTGGTTGAAATTGTGGGGGAGACATGTATCACTCTCGAAGTGCCAGAAATTTTCTTTCTGATTTATTTTCCCATAGGCCATTCTGGTATCAGATATTTGCCTCTGTTTTCCTGTTTCTAATTTTTCTGTGTAAGCTAATTTCATCCTATATTGGTGGTTTCGATGTTGAGGAGTTTTTTCTAGTGTATTTCTGTTTGGGTTCCCATCAATCTAAAACAACTCAGAGGACAAGTCATATGTTTGTATAGCAATACTTAATATAATTGATAATACTTCTGATTGTTCTTGGAAATTCCACTTTTTCAGAAATTTGAATGATAGAGTGGTGAGCTTCAGTCTCTTTTGGCTTTGATTGATTCTGTTCATTTTTCTTCTAATCATGATTTGAGAGTTTGGAACCTTGACCCTTAAGGTGTTTTTACATTCAAATCTTATTTTCAGTTTCTCACTCGTTCTCCTACAAGGGAGAGATGTGCTCTTGATAAGCCTATTTGGATATCTAAAACTCATTCTAAGGTCTAATCTGTTTGGAAAACAATACCCAAGAGGGTTAATACTAGTGACATGCTGCAGATTCGTTGGCCCCATTATAACTCTTTCACCTAGTATGTGTGTTATGTGTAGATCGGAGGCTTTACCTCACTTATTTCTCTCTTGTTAAACTGTGAATTATCTTTGGAATAGGTTATTTGGTATTTTTGGTGAGAGCTGGGTTTGTCCTAGTTCGTTGGCACAGTTTCTTCAAATTTGTTTTCAAGGATTTGTTAGGAAGAAGGAACAGAAAGCCTTATGGCAATGTGCAGTCTATGGGATTTTGTGGTTCTTGTTGTTGGAAAAGAATGCTCGCATTTTCAAGGGCATTTTCTCACCATTAAACCTGTTATGGAATAAAGTTGTGTATATGGCTTCTCTTTGGTGTTTAGTGCGTGGTTTATTTAAGGGTTTCACTATTTTGAATGTGCAAAGAGATTAGACAACTCTTTTCCACTAATTATGTTTCATAGGGCTTCTTTTCTTTCTCTCTATATTGTTTCTTTTAAGTTTTTTTTCTCCTGATTTTGAGGATATCTTATCCTCCTCCTTCCTACACTGTTTTTCTCTTTCTTGTCTAATACAATTTCTTCTTTTATCAAAAAAATATAATTGATAATAATGACATGATGCAGATTTGTAGACCAAATACAGTCCTTTCCCTTACTATTTGTATTATGTGGTCTATATCCAAAACAATAGCTCACTTATTTTTACATTGTTGGATTGGTACTTCATTATGGGATATGTTGTTTGGGATCCTTCGTCAATATTGGGTGTGTAATTTAGAGCTATTTCTTTTGATATGTTTTAGAGGTTTTGGAAGAAAAAAGGATGTCAAAGAATTATGACAATGTGCTGTCTTCGCTCTAATTCATATGCTTTTTTGGAGCAGCTATGTGATTTCATCAATTATGATTTTTTTTGGCTCTTTAATGCTGCAGGTTTCCTCTATCAAATCTGGATTGTGGAACAGCATCTATGATTCCTTCCAAGCTATCAGCTATAACGATTTAACTAACTCTCACACCAACAAGGATTCTGAATACCAGACCATAGATGTTGAACCAAGGGTAGAAAATGTACCAGTTAAAATGAACGCTGCCTCAGAGAATATAAATTGTGAGTTTATTTACATTTAAATCTAGCTTTGGTCGAATAATTTTGTAGTGGTCATCTATACTATTGGCCATAGTTGTCTTACTTTTCTGTAGTATTTCCTTTCAAAAGAACCACAACTTGTAACTTGGGCAGCTCTACTTGTGGCAACAAGCTTCAAGAAGAACAACAAACAAAGAACAAATAACTTGAATAAAAGCTCAACTGAACAGCCATGACCTCAACCAACAATTTGCAGTTAGAACTTGGTCATGGACTGGGCTAGGCGAGGCTTGGGCCCAAGCCTAGTGGATTCTATCTGCATGAGCTTAGACCCAGTTCCAGGCCCATTGTCATGGGATGGGCCATGGAGGAAGCCCCTGGGTTTGGCACATTATCACAATTCATTCTTCTTAGTAATAAAAAGGCAAGTTAAATTTACAAAAAAAGAAAAAGAAAAAAGAAAAAAGAGGATACAAGTTAAATAATAAAATTAGCACAATTTGGCTGAACACACAACTATCAGCTTGAATAATAGTTTTCAATGATTTTTTAGTGTAAAAATATATAATCCAATGATTTTTAAGAAGTTGATGTTTAAAAGTATGTTTTATTGGGCTTTGGGCCTAAGTAACTTGTGTTGGGCTCAGATTCGGGCCCAATCCATTTTATTTTCTTTTAAATCTCAGCTCAAGGATAGCCAAGTCTGGACCATGATCAGGTTTTGAACAAAGCTATGAAATCCTATTAGATCTTGTCAAAAGTGGGCTTCTATTCATCATTCAAAATGATATTCACCAAGCTTGTCAATTCCACCTCCAAGATAAAGAAACTGAGTTTCACCTCAAAATTCAAAGCAAATAAAACAAAATATTTTGTGGATCACACCAAGTGTGTAAAGGTAGATATAATAATTAATTAATGGAGAACATCAGCAAAATTAAAATCTATATATGGGAATACAAATCAAAATAGTTATTCTTTTCACAAAATATTTCTTGTATATATATTTATATCATATTTGGGAACTGTTTTTTGTTGTAATCTGCATTACAATTCTTCAGTCCGGATCAGGTCAAGTGATTGCTTGATTTGATGATTTAAGTTTGGTGATCAATTTTTGGTGTTCTATTAAGAAATAGAAATTCTGTTTTTTGAAAAGAGTTATTAATTATTTAGCAAAGAAATAACATGAATTAATATGTAATAATTGTTACAATTAATAATTTTATTACTAAAGGAGACCTTGGAAGTTGGAATGTGAAGACTTTCACTTTTAAGTAAAGATATTTGATTTAATATCGAAAATTAGAAACAAAAAGTTGAAATAGAAAGGGCAGTTTGAAAAGGTTGTAGTAAAGGCATTCATTTTCATCATAAAAGGGTGCAGTAACGGCCACTTCTTGCACTTGTGTCATTCGAAGAGGGTAATGCGGTGAACAAACAGATGATGTGGGGCCACATTGATCAGGCTGGGTATGTTCCATGTGTGGCCTGATCAACCTATAGGTAAATAGGCTTAAGCCTTGTAGGTGACATTTAGGCCTATAACTTTTTTTTTTTTGGGTACTGTGGCGCCGTTTGATCCATGTAGTCGACTCCACCTAATGAGAAAATGTTTAATTATTGTTGTTGTTGTTGTTTGGGTCTAGGTACTTAACTCATTGAGTTGGGCCAGGTAGGTTCATGGGCTGGTGAAGCCCATTAATAGATCTATTTGCAGTCAAACAAGGATGAAGTAGTCTTTTCCTAGGTTGCTCCTTCTCACGTGCAGGTAGTGTTTGGTATTAGTAATCTTTTAGGATTTCTGGAGAAGTGAGGTAGGAAATTTTTTTTTCTTACGTTTGGTATCAGAGATAAAATTTCAATTCTAAGAATAAAAAATTCCCGAAAATGAAAATTTATGAAGGAAAGGGATCAATTTTATTCCCACATGTGATGGTGGTAATGGGAAAATTTTGAGGGGGTGGAATGATTTAACTGCCCTCTACTCTTTTTTGTGAGAATACAATAATTATTTTTAAGAAAGTGAAGTGACAACAAAACGTATTTTTTCAATTTTTATGAGAATATCATTTTTGAGAATGTAACTTTTGTGAAGAATGACGCCGGAGAAGAGATAAAATAATACTTCCAGTTTTTCATATATGAGCAAGAGGAAACTGCCGGGATTTATATACACATCCTGGACAGTTAGGAATCCCGAACAAACAGGGATTAGAAGATCGAAAAATAAGCAACTAGATAATTCCTAATAGAAGCCGGAAACATAGGCCTAAACGAAAATAAGAAACAAGATAAATCCTAATAAAAGCAGAATAAAATAAATAAATGCTCTTGGATTTCCTGGGCCGAATATTCTTCATCACTCCCCCTCAAGCCGGATTATAAATATCAAACAAACCTAGCTTGTAAGTCATTCTTTCAAATATGGGCCTTGATAGAGCTTTTGTAAGAACATCCGCTGTTTGGTCTCTTGAGGCTACATAAGGGATGAAAATAGTTCCATCTTCAATTTTTTTATTTATGAAATGACGATCAACTTCCATATGCTTTGTTCTATCATGATGAATTGGATTATGAGCTATACTGATGGCTGCTTTGTTATCACAATATAGCTTCATAGGTTCTTCCCTCTTAATTTTAAGTTCTTCTAGAAGTAGTCTTAACCAAATTAGCTCACTAACTCCATTAGTTAATGATCTGAATTCTGCCTTAGCACTGCTTCTAGCCACTACATTTTGCTTCTTACTCCTCCAAGTCACAAGATTTCCCCAGACATATGAGCAATAACCTGATGTAGACCTCCTATCTGTTATTGAATTTGCCCAGTCAGCATTAGAATATGCTTCAATATCCCGTGATTGTCCCTTCTTAAAAAACAACCCTTTTTCTGGGCATCCTTTAAGATACTTCAAAATTCTGATGACAGCATCCAAGTGTTCTTCATGAGGATCATGCATAAATTGACTCACCAGACTAACAGCATATGCTATATCAGGTCTAGTATGAGCTAAATAAATAAGCTTACCAACTAGTTTCTGATATCTACCCTTGTCCACTGGTGTGCTTGTCTTCTGTTCTCCAAATTTAATACTTGGATCAGTAGGAGTATCAACTGACTTACACCCTAGTAGTCCAGTTTCTTGTAATAAGTCAATGGTGTATTTCTTCTGAGAGATAGAGATTCCATATTTATTCCTAGCAATCTCCATTCCCAAAAAATATCTGAGCATACCCAAATCCTTGACTTCAAATTCCTTAGCCAATTTCTCCTTTAAAGATATTATCTCCATAACATCATCACCTGTTACAATAATATCATCAACATAAAAAATTAGAATGGTGGTCATATCTCCTTTGTGTTTAAAAAAGAGTGTATGATCAGAATGAGCTTGCTTATATCCAATTTGAAGGATAGCTCTGGTGAACCCTCAAACCATGCTCTAGGAGATTGTTTCAGACCGTAAAGAGATTTTTTCAACTTATAAACTTGTCCTTCTTGACTTGGACTTTTGAAACCAGGTGGTAACTTCATATAAACTTCTTCTGTCAGATCTCCATTAAGAAAATCATTTTTTATATCAAGTTGATGAAGATGCCAATCAAGATTAACAGCTATGGAAACAAGAACACGAATAGTATTAAGTTTAGCATCCGGAGCAAAAGTCTCCTGATAATCAATTCCATAAGTTTGAGTAAAACCTCTTGCCACTAAACGTGCTTTATACCTCTCAATCTCACCATTGGATCTATATTTTACTGTAAACACCCACTTGCAGTCTACAGGTGTAGCATCTCTAGGTTCTTTAACCACCTCCCATATCTCATTTTTCTTGAGAGCTTGCATTTCTTCTTTTATGGCTTCCCTCCATTCTGGTTTAGTAAGAGCTTCTTCAATGCTCTTTGGAATTTGAGTTTCTTCTAATTTAGATACAAAAGCCTTCATGGAACCAGATAAATGACCAAGCGTAACATAGTTAGCTATGGGATGTTGAGTACATGTACGAGTTCCTTTTCTCAAGGCAATAGGTAAGTAATATGAGTCTTCCAAAAAATCAGAATTAGTATCATTACCTGAATTTGGATCGGATTCATGGCAGCTTTCAGGAGCATTGGGGGCTGATTGATGTTTCCTTCGAGTATACACACGCAGATGAGTCATAGGATGATTTTTCTGGAGCTGGACATCACTGTTTTGATCAAAGGTTTGGATTTCTGGGCTGCTGTCAGGGCTGTCAACCGGGTTACTGGTTTCAGGGCTGCTATTTTCTGGTTTTTCAGGTAAAAAATCCAGGTCTGGGTTATCTATTGTTTGTTCAGCATGTTGAATTTGTCTAGGGGTTAAATTAGGAGTAAAACCAGGGATAGATAAGCTGTTATTTTGGTCAAGAATGGGAGAGGAATTGTCCAAAAAATTTCCTTTATAGTTTTCCTCTCCCCTGAAGGGAATTTTTTGAAAAGTAGGGTATGTTTTCAAAAAAGGTAAGGTCTATAGTCACCAAGAATTTTCTTTTTTTTTTAGGGATGTAGCACTTGTATCCTTTTTGATTGGCTGCATATCCTGAGAATATGCATTTATGTGATTTTGGATCAAGTTTGTTGTGGTTTAGTTCATGATTATGGACAAAGGCTGTGCACCCAAATATCTTTAAGGGAAGAGTATTAATGGCTCGGTTTTTTGGAAAGAATTTGGAGAGAGTGTCTAAGGGTGTTTGGAATTGTAGGACACTTGTAGGCATTCTATTTATTAGGTAACATGCAGTGAGAATGGCATCTCCCCAATATAATTTTGGTGTATTCATGGATATCATAATGGATCTAGCTATTTCTAAAAGATGTCTATTTTTTCTTTCAGCAATCCCATTTTGTTGGGGAGTGTAAGCACAAGTGCTTTGGTGTATAATTCCATTCTCTTCAAGGTAGTTGCCTAAGGTTTGGTTGAAGTATTCCCTTCCATTATCTGTGTGTAGGATTTGTATGTTTGTAGAGAATTGAGTTTTTACCATATTATGGAAGTTTTTGAAAGTTTGTTTCACCTCGGATTTATCTCGAAGTAAATATAGCCAACAAACTCGTGTGTGATCATCGATGAATGTTATAAACCATGGTTTTGAATAAAGATTGTTAAATCGTGATGGTCCCCAAATGTCACTATGAACCATAGCAAAAGGTTTAGTTGCTCTATATGGCTTGGATTTATATATGGATCTGTGATGTTTGGCCAATTGACACGTTTCACATTGAAAGTTGTCATCTTTATTGAATAAAGAAGGAAACAAATGTTTTAAATATGTAAAACTAGGATGGCCTAACCTAAGATGCCATAACATAACTTGACTTGACTCTGAGAAATTTGAACTTGTGGTTAAAGCTTGTTTATCATCATTCAAACTAAAGTAGTATAGCCCTTCATGCTCCCTAGCACTACCAATTCTCCTCTCCAAGCTCTTGTCTTGAAAAATACAACCTTCTTGTGAGAAAAGCACATTGCAATTATAATCTTTTGTAATCTTGCTAACTGATAAAAGATTGCAAGTTAAAGTTGGAACATAAAGGACAGATTTTAGGGTGAGGTTTGGACTAATCCAAATGTTTCCTATTCCAGCAATTGGGGATAAAGAACCATAAGCAATTCTTACTGTTGTAGGGCTGGAATAAGGAGTATAGGTGGTGAATAAATGATGATTACCTGTCATGCGATCTGATGCACCAGAATCAATGACTCAAGGTTCAATTTTTGTGTTGGTGCAGTGAAGAGTTGTAGAAAATTTACCTCTTTCTGGGCAATAAGAGAGATATCAGTATTTTTCTCTAGGTTAAGCAATTTATACAGCTTATCCAGCTGTTCACGGTTGAGATTGAGACCTCCTAAATTTTCACTCCCCTTCTGTTCAATCTGGATAGCGCTGTGATATGCCTTATTGTCTCTAGGTTGCTGTCCTTGTTGTTTTTCACGATTCTGGTTGTTCTGAGGCTTCCCATGTAACTTACAACAAGTCTCTCTAGTAT
Organism: Gleditsia sinensis; assembly: GCA_037074535.1. NCBI lineage: Eukaryota > Viridiplantae > Streptophyta > Magnoliopsida > Fabales > Fabaceae > Gleditsia > Gleditsia sinensis. The sequence continues at coordinate 10,163,586 of CM073475.1, read as the reverse complement.
GATTGGTTTTCTGACAATAGTCACACCAGAGATTTTCACGTTTTCCACGCCTGTCTTCTTCCCTTCAGTTCTGTTTATAACTTCTGGATACCAGGGCAGCAGCATCTACTTGACTAATACCTTGGTATTCTCCCAACATCAATTTTCTTCTACTTTCTTCCCTTCTCACAGCAGCAAACACCTCTTCAACCCGTGGCATTGGGCAAATTCCTAAGATTCTTCTCCTAACCTCATCCAATTCTTTATTCAATCCAACAAGAAAGTCATAGGTGCGGGTTTTTTCAACCAATTTGATGTACTTGTCTTGGCATTTATCACACCAATCATTTGGCTCAAATAAATATAATTCTTGCCAAAGCTTGGTGAGAGTAGTAAAATAATCTATGACACTCAAGTTTCCTTGTTTAAGGTCTCTAGCCTTATCTCTCAATTCACACAATTGTGCTGAGTTTTCTAGATCAGAATAAGCAATCTTCACCTTATCCCAAATATCTTTGGCTGTTGGATAGATGAGATAAAGAGCTCCAATATTCTCTTCCATGGAATTAATGAGTCATGACATAACAAGAGCATTTTGGGTATTCCAATTATAATACTCTGGGTCCGTGAGAGCTGGCTTCGGAATGGTCCCCTCAAGGAATCCAATCTTTCCCTTGCCTCGGATAACTATCTGGACCATTGCAAAAAATTCTTCCCATTGAGCTTGTAGGAGGTGATTGGGTGAGAGAAAGAGTCGATGGAGGTGGTAAAGTAGTTTGAAGGAGCTAGGTTGATTGTAAGGTTTTGGGCAACGGAATATTCTTCCTGTCCGTCCTTGCTCAACCCCGTAAGCGCCTGCCTATAGTTGGTCATTATCTCCTCTCAACGGCGCGCGGCTCTGATACCATGTGAAGAATAACGCCGGAGAAGAGATAAAATAATACTTTTAGTTTTTCATATATGAGCAAGAGGAAAATTGCCGGGATTTATATACACATCCTGGACAGTTAGGAATCCCGAACAAACAGGGATTAGAAGACCGAAAAATAAGCAACTAGATAATTCCTAATAGAAGCCGAAAACATAGGCCTAAACGAAAATAGGAAACAAGATAAATCCTAATAAAAGCAGCATAAAATAAATAAATGCAATATTTTGGATTTCCTGGGCCGAATATTCTTCAACAACTTTTTTGTGAATAAAACTTCTCATGAATTAAACACCACCTTAGGGTGTTTACTCTAGGTGGTTTTCACTCTAGTAGTCCTTAATCCTATGGGTATAGGGTAGGAAAGGTTGCTTGTTCCTGCTGTGTAGGTGCTTGCACTGGGAGTCTTTCACTCTAGACCCTTATTAGGTAACCCTTTCTGCGTTAGTCGGCTTGCAATAAAAGCATCTTACGACTTGAGCTAAGAGGAGAGTTCATCTCAAAAAACTAACCTAAAGTAGAAGAGTACACCACAGTATTGGTCACCAGAAAGAGAAATTCATGAAATGCAGTAGAAAAGTGGAGGCAGAACAAAAGAATAGTAAAATGCCAAAATCCATGCCAAAACGAGGCCAAAAAAGATGTTAGGAAGGCTGGTTGGCCCATTTTAGGCATGTTGATGGGTATGTCAGCGACTCATGAACCCTCACATACCATGTAAAATTCAGGGTAAAAACTGAAATGTGATGAATGGAAGTTTTGTACACATACTCGTACTGTGGCAGCCCCTTCTCTGATTTTTCATTCTATGAAAATAGAGATTAACTACAAGATAGGCTCCTAAAAGTAATGATAAAAGATAATTACACAAAAATAGGGGAATAAAATGGAATGCAGAAAATTGTTAGGATACAGGGTAAGGGTGTCCTAATATGTAGTTTCTTACTCTAAACAACAGAAACAATCTCTAGAGAAAGAAATTAACAGAAAAGGAAAATTAGGAGATGAAGAAAGAACTCCAACTTGGCAATTCAAGTAGGTCAGCCACCCCCAATTCCTCCCAAATCCTCCTTGCCTTCTCTAACAGCCTTCCACCACTTTATTCTCCCCTCTAACTACCTTGGAATTACCTTGGTTAACTGTTAACTCCATTTCTGCCATCTGCACCACTTTATTCTCCTATGTGGAAAGGCTAAATAAGATCACTAACTTATTTAGTCAGGCCCTCTATATGCCTATTTATAATTAGAAATTAGGTCAAGAACATTTGTAGTACAACTAATACAAGTACAAACTATTAGTCACTAACACACTTATTTTAATCTAGCCATCAATTTTACTTTACTTTTTAACTTTGCCTCAAACTGAAGATTATACAAACTTTAGCTTGTTACTCATAATAAACAAATAACTAACAACTAAGTCTTTTCTTATTAAGTTGAGTCGGTTATATAGATCAAACGACACCACAGTGACCCCTATTATAAATGAGGTTAACAGAGAGATTATTAAAACTTGTTACTCATAAAAGTCAATTAAAAAAAAGCCTAAAATACCATACTTTTTCAAGAACTTCAGCCACTAGTACTTCCTCTTACGATGTCCTCGATAGACAAACAATTCCTAGAATTCCTTGACCTACTTCCCATGAGCAGCCCCCTTGACATTCTACCAATTGTTTTATTTGGCCTCATCGTTTGACACATGACACAGCTCCCCGAATTCTTCAACCTACTTCCCTTGTGTAGTCTCCTCAACCTTCTTCCATTTGGTCCCCACAACTTGGGTTGCTTACCAACACCCAATCACAGAACTCTAGTGGTGCTGAAACCTTCAATATGTTAAGACTCCAATAAGACTTCAAAAACTTAAATAAGAAACAAAACCAAATTATCACAAATAAAACATAAAAAAAATCTCAACCGTAAGAACTACAGCAAGCCCTCTACATAGTGAGACCGCCATTAAGCTTTGTAGTGAAGATATAACACATACGAAGCCTTCCATATAGGGAGACCACCAAGAAGCTTGTAGCAAAGAGACTTGGCTTGGGTAATAGCAAACAGATCCCTGTTGTTGACTTTCTCAGCATATAGCTCAATGCTAAAATCTCTTATGTACCACTGAGGTAAGTTCCGTGATTTTCCTACCCTTCTCACTTGGTACATTCTAGGTTTAGGTGGCACTGATAATGATCTCAATGTTCATCAAAGTAACTCTAACCCCGACACTAGAGTATCCATCTTTAGTTCTCGAGTCAAAACCTTAGTAAGCTAAGCAAAGAAAACTCCATTGGCAAGGAACTTTCTCTTGCTCATCTGAGTCACCATTGTTGCAGTGGAGGGAAGATGCGGAGGCGAACATGGTTGTTAAACTCTCAATTCAACTTGTAAAATCATACTAGCTTGAGAGTTTAGGTTCTTCAATGTAGTCAACTTGCATCCCAACTCGTAATGAAATTGGATGAACTTGGTTTTAAACTCATGAACTTGAGAAAAATTGCGAGTTCAAAACTGAGTTCACAATACTAACCTAATACTAGTTATAAACCATTTTTTGACTGTATAAACTTGGCAGCCATTTGCCCAAATACTTAAACCATTTTGCTTGTTGCTATGACCATTGTTGTTGCATTAAATAGCACTCTGACCATTGTTGTTGCTTCTCCTTTGTCCTTGTCCATTGATCTCTCTACCTAATTGAAGCTCATGACGATCTTAATCACTCATACTTGTTTGACCCAGAAGAGATGAATGATTTCTAGTTGAAGGGCTGAATTCTTAACCCATTGCTTTGTTCTATGTATTTTGCTATTTGGTGTTGGGGTCTTGGGTAGAACAGAAGATAAGGAAGATGAAAGGAAAATAAATATGATAATGGATGATAACAGGCAACGTGTCATTGGTTGAGAGAAATAAAATGTGATAATGGGCTATTTAGAAAAGTAGAATAGAAAAGAAATTCCTCTCTTTTTATTTTAATCATAGAATGGGTACATGATTATATAGGGAACTTGGCAGAAAAATTGCCAAGATATCAATCCCTAAAAGATCACTATAAATCTCCTAAAAAATAGGAAGGGATATTCTCCTAAAAAACAGCAACAAATATTAAGATAATCACCCAAGATTTTAGGGAAAAATTCTCCCCCAAAAATCCTAATAGATACGGTAAACAAAAAAGGCAACAATAATTAACACAAAATTAGGAAACAAATCCTAGATCTCGTGACATCCCCCTCAAGCTAGATTTTCAAGATTAAACATTCCCAGCTTGCTAATTAGTTTGTCAAACTGGCTTCTTGAAAGGGTTTTGTCAAGATGTCAATGACTTGATCCCCTGTTGACACATAGGTTATGCATAGGGTTCTATCTATCTTCAATTTTTTCTTTGATAAAATGCCTATCAACCTCCACATGCTTTGTCCTGAATAGGATTGTTCGAAATATTTATAGCAGCCTTGTTGTCACAGTTGAGTTTTAAGGGATGTTTCATTTTTGCTCCTAGTTCTTCCAATAGCATTTTTAGCCATAGGATTTCACAAGTACCGTGGGTTACTGTCCTTAGTTATGCCTCAGTGCTACTCTTGGCCACTACAAACTATTTTTTGCTTCTCCAAGTGACTAGATTCCCCTACACAAAAGTGCAGTACCCTGAGGTTGACCTTTTATCTTTACTTAAACCTGCCCAATTAGCATCTATGTAGCTTTCAACACTCTTGGATTTTTTTTTTTCAAAGAACATTCCCTTTCCTAATGTTCCTTTTAGATATCTTAAAATGCGTAGGATTGCTTCCATGTGTTTTTATAGAGTGTGCATTTACTGGTTGACCACACTCACGGCAAAAGCAATGTCTAGCCTGGTGTGGGAGAGAGAGATTAGTTTCCCAACTAGGTGCTGGTACCTCCCTGTATCAACGGGTACCTTTTCTTCTATCCTTCAATTTATTCATGGGATCTATGGGAGTGTCAATGGATTTGCAACCTAGCATCCCAATTTCTTTTAGTAAATCTAGAAAATATTTTCTCTAGGTAACAAATATCCCTCTTTGGTTTCTGGCAACCTCCATACTGAGAAAGTAACGTAAGGGTCTAAGGTCTTTTATCTTGAATTCTGCAGCTAGCTTAGCTTTTAGTTTGATTATCTCATGAATATCACTCTCAGTCACTATAATGTCATCTACATAGATTATAAGGATTGTGTTTCTTCCCTTCTTGTGTTTGTAGAAAAGAGTATGGCCAATATGGGTCTATTTGTATCCTTTCTGCAATATAGCTTTAGTAAACCTCCTAAACCAAGCCTTGGTGACTGTTTCAGTCCATAGGGGCCTTGTTTAGCCTACAGACAATTCTACACTTCTAGTTTTTATCAAATCCTGGTGGAAGGTCTATGTATACTTCCTTCTTCAAGTCACTATTTAGGAAATCATTCTTTTCATCAGTTGATGTAGTTCCCAATCCAAGTTTGTAGCAGTGAAAATGAGAACCTTGATAGTGTTTATTTTAGCAACCGGGGCGAAGGTTTCATTGTAGTCAATACCATGGGTTTGAATGTAATCTTTTGCAAATATTGGCGTCTTATATCTCAATGGTACCATCAGATTTATATTTCACATAAAACATCTATTTGCAGCCCACACTGGAGTTTTTTCTAGAGGTTTCCTCACGAGGTTCTAGGATTGGTTTTTTTTTTTTTTCAGAGTTCGCATCTCTTCCATCACAGTTTTTCTCTATTCTTGGATATCTCTAGGCATCTCTTCTTTAGACTGGTTAGAGATAAAGGCTTGGAAAGGAGCAGATAAGTGATTATAAGAGATATAATTGGAAATGGGATGCTATGTACAAGAGTGATGTTTCTTTAAGCTATAAGCCAGTTAAGATCACTAACCTCAGTTGTTGCCTTAGTCTCATGAGTATGGCTAGGTGTAGAGTCCTCAGTATTTTCGATTCTCTTTGACTGATCCCTCCAAGTGTAAACGAGGAGCTCAGGTTGTGAATCCTTTCTAACTTCACAATCACTTTCATCTTCAGGTTCATCTTGGTTAGGAGGTTCAGGTATAGGGAATTGGTTGACAGGTATAAGATCAAGAAAGACATTAGGTTCAGGCACGGGGACAGGTATAGGTTCTGGTTGAGGGCATTGGTCCATGTCACAATTAGGCTCCTAGCCAAAGATTTCCCTTTCAATCCTGGTCTCATCTTCATCCCCCCCCACGGCCGGAAAGGAATTTTTTTGATAGTAGGCTTGATTTTCATAAAAGGTAACATTCATAGTGACAAAGTGTCTCTATTTTTCTGGTGGGTAGCGTAATACTCCAAAAAAAAATACAGGGATGAGCAAATATATCAAATTTGTTACAGTTGTGAATATGAACATGGACAAAGGCCTAACAATTGAAAACTTTGAGAGGTAAGGAATCAATGGACTTAGTGTGTGGAAAAGATTGAAGGAAGTGATTTAGAGGGGTTTTGTAGTTGAGAATCCAGGTAGAAAGCCTGTTAATGAGGTATTAGGGCCCCTAGAAAGTTTTGGAAGATTTTTTGCAATCATAATGAATCGGGTCACTTCAAGAATATGTTTGTTTTTTCTTTCAGCAACCCTATTTTGTTGGAGAGTGTCCACATAGAAGCTTTGGTATATGATACCATTGTGTAGTAGGTATTCACCAAGGATGGAGTTGAAGTATTCCCTTCTATTATTAGTGCAAAGGACTTGAATTTATGCTTGATATTGATTTTTTATCATAAGATGGAGTTATTTGAAGGTTTGGGTTGCCTTATTATTATTTTTTTAATAGATAAATCTATATGACTCGTGTATGATTATCAATAAAGGTAATAAATCATTTTTTTTCAGTTGTATTGAGAATGCGTGAGGAACCCCATATATCGCTATGAATCAAGACAAATGGTTTGAAGGATTTATATGGTTGTGTGGAAAAATTTGTTTTATGGTGTTTGGCCATTTGAAAAATCTCACACTAAAATATATCTTTATTCTTATAAAGGAAAGAATACAAATGTTTCATGTAAAAAAAGTTAGGATGTCTTAACTTAGAATGCAAAAGAATAACTTGTTTTCTAAAAGCTATTCCACAACCAGCAGTAAGACCTTGTTTGTTATCATTTTCTTTCAAATAGTAGAGACTATTGAGAACTCTAGTACTGGCAATCCTTGTGCCGAAGTCTTGTCTTGAAAAATGCAAGTAGAGTGTGAGAAGAGGGTAGTACAATTTAGGTCTTGTGTGAGTTTATTCATAGACATAAGATTGCAGGATAATTTAGGAACATGGAGAGCATTCTTGAGAGAAATAGAGAGATTGATGTTGATGGTACCAATACTAGCAACAATAACAAATGATCCATATACAATTTTAATTTTTAATTTCCATGACTGGGTTTTAAGGAACAAAATAGGCTAGTACACTTTGTCATGTGGTTAGTGGCTCCAGAATCTATTACCTAAGGATGTTAAAAACCAGAGGAGCTTTTAAGAGCAATAATAAAAGTACCTTTTTGGACTAAAAGGGATGTACCCAGATTGGAATTATTTAGAGTTGATAACTGAGAGTTAAGAAGCTGTTGTAGTTGTTTCATTTACTCTTAGTTCAGGTTTAGCTGCCTATCAACTCCCCTTGAGACAATTTCTGTCGTAGCTTGATATGCCTTAGTTTCCGTCCTATTGTTCCTCCAACTGTTAAGTTTGCCATGCAGTTTCTAGCACTTCTCTGTGGTGTGGTTAGGCTTTTGACAGTAATCACACTACAAATCCTTCTTTTATATCCTTTGGCTATCCTTTCCACGGGATAGAATGTCAAGCTGTCTGTGGCTGTTTTATAGTACCCATCAAGGAGTCTTCCATAGACTTCATCCAAATCCTTGTTCAAACCAAGAAGAAAATAATAAATTCTCTCTTTATTAACTACCTTTTGGTAGTTTTCAGTACATGAGGCACAAGCTCGTGGCCATTATGAAAAAGATCAACCTCTTTCCAAAGTTTGGAGAGGTTATTGAAATTGGTGGTGACATCCATCTCTACTTAGGTTAGATTCTGGGCCCTGTTCCCGAGTTCAAAAAGTTGGGAAGAGTTTTCTTAGTATTGGCATTTAGCTGCATCCCACATGTCCCGAGTTATCTTGTAGCACAAAAAACTCTCACTTATTTTTTCATCCATGGAATTGATCAACCACGTCATGACCATCGAATTTTGGGCATCTCATGTTTTGAATAAGGGGTCTGATTCTGGTGGTTTCTATGTAGAACCATCAAGGTATCTAAATCTCCTTTTGCCACGCACTACCATTTGCATTGATCGGGACCATGCTAGATAATTCTTCCTAGTGAGTTTATGAGAAGTAATTTGTAGACAGGAATTATCAGAGTAAGTGGACTGAATTTGCGCTGCTATTATGGTGGTTGATTGCAAGGAAACTTAGGTTTTCGAGTTAACACTCCCTCCAGTGCTAGTCATGGCTGTAGCCCAAAAAAAATCACTTGAAGCCTATCAGCCATGGAGGTTATTGGTATGGCTCTGATACCATGTAGAACAGTAGAATAGAAAAGAAATTCCTCTCTTTTTATTTTAATCTAAGAATGGGTATAGGATTATGTAGGGAACTTGGTAACGAAATTGCCAAGATATCAATCCTTAAAATATCACTATAAATCTCCTAAAAAATAAGTAGGGATATCTATCTGTTGTATGTTTTATAAATAACCGCAAACGCACGGTATAGTTGTAGTTAATCTAACGAGTACGGGTCGTATTCTACAGAAAACAAAAGTCAATTACTAGACTTTTACAAAATATGTTATCTAAATCAATGCAATTCGACGAGAGTGTGTCACAATTAAATAAATAATTCAATTAACAAAATTCTAAGGTTAGGATTTACCACTCTTATTATATTCAACAATCAATATGTACTTTTAATTGCAATTATCTAGGTAATTGGGGATGATTTATCCTTAATTAACTAATAATCTCTTTCAAGCATTACTAATCGTACCTAAGTTAATCCAATTGCCTACTTTCATGGTTTTTAATTCAACGTAAGTCCATTAAGTTCTATGTTAACCATGAAATGCAATTAATTAGTTTTCTCGTGCCCACTAATTGATTCAATTCTTAGAGAATCTTAAACTACTTTCGTGATTAAGATATTCTTAATTAATTATTAAGTTCCGATATTAATTTTTACCTTTCCGTTCATCGATTAATAACCTAAAACGTGACAGATTGGTGATTAAGTATTCTATCAACTCTTAAACATGAACATAATAGTTAATCCTAATTAATCCACAAATAATCACAATTAGCGTTCCACAATTCAATTAGCACAATATTATCATATCATAAGTGGGTTTACCGCAACTCTAAATGAATATTTACTCATGCATAATGGAAATATAAATCATAATCCAATTCATTGAATAACTCATAAGTGTTTAATACAATCAAAGAGAAAAAATAGAAGTAGAAGTAGAAGTAGAAGTAAAGATGAAAAGATAAAATTTGATTGCAGAATGTACTGAATACAAATTTCAATCAATGTAAATTCTACTCTAGATGCATAAAGTAATCACTAATCCTATTCTAAACCTAATCTAATAGTGTTTCTTAAGCTTAAAAATGAGTAAAAGTAAGTTTGTATGAGTTTGGATTGTCCTAGCTGCATTTTCCCATGAATATATATAACTTTGGCTGCTGAAAACCTTAAAAAATGTGGACTGGCCATGCTTCATGCTGAAAATTTGGGAAAAACCACGTTCTTTGCACAGAGCATGGCCTTGCCACGCTTCTTGCAACACCAAGCATGGCCTGGCCGTATTTGGGGATGCCAAACTCGTTTCTTGTCAATTTCTTTTGGATTGCCTCTTTGCTTCTTTCTCAGCATGTTTCAAATCCATATGGCTCTTCACATAAGTGTTTTCCCATGCTTCTTGGCCTCTTTTGTTCACCAACAAACATAAAACAAACTAAAGCAATATCCAAAGTAAAGTATAACTAAAAGTAGAGAAATGATCACAAGTTTACTATTAATTAGGGGATAAAATATAACCATTAAACACTCAATTTTTTCCTTTATCAACTCCCTCATGCTTAAACATTTGCTTGTCCTCAGCAGGAAGGAGAAATATGCATTCAGATTCCAGATGACAGAAAAAATGCAATATAGATAATTTTTCACTTAATCAATATGAACACAACAGATATATGAATAGACATTTATCAATTAGTCTCCATTCTTCTAAAATTAAACTCAAATTTTCTTATTATATACGTACTTTCATTGTTGCCTTTGGTTGTATACATCAAATTAATTTTTAAACACTCAAGTATGTCACCTCATCCTTTAGATCTTCTTATGTTGCCTTACCCTTATTTCTATTTTTCTCATTCAAATTCTTTTACTTCTCATTATTTTTTTTTATAGAAATATATAGTGAGTGCATTTTATGCTCCATCTCACTAGGGTAAAGGCAGTTAGGTACTCATACTAAAGTCTTTTTGGTGCCTTGAAGGGGTACTCAGTGAAAATTTTTTGGAGTTCGCATTTCTTTATTTTTCACCTTTCCCTACCTTCACACTCTTATAGTGTTAAAATCAATAATAGCATACAATTCATAGCACGATAAGAGAGATATTTTTCAAAAAATTAGAGGTTCAATATTAGAAGAGAGAGACTAAAATGATAACTACTTATTTCATATTCTTTTGTGCATCACATGTTCATGTGTTAAAATTATCCTTTATTACATTAATCTATCTATAGAACAGCAAACTATGTGATTTTGCAATGAAACAAGAGAGATGCAATATATATAGTATATACATGCAAGAGACAACTAAATTAGCTAGGAAAAATAAAAGTTCAGCCAATAAAAATCAAAATTCAATCAATGAAACCAAAAGCCTAAAGTCTACTCTCCTATGCTTAAATTTAACATTGTCCTCAATGTCAGTAACAATGAAAGTGCAGGTAAGGGAGGAAGTAACTTACTTGCTCATTGGTCGTCTGGAGGAAGAGGTGGAGAGTTTTGACTCAAGTGCCAGTCGTACCATTCATTCATCATTCCCTGCATGATTTGAATTGAATTTTGAATTGCATGCAAGGTGGCCTTTTGTGCTATTTGTTCCTCCTCAATTTGGCGAAGCCGTGAGGCGATAGAATGTTGGTCCTCTTGTGGCACATGGTAAGGACCTGCAGTGTCAGTGAAGTGGGTAGAGGGTGGGGGTGGTAGAGCCAAAAATGGCTCAAGGGGGATCATCATCACCCTCTTTACCCTCTTCTAGAGGATAGATCCAATTATCCTCATTAGTAATTGTTGTTCTAGTGGGATTACGGGAGATGAAAGATATTATGGCCACTGTGATGCAGTCAATAGTCGGCATTCCTTTTAACAATTAATTTCATATGCAGACAGGATTCTAAATTTATCCTGCTGCTGTCAACTATTGGGTGCAAATCCTAAAGATTTTTCCTCAAATCCTAACCATTTAGCTATTGCAGTTACTAAACTCCCTATGATCACCTTGCCATTCATGGCATTATTCACCCTAGCCATTTGTTGGGCCATGAAGGCCCCAGTATACACTTTATGACTGTTTATCATGGCTCAAAAAAATAAAAGTTTTTTTTTATTTGCAACCCATTACTTTCAGCTCTACCAAAAACAGTATGAGCCATCAGACGCTATAAATATCTAGAAGTGAGATTGCAAATAAAAGAGGCTTTTGAACTTGATGCATCATATTGTCCCCCTACAGAAATATAGTTCAAAAAATGTTGAGTAAGAAAACTTGAGGGGGCTGATCTATCTCCTTCGGGAGGCAATTTGAATAATGCATTAAATTGAGCCAATGATAAATTAAATGTACGGTCAAATAATCTAAAGTTAATGCAGTCTCGCTCGACGTCGAGACTCCGAAATAGGACCCCATTAATTGAACTGAAAAACTCTAAGGTGGTTCTGGCATAAACCGGGTAACATAATTCAATGAATATATTCCACCCAATCCGATCAATGAGGTAGCGGACATTAGTTAAAAGTCTTAACCTGTCCAAACACTACTCATCCATGTATCGGGTACTCAGCATTCTCCGTTTAATTAGAGTATTGTATCGTGTCCGTTGATTATCACCAACAAACACGATACCATATTCATTTATTTGATGAGAAAGTTGGGATAGTATTTAAATCCGTCCTCTACCTTGTTGCTGGGATCGGGAGGAAGATTGGCCAGTTCTGACCTTTTTAGGACTCATTTATAATGATATCAAATAAAATGTAATAGAGAGAGGGATATTTAGACACCAAAACCAATAATGGATTATTTGCAAATGATACTAACTATAAGCTAGGATACCAAAAAATATTCAAGAGCAAATCAGAAAATAATTCAACGGGTGCAGCCAATCCAAACAAAATGCAGATGAACAAATAGCAGCAACCAAGAGGAATAATCAAGAAATTTCAAGGCCAATATGAAATTCCAAATTAAGCAAGGATGTGTTGATCAATTCAAAATCAGTTCCAATCATAGTAATTAAATCGCAATTTAAATCGTGAATCGGATGTTTTATTTTTGAATCGTGAATCGTGAATCGCGAATTGTATCGAATCGTAAGATTAATAAACATATTAAAAAATAGTTTAAAATATATAATATAAAATATAATAAATAAATAATATAAATAAAATATTCAAAATAATATATTTATTTCAATAATTATAAATATAAATCTTAAAAATTATAAAAAAGAATAGGTAATTAATTATTTAAATAGGTTTGAATAGGTTTGAAACTTAAAAATTAAAAAAAAATTGTCTTTTTAGGTTTGAACAGATTTAAATTATGGAGAAAAAAAATTATTTAAAAATTATTTTTATAATTTTTAAAATAAATAAATAAATATTAAAACAATCCAATTATTAAACAAATGGAACAACGCTGAACCCTTTTTTTAAAAAAAGAAAAAAAATAAAAAAGTAAAAAGGGGCTTAACAGTGGAATGGTTGTTTCTAACTCTGGTGGAAGACAAAAAACGAAAAAAAAAATAGAGCAAAGTGCTGTTGAGAAGGAGGAGTAGACCATTGCACAGCATTGCAGAGAAGTTGCATAGCTGCGCGATGGTGATGGACAATGCCAGAGTCATATGGGTTTCGGGAAGAAGAAATAGACCAACCATGGCAGAAGCTAGCATCGCTGTGCGAAGGCAATGGATGCGGCTAGAATCGTAGAATCGTGCGATTCTGCGATTTGTGCTGGAAAAGCACCGATTTGTGGGATTCTGGTAACGATTCCGGCCATATCATGATTTGGTCACCGATTTGTATCAGTGACCAAGTGAATCGAAGCGAACCGCACGATTCACGTTGTGAATCGTGCGTGTTCGACTGCTATGGTTCCAATATTCAAAGTAGGTTTCAGCTAGAAAATGACAAGAAACAAAAATTAAGTAACAATATCAACAAATTTTCAATTTCAGCTAATCCTAATCCAGGCAGAGAATGCAAGGCAATTTTTAGTGCACACTGGTGAGTTAAGAATCAAAGCAATTTAGAGTAATGCAATTTCAGAAAAGTGTTGCATTCAAATATTTCCAATACTATCTTTGTTTTCCAAAATGTACCGAGATAATTCAGTGAATTATAGATTGAGCAAACAACATTAACCAGCAGCATTATCCAGTGAATACTTAACAATTGTTAGTGTAAAGCAGAGAAGTTCAAGATTCAAACCATGTAAGAGTAAAGCACTAAACTTTAGTTAAATCAGGCAATGCAAAAATCAGAAATTTAAGCATACATGCATCCCAAATTTTGCAGCAAATGCTTAGAAAGACTAGTGCCACATGCAAGAGAAACAAAGAGCAGTAAATTCCAATCTAGCAACAACTAGAAAATTCAATAATGACGTAATTCAAATTCTACAAAAATTCTTGGCAAAAACAATTTGACTAACCCTATGCAGATAAACCATCCAGCAAGTTCAACAATTGCAACAAGCAGGGAATGCTAATCCAGAAAATTGATTTTAAGTGCATAGAATTGAGATAATTAAACCAGAAAATCAAGTCCAACAAATTACTAGTGCAGAAGAGTTCTAATAGAATATTCAGAGGATCACGAGTTACCTGGAGGGGGAGAACCAAGTGAGGCCAGCAGCAGGAAATGTAGCCACGAGTGAGTCTAGCAGCAAGGTGAAGCCACGAACTGGGAGTAGAGGGACAATGGTGTGGGTTGGTGATGGCTCTGGGTGAAGGCATAGGTAAAAGCTGGGTGCAGGAGAATAGGAAGAAGAGGGAGTTGGGTGAGGGAGAGAGCTTGGGTTGCATAGGGAATGAGAGAGGAAAAGTGCTGTGTGCAGGGGATTAGGCCGAAGAACGGGTTTGCTGGGAATGGAGAGTGGGCATGGGTACAGGGAATTCAGGTATGGAGAGACCGAGAGGGAGAGGGAGATCTGGTTAGGGCACGGGTAGCAGAGATGAAAGGGAAGGCGGACCACGAGTTGGGTTTCAGAATTTTGTGGTTAGGACACGGGGAAAAAGAAATTGGAGGAAAAAAGGCTGAGAAGGGGCACGGGTTAGGGAAGGGATTAAAAGGTGGGGGAAGGAGATGGAGTTATGAGTTTCAGAGGGAAGAGGGAAATGAGCACGAGAACTCTGTGAATAATATGGGCTAGGGCATGGTGAGAATATACCAAGGCACAGGAGCAGAAAAGAAGAAAAAATACGGCAAAAATACTTACATGGGCTCAATGCACGGCCATGCTTTGCAGCACGGCTCCCTTGTGCTTTGGACTGGATTTTGAATTTTCTTGAAAAAGGTCCGTGTTAAGCAACATGGGCAGGGTGTGCTTTGGACTAGGGACACGGGACACGACCGTGTTAGGTGACACGACCAACCCGTGCTTCCTGCTGGAATCCCCAAAACTCTCAATTTTTAACCTGTGCTTAAAGCACGAGCGTGGTATGTGATACGGGTAACCCGTGCTTGGTGTTGGAAGTCCAAATTTTTCCTGAAATTGGCCTGTGTTCACTGGCATAGGAAGGCTGTGCTGAGGCTAGACGTGAGGCACAATTGTGTCTAGTGACACGGCTTGCCCGTGTTTGGTGCTGGTGTCACCAAAATCTTCAAAATTTGGCCCGTGCTTGAAGCATGGCCATGCTCTGTGACATGGGACGCCCGTGTTTCATGCTGGATTCCAGTTTTCTTCGAAATTTTTCACAGTTTTTGATTCTCTTTAATTTCCCTTGATTTTTATCTTTTTATACATCCTTGGACACATTGGAATTGACCTGAAATCATATGGAAACACCCATTAAACTCTTAACCTAAGAAATTAACTAAAATTAAAGATAAAAACAAAACTAAAAAATAATGAAACTAAGTAAAAAGAAACTTAAAAAATTAAAATGTCGGTTGCCTCCCACAAAGCGCTTGTTTTAAGTCATTAGCTTGACTTCTTTTCATTCTTTTGCTCAAGGAGGTTTTAAGAAAGTTTGGATAACCCTCTTTTTGATCTATTGCCTCTTAGTATGGTGCTTGAGGTTTTGCCCAATAGTCTTTAAAGATCTTCTTGGCTCATTCTCTTTCTCCTTTGCTTTGTTGAGGTTGAGAGGTGGCGGCTTAGGTTTTATTTTTGTATCTGTAACTTTCTTCTCAATTTCTTGCTTTTTGACCCCCTGTTTAACATAAGCAACAGAGCTTTCCACAGAGCATAAATTAGGTGGGTGAGTTGAACAAATATTCATAATATTATCATTCATATTTGGTTTAGGTAAGACAATCATACAACAAGATTCATTTAGAGATGGAGGGTTCATAGTATCAACAACAACAACAACAACTAAGCCTTTTTTCACTAGGTGGGGTCGGCTACATGGATCAAACGGAGCCATAGTGGCCTATCATGGAGGGTTCATAGTATCATTCAAATTAAAATTTACTTTTTCATCCCCTACATTGAAAGAAAGCTTTCCATCTTTTACATTAATATTTGCACCAGATGTGGCTAGGAAAAACCTTCCAAGAATGATGGGGATTTTGTCATCTTCCTCTATCTTTAAAATCACAAAATCAATAGGTATATAAAGCTTATCCACTTTTAAAGGAACATCCTCTAATATACCTACCAGATGCTTTATGGATCGATCAACCAAATGAAAAAAAAGAATGGTAGGCTTCAAGTTTCCCATTTGAAGTTTCTTGCAAACTGAAAGATGCATGAGGCTCACACTTGCTCCAAGGTCACATAAGGCTTTATCAATCTTCATTTCTCCAATAGAGCAAGGAATTGAGAAGCTTCGGGATTCTTACGCTTAGGAGGCAATTTTTTCTGAATTAATGTACTAGATCTTGTTAGTGCCACAATAGCATGTTTTTCAATTTTCCTCTTATTCGAGAGGATTTCTTTCAGAAACTTCGCATATGAAGGCATATGAGAAATTACTTCTAAGAATGGGATATTAATGTTCAATTTCTTTAGAACATCCAGAAACTTTCCATACTGCTTCTCTAACTTTGCTTTGACCAATCTCTGAGAAAAAGAAATTGGTGGCTTGTATGGTGCTAGAGTCATATATTTGGGCTTTTTTTTATTCTTTTCCTCTTCTTTTTGTTCTTTTTCTCTTCTTAGATTCAACCTGAAGTTTATCTTCTTTTTCCTCCCCACTTTTCTCAAATTCAACTAATTGTTTACCACTTCTCAAGATAATGGCATTGCAGTGCTCTCTAGGGTTCTCAGTCTGGTCTGAAAGTCTGCCAAAGTTCCTATTAGATAGGCTCACTGTGCAATCTGAGTTTTTAGCATCTTACTATGGGTAGCAAGTAAGTCAACCTTAGAGGTTAAATTTTTTATAGCCTCATTCATAGAGTGGTTTTGGGCTTTGAACTCATCATTTTGTTTGCTCTGAGTAGTGATAAATTTTTTTATCAGAGCCTTTAGATTGGACTTTGGCTGAGGAGGAGGATCGAATGGCCTCTGATTTTGAAATCTTGGATGTTGCCTAAAATTATTTTGCGGCTGATTCACATTAGGCTTGTACGAGAGATTTTTCTTCAGCCTAGATTGTAAGTGTTACTGTAGAGATTGTTTTTCTGATTCGTATTATTCACAAAATTTACCTGTTCACAGTCTTGAGGTGCAGAATATTCAAGTTGGCATTCATTGACTATATGGCCAACACATCCATAAATCTCACATGTAAGAGATGGAGGAGAACTAACAGTATTAATGCTCAATTTATCTAACTTCTGAAATAATGTATCAACTTTAGAAGTGAGATGATTAAATTCATCTATTTCATACATACCTGCTGATTTTTTTGGTTGCCTCTCACTAGACCAGGAGTACTGATTTTGAGCCATATCTTCAGTCAGCTCATATGCCTCATCAACTGTTTTGTTCATTAGGGCTCCTCTTGTAGCAGCATCCACAGACATTCGGGTGCTGTAGATCAATCTATTATAGAATGTATGGACTGAGTCATTTTTCTAACCCATGGTGTGGACATATTCTGAGCAGCTCTTTAAATCTTTCTCAAACTTCATACAAAGACTCGTTTTGAGCAAAAGTAGTTATTTGATTTCTAAGATGAGTTGTCTTACTTAGTGGAAAATACTTGGCCAAGAAAGTTTGAGAAAGTTGCTACCAAGTAGTGATGGACCCTGATAGAAGAGAGTGCAACCATGTACGAACCTTGTCCCTTAGAGAGAATGGAAACAATCTCAGTTTAATGGCATCAGAGGACTCTATTCAGCTTCAAGGTGTCACAATATTTTAAAAACACTGAAAGATAGAGATTGGAGTCTTCAGTAGGCAATCCTCTAAATTGATTTTGCTAAACCATCTGTAAAATAGAAGGCTGCAGCTCAAAGTTGTTGGCCTCAACAACTGGTCTGACAATGCTTGTGTTTAGGCCATGCGTATCCGGAGCAGTAAAATCCTTAAGAGATCGGTTATCTCTGTTTGCCATGGTAGGTGGTGTAGGATGATCTTGCTGTTGTTTTCTTCTTTTCCTTCGTAGAGTTCGTTCAATTTCTTGGTCAAATTCAATAAAGAATTCATGATCCCTTCGCAAAAAATTTAAAAAATGAATAAGAGAATTATGCAGAAAAATTTAAAAAAAAATGATATAATCTAACTATTTCGCAAAATATCTAATATTGATTATTGTTACCTGGCAACGACGCCAAAAACTTGTGTGTGTTTTATAAATAACTGCAAGTGCACGGCGTAACTGTAGCTAGTCCTGCGAGTACGAGTCGTATCCCACATAGAACAACGGTCAATTACTAGACTTCTACAAAATATGCTATCTAAATCAATGCAATTCGATGAGAAAGTGTGTCATAATTAAGTAAATAAGTAATTCAATTAACAAAAGTTTAGGGTTAGAGTTTAACACACTTATGATATTCAACAATCAATATGTACCTTTAATTGCAATTATCTAGATAATTAGGGATGGTTTAGTCTTAATTAACTAATAATCTCTTTTAAGCGTTACTAATCGTACTTAGGTTAATCAAATTGCTTACTTTTGTAGTTCTTAATTCAACGTAAATCCATTAAGTTCTATGCCAACTATGGAATGCAATTAATCAGTTTTCTCGTGCCCATTAATCGATTTAATTCTTAGAGAACCTTAAACTACTTTTGTGATTAAGATATTCCTAATTAACTATTAAGTTTCGGTATTTACTTTCACTTTTCAATTCATCGGTTAATAACCTAAGACGTGACAAATTGGTGATCAAACATTTTATCAACTCTTAAACATGCACATAATAGTTAATCCTAATTAATCCACAAATAATCTCAATTAGGGTTCCACAATTCAATTAGTACAATATCATCATATCATAAGTGGGTTTACTGTAACTCTAGATCAATATCTACTCGCGCATAATGGAAATATAAATCATAATCCAATTCATTGACTAACTCGTAAATATTCAATACAATCAAAGAGAAAGAATAGAAGTAGAAGTAAAGATGAAAAGATAAAAGCTGGTTGCAGAATGTATTAAATACAAACTTCAATCAATGTAAATTCTACTCTAGATACATAAAGTGATCACTAATACTACTCTAAACTTAATCTAATGGTGTTTTTTAAACTTAAAACTGAGTAAAAGTAAGTTTGTATGAGTCTGGATCGTCCTGGCTACGTTTCCCTTGAATATATATAACTTTTTCTGTTGAAAACCCTAAAAACTACAGACTGTATGGTCTGGCTGTGCTTCGTGTTGGAAATTTGGAAAAAACCACTTTTTTGCACAAAGCACGGCTTGGCCGTGCTTCATGCAACACGAAACACGGCTTGACTGTGTTTGGGGCTGCCAAGTTTGTTTTTTGCCAGTTTCTTCTGGATTGCCTCCTTGCTTCCTTCTCAGCATATTCCAAGTCTATATGGCTCCTCACATGAGTGTTTTTATTTGCTTCTTGGCCTTTTTTGTTCACCTACAAACATAAAACAAACTAAAACAGTATCCAAAATAAAGTATAACAAAAAATAGGGAAATATTTCGAAGTTTACTATTAATTAGGGGATAAAATATAACCATTAAACGCTCAATTTTTTCCTCTATCAATATCTTCCTAGAAAATACCAAGATAATCACCCAAGATTTTAGGGGGATATTCTCTCCCAAAAATCCTAACAGATACGGTAAACAAAAAAAGCAACAATAATCAACGCAAAAATGGGAAGCAAATCCTTGATCTCACTACAAGCTATGTTTTCAAGTTTAAGGGTGAATTTTAGTGTTGGGAGTCTTGGGTAGAATAGAAGATGAGGAAGAAGATGAAAGGAGTGGACGATAATGCGCAATGTGGCATTGGCTGAAAGAAAAGAAAATGTGATAGTGGTTGCTTTGAACTGTAAACGTGGCAGTGGCTGAATGAAGGAAATGTGATAGTGGGTACTTACCAATTTACAATGGGCTTCTAAACATATTATTCAATAAAGGAAAATGTCAAATTACAAATATAAACTACATAATAAAAAGATAAATATAAAATAAATTCTAACACAATAAAAATGAAATTAAAAAAATATAATAATTATTTATATAAGTATTTTCTACTTTTATATATAATCTATCAATGATTTTAGTATTATATATATATATATATATATATATATATATATATATATATATATATATATTTACTCATTTACTAAAGTATATAAACTCTTAGATCTTTTGAGTTGAGTTTATGATTCGAATTTACCATCCCTCTGCAAGTTTACTTTAACTCTCAAGTGTGACAGCCATGGAGGCAAAAGATCTCAACACCCAAGGTGGTAGTGGTTGTACCTTTGAAACCCCAATTTTGGAGGAAAGGCAGGGGCGAAGCTCACTTAAAGGGGGGTGGTTGGAGCTCCGGCCCTAAATACTATTAACTATTGAAAGTTTCCTCTTTTTTCAAACTAAGCTATGATATCACGTAGAAAGGCAAAATCAGATAAATGACTTACTTAGCTAGATCCTCTATGTTTGTTTATAATTAAAAATTAAGTCATGTAGATGTGTAGTATAACTAATAGAAGTTCAACCCATTAGTCATTAACATGCCATCAACCTTACTCTAATACTTATAACACTCTCTAACTGCCTTAGTTAACTGTCAACTCCTTTTTGGCCACCTGTCCAGCCTAATTCAACACAACTTCTTTCTCATGGGCGTCAGCCTCAATATTATCCAATTGCCTATGCTTGTTTCCCCTTTGGTACACCTGACGAATTGGGATCCTAAGAAAAACCTATGAAGATAGATTTGCAGTAGTAGTAATGCCAGCCAAAATGATATAACTTTCATGCTTAAAAGGGCATATACTACCTGAAGTAAACTCAAGGCGTGTGGCAACTTGACCACACGTTTATGTATTAAACTCTTCAATTTCAAGATACTTTAGATAAAAAAAGTATTTTCATTGTAGAGAAGAGAGAAAGCACAACTAGGTGGAGGATAAGGTATCCTCCTAAACAGAGAAGCTAAGAGAAAACAAAGTCAGGAGGATTGAAAAATGCTGCAAATTTTCCAACCTCCGTATATATTAGTAATGGAAAGCCATGGAAAAGGCATGAGCTGACAACCAGAGAATCCATGAACACAATCCTATCACATAACATATCTAGGGGAACAAAGAAGGAAGGAGTCTTATATCCTTTGGCAGTGTGCTGTTTTTATGGGTTTTTGGTGGTTATGATTGGGGTGAAATGCCAGTGTTTTTAATTTTGAGATTTTTAGTTTGCACATTTATGGGATAGTGTCCTTTTTGGCTTCCCTGTGGGTTTCAGATCATGGTTTTTCTGGGGAATGGGTTTGCAGAGGGACTGGAGTTCTTTGGCGCTAATGTTTTTTCACTCTAGTCTCTTATTTTGTTTATCTTGGGTGTTCTAAGAGGATTCTCTTTTGTACTTCTTTGCTTTATCTTATTAAAACTTTCTTATATTTAAAAAAATTCCTGATAAAAGGAAAGGTGTCTATTGAGTGATATTATGTAGACAAGGATTTTCATTCTCTTAATTTATAGGATTGCCCATTTCCCTCTTCTTTCTCTTGGATGTAGTTTTTTCTAATTAACCACATGAAAGTAAATTTGATATGCCAAGAAAGATCAACGGGTGGTTAGAAACCATGTGAAGCG
Source organism: Gleditsia sinensis (assembly GCA_037074535.1). Taxonomy (NCBI): domain Eukaryota; kingdom Viridiplantae; phylum Streptophyta; class Magnoliopsida; order Fabales; family Fabaceae; genus Gleditsia; species Gleditsia sinensis. Next base: position 10,142,011 of record CM073475.1, on the reverse strand, counting down.
TTTTTTTTTTCAATTTCCTTTCAAATTTTTTTACGGTTTAAACTTGAAACATAATAGACATCTTAACCTCCTTGGGGGAGGGGGGGTTTATATGGCTATTTTCTCGGTTGAAATATATTTTCCTGACTCAAGCTTATATCAGTAATCAGAATATTCTTTTCTTTTGTTCTATGTGTCAAAGGATATGACTGTTATTTGTTGGGACTTATATATTACTGTTCTTCCTCTTTATGTCTCCCTCTTGTATGAGTAGTTGCTTCTATTCTTATCTCACCTTGTGAAAGTTTACTGAATCTGACAGGTAATTCTACTGAAGACATCGTCAAAAAAATTGCAACCTATTTTGACCTTGATAGTGAAGTATATAGAAATAGTAACTCACCAGTAGAAAATAAAATTACATTGTTAACGATGCTTTGCAACTGTGAAAGTTGGGTGACTGAGCAGTTTTGTGTACAGCACTTTAGTTCTCTTGGTTATGGGGATTTCTTATTATTCCTTGAGAAGTATGTTTCCCAGTTGCCTGACAAGCTTCTCAAATTGTTGGTTGGTAGTACATGTGAAAAATCCTTTTTGGAGGTCTGTATGCCATCAAATCAGTTGGCTGTCCTAGTGTCGCAAGCTCTTTCTTGTTTGTGGGATAATCAAACAGTAACCAAGGAGATGATATCCTGGCTACTTATGAAGCAATTTCCATCAATTGGTTTCAAAGTTTTGGAAAATGGTTCTCTCGAAGATTTTCTGGATAATGTGGACAAGCATAAAACCAGTGTAACATCGAAATGTGTTCTATTTTCTGCAACAATGATAGAAAAGTACCATTTTGGGGATTCGTTAGGCCATGGAGATAACAATTGGTCTGAACTCACTACTGATGGATTTGATATAGGCCAGAAAATTAGATCTGGAACTGTTACTGCTAAAAATGCACTTGAAGTCTTACTTAGGGCACCGATGTTGTCTGATTTGAGCAAGTGGTCTCATTGGGATCTTATGTTTGCACCCTTCCTTGGCTCTCTTATATCATGGTTGTTGAAAGAAGTAAATACTAAGGAGTTGTTGTGTTTGGTGACCAGGGATGGAAAGGTGTTACGTATAGATTATTCTGCTACTTTGGACTCCTTCCTTGAGGCTGCAGTTCAAGGATCCTCTTTTGAAACAGCAGTGAATTTGCTATCTCTGTTCTCACTAGTGGGGGGAGAAAAGTATGCTCCATTGTCGCTTCTAAAATGCCATGCCCGTCGTGCATTTGAAGTCATGTTGAGAAACTCTCTGGAAAATATGGAAGTTAGTGATGATAGGAAAACTTCCACTGAAATTTCAACGATTAATATGAGAAGTGACTTGTGCAATCACATACAGAAAATGAATAAGGCAGTGCCCATTCTGTCAAGGTTTGTTCTTGATTGTCTTGGCTATCTACCTGCTGAATTTCATAGTTTTGCTGCTGATGTGTTGCTTTCTGGGATGCAATCTGTTTTTAAGGATGCTGCTTCAGCTATTTTATGTGAATGCAGCAACAAGGAGCAACGTCTCATGCTTCATGAAGTAGGACTGTCTCTTGGTCTTTCAGAGTGGATTGATGATTACTATGCATTTATTTCAAATGGCATGGCTCACTTGCTTTGTGCTGGTGATTCATGCTTGGACGCCAGTAAGACTGAGACAAGGACATGCCTGAAGCAAAACCAAGAGATCTTGGATAAATTTTCTGTGCCTGAAGGAAATATGGTTGGATCACCTTTGGCAGGTGGGTTTATCAAAGGTGATAGTGAAATTAGTCAAGCAGCTGACAGAGAAAAATCTAATTATGACAAATCTTTCAGTAATAGCCTACAAGATCAACCTAGACATGTTGAAGATAAGGATGCAGCTCTGGTTATTGAATCTATTAGGCGGGATGAATTTGGTCTAGATCCTAGTCTTTCAGATATTGAGAGCAGCATGTTGAAGAAGCAACATGCCCGCTTAGGGAGAGCACTTCATTGTCTTTCACAAGAATTATATTCTCAAGATTCACATTTTATTCTCGAACTGGTAAGCATAATTTTTTTCTTTTAGATTTTAATTTCTCAATGATATGCTAGAATTTTTAGCCTTGGGAGAGTAATAATTTGGCATCTCTTAGGGTTTCAGCTCATATTTATTCGGGAGGGGTTTCCCTTATGGAACTGTGGTGGCATTGGATTATTGGATATCTCTTTTTGAGCTTATGTTTTTGTTTGGTTTTTCATTTCTATTTTTCTTATATGTCTGTTTTAGGAGGATTTCTTATCTTTGACTTTGTAATCATTTCTTTATCTCTGAATAAATTTGTCTTCTATTAAAAAAATTGCATTTATTTATTTACTTTGTGCTTAGAAATAGTTTATATTTGAATAAAGGACAAATACATAGATGTTATGTTGTTTGTGTTATGTCTCTTGCTTTCTATTGTTTGTATTTGCAATTTATTAAGACATTGTGAGCATAAACTATAGAACTTGTGAAATCTAATGAACATCTTAATATTGAGATTTCCTTAGTTGAATTCTGGCAGGAAGGGAGAAATATAACATAGCTGTCAAGTAGTTGTAATGAGTTGGAAATGTTTCTCATATTTGATGAATAATTTTTCGTTTTATGTGTCAATAATAACGCAAATATGCTGTATGAATAGCTGAATCCCAGCCTTCTGACTTCTCTTCATTATATAATCTTTACAAAAGATTATATAATGAACAGGTGATCGGTTCAGCAAAGAGGAGCGAACAGATTCATATTCCGGGCGTAACTTCATAAGAAATTGGTCACGCTGGCTAGTATTATGAAGATTCTGAATAGTTGAAAGAGCAGCAGCAGGAACATTAGCTGTAACCAAATCCATATATTCATGCCAGAGAGTCGAAAATGTCGAGTAGTAGTCTTGAATGGAAAGACTTCCATTTTGAAACATAGCAATCGCATGTTCCAACTGAAAACAGCGAGCATCATTAGTTTGATGATAAACTTGCTTCAAATAACTCCACATAGATTGAGCCGTGCGATGAACCCGCAAATTGGTCACAATATGGGGCTCCACCGAACCAAGAAGCCAAGATATGATTCTAGCATCAAGTACAGCCCAAGAAGGAGAAGACGCAACATCTTTGGATTTGTCAGTGTCAGATGTTGGTGTAACATCCGTGCCATAAATATGACCCCAAAGGTCTTTGCCTTTGAGAAACAATTCAAACTGAAACGCCCAAGTAGCGTAATTGTTAGAATTCCTGATTTTATGGGATTAGAGATCCCTGAACCTGATTTTATGGGATTAGAATCCTTGATTTTACCCTGATTTTATGGGATTAGAATCCCTGATTTTATGGGATCTCTAATCTCAGCACAAATCAGCGGAGATATGCTTGTTAGGATAGGAAATCTGGATTATCCTAATTGCTGATATTCTTGGGGGAAATTATGGGATTTATTTTCTCCTAGGATAGATGTATAACTACTGGTACATTCCTATACCTTATCAAGAGAATTGAAACAATATTTCTGCAGGGTGTTTTTTTCTGTTTTCTCTCATTTGGTTCTCTTTTTTGACATGGTATCAGAGCTGAGATACCGTTGAGGAGAGAAAATGGCCAGCTTTAGGCAGGCTTTAACCGGGTTAAGCAAGGATGGGCAAGGGGAGCAATCTGCTGAGAACTCCGCCACCCACAGCCTTACAATTAACCCCCCTGCATTACATCAGCCCATCTCAACTTCCTTCGATAACACCCCCATTCCAAGAATAGAAGAGTTTTTTGCAGAAATCCGGAGGGAAGAAAGAAGGAGGAAGATTATGTTAAATGATGGAAGGAACACTCAATCAGAAGCTGTAGCTCTGTACACCTCAAGGAAGGATGAGCAGAACCGAAATAACACTAATAAGCAGAGGCGTTCAAAAAAGGGGAATCTCTGGTGTGTTTTTTGTCAAAAAACCAATCATACCATGGAAAACTGCTGGAAGATACATGGAAAACTTGCCAACCAGCAAAACCGTGAGACTCAGAAATATTCTAGGCGCTACCATAGGCTTCATAAATTACTCAACCCAGAAAAACCCACTGGTACAGCTTTAATAGCTCAGCAAGGTAATTTTTTCTCTGCTTTGAACTGTAACAAGGAGGAACAACACTCATGGATTATAGATTCTGGAGCCTCGGATCATATGACAGGTTGCATCCAACTTTTTTCCTCATATACTCCAAATTTCAGTCAAACTAAAGTTAAAATAGCTGACGGGTCTCTATCTCATATTGCTGGGAGAGAAACTATTAAAATTAACTCAGCTTTGGAACTTAAATCTGTATTGCATGTTCCAAATCTTTCTTGCAATCTGCTCTCTGTAAGCAAAATTGTTAAGGATTGTAATTGTAGAGTCATTTTCTCACAGGAAAAATGTGAATTTCAGAACCTGGTCTTGGGGAGGAAGATTGGCAATACTAAGGAACATAGAGGACTATATTACTTTGATGAAGAAATGGAAGAAGCAGAACAAGCTCACACTACTGTTTTCTGGGAACCTACTACAAGACAAAGCCAAATTATGTTATGGCACTATAGGTTAGGTCATCCAAGTTTTAATTATTTGAAACATTTATATCCTTCTTTGTTAAAAAATAATGACAATTTTCAATATGAAATATGTCAATTGGCAAAACATCAAAGGGCTGTTTTTAAACCAAAACCCTACAAAACCACTAAACCTTTTGCCATAATCCATAGTGATATTTGGGGTCCCTCACGATCTCATAATCTCTATTCAAAAAGGTGGTTCATAACCTTCATTGATGATCATACTAGAGTATGCTGGGTTTATTTACTCAAAGAAAAATCTGATGCCGAACAAGTCTTTATTAACTTCCACAAAATGGTCCAAAACCAATTTAACTCAAATATACAAATCCTTCATACCGACAATGGGAGAGAATACTTCACACATATATTAGGCAATTACCTCAACAAACATGGTATTGTCCATCAAAGCTCATGTCCCAATACACCCCAACAAAATGGAATTGCAGAGAGAAAAAACAAACACCTTTTGGAAGTTGCTAGGGCCCTATTGTTTACCACTAATATGCCAAAAATTTTTTGGGGAGATGCTGTCCTTACCTCTTGTTATCTCATAAACAGAATGCGTGCCCAAACTCTCCAATATCAAACTCCCATTAACACTTTAAACAAATATTTTCCAGACCATAAAACCATAAGCAACCTTCCACTCAAAGTCTTTGGATGTACTGTTTTTGCCCATAACCATGAACCTAATCGCAACAAACTTGATCCTAAAGCCCATAAGTGTGTTTTTATCGGGTATTCTGCAAACCAAAAAGGGTATAAGTGCTATTCTCCTGAAAAAAAGAAATTGATCATAACCATGGACCTTACCTTTCATGAAACTACTTCCTTTTACAAAAAAAATTCCCTTCAAGGGGAGAGCAATGATGAAGGAAATTTTTTACCTTTTCTTCCTTTATCCGTGGACAACCCTCCCTTAGGAATTCCAGAACCACAGCCTACCCCAGAAAAAATTGAAACCGAAAACATTGATGAAGGACAAGGAGATAACCCGAGGAATGAGGAAAGCCAAAACAAAAACTTGGACCTAATTGAACCAGCAAACCAGAATCCAGAATGCTTTGATCAAGAACCTAAGATGCAGGTTTATACCAGAAGAAGAAGACAACAGAGTAATATAGTGCCTCTTGTTTCTGAAACAAGCCAAGAATCTGACCCAGTTTCAAGCCAGGAATCTGACCCAGTTCCAGGTAACTTCCCTTCTGAAAATGTCTCTGATTTCTTGCCTATTGCATGGAGAAAAGGAGTCCGAACATGTACCCAACATCCTATAGCCAAATTTGTTCAATATGAACACCTATCTCCTGCTATGAAAGCCCTTGCTGCTAATCTTGAAGAAGTAATAATCCCTAAAAATATTGAGGAGGCTTTTAAGATCACAGAATGGAAAAAGGCTGTGGAAGAAGAAATGCAGGCCCTAGAAAAAAATTGTACTTGGGAATTAGTGAAAAAATCAAGAAATGTTGTACCGGTGGGGTGCAAATGGGTATTTACAGTAAAATATAAGTCAAATGGGGCTATTGAGAGATATAAAGCCCGCCTAGTGGCTAAGGGATTTACACAAACATATGGGATAGATTATCAAGAAACTTTTGCACCAGTGGCTAAACTTAATACTATCCGGATTCTTTTGTCTATTGCAGCCAATCTTGATTGGCCTCTTCATCAACTAGACATTAAGAATGCTTTTTTAAATGGGGATTTATCAGAGGAGGTTTACATGGAACTACCACCTGGCTTTACAAGTCCTACTCCCACAGGACAAGTTTGTAAATTAAAAAAATCTCTCTATGGCTTGAAACAATCACCCAGAGCATGGTTTGAAAAGTTCACTAAGGTCATTCTCCATCAGGGCTATGATCAAGCTCATTGTGATCATACCTTGTTTTACAAGCATGAAGGAGGGAAGACTACCATTCTTATTGTCTATGTTGATGACATTATTGTTACTGGAGATAATATAGAAAAAATAAATTCTCTGAAGAGCAGACTAGCAAATGAATTTGAAGTAAAAGATCTAGGTATGCTAAGATATTTCTTGGGAATCGAAATTGTTAGAAATAAAACTGGTATATCCATATCTCAAAGAAAATATACTTTAGATCTTTTAAAGGAAACGGGGCTACTTGGCTGTAAACCTGTGGACACACCAGTTGACCCAACTATTAAACTTGGAGAGCAGAATACTGGTACACCAGTTGAGAATAACAGGTATCAAAGACTAGTTGGGAAGCTCATTTATTTATCTCACACCAGACCAGATATAGCTTATGCTGTAAGTTTGGTTAGTCAATTTATGCATAATCCCTATGAAGAACACTTGAATACAGTCATCCGCATTGTGAAATATCTTAAAGGCAACCCAGGAAGAGGACTCTTCTTTAAAAAGGGAGAGTCACGAGAAGTGGAAAGCTACACTGATGCAGATTGAGCTGGGTCTATCACAGATCGAAGATCCACATCAGGGTACTGCTCATTTGTTTGGGAAAATTTAGTAACTTGGAGGAGCAAAAAGTAGAATGTTGTTGCCAGAAGCAGTGCAGAGGCGGAACTTAGATCTCTAGCAAATGGGGTCAGTGAATTAATCTGGATTAAACTTCTACTTGAAGAACTTCAAGTTACAAACAAATATCCTATGAAGCTATATTGTGATAATAAGGCAGCCATCAGTATAGTTCACAATCCTGTTCATCATGATCGGACTAAACACGTGGAAATAGACTGCCACTTCATCAAAGAAAAATTAGAAGAAGGGATTATTTGTATTTCACATATATCCTCAGCAGAACAGACTGCAGATGTGCTAACAAAAGGCTTGCCTAGACCTATATTTGAGAAATTGATTTCCAAGCTAAGATTGTTTGATGTATACAATCTAGCTTGAGGGGGGGTGTTAGAATTCCTGATTTTATGGGATTAGAGATCCCTGAACCTGATTTTATGGGATTAGAATCCCTGCTTTTATGGGATTAGAATCCCCGATTTTATGGGATCTCTAATCTCAGCATAAATCAGCTGAGATATGCTTGTTAGGATAGGAAATCTGGATTATCCTAATTGCTGATATTCTTGGAGGAAATTATGGGATTTATTTTCTCCTAGGATAGATGTATAACTACTGGTACATTCCTATACCTTATCAAGAGAATAGAAACAATATTTCTGCAGGGTGTTTTTTTCTGTTTTCTCTCCTTTGGTTCTCTTTTTTGACAGTAATTTTTGCCCGTAAACTTGACACACATTGATGCAGAACCCATTGGAAAAATCCGACACAGCACAAAAAATAATGAGCCAAGAAAAATAAAGGTACGAGAAGAGAACCTGAAATAGAGATGAACACCAAGAAAAAAAAACATGCAAGAAACTACCTAGAAACAAAAGCAAGAACCAGAAGGCTGAGACGCAGAAACAGAAATGGCCGAGAAAATGGCCGAAATTGATCGGGTCTGTATACCACTGAGACAGAAAGTGCCGAGAGAGGCTGCCACAACCAACCCGATGCGCAGAAAGAGCCGAGACACAGAAATAGAAGAAGCTGAGAAACACAACGTCGATATGCGCCGCACGTGGATATGCCCGAAACAGAAGGTGTCGAGAAACAGATTCCCAAGACGCAGAACACACCAACGCAACCGAAGAATTATGCACGCCAACAAGCCGAGACCCAGCGACGCCAACAACCCTGCTGTCGACGCCAACAACACCGAAAGATTGATTCACGGTAGCAACAACAAACGGGAAAAAAAATCAACGAGCCTCTAATACCATGTCAATGATAACGCAAATATGCTGTATGAATAGCTGAATCTTAACCTTTTGACTTCTCTTCATTATATAATCTTTACAAAAGAATTCTATACAAGGAAAAAGGCTAAAAATCTGCTAGAATTATGTTCATACAATCTATCAGGAATTAAACTAATTGAGGAGCAAATCAAGGAAATAAATGTCAATAAATGTCAGTCAGCCGTTGACATTATGAAATAGGAGTATTGATGGGCATTTTTTTATAGATAAATAAATTTCATTAGAGTGAAAAGAGAAGTACAACTATGGGAGAATAAAATATCCTCACAACATACTGTATGATTTAGGATAAAAACAGACATGTGGTGAATGGGGAGACTGCACACAAACGAAACTCTCACAACCTTTTTGGTAGTCGCCTCTCCCTTTATATTTGTAATACTTGAAAATAAAGATTAACTGCAAGATAAGATCTTAAAGATAATGATAAAGGATAACTAAGACTCAAGTTAGTGATAAACTCCTTGTCTCCCGAATGATGATAAACTGCTAATTCTTTAAAAGTACCACTTTAATAGGGTTTCTCAACACTCCCCCTCAAGCAGATGATTATACATGCTTGATCTTGTTACAAATAAAACATAATTTAAGAGAAAAATAAAAAAACTTAAATGAAAGAACTTGATAGTGGAAACTAGCTAATATTAGAAACTAATCAATAGTTTCTGCCTATAACAAAATTCTTTGAGCATCATTGAGTTGACTTTTAGAACAAAAGGCAGCCCAAGAGATGACCTGGAAGATCACAGGTTTGAAATTGGTTGCAACACTTGAAAAGTCACCATATGGCTGTTTGGAACATCGCTAAGAAGGCCAAGAAACTGCACTGCTAAATGTTGGCAGAGAGCACGACAAAAAAGCAAGTAAAGAGCACTGCTTAAAAGGTAGGTAAAGAGCATTGATGAAAAGCAGGTAAAGTGATTATCATGCTGGTATACGGCACACTGGAAAGAGCAGCTGGAGAAACATAATTGATGGTTTGATACACAGCACGTTGAGTGGCTAAAAGGATGCATAGCTTAAGAAAAGTATTGCATGATCATCAGAAGACTTAATAGTGGCTGGAAGGATAAACTGACATTGAGAAAAGCCAAAAAATGCACCATGCAGTATTGGGCCATCAGAAAAAAGTCAAGAAATACAACAGAAAAGCAAGGGAAGAACTGAAATACCACCAAGGCCATCTAGAGCGAGTGAGTGATTGGGAAAGGTGCAAGGGGTCTAGTTGCCATAGTATGGGTTGGCCGTAATGTCGTTGAAGCTAACACGTGCCTTCGTGCAAAGGTGTTTGGGGCACTGGTAAGATTTTTCTCCTTGTGCACAGAGATATATTTGACGTCTCTGTTTCTGGGATGGGTCCATTGGAGCTCTTTAATGGTGATAGGATCCAGAAAAAATTTTGATCATTGGAAAACATTTCAGTTGTTGGAAACTAGCAGGAGAATAAGTGACTCGGTTCTACACTAATCTCTGTTCTCAAGAGAATTCTTACAGACCTTTGTAGGAACAGTTGGAGTGGAGTCCTATTTCTGTTGATAAGGCTTGTTGGATGGGAGACCTTTTGAAGAGGATGAGATTGGCCTTTTTTCATGATTGTTGGGATATTATCAAAGGATGAGATTGGCCTTTTTTCATGATTGTTGGGATATTATCAAAGGTGACCTCTTTAGCGTGTTTGCTGACTTATTTAGTAATGGAAAGGTTGTAGTGAGTATGAACTTAAATTTTGTTACTTTAATGCCTAAGAAAGATAGGTTTACCAAGGTAAGAGATTATAGACTTGTTAGTTTGGTCAATAGTGTGTACAAGATAATTGCCAAGGTTCTTTTTTTCGATAAAAGAAGGAATTGTATTAGACAACAAGAAAATAGTACTAGAAGGTGGAGGATAAGATATCATCAAAATCATGAAAAAAAGCTTAAAAGAAACAATGCAAAGAGGGAATAAAAGAAGTCCTATGAAAACTAATTAGTGGAGAAGAGCTGTCCAATCTCTTTTGCACATCCGAAATAGTGAGACCCTTAAATAAACTATATGCCAAACACTAAAGAGATGCCATATTCAGAACTTTGTCCCATAACAAATTTAATAGCGAAGAAACTCCCTTGAAAATGTGAGCATTCCTTTCTAACCACAAGAACCACAAAATCTTGTAGACCGCACATTGTCATAAGGCTTTGTGTTCCTTCTTCTTACCAAATCCTTGAAAATGAATGTGAAGAAACTGTCTCAATGAACTAGGATAAAACAACTTTCAAAAAAATACCAAATAAATTATTCCAAAGGTAATTCACAGATGAACAATGGAAAAATAATGAGATAAAGTCTCAAACATCGATCTACACATGACACACTTATCAACCCAAAGGGAAGGAGGGGTCAGGATATTGTTTTTAAGTTGGACTTTGAAAACACTTACAAAAGAGTGAGTTGGGGCTTTCTTGATATGGTTCTTGCTAGGAAGGGTTTTTTGGTCATAGATGGTAAAGATGGATATTTGGTTGTCTCTTTGTTGTTACTTTTACTGGTGAACCTAAGACACCTTTTCAAGGGTAGAGAGGAGTTAGGCAAGGTTATCCTCTTTCTCTTTTTTTATTTACTTTTGTGGTGGATTTTTTGAGTCGGACACTTTTTAGAGCTATAGATAGGGGTTTGATTAAAGGTCTTATAGCTGGTATTGAGGAGACAATGTTCTCTCACTTGCAATTCGTAGATAATACGATCTTGTTTATGTAGTATGATAGGCGAGCTTTATACATGGTCTCTACAACCTTCAATACATTGAGGTTGAGTTTGAAGATTAACTTGCCTAAAAGTGGTGTGGTAGGGATAAATGTAGACAACCAAAGTCTTTCTTGTGGAAAAGATAAGAAAAATTCTTCTCTATTATATTATCCTCCAGAAGTACAAACAACAACAACAACAAAGTCTTTTCCCACTAGGTGGGGTCGGCTATATGGATCAAACGGCGCCATAGTGGCCTATCATGGATGATATCAATAGATAAGTTATTAACTATTAAATCATTTTTAATAGTTTCACTAAGGCTTCTACAGGTCTTCTTTCCACATGGCCAAACCACCTTAAGCGAGATTCAACCATCTTCTCCACAATAGGTGCTATCCCAATTTTCTCTCTAATGTACTCATTTTTAATCATATCTCTTTTGGTGTGTCCACACATCCAACGCAACATTCTCAGAAGTACAAGAGAGATATTTATAGGAAACATTGATAACAAGGCTATCAAGTATCAATCTATTTCCTGAAAAAATAGTCAACAATCCCCAAAAGTTAGGGAAATAAAAACAAAAGGATATTAGGAAATTATTTCCCCCTCCTCCCAATAATATAGGCAAAAAAAAAAAACAAGACATGTCAACTGGTCTAGCCGTGAATCAAGGAAAAATCACAAATTAACCATAATATGTGACACCTCCCTCAAGCTGGGCTTCCAAGGTTAAACATGCCCAGCTTGTTGACTAGATTTTCAAAAGCTCTCCTTTCTAGAGCTTTTGTTTATATGTCAGCAATTTGTTCTCCTGTTAAGATATAAGTTATGCAAAGAGTTCCTTCCTCAATTGTTTCCTTGATGAAATGTTTATCTACTTCAACATGCTTTGTTCTATCTTGGTGAACTAGATTGTGTGAGATACTTATGGTAGCCTTATTGTTGCGATGAATTTTTAGGGGAAGCACTAATTTGACCTCAAGTTCTTCGAATAATAATATCAACCATAACATTTCACATGTACCGTGTGCTATATAACTCTCAATTCAGCTTTACCACTACTCCTAACCACAACTAGTTGCTTTTTGCTTCTCCAAGTAATCAGATTGCCCCAAACAAAGTTGCAAGTAGACCTTTTGTCTTCAGTGGAACCTGCCTAATTAGCATTCGTGTATCCTTCAATGCTTTTAGACTCAGTTTTACCAAAAAACAATCCTTTGCCAGGAGATCCTTTAAAACACCTCAGAATACAAAGGATAGCTTACGTATGTTCATCACAAAGAGTGCATATATTGACTCAACACTTACAGCAATAGCAATGTCTGACCTAATTTGAGAAAAATAAGTTTCTCAACTAGGCGTTGGTATCTTCCATTGTCGACTAGAATTCCTCCCCCCTTGTTACCTATCTTTGCTGTGGTGTCCATGAGTGTATCAGTGTGTTTACAACCAAGCATTCTTGGCTCTTAATGAATTCAGGACATATTTCGTTTGAGTGACCGAAATCACCTTTTTGTTTCTAACAAGCTCCATACCTAGAGAATAATGTAGGGGACTAATGTGTTTTATTTCAAATTCAGCAATTAGTCTAGTTTTTAATCTAGACATTTCAATAGTATCATCTCCTGTCAAAATTATATCATCTACATAGACAATAGAATTGTACTCTTACCATCTTTATGTTTATAGAAGAGAGTATGATCCGTGTGTGCTTGTATACCTTTGATTTAATATGGCTTTTGTAAATTTGCCAAGCCAGGCTCTTGGAGACCGTTTTAGTCGATATAGGTCCTTTTTCAACTTACAAATCATCCCATTTTTTTGGTCTTCTTCAAATCCAAGTGGGAGATCCATTTAGACTTCTTCTAGATCACCATTGAATGTAACCCTTTGCAACAAGTCTTTCCTGGTATCGCTCAATAACCCCATCAGATTGATATTCCACAGTAACTACCCACTTGCATCCAACAAGAGTTTTGTCCTGTAGTTTCATGACAAGAGTCGATGTCTAAATTTTTTTCAAGAGCTTGTATTTCCTCTATAATTGCCTTTCTTCTTTCAGGAATACTCTATGCCTCTTGAACGTCTCTAGGAATTTTTTCTTCAAATAAGTTAGTAATAAAGGCTTGAAATGGTGAAGAAAAAAGATTGTAAGAGACATAATTAGATATAGGATGCTAAGTATAAGAATGACTTTTCTTCCTCAATGCATTAGCACAATCAAGATCACTTAACTCAAATTGTGGTTGGATTTCTAGCAGTGATAAAGAGCACTTATCCCTAGTATGGTTGGATTCCTGGCAGCGATCACACTCATAGTAGTCAAATCATGAATTGGATGGCTTATTTTTGAATTGTGAATCGTGAATTGTAAATCGTATCAAATCGTAAGATTCATGAACATATTATAAAATCATTTAAAATATATATTATAGAATATAAATAAAGAGATAACATAAAAAAATATTTAAAATAATATATTAATCTTAATAATTTTAAAATCAATTAATCATAAATATTAAAAAGACAATTAATTTATGAATAATAGATTCTTAGACCTAAATCACTAATAAAAATGGTAGCTTCTCCTTTGGAATTAAATAATTGGCTATTTAAAAGTTGTCTAATGCCTATAAAATTTTAGATTGAGTTTGCATAGATTTAAAATTGTGGTAGATTATATTATATAACTATATTATATAATACAATATATATTATACAATATACCATACCTAAAGAAAACACGGAATGTTGTGTTTTCTCTGGGTATAGTTAAAAAAAAAGGTTGAACATAGACTCAACAAAGACAGAGGAGGAAGACGAAGGCGATGGATATGTAGGCAAATAGAGACGTACATGAAGATGCAAAAACCGAGAGACGAAGACGAAAGACCCAATGCCAGGAAGCTGCAAACCCACTGCGAGATGGGTATTCGAAATTGTAAAATCAAACGACTTGCGATTCTTGTTGGAATTGCTCCGATTTGTACGATTTCAACTACGATTTTGGTGCTTCAGCAATTTGGCCACCATTTGTATCAATGTCCATGTGAATTGAAATGACACCGTCAATTCACATTGTGAATTGTGCGTCTCCAATTTCTATGATCTCACCATTTGGTTCCTTGGATTCTCAATGCCACGCATTATAAATGCGAATTTAGTGGCTGGTTTTGTGGCTCCTAGCATGACCCTTTTTCGGGTTTCTTCTCTGCGAACCTCTACAAAAGTGTCTTCTATATTTGGTAGTGGTTTTAAGCCAAGAAGGCGTTGACATATCTCATTTAACTCTTTGTTCAATCCTAAAAGAAAGTCCTAAATTCTCTCCTTGTTAATTAGTTTATGATAGTTCTCAAAGCATTTTTAGCATAGCCAATGGCCATTATGAAAAATATCAACTTCTTGCCACAATTTTGAAAGGTTGTTGAAATAAGCTGTGACATCTATATTGGCTTAGGTTAGGTTCCTAGCTTCGTTTCTTAGTTAAAATAATTGGGCTGAGTTTAGAGTATTGTTGTTTTGTAGCCTTCCATATGTCTTTGATAGTTTCGTAGCACATAAAACGCTCACTGATCTTTTCATCCATAGAGGGGATCAACCAGGCCATGAGCATGGAGTTTTGGGCGTCCCAAGTCTAGAGTGAAGGATATGATTTTGGTGATTTCTTGGTTGAACCTTCGAAGTACTTGTATCTTTCTTTTCCTTGCACTACCATCTCCACAAACTGAGATCGGGAAAGATAGATTTTTTCAGTAAGCTTATGTGAAGTAATTTGTAGAAAGGAATTATCAGAGTAAGTAGTTCGGAGGGTGGCAGTTGTCATTGGGGTTGACTGTAAGGAAGTAGAGCCTTTCGAGTCATCATTCCCTTTGGTGCCAATCATGGCTGTTCCCTGGGAAAAAAGAACCTAAGGTTTATCCACCATGGAGGTTAGAGAGAGGGCTCTGATAACATGTGAAAAAGATAATAAAAATTCTTCTCTGTTATATTATTCTCCAGAAATAAAAGAGAGATATTTATAGGAAACATTGACAGCAAGGCTATCAATCTATTTCCTAAGAGATAGTTAACAATCTCTAAAAATTAGGAAACAGAAAAAAAGATAAAAACAGAAGAAGGATATAAGGGAAATTATTTCCCCCTGATCCCGATATTACAGGAGGGAAAAACAGAGAAATGAAAAACAAGATATGCCAGCTGCTCTAGCGGCGAATCAAGGAGAAATCACAAATTAACCAGAATCTGTGACATTTCTTCTTTTGCTATTTTGGCAGGATGCCATATTTAATAGTGGCCTCTTATTTATTTTGGAATGCCCTTGGGTGGGGAATCCATGGGCTACTTTTTGGGATCCACTTTGTTGCAAAATGTTTGGATAACCTATCTAGTTTGTCTCTTTCCAAAATCCCTGCTGCTGTAGCCCATAAGATAGTGAGGATTATGAGGAATTTTCTTTGGTTAGGTGTAGGACAAGATAATGGAGTTCATTTTGTTAGTTGGAAAGTATATTGTAGACCCAAGAATAAAGGAGTCTTGGAACTTGGTATCCAAAAACATTGCCTTGTCTACTAAATGGTTATGGCATTTTTCTTTTGAAGTGAATGCCTTATGGCATAAGGTTATTCGGAGCAAGTACGGGTTAAATATAAATGGGTGGGATTCCAACACTGCAGTCAATGACTCATGCTAATCCTTGAAAATTTATTTCACATGGGAACTTATCTTTTTTGCCTTTGGTTTGTTTGAAATTCGGTGATGGCTCAAATAAGGTTTCGGGAAGACACTTGGGTGGAAATATTCCTTTTCTTGAAGCTTGCCCTCATCTTTATTGACTTTCTAATTTGCATAATTATTTCATCTCTAATTTTTTTAATTTGCATAATTCTAATTACTCTTGGAATTTCCATTTTTTCAGAATTTTGAATGATAGAGAAAATAGTGAGCTTCAGTACCTTTTGAATTTAATTGAATGTGTCCCTTTTTCTTTTAGTCAAGATGTGAGACTTTGGAATTTGGATTCTTCTGGCGGTTTTTCTTTTAAGGTCATGTACTTTGTTTGGACTACAAATTTGAAATGGATAAACACAAATGATATGTTGTAGGTGCGTTGGCCTAATATGGTTCTTTCTCCAACATATAATGAATATCTAGTTCTGAAACTATGGACTTCATTATTCAGCAGTGCATTTTTTTGTGGAATAATCTCTGGTATTTATGGTGAGAGTTGGGTGTGTCCAAGAACATTGGAACTGTTGGAAGTGAAAGAGATTAATGAGGTATTGGCTTAATTAGTCAGCCTCTGACCTATTTTATTTATAGGCTGATAGGAGTTAAGTACATGTAGTACTAGGAGAATATAAAGCCCAACTCTAAAAGACCATATACTTATAACATTCCCACTCAAGTTGGAGCATAGATGTTAACCATACCTAGCTCTTCACAAATAAAATTAATTCTAGTCCGATTAATAGCTTTGATGGACACATTGGCTAATCGATTACTACATATGTTGTCTTGTAGGAACATATGATTTGGTGGGAAAATATTTGGTTTTTTGTCGTCGTTCTCATGAGAAAAATGACAATTTACTTTGATATGCTTTGTTCTCTCATAGAACACTAGATTGGATGAGATATGTATAGCGGCTTGATTACCACACCATAACTTCATTGGAGTAGATATGTTAAATCCAATTTCATGTAGCAAATGTTTAATCGCGCTGCTATATTTTGCTTTTTTCTTTCCCACCACACTAGATTTCCTCCTATAACGACACAATATCCTGTGGTAAATTTTTTATCGCTAGGTGATCTTGCGCAATTAACATTTGTGAAGGCTTCCACTTGCATATGCTAATGATCAATATGCATTATACCTTTCCAAGAGCTATCTTAAGATATTTTACAATTTGAGCTATAGCCTCGTTTGCTATAGGTGTGCTCTGTTCACTAAGTTTGTTTGCCTTACCATTAGGTGGTTTATTGTGCATCTTATAGCTATTCTCCCAAGTATGGCATGGTTTTCCACAGAAGTCACAGTGCAGGTTGTTTTTGTCTCTTGTATGCTGATTTTGGGAGAAGGTCATTAAGCAAAGATTAAGACAAGAGATTCAAGTTATAGAGAATCAATTTGGTTTTAGGACAGAAAGGTCAACTATAGAAGCAATTTATTTATTACAGAGATTGATGGAAAGGTATCAAAGCAGACATAAAGATTTGCATATGGTTTTTATTGATCTGAAAAAGGCATATAACAGAGTGTTAAGAGAGATTCTATGGAAGGCTTTAGAAAAGAAAGGAGTACGTATTGCGTATATTCGAGCAATCAAAAACATGTACGACAGGATAACAACTTGCGTGAGAACACAAAATGGAGACACAGAGGATTTTTTTCACAACTATTAGACTACATCAAGGGTCTTCTTTGAGTCCGTATCTTTTTAATTTGATTTTGGACGCAGTTACTGAACATATACAAGAGTTGGGGCCTCAATGTATGATTTTTGCAGATGATATAGTCTTAGTTGGTGAATCGAAAGAGGAAATAAATATGAAGTTAGAGTCATGGAGACAAGTTTTAGAAACACATGGTTTTCGTATAAGTAGAAATAAAATAGAATATATGGAATGTATTTTTAGTAAGAGACGAACAAAAACGAATGTAGATGTGAAATTTGGAGACTATATATTAAAACAAGTTATAAGTTTTAAATATCTTGGGTCTATTATACAAAATGACGGCAAAGTAAAGGAGGACGTAAACCATAGGATTCAAACTGGATGGATGAAATAGAAGAAAGTTTCGATTGTCATTTGTGATAAAAAAAGTATCGCTCAAAGTTAAAGGAAAATTCTATCGTACGGCTATAAGATCTGTTATATTGTATGATGCTGAATGTTGGGCGGTCAAAAAATAACATAAGTATAAACTCAACGTTACAGAAATGAGAATGTTGCGTTGGATGTGTGGACACAATAGTAGAGATATGATTAGAAATGAGTGCATTAGAGAGAAGGTTGGGGTAGCACCTATTGTGGAAAAAATGATTGAATCTCGCTTAAGGTGGTTTGGTCATGTGTGGAGAAGACCTGCAAAAGCCTTAGTGAGAAGAGTAAATCAGATGAAAAATAGTTCAATAATCAGAGATAGAGGAAGGCTAAAGAAAATAATAAGTGAAACTATTAAAAATGATTTAATAGTTAATAACTTATCTATTGATCTCATTCATGATAGGCCACTGTGGCGCCGTTTGATCCATGAAACCGATCCCACCTAATGGGAAAAGGCTTAGTTGTTGTTGTTGTATGCTGATTTTGGGATGTTCCACAATTCACTTAGCTTTAGGAATGGCCAAGTTTGACCCTTCATCAGATTCGGTTGCAGCTTACCTTCCTAGCATCACATGTCTTCGGCTTTCTTCCCTAGATACCTTTGCAAAAGCTTTGCTAATTTGACCCTTCCACAGATTCGGTTGCAGCTTACCTTCCCAGCATCACGGCTTCGGCTTTCTTCCCTAGATACCTTTGCAAAAACTTTGCTAATTGGAGGCACAAAATTTCTTTGAATTAGCCGGCCATGGACCTCATAATAAACATTTAGATTTGCAAGAATCTTGAAGATTCATCCAACCCTTGTCTAGGTCTTGTCAAATTCTTTTAGGAGATTGAAAATATTTTGTCAGAGTCCTCACCTTGGCGAATTTCCCCTAGTCATGGGGTCAACTCATATGCTTAGGATTGATTCACTAGGTTAGTATACATTTGCGAGATATTGTTCCATAAGTCCTTGGCCATAAAGTAGAAAAGGTAGCTTGCAGCTATCTCTTTGGCCATGTCATTAACCAACCATGTCATTATCATTGAGTTTTTAGCATCCCAAATGACATAGGCTGAATCCTTCACGTCGGGTTTCCTTGTATCTCTTATGCACTAGCCGATTTTACCTCTCCCCCTAATGTACATGTGAACAGACTGTGACCATTTAAGAAAGTTTTCACCACTTAGACGGATTGTAGTGATCTCAATAGGATGGTTTTTAGATGGGTTCCAAACGGCTTGAAGCTCAGGTTGAGATGGCTGTGATTTCCTAAACGTAATTTCGGTCATTTTGGGAACGGAAAACTAATTGAAACCCTAGGAGTTTTTTTCTTTGATACCATAAAGAAGCAGAAGATAGAATATGGAATTGGGTTGTTGTATTTCTATAAGTCTGTACATGTATTTTTAGGCCTAGTTTAGAGACAAAATAGGCAGCTAATCTTCTTAATAAAGAGGAAATAAAACTAATTCTATCTAGATCACGAATCTCTCACCTAACTAATTACAAAATCAGAATAAAATCAGAACTGATACATAACTACAAATACAACAACAACAACAACTAAGCATTTTTTCACTATGTGGGATCAGCTACATGGATTAAACGGTGCCACAGTGGCCTATCATGAATGAGATCAATAGATAAGTTATTAACTATTAAATCATTCTTAATAGTTTCACTTATTATTTTCTTTGGCTTCCCTCTACCAATAATAATTGAACTATTCTCCATCTGATCTACTCTTCTCACGAGGGCTTCTGTAGGTCTTCTCCACACATGACCAAACCATCTTAAGCGACATTCAACCATCTTCTCCACAATAGGTGCTACCCCAACCTTCTCTCTAATGCACTCATTTCTAATCATATATCTTCTGGTGTGTCCACACATCCAGCGCAACATTCTCATCTCTGCAACGTTGAGTTTATCCTCATGTTATCTTTTGACCGCCTAACATTCAGTATCATACAAGATAGCAGGTTGTATAGCCGTACGGTAGAATTTTTCTTTAACTTTGAGCGGCACTTTTTTTATCACAAATTACCACCAAGATTCTTTACGTTTAGGTCCAACGCCTCTTGATTTTTCAAGTATCTCTCTTGCTATATTTCTAATCCCTTTGGCCATCTCGTCTCACATATCATTAGCATTTCCTTGAACCTCCCAAAACCTCTCTTCCTCCACTCTTCTTTGAAAATTTCTTTGTTGTTCATTCTTCAAAGACCACCACCTAATTCTAGGAATTGTTTTATGACTCTTTCTTTCTACTCTTCTCTTAAATCATACGTCCAAAACTATATATTGGGTAGCCAAACTCTCTCCAGGTATGACTTTACAATTTGTGCAAAACTTTCTATCTGATTTTCTTACCAAGAAGAAATCTATTTGAGAGTTTGCTCTTCCACTCTTGTATGTGATAAGATGTTATATCTGTTTTCTAAAGCAAGTATTTGCTATGGTAAAATTATAGGCTAAAGAAAAATCCAAGATAGTTTTACCCTCTTCATTTGCATATCCTAAACCAAAACCTCCATGTATACCCTCGTATCCTTTAGATTCTCTCCCTACATGACCATTCAAATCCCCTCCTAGGAAAATCTTTTCTCCCAGAGGTATTTATTGAATCAAACCTTCTAGATTCTCCCAAAAAGTTCTCTTGTGATGCTCTTCTAATCCAACTTAGGGTGCATATACACTAAACACATTAAAAATGTCTCGCTCAACTACAAGCTTTAAAACTATAATCCTATCTCCTAATCTTTTCACATCAACTACATTGTTTCTCCACTCCTTATCAACTATTATACCTACATTATTGCTAGTTCTTGTCTTGTTGGTGTACCAAAGCTTAAAACCTGAAGAATCTAATTCCTTTGCCTTATCTCCTACCCACTTAGTTTCTTGTAGACACATGATATTGATCCTTCTCCTAATCATGGTGTCAACTATTTTCATTAATTTGCCTGTGAATGTGTCTACATTCCAAGTTACAAAACGGATCTTACCCTCATAAATTAACTTCTTTGCCCACACCCGTTCATTAAAATGTGGGAACCCTTGCTCTTTTGACTTGCACTCGAGCTATATAGCACGTTGCTTCTGGGCAACGACCTAACTTTAACACTATTGCTTCGTTTATCCATGTTCATATAGCTATGACAAAGTTTTACGTTGGTTGTCGCACGCCTAACACAACCCTCCTCTTTTATTCGGGTTTGGGACCGGCTATACGAATACACCAATTTTTACCAAAAATGTTTGGAAATATTTTTGGGAGTCAATCAACTCGAGATACTAGGGATTTTTGTCAACAGCACCTCAAACTAAAAAAAAAAAAAAGGGGGCGGCTCAGTGCACGAGGCTCCCACCTGGTGGGGTCTGGAGAGAAGAAAATGTACGCAGCCTTACCCCCGCAAGTGGAGAGGTTATTTCCAGGACTTGAACCCGTGACCTCCAGGTCACAAGGCAGCAACCTTACCGTTGCGGCAAGGCTCACTCTCTCACCTCAAACTAAAATAAACAAAAATAAATATAAGGGATGCCGTTGCCTAATTCCTCTCTAACCTTGAAACCCAGGTTTAGGCTCCCCATTGACAATCACAACAAAAGTATTTGTAAAAAGGCTACCAGAAATTCTACTTCTCCATCTAGAACCAAAACCCTTTTTGTCAATAGGTTGCTGTTTGGTTTCATGACATTTTGATGGAGTCCCACCTTGGGGAGCCATAGATAATATATGTGGTACTTAAGAGGTAGGGTTTGTCCCTTTACTAGTCAGTTTTAAGGTTGGATTTCCTCTGCTTGATTAGGACTCTGTCAATTGGTATCAGAGTTAAGATTGACCTCCTCAAAAGTGGGCTACCTGTGAAGGGTGTGACCTTGCGAGCTTATGGAGAAGGTGCAACATTGGTCTAGAATTTGCTGGCCAATGTATGTGCCCCGGATTGCTGTGAGCTACTAATAGCGCTGCAGAATGTATGTCGAGGATGCTGACTCTTAAAGGACATTGCTATAATGGAGTCCTACGCCGTGAGTAATCTATGTGGTACTTGAGGAGAGGGCTTCTTGCCCCTTACAAGCTAGTTTGAAGGGTGGGTTCCGCCACTTGCTTTAGCCTCCATCACATTCTATTTTTTCTGTTGTTTGATTGAACTCCCTCAAGTTCTATCATGATAAGCATTATATTCACAATTGCTTATTTTAGACTGTAGTTGCATTTTGTTTATGGCAGTTAGCAACTGAGATTATTCTTGAGGGATCTAGATTAAATCTTTCCTATCTTTTTGTACTGTTTATGAATGGTTAATTCACAAAAATATTATTTTACATTTTACCTTTATTCTGAGCATTGAAAATTTAATTTAATGTTGGTATCTTTTAGAGTTCATACTCTGCACATGTATCTGACTATTCCTCATATTGGTTCAGGTTCAAAATGCAGATGACAATAATTATCCAGAGAATGTGGAACCAACTCTGACATTTATTCTTCGAGATTCTGATATTATTGTTTTAAATAATGAGCAAGGTTTCGCTGCTCAAAATATGAGAGCACTTTGTGATGTTGGAAATTCAACAAAGAAAGGATCTAATGCTGGATATATAGGGCAGAAGGGCATTGGCTTCAAATCTGTGTTCCGAGTATGTTGAACAAACATTGTTTGTTTCATTTTATTGAATTTATCTTCAAAATAGTAATGTGCTTTTAAATATGGATGCTGAGAAACCAGTCTCCAAAAGACATTTAGATAGTCCAAAAGGTGTATAGTTGCGTCATCACATCTGATTGTTGCTGAATTATATAATTCCTAAATTATGTTTGTATTTCCTTCTGTGTAATTCTTTGTAATTTTTGATCTTTTTTAGATATTTTTCCTTTTTATAATTTTTTCCTGCAGTATTATGCTTCAGTTTTATTATCAGGCAACTATTTGATTTTGTGTTTTTTCTTCCCTGTGGCAATGCTTATGATTTATTTGCAGTTGTCGCTACTTGCTAGTAATTAATAATGCAATCAAGAGGAAGTTATTAATGTAAGAAACATCATGGTTTAGAAGGATTCAAACTCTTTCTCTCCAGATTGGATATTGTCAATCTAAATATATTATTTACAGTATGTTATCTGAGAATTGGTTTGAAAGCATTGGGCCATAATTTGTTACTGTAGCTCTAAAATGGTAAGTTATTAGGACATTCATTCATTTTGACATTTTAAACCCCTTATCAAGGATTATGCTTTTCAATCTCTGTAGGATTTTGGTCAGGTTACCTTATGGTTGCCTGTATTAATGGCGATATGCAGTTTTGTGCTTGCATTTTTGTTAATTTATATCATATTGCTCTGTTGGTTTTGGCCCCCATTTCCCCCCTCCTATTCTTTTTCCTTTTGTCTTCTTATATTCTCTCTTTCCAAGTTGTTCTCTCATTTCTGCATCCTATAATCTGTCATAAGTTTTCAAGGAGCTGACTTTGGTACTTATGCTAAAAGTTCTAATTTGCTCGAGCAAGTATTATGTCTGTGTATATTTTTCATTGCAAGCTTGAGAATATGTCCCTTCTCTGCCCTTCATTGGCTGCATTTTGTTGAATGCTGATAATAAGTTTCATTAACTTCGATTGGCTTCACTTCAGGTCACAGATGCTCCAGAGATTCATTCTAATGGTTTTCATGTCAAATTTGACATAAGTGAAGGCCAGATTGGCTTTGTTTTGCCCACAGTAGTACCTGCTTGCGATATTGACCTGTTCAGTAGGATGGCATCTACTTGTACTAATTCATCTAATGATTATCCCTGGAACACGTGTATTGTGCTTCCATTTAGGTCTCGTCTATCAGAAGGAACTGTGATGAATAACATTATAACTATGTTTTCAGATCTTCATCCTTCATTGTTATTATTCCTTCACCGCCTTAAGTGTATCAAGTTGAGAAACTTGCTTAATGATACATTTATTGTTATGAGAAAAGAAGTTGTAGGAGATGGTATTATTAAGGTTTCACATGGGAAAGACAAAATGACATGGTTTGTTGTATCTCAGAAGTTGCAGACAAAGTCCCTTCGTTTGGATGTTCAAACAACTGAAATTTCCATGGCATTCACACTGCAGGAATCAGATAATGGTTACAATCCTTGTTTAGATCAGCAGCCAGTTTTTGCATTTCTTCCTTTAAGAACATATGGCCTGAAATTTATTCTTCAAGGTGACTTTGTTCTTCCTTCTTCTAGAGAGGAAGTTGACGGAGATAGTCCCTGGAACCAGTGGTTATTGTCAGAGTATCCTGCTTTGTTTGTCAGAGCAGAGAGTGAGTTTTGTGCACTTCCCTGTTTCAAGCATGAGCCAGGAAGAGCTTTGTCTGCTTTCATGAGTTTTGTTCCTCTAGTTGGGGAAGTGCATGGTTTTTTCTCCAGTCTTCCGCGTTTGATTATTTCTAAACTACGTATGACAAATTGCTTACTTGTGGAAGGTGGTAACAATGAATGGGTCCCTCCGTGCAAGGTCCTTAGAGGTTGGACCGAGCAGGTATGTAGTCTTATTTCTGATGCCTTACTTCATGAACACCTTGGACTCAGATACTTGGATAAAAATGTGGAACTATCTGATACACTATCAAAGGCACTAGGCATTGAGGAGTTTGGACCCAACATTCTTGTTCGAGTAATGGCATCTTTATGTCACACAAAGAGTGGGATGATATCAATGAGTATGAGTTGGTTGACTTCTTGTCTAAATACCCTCTATGTAACATTATTCAATTCATCTGGAAAAATGTCAGTCAATTCTGAAAAAAGAGAAGATGTTTTAGAAAGTTTGCAAAGAGTTCCATTTATTCCACTTTCAGATGGTACATACAGCTCGGTTGATGAAGGTACCATATGGTTGCATTCTAATACTTTAGGCACAGGGTTTGATGGCGAGCATAAAATTGAAGCTTTCCCTAATATATGTGCTAAACTTCGAACTGTAGATCCTTCCCTTTTTTCTGCATTTTCTGTTGATTCTTCAAGCTTGAATTCCGCTCTCCTGGACAATGTTACCAGGTTGCTTCAGAGTATTGGTGTTCAACAGTTATCTGCACATGATATTGTTAAGCTGCATATCTTACCAGCTATGTATGAGGTAAAAAGGGCTAACAAGGACAGCATGTTGATGATAGACTATGTATGTTTTGTAATGCTTCACCTGAAATCTACCTGCACTGAATGTTATATTGAAAGGGATTTAATAATCTCAGAGTTACGATGCAAATCTTTGTTATTGACAAATTGTGGTTTTAAACATCCCGCTGAGGTACCAATTCATTTCTGTAGAGAATTTGGGAATCCTGTTAATGCAAAAATGTTGGCTGATTTTGTGAATATGAGTTGGCATGAGGTTGACATCAACTATCTAAAGCACCCAGTAAATGAGTCGCTTTCATGTGGACTGGAAAGTTGGAGGGAGTTTTTTCAGAAAATTGGCGTCACAGATTTTGCTCAAGTAGTTCAAGTGGATAGAAGTGTGGCTGATGTCTCTGATGCCACTTTTAAGCATGTGATGTGGGAAAAGGGTCTATTATCCCCTGAATTGGTAGCCAAAGATTGGGAATCCCCAGAACTAGTACAATTACTAACCCTATTGTCTAAAAGTGGCAGTAAGGAGAATTGTAAAAGTCTCTTGGAGATTCTTGATACGTTATGGGATGCTTGTTATAGTGATAAAACCACAGGTTACTTTCACTCTAAATCTGGTGGGGATGGCTATCCCTTCGACTCTACTTTTATATGCAATATATGTGATATGCAGTGGGTGGTGTCAACCACGGATGATGAGCTTCACTGTCCCAAAAATTTATTTTATGATTGTGAAGCTGTCCGAATGATCCTGGGAGCTTCTGTGCCATATGCTGTTCCAAAGGTTAGTGTTTTCTAATTTGTACATATCCACTGGATATTCTCTCTCTCTCTCTATCAGTGTTCAGAATTTAATTTTTGGTACCGTGGGCCTTGATTGTATACCATTATGTTTTCTGTAATGAATCAGGTGAAAAGTGAAAGGCTGGTAAAGGATGTTGGGTTTAAGACTAAAGTTACCCTTGGTGATATTTTGGATATTCTTAAAGTCTGGAGAAAATCAGAGACTCCATTTAGGGCCAGGTTTGCTTCTCACAGGCTTTTGAACCCCAATGGAAACCACACTTCTAATCTGCCAATAGTTTATGCTTGTCACTCCATCACAATCAATTCTTTCCACATAAGAATGTCAGTATCAGTATGTCACAACCACTGCCATGAAAATGCCTTGGGTCTGTGCATTATTTTGTTGTCTGTAATATAAAAACATGGTTGTCAAGATCTATCATAAGATCTTAAGATCTAAAATAACCCAAGTGATCTTGATCCTCAAAAAAATCTAAATCTTGTGTTGTGTAGGATCCTGATTTATGTAATCAAATCTTAGGAGCTTACAATCCTACCAATTCAATGCCATTTTGAATTTGAGCATTCTAACCTGTTCGGTCATATGTAAGGGAAAGAAAACAGTAAAATCGGCCCCTTAGTAGTACAATATGTTTACGGCCTCTCATCCCCAATTTGTTCTTCTGCCTTAGACTTCGATAGTGGAAGGACAACAATGAGATATCAGAGCTTCCATTCATCTCTGCATGTGAGAAGAGAGAAGATGAACTACCCAACGTTCAAGTAGTGGAGGATTTGGGAGGTCATGACCCTATATGTGAATTAGAGCTTCATGATACTAATGAGGAACTTACTAGAACAATTACATAAAAAGTGGTAGTAGAAAGGCATCCAAATGAGTGTCCCCCTCAAGATTCTCCCAGTTGCTCTCCTCAACCACATCGTCTAACATAACCTACTTCCCACAAGTATCCCCCTTACCTTCTCTCAATTGTTCTCCAATACTTCAGTTTCACACTAGGAACATAGCAACACACAACTCCTGTATTAATGCCAAAGTCTCCAATATGCAACACTTAGGGTATTCACACCTTACGACTCCCTTGGTTGCACCAAGAGCTTTGGCTGAAATTAATTTGACAAAACCAATCGCATACACTAAAACACTTACCCCTACCATAATGCTAAACGACCACAATTGCTGCAGTCGAACTCAAGATCGGTAACTTTGTAACAGAAAACTGTACATTCATAGATTGAATTGTCACAATAGAATGAAACAACTCAGTGAAATATATGATCAAACAAAACAAAACTCCTGCTGCTGGATATTTTTTGTTTTATTTTTTTATTTGTGGAAGCTTGGGATTATAATTCAAGGTAGGTGGTACCCTAGCTCTGATACCATGTTGAGAAAATAGGAATAGTAGAAGTTAGGGATAAAAGGAAGGGACCAAACAAAATATGTTGTTGAAAGACTCAATGAAGCATGTACAACATTGATCCCTTAATCTCTATTTATACTAATACTATGAGCATTGAAGACATTTATATCCTTTATTTATGGTTGTACAAGTAACTCTTTTCTTAACCCACAATAATTTCTTAAATTCTTTATACCTCTTAACACCAGCGATGACCATGAACCCAATGGGATCACGGAAGATGTGGATGATATTGATATTGATAATCATAGCCTTAGTGGAAGATATTTAAGTTTCGATGTTGACTGGTGTCTTATCTTATTATCTTGTGAGTTGTGACTTGTGTTAATGCATGAGATTTATGATATGAACATTATTTTTCTTTGGATCTTTTTTATTTATAATGTATTTTGTTTAAGCACGTTTGAGGCAATTTTATTAATATTATGCTTATATATGTGTGTGTGTGTGTGTGTGTATATATATATATATATATATAGACACATATAATTTATATGTATATAATGTATTATTCTTATATATGTGTGTGTGTGTGTGTGTGTGTGTGTGTTCATTAGAGGTAGCATCTTACGATTCTCAATCAGATGGGTGAAGTTGCAATTTTCTACAAAATTATTCCCTTAAGATATTAATGATACCTTCGGTTCCAGAATTCCAAAAGAAGCTAGGCAAGAAAGGAAAGAAATTGGAGACAGAAATTTTCTAGCACTCTTTCCGTTGACTGAGCATGACTATTCTGTACATATTTCTTTTTTCTTCAAGGTGATTTTTGGTACATTGGGATTTTAGTTTTCCAAGTACTTGGAAATCTTTTTTGAAGATGCTTGAATATAATAAATATGGAAATTTTAAAATTTATGTTGTATATGGCCTAAATAATGTAGAAAATTGAATTTTTTAATATATCTCTTGCTCAAATTTTTTATATATAGGTTTCAAGGTACATGAGAAATTTGGATACCAATGCACCAAACGCCACCCAATCTTTTTTAATGTGCATGAATTCACTCATCTAAATGGCACTAATAATTGTTTTTGTATTTATTTTGCTAGTATAACACAAATGTCCAAATTATATGCATTCATTTGGAATGAAATGGCACCTTCAAGAGAGAAGACGATGGAGGAATTGATGTCAGGACCTTTTATATTTATCCCATACTCGTCTGTCTCTAGGCATGATGATGTTGTATGCGGGAATTTTTTGTCTCCCTATGAAATCTATTGGCAGGATTCAACTGGCACTGTAGACCATATGAAGGAGATCTGTCCTCAAAGTGGTTCTACAGAGATAACTCATTCCCCTTTTTACAAGCCATTGTGCAACATCTACCCTGGCCTTCATGGTTTCTTCATTGATGAGTGTGGAGTACATGAGGCACCTCCTTTGTGCAGCTACATTCAGATTTTGCTGCAGCTATCAACTGTCACTTTACCTTCACAAGCAGCAGATAAAGTAAGTCCTCAAGCTATATAGCTGATTTCTTTTTAATGTGAATTGCCCTGAAACCTTTCTTTCTCTCTCCAGGTTCTTCTAATTTTCCTCAAGTGGGCTGATGGACTGAAATCTGGGTTGCTGACTACTGAGGATGTCATATATATCAAAGAGTGCTTTTCAAAATTGGAATTTCCAGTGCTTCCCACTGTCCAAGATAAGTGGGTTTCATTGCATCCTTCCTTTGGTCTTGTGTGCTGGTGTGATAATAAGAAGTTGAAAAAAGAATTTAAGCATTCAGATAACCTTGAATTTCTCTATTTTGGAGAACTGACTGAGGATGATCAAGAAATTGTTCAACAAAAGCTTTCCATCCTCATGAAATTTTTTGGTATTTCATCTCTATCAGAGGTATGATCACTCTTGCTATTGTTCTAATTACACCTCAGTTGAACCCCTATAATTAGATTGTGTATGCAGAGTAATTCATATCTCCTAAATTTTGTGATCTTTATCTTGCGCTTCTGCTTGGTGTAATTCGATCCGGTGTAACTGCAGAAGAAGTGACTTGGTTTTACTCTAATTATTATTTTGAAGATATTTCTTCTAGGTCGTTTCATGGAAGGATTGGAGTGGAGTCCTATTCCTATGGGTGAGCTGTTTGGGATCTGGCTAAGGATAAAACTCCAGATCCATATGGATTTTCTTTGGTCTTTTTTAAAGAATGTTGGGACATTATCAAAGTAGACCTTTTAAGAGTGTTTTCCAGCTCACATAGAAATGGAAAGGTTGTAGTGAACTCAACTTTTGCTACTCTAGTACCTAAAAAGGATAGGCCTATCAAGATGAGAGACTATAGACCTATTAGTTTGGTCACTAGTGTGTACATGATGGTTGCCAAGGTTCTTTCTGTTCGACTTTGTGTGGTGTTTCCGCATACAATTGCAGAACATCAAAGTGCTTTCATGCTTGGTAGGCACATTTTGGACGCGTCTTTAGTGGCAAATGAGGTTGTGGATGATGTTAAGAGAAGGAATGGTTAGGGTATTGTTTATAAGTTGGATTTTGGAAAAGCTTATGATAGAGTTAGTTGGGGTTTTCTTGATATGGTTCTTGCTAGCAAAGGTTTGGTCAGAATGAGTTGGATAGCTGGTTGCTTTTCTACAACTACTTTTTCTTTTTTGAGATTATTAATGGAGAACCTAAAATGTGGTCTTGAGGTTAGAGAGAAGTTAGGCAAGGTGATCCCTTTCCTTTTTTTCATTTACTTTGGTGGTGGATGTTTTAAGCTGGATGCTTACTAGAGCTATTAGTAGGGGTTTGTTTAAAGGTCTGACAGTTGGTTTTGAGGAGATTATAGTTTCCCACTTACAGTTTGCAGATGATACAATATTATTTCTGCCGGATGACAAGCAGAGTTTCATACATGTTCTCTACATCATTCAACTCTTCGAGGCTATTTTGAGTTTGAAAATTAATGCATCTAAATGTGATGTGGCAAGGACAAATGTAGATACCAAAGTTTCTTGTTTTGCTGTTATGGCACATTGTCAGATTTTACAGTGGCCTCTTATCTAGGTGTGCCTTTAGGTGGGAACCCATGGGCTACTTTTTGGGATTCAGTAGTTCAAAAGATTGCAAATGATTGGATAATTGGAAGGGGGCCTTTACTCCTTAGGTGGATGCAACATGCTGATTCAATGCATATTCATCCAGCATACCTATCTACTATGTCTCTTTTTAAAATCTGAATCAGCATGTTCCTCCATCATACCTATCTAATATGTCTCTTTTTAAAATCCCTACAGGTGTAGCCCATAAGATTGAGAGGATTATGAAGAATATTCTTTAGTCAGGTGTGTTCATCCTTTTAGTTGGGAAGTGTGTTGTAGGCCCAAGAATGAAGGGGTCTTGGAAATTTGGTGTCCAAAATCATCGCCTTGTCTATGAAATGGTTATGGCATTTTCCTTTTGATGTGAATGCATTATGGGATAAGGTTATTCGAAGTAAGTATGGGTTAAATCCAAATGGATGGGATGCCAATGCTGTGATGAATGTGTCTCATGCAAATCCTTGGAAATTTATGTCTCAAGGATAATTATCTTTTATGCCACTGATTTCTTTGAAATTGGGTTATGGCTCAAAAATTAGATTTTGGGAAGACAATTGGGTGTGAAATGTTTCTTTCATTGAAGCTTTTCCTTGTTGATTCCGTCTTTCTAATTTGCTTAATTCTCCCATCTCTAATTTTTATAATATGCAAAATTCTAATGGTTCTTGGAATTTCCACTTTTTCAAAAACTTGAATGGTAGAGAAAGCAGTGAGTTTAAGTCCATTTTGAACTTAATTGAAAGTTTTCTTTTTTTTTCTAGTCAAAGATTTGAGAATTTGGAATTTGGACCCTTTAAAAATTTGTCGTAACTACATGAACATAGATAAACGAAGTAATAGTATTATGATTAGGTCGTTGTCTGGAAACAACGCGCTGTATAGCTCAAGTGCAGTGTCAAAAGAGCAAAGTCGTTGCATCGACTCGCGGGTGCTGTGAAAAATAAGCAAGGGTTCCCATATTTTAATGAACGGACGTGGACAAAAAAGTTAGTTCACGAAGGTAGAATCCGTTTTGAAACTTGGAATGTAAGCACGTTTATAGGGAAATCAATAGAAATAATTGATATCATGATTAGGAGAAGGATCAACATCATGTGTCTACAAGAAATTAAGTGGATAAGAGAAAAGACAAAGGAATTAGATTCTTCAGGTTTTAAGCTTTAGTATACTGGCAAGACAAAAACTAGCAATGGTGTAGGTATAATAGTTGATAAGGAGTGAAAGAACAATGTGGTAGATGTAAAAAGATTAGAAGATATAATTATAACTTTAAAGCTTGTAGTGGAGTAGGACACTTTTAATATAATTAGTGTATATACACCTCAAGTTGGATTAGAGGAGCATCACAATATAATTTTTTGAGAGGATCTAAAAGGTTTGTCAAAAAATACCTTTGGAAGAAAAGATTTTCCTAGGAAGAGATCTAAATGGACATTTAGGGAGTGATTCTAAAGGATACGAGGGTATACATGGAGGTTTTGGGTTAGGAGAAGCAAATGAAGAGGGTAAAACTATATTAAATTTTTCTTTAGCCTTTAATTTTACTAGAGCAAACACTTTCTTTAAGAAGTGGGTAGAACATTTTATCACGTACAAGAGTGGAGGTGCAAACTCTCAAATAGATTTCTTCTTAGTAAGAAAATCAGATAAAAGTTTTTGCATAAATTGCAAAGTCATACTTAGAGAAAGTTTGACTATCCAACATAGAGTTTTAGTTTTAGACGTACAAGTTAAGAAAAGAGCACATACAAGAGTGGAGGTGCAAACTCTCCAATAAATTTCTTCTTAGTAAGAAAATCAGATAAATTTTTTTGCATAAATTGTAAAGTCATACTTAGAGAAAGTTTGACTATCCAACACAGAATTTTAGTTTTAGACGTACAAGTTAAGAAAAGAGTAAAAAGAAAGAGCAAGGAAACATTTCCTAGAATTAGGTGGTGGCTTTTGAAAAATGAACAATAAAGGAGTTTTCAAAGAAGAGTGGAGGAAGAGGGGCTTTGGGAGATCAAAAAAATGTTAATTATATGTGAGACGAGATGGACAAATGAATTAGCAATATAGCAAGAGAGGTACTTGGAGAATTAAGAGACGTTGGACCAAAGGGTAAAGAATTTTGGTGGTGAGATGTAGGGGTGCAAGATAAGATTAATGTTAAAAGAAAGTTATAAAGCGTGGAACTTTTGTAAAGATAATAAAAATTGGGATAAATATAAAGTTGTTAAGAAAGATGTTAAGAAGTCTGTGAGTGAAACGAGATCTAAAGTTTTTGAAAGGTTATATCAATCTTTAGGAATTAAGGAAGGGGAAAAAAAAATTCACAGGTTTGCGAAGGGTGAGGAAAGAAAGACAAGAGACTTAGATCAAGTGAGCTGTATTAAAGATGAAGAGGATAATGTTTTGGTAAGAGAGTAAGATATTCAAGCACGATGGAGGAGTT
Organism: Gleditsia sinensis; assembly: GCA_037074535.1. Classification (NCBI taxonomy): domain Eukaryota; kingdom Viridiplantae; phylum Streptophyta; class Magnoliopsida; order Fabales; family Fabaceae; genus Gleditsia; species Gleditsia sinensis. The sequence continues at coordinate 10,109,237 of CM073475.1, read as the reverse complement.
ACTTTCAAAGGCTTTTTAACGAAGGATATGAGTTGATTTGTGACTCTGACAGATTAAATATTACAGAGGAGGACCGTAATTATACCTTTTATCGTAAAATTCAGGAGCTTGAAGTAGAGAAGATTTTGAAGAGAATGGAAAATGACAAAGCAGTAGGATCTGATAATATACCTATTGAAGTATTGAAAAGTCTAAAAAGTAAGGGTATAAGTTAGCTTACTAAGTTGTTTAATGTAATAATGAAATCTAAGAAAATACTGGATGAATGGAGAAGTACTGTAATCTCTATCTATAAAAATAAGGGGGACATACAGAACTGTGTCAACTATATGGGTATTAAGCTCATGAGCCATACTATGAAGTTATGGGAGAAGATCATTGAGCAAATATTAAGACAAGAGACTCAAGTAACAGAGAATTAATTTGGTTTTATGTCAGAAATGTCAACTATGGAAGCAATTTACTTACTGCGGAGATTGGAAAGTTATCAAAGGAGGCAGAAAAATTTGCATATGGTTTTTATTGATCTAGAAAAAGCATATGACAAAATGCTAAGAGAGGTTTTATGGAAGGCTTTAGAGAATAAAGGAGTGTGTATTGCACATATTCGAACAATCAAAGACATGTATGATAGGATCACGACTTGCATGAGAACACAAAATAGGAACACAGGATTTTTTCACAATTATTAGACTACATCAAGGATTTTCTCTAAGTCTATATATTTTTAACTTGATTTTGGACGCAATTACTAAACATGTATAAGATTTAAGACCTCGATGTATATTTTTGCAGATGATATAATCTTAGTTGGTGAATCGAAAAAGGAAATACATATGAAGTTAGAGTCATGGAGGCAAGCTTTGAAAACACATGATTTTCGTATAAGTAAAAATAAAACAGAATATATGGAATATATTTTTAGTAAAAAACGAACAAATACGAATTTAGAAGTAAAATTTGGAGACCATATATTAAAACAAGTTACAAACTTTAAATATTTTGAATCCATTATACAAAACGACGACGAAGTAAAAGAGGACGTAAATTATAGGATTTATGGAAGGCTTTAGAGAATAAAGGAGTGTGTATTGCACATATTCGAACAATTAAAGACATGTATGATAGGATCACGACTTGCATGAGAACACAAAATAGGAACACAGGATTTTTTCACAATTATTAGACTACATCAAGGATTTTCTCTAAGTCTATATATTTTTAACTTGATTTTGGACGCAATTACTAAACATGTATAAGATTTGAGACCTCGATGTATATTTTTGCAGATGGTATAGTCTTAGTTGGTGAATCGAAAAAGGAAATACATGTGAAGTTAGAGTCATGGAGGCAAGCTTTGAAAACATATGATTTTCGTATAAGTAAAAATAAAACAGAATATATGGAATATATTTTTAGTAAAAAACGAACAAATACGAATTTAGAAGTAAAATTTGAAGATCATATATTAAAACAAGTTACAAACTTTAAATATCTTGAATCCATTATACAAAACAACGACGAAGTAAAAGAGGACGTAAATTATAGGATTCAAGCAGTATGGATGAAATGGAAAAAGGTTTCGAATGTCATTGGTGATAGAAAAGTGCCGCTCAAAGTTAAAAGAAAATTTTATCATACAGTTATAAGACATGCTATATTGTATGGTACTGAATGTTGGGCGGTTAAAAGATAACATGAAAATAAATTCAATGTTGCAGAGATGAGAATGTTGTGTTGAATTTGTGGACACACTAGAAGAGATATGATTAAAAATGAGTGCATTAGAGAAAAATTTGGGGTAGCACTTATTGTGGAGAAGATGGTGGAATCTCACTTAAAATGGTTTGGACATGTATAAAGAAGACTTGTAGAACCCCTATTGAGAAGAGTAGATCAAATGAAGAATAGTCCGATAGTTAGAAGTAGAGGAAGAAAAAAAAAACAACAGGTGAAATTATTAAAAAGGATTTAATAGTTAATAATTTATCTATTGATCTCATTTATAGTAAGTCACTGTGGCGTCGTTTGATCTATATAGCCGATCCCACCTAATGGAAAAAGACTTAGTTGTTGTTGTTTATTGTTGTAAATCTTATTTTCAATTCTTAACTCATCCCCCCACTAGGAAAAGATTTTTTCTTCATAAGCCAATTTGGAAGTTTAAAGTTCCTTCTAAAGGTCAAATCTTTTGTGTGGACTGCAAAAATCAAAAGGATAAACACTAATAACATCTTGCAAGTGTGTTGGCCTAATACTGTTCTGCATCCTAACATATTCTAGTGAGTTGTTGTTTATTGTTGTAAACTCTATCTCATTTATTTCTTCATTGCCTAGCAGTGCATTATTTGTGGAATAAAGTCTGATATTTCTAGTGAGTTGGGTGTGTCTTGTTACATTGGAACAGTTTCTTGTTTTAAAGGTTTTGTTACTAAGATAACAGTTTTGTGCCAATGCGCTATGGTATTCTTTGGTTTGTTTGGTTGGAGAGGAATAATTGCATTTTTGAAGGCTGTTCTTCTTCTTTGGATGTGCTATGGTATAAAGCTATGTATATAGCTTCTCTTTGGTATTTGGCTCAAGGTTTCTTTAAAGGAATCACCTTAAGTGATATGCAAAGAGATTGGACAGCTCTTTTGCACTGATAGGTTTTATAGGGTCTCTATTACATTCTTTCTGTTTTGAATTGTTCTTTTGTTTTTGAGGATATCTTATCCTCCTCTAGTTGTATTCTTCTCCTCTGTCTAATAATATTTCTTTTTCTATCAAAAAGAAGTTCTCCTATATGAGTTAGTATATATGAAGGATCAAGTAAAAGCAGAAGGGACTCTAATTCATTGCTTTCTCTATTAGTCAAGTTGCTGAAAATTTGAAGATATTCTAAGAAAGATTAGAACCCTGATCAGAACAAAAGTTTTAGATGGGAGAGAATTATCTAAAGGACTACAATAGAGATGAGGAAATAAATATGCTTCTCTGAAATATTACCTTACCAACTATACATGAGTACTAGATAACTTCTACTTGGGTACCTACTGTAACACAAATTTCATGAACCTTAATTTCCTACACCCACATCACCGTCTAGAGTTGTCACCATTTTTCTTGCAAGAGAAGTTACTGTATGTCAACAATGTACTCTCTAGGCCAAGAGTTGTCTTCAGAGTTAAATTAACAGTGAATTCTTTTCTTTTTAATTTTAAATCTTTCTCTTAGAAAGATTTTTCAAAAGTATAATTATTTGAGTTTACAGGTTGTGGGAAGACAGTTTAGGCTTGATAAGCTGCACTCTTGGATAAAAATTAACATTCAGTTATCAGTTGCAAAATTGATAATAATTATGAATCTGTTCACTTGAGAAAGAGATGATTAGTATGATTTTTTTTTCAAATGTTACATTAATGCATTATATGCAGGTTGTAACTCGTGAAGCAATATATTATGGTCTTGCTGATTGCAGCTCAAAAGCATCATTGGTAAACTGGACTCTGCCATATGCACAGCGCTACATTCATAAACTTCATCGTGATAAATACATTCAGCTGAAGCAGTCTGGATTTGATATTATGAATCATCTTAAAGTCATTGTTGTTGAGAAGCTGTTCTATAGGAATGTCATAAAGAGCTGTGGCAGTGTATCACAAAAGCGAGTTGAATGTAGTTGCCTTCTGCAGGTACGTGAGTTATCATTTTTTCATATATATATATTGCATATCATTCTTTAGATGGATATTCATGATGAAAGTGTTCACTTGGCTGTAATATAGAATATTTTAAAACTGCTTTTGGAAAGACATTTTCTTCACTCATATTGGAGACTGCAGTTGCAAGATTGAATCAAACATTTGGTTGTCTCAAGGTCTTCAACGTGAAAAACTTCTATTCAAAGTTTTTTCTTAACTATAATCCTCAAATTTAAGGGATGAGTTCCTGATGCAGAACAGAGAGGAAGAAAAAAGACTCTAGATTTAGATATCAATTCACTATAACAATAAGCAAGGGTATTGGTAATAACTAATTAGAGCCCTTTTTATCGGCAATAAATAACTTAATGATGCTAGGTTTCTTAATTTTACTAAGATAATATGATATGGGCTCATAAAACCCTAGACCCAATAGCCTTTATTAAACCTTGATCCCCAAATGCTAATTACTTTGTTACATAATAAAATTAATTACAAATATATATTCTCATATTTCATTAGTTTTATTCTTTTGGGTTCTTGTTTGGTGACTAGTTTCTAGACATTATCTGATTCTTAATTCATCTTCATGTATTGAAGTGATTTTTGAGATTTCAGTACCGTAATATAACATTTTTAGAATATCTGTCATTTGATTATTTACACAAATTAAGCAATTGCTGTGATTGGGACAGAAATGCATATCACTGTGTTGCTAGTCACAAACCAACTAAATTTCCTGGTAATTTTGTTTTCCATTCAGAACCTGCATCCTAATATCTATGTGTAAATGCATACTTTGTTACAGGAAAACATTTTGTACAGCACTCAAGGATCAGATTATCATTCCTTGTTTATGGAGCTTTCCCGTTTGTTATTTGATGGGACTCCTGAGTTACACTTAGCAAATTTCCTTCATATGATAGCAGCCATGGCGGAATCTGGTTCCCTTATGGAGCAAATAGAAATTTTCATATTGAATAGCCAACATATGCCAAAACTTCCTGATGAAGAATCAGTTTGGGCACTCTCTTTTTCTTCATTGACAGAGACTGATAATTTGCAACCATCAAATCATGCACCATTGACAAATGAACTGATCTTTCCTAGAAGGAAGACTGGAATAAACTCAAACTGGCCACCTGTTGATTGGAAAACTGCACCAGATTTTAATTATGCTCGTGCCAATGGATTCAAGACACAAGCTGCTCAGACTAGCAGATGTATAGAAATGAAAAATGATGATTTTGAAAGTATTGTTTCCTCACCAGTTTGTGCAGATCCAGAATCAATTGCTGTTGACTGGATTATTAATGATGAACCAGAAGCAAGTTCAGTGGCACTAGTGTTGCATGAAAGTGACAACATGGAATATCAATTCCCCCATGATTGCTATCAGACTGCTTCTACTGCCCATACTGGATCTGACTCTGTTAGTATAGGAGAGGCTCTTGATGAACCTATCTTGAGTTCATCAACATTTAGCAAGAGAGATCAGCTCCAGACTAGCACATTTGATGCAGTGCAAGCAAAGGCAACAGGAAGACTAGGTGAGCTTCTTGCATGCAAATACTTTGTTGGGAAAGTTGGCAAGGCCTCTGTAAACTGGGTTAATGAAGTTAATGAAACGGGACTTCCATATGACATAGTCATTGGGGAGACCAGTAAAGAATTCATAGAAGTTAAAGCAACAAGATCTCCAAAAAAAGACTGGTTCAAAATATCAATTAGAGAATGGCAGTTTGCAGTTGATAAAGGTGAATCTTTTAGCATTGCACATGTAGCATTAATGGGAAATAATGTTGCCAAGATCAGAATATTCAAAGATCCAGTGAAGTTATGCCAGCTAGGTGAGCTGCAGTTGGCTGTTATGATGCCAAGACAACAGAAGGAGTTCTCTTTTGTCTCTTAGGTGTTACTCCTGTTAAACCATACCGTGTGACCTCAAGAGTTGTGGTGCCCAATATTTTGTTGGCCTCGAGTTGTGGTACCCAATACTTGCTGCTGCATGAAAATGTTTTTCTTATGCCAGAATTTTAGAAGTCATCCCCAAGAGTAAGATGCCAGGGGCAAACGGTTTGGGAATTTTTTTAGCATCACTGTATTTGTGCATTAATTTATTAGTTTCTATTTTGGCAGCTCTCGTCCATGTCTTCAAAGAAGGTTCCTTCCAAAGTTCCTGTTATTTGTTGAGCGTATTATTCACAGATTAAAGCATAGTTAAGACCTACCCCTGGGGGCTCGTACCATACTAAATTTTCCTTCTGATTGAGGTCCATGCCCTTGAATTTGTAAATACAAACTCATTTACATGTAATACAATAGCATCCCCAACTTTATGGTCAACGTTTTAGCAAGCCTTGGAAAGATGCACATTGGCATGCTTTCCAAAATGATTGTAATTATTTTCATAGTTTGAAATTCATATGGATAGAAGGAGAATTTTCTTACTTTCTTGATTTGATGGCCGATGCTAGATGTAATAATTTCCCTGGAAGTTTCGATTTTGTTTCCAAGTCAAGAAGGCCGTTTCTACAATTTTTTTGGGTGCTTTTGACAGTAGAAGTTAAAACGTTATTAACTTTGTTTGGTATACCTTAATTTTAAATTGGTACTTGCAGTTTATTAAAACCCATCAAATAGTTGTTAATATTTTTTAATAATTTTTTCAATTTAGTAATAAAAAATTTAAGATGAAGAGGTTAACTCATTCTAAGTTTAATAAATCTGTGACTTGACATTTCAGCTCTCCCTTCCATAACACATGATTAAGATTTTTTAGGCTCTTTTTTTTTTGGGGACAGGTTTTAGGCTTTATGTGCATTTTAATGTTTTATAATGTCTTATAGCCCGGGTTCGATGTTGACTTGGAGAGGCTGTTGGGTTTAGGGTCGAATGTTTAAACCATCGGCTACACCAGATGGAGTTATAATTGTATAAAAGATAAATAAGATAAATACTATATATATATATATATATATATATATATATGCAATGTAAAAATTTATTATGTCTTGTGACGTTAGTAGTTTATAATATCACAAAGCAAAAACGAAGTTAAAATAATTAAATAATTCAACACAAGTAAAATATGGATATCGATTCAAAATTTTAATCTACATTAGTATTCAGTATATCAAAATACTACTAACACGATAAACGTGAATGACCTGAATCACTTAGGTTTTCACCCAACTGATAGCCTATTTAGGTTTCAAATAACAAAATATCTTGTTGCTAAAAAGAAATAATTGATACAAAATAAAAAAAATTTGCAACCAAAAATGTTGTTGCAAGGCAAAATATTTCTTCAAAAACAAAAACAGCTGTCGCTAAATGGGATAATTTAGCAACAAAAAAATTGTCGCAAAAACAACATTTTATGCATTTTGCAACATTTTCTTTTAATTTGCAACAAATTATTTTATCACAAATACTTTCACAACAATTTTTTATTGATGCTAATTATCTTTTGAATGTAATATTTTTAAGAAATAAAATAAAATATAACAGTTGCAGAAGTTCTTTTTATTTTGCAAACCCACAAAACCTGATAGTAACCGTTTCATCAAATGCTCAAAAGTCTTTCAACAAATGTATTTTATTAAGAGGTGGCTGCATTTCCTTTAAGGAAACTAATTGCTGCAACATAGTACAAATAAAATAAGGAGTTCGAGAAAGGATTTTTCAAGATCCTCTTTGTGAGTCAACTACAGTGATGTGGTTGAAGGGAATAATATCATGGAAGAGGGTGTGATGGAAGAAGGTGTGGCACATCATTCTTATAAGGATTTTCTCTTAGGGATTGATGGAAACGACGAGGGGCATATGTCTTGGAGTGAAGGGTCTAATAAAGGTGAAGGGATTTTCGATGAGGAAGAGGAGTCAGAGATAGATCCTGAAGCAGGCTTTGATCAAGAGAATAGGAATGAGGACTTTAAGGTGATAAAGGAATTGGATGGGATATTTAAATGTCATGTGTTTTCTTTTATGCTAAAGAGGAGAAGCATATTTCGATGCCTGGGCATTTTTTCTTAATTGTGAAAGTTCTTCGAAGAAAAATACATTTTATGGCATTAGAGAGTATTTTGGTAATTATTGGCATTGGTAATGATTTTTATCTAGTTATATTTAGTAGCAAGTAGGATTTGGATTTTGCTCTGACAATTGGTCCCTGGATTCTTTACAATCATTCTTTGGATGTAAGACAATGGGAGTCTGAATTTGATCCTTTGAGTGCAACCGTTAGAAAAGTGGTAGCACAGGTATGATTCCTTAATTTTGCCATTAAGTATTATGAAGACAAGAATTTAAAGAGAATGGATACTAGAGTAGGGAAAACTATAGTGATGTGGTTGAAGGGAATATCATGGAAGAGGGTGTGATGGAAGAAGGTGTGGCACATTATTCCTATAAGGAGTTTCTCTTCCGGATTGATGGAAACGACGAGGGGCATATGTCTTGGAGTGAAGGGTCTAATAAAGGTGGAAGAGATTTTCGATGAGGAAGAGGAGTCAAAGATAGATCCTAAAATAAGCTTTGATCAAGAGAACAGGGAGGAGGACTTTAAGGTGATAGAGGAATTGGATGGGACATTTGAATGTCATGAGTTTTCTTTTTTGCTAAAGAGAAGAAGCATATTGCGATGCCTTAGCGTTTTCTTCCTAATTGTTAAAGTTCTTGGAAGGAAAATAAATTTTAAGGCATTAGAGGCTAGGCTTTAATAGATGGGCTAAGCATGGTATTTTGGTGATTATTGGCATTGGTAATGACTTTTATCTGGTTATATTTAGTAGTAAGCAAGATTTGAAATTTTCTCTAACAATTGGTCACTGGATTCTTTAACGATCATTATTTGGCTGTGAAACAATGGGAGTTTGAGTTTGATCCTATGAGTGCAACCATTAGACAAGTGGTAACACAAGTAAGATTCCTTAATTTTTCCCTTAAGTATTATAAAGACAAGATTTTAAAGAGAATGGAAACTAGAGTGGGGAAACTATTAAGGTTTATTTTACTACTTCCCTAGACTATGGGCAAGTATGCCTGCATCTGTGTTGAAATCAATTTGAGAAAACATCTCCTTGGAATGTACAAGATTAAGGGGTGTTGAAGTCAAGTTTTTTCTAGATACTCCTTAGTTAGAAACTTATTGTAATGATGTATGTAGCTGTGATGAGTTTAGTAAAAGAGTATGGTTGCCCTTGATTTATGTTGAGATTTTTGTGTGATAATGGGTAAAGGTATGGCTCTTCTTTAAATCAAGGAATCTTGTTTCTTTTGTATGTATATATATATCAGCTACCATTAATGAAAATCATGAAGTCCTCACTTTTCTTTCTTTCACGCATTATTTTACTTACAATCTATTATAAGTTTACAAATCTTAAGGGATCTATAAAAAAAAATTGAGTGTCTATGAGGTGAGAGAACAAACACTTTGTGAGAGAGTGAGATAGCTTCCAAAAAATTTCAAGGGACAGGACCTCTACTGTTCACAAGGGAAAACTATCACATATGGGTGATAAAAATGAGGGCATATCTCAAGGCTTTGAACTTGTGGGAAGCAGTGGAAGTAGGAATTGACCTTTTACCATTAGGATGATATTCAACCATGGCTCAAATGAAGAATTATGAAGAATAAGATGCAAAAAAACCAAAGGCTCTTACCTGCATCCATTTGGCATTATCAGAAGCCATCTTTACTAGAATAATGGCATGTGAAAATCATAAGGAAGCATAGGAAAAGCTAAGAGAGGAGTTTTAAGGTAGTGACCAAGTAAGGGCTGTTAAAATTTTAACCTTAAAAAGAGAGTTTGAATTACTAAAGATAAAGGATGGTGAAACAATAATAGATTATTCTAATAAACTTATGGAGCTTGTGAACAAGATAAGGCTATTTGGAGATACCATTGAAGATAGTAAAGTAGTAGACAAAATTATGATTAGTATACCAGCTAGATTTAAGTCCAATATTTCAGCCATTGAGGAATCTTGTGATCTCAAGACTTTAACCATTGTTGAATTAATCAGCAAGCTGCAAGCACAAGGGAAGATAACTAGTATAATGGAGGAAGAAGTAGTTGAAGGAGCATTTCAAGCCTAACACAAAGTGAATTAACCTTCTAAAGATTTAAATAAATAAGTGTTAGACAAGGATGATAAGAGTAAAGGTGTTATGGGACCTAGGGAATACGTAAAAAAGGATAATTTTCCTCCTTGTAACACCTATCTAAGAACAAATCATCTGGATAAGAAGTATTCGTACAAAGGGAAGCCTCCAATACAATGTAGTTTCTATAAAATAAACTTAGTCACATAGAGAATAATTGTAGAGTTAAGCAAAAAAAATCACAGGATCAGTCCACACAGCAAGAAAATTTCATAGATGAACAAGAGAAAGAAACAATAAGTTTGTTCTTGGCGTTCCAAGAAAACTAGAATACTTGGAAGCAAACATAGTTCATTAACAATGATTGTACTAGTCACATGTCTAAAGATAAGCACTTATTATATGATCTTGACCAATCTATGAAAACAAGAGTGAAACTTAGAAATGGTTAAGTGGTTCAGGATGAAGGGAAGGGGAAGGGTTTAGTGGCAATGAACACTAATCAAGGTACAAAATATATTCATGATCTGATATTTATACCTTGTTTAGCTCAAAATTTATTAAGTGTAGCACAAATGCTCACAAATGGATATTCACTATCACTTAAAAAGAAGTTTTGATGCATATATGATTCTCATGATTGCTTAATTGCTAAAGTGACTATGATTGATAAAGCTTTTCCTTTAAATTAGAATAGTGGGGGAGATAGAGATAATTTTATAAAAGGGGATGAGTCCAGTATTTGCCTTAGAAGGTATAAACATTTTAATTTGGCTTTTATACGACATATGCAAATAAATGGCCTAACTAAGGATTTGCTTAAGATTCAAGAGTCAAGTGATGTGTGTGATGCTTATCAATTGGGAAAAATGCATAGACAAGCTTTTCCAACTAGAGCAAGATGGAGAGCTAAGGAAAAATTTGAATTAATGCACTGAATCCTTAAATCAAAACAAGTATTTTGTGATTTTTATTAATGATTTTAGTAAAATGTGTTGTTTTTTTTTAAGAATAAAAATGAATGCCTTTTATGTGTTTAAGAAGTTCAAGGCTATGGTTGAGACTAAAAGTGGGTGTAAATTTAAGGCTTTAAGATCTAATAATGGAAATAAGTATACTTATCATGAATTTAGGAAATTTTGTGCATAATTTGGTGTGAATCATCAGCTGACCATGAGTTATTCACCATACAAAATAAAGTATCTGAAAGACAAAAATAGAACAGTTGTTGAATTGGCAAGGTGTATGATGGCCAAAAAGAACCTGCCTTTTGAGATTTTGGGCAAAAGTTGTTTACACAACTGTGTACTTACTCAATGATAAATGGAAAAATTGAGAGTTTAATGGTTATACTTGTGATTATTTTCCTGTTTTTGATTATGCTTTGCTTTGAATACTGCTTTGATTTGTTTTATGTTTGTAGGTGAGCAAAATAGGTCAAGAATCAAGGAAAAATATTTATGTGAAGAGCCATATGGACTTAGAAGGAGCTAAGGAGGAAGCAATGAGCAAACCCAGAAGAAATTGGCAAGAATTGGCATTTACAACCCCCAACACAGTCAGGCCATGCTCTATGGAAAAATTGGAGGAATTCCCAAATTTCCAACCCAAAGCATTACCATACTTCGTGTCCGTACACTTCATATTTTTTAGGGTTTTCAGCAATTTATGTGATATATATACAAGGGAAAACACATAGAAACATATCCTAACATATATAGATTTATTTTTACTCAGTTTAGGCTTAGGAAACACTATTAGATTAGATTTAGATTAGATTAATTGCTTGCTTTATGATTTTAGATTAGATTTGAGATGGATTCAAGTTTATATTCTTAATTCATCTACTGCAATCCAGGTTTTATCTTTTTAACTTTACTTTTACTCCTACTTTTACTCTTTTCTCTTAGTTTGTATTGAACATTAATGAATGATTTAATGGATTTGATTATGAGTTATATTTCAATTATACTTGAGTAGATATTGATCCAGGGTTTTGGTAAATCTAATTATGGTATAATGATACTAAATTATTAAATTGAATTGCAGAACCCTAATTGTGATTATTTGTGGGTTAATTAGCATTAACTATTATGCACATGTATAAGAGTTGATAAAATGCCTGATCACTATTTTATCACATCTTAGGTTATTAATTGATAAACTGAAAAGTGAAAGTTAATACCGGAACTTAATAGTTAATTAGGAATATCTTAATCATGAAAGTAGTTTAAGGTTCTCTATAAATTGAATCAATTAGTAGGCACGAGAAAACCTATTAATTGAATCACATGATTGGCATAGAACTTAATGAACTTAGGTTGAACTAAAAACCACGAAAATAGGCAATTTGATTAACATAGGTACAATTAGTAATGCTTGAAAGATGTTTTTAATTAATTAAAGATAAACTATCCCCAATTACCTAGATAATTGTAATTAGAGATACATATTGAATGTTGAATATCATAAGTGTGGTAAACCTAAACCTTAAAATTTTGTTAATTTAATTCTTTATTTGCTTAATTGTGACATATTACCTATCAAATTAAATTGATTTAGATATCTTGATTCGAAGAAGTCAAGTAATTGACCATTATTCTCTGTGGGATATGACCTGTACTCGTCGGATTAGCTACAGTTACACCGTGTGCCTGTGATTAACTAGTGAAACATACACAACACTCAATCAGCTACCTATAAAATTAGTAGATGGGAAAACTCCTATAGAAGTTTGGTCAGGGGTAAATCCAACAACCAAACACCTAAGAACATTTGGCTCAATTAGCTATGTTTATGTGCCCTATGTAAAAAGAAGAAAGTTGGATCAAAAGGCTGAAGCGAAAATTTTTCTTGGCTATTCATCTATGTCAAAGGGGTATAGAATTTACAAAGTTAAAAGTCAAAATATTCTTGTGAGTAAAGATGTGGTGATAAATGAATATTTGCATTAGAATTAGGAGAAAGACCTTGTTAAAAAGGATGAAATTTTTCTACCAAAACTCGATGATCATTCTAACTCACCAGAGTTATCGATTCAAACTTCCAAAATTATGTCAGATAAGGAAATTGATACACCTCTTAATTCTCTTACTTTAAAGAAAAAATTATTGTCTGAGATATATGAGAAATGCAATTATGCAGCTCCAAAGCCTTCTACATTTGATGAAGTAGTAAAGCATGAAGAATAGAGATTTGTAATGTATGAGAATTTTTAGAACCAAGATGATTCCAGATGGCTCTATATATAAGTATAAGGATAGACTTGTTGTTAAGGGATATTCACAACAATCTGGTGTATATTATAGTGACACATTTACACCAGTTGCTAGGCATGAAACTATAAGATTATTGTTAGTTTTGGCTGCTTAACTAAAATAAGGAGTGTCTCACTTGAATGTAAAGAAGCTTTCTTAAATGGTGAGCTTCAATATGAGTTATTTGTTAAGTAACCTAAAGGGTTTTGAGTTTCAGGCATAAAGGAGAAGGTTTATAAGTTACAAAAGACTTTGTATGGCCTAAAGAGGCTCCGAGAACCCTGAGATAGCAAGGTAGTTCATCTACTACAATGTGAATTTGCTAAAAGTGAAAATAAAGCTACTCTCTATGTTAAAAGGACCAAAGCTCAAGAAGTATTGATTATATCTATATGTGTTGGTGATATATTAGTGACTAGAATTGGTCCTAAGCTAGCTTCTAACTTTAAGAAGGAAATGAATGATGTTTTTGAAATGTTAGACCTAGGATTCATGACTTACTTTCTTCAGATAGAGATTAATAAATCATCATTTGACATCTTCATTTTGCATTTGATTTGCTAAAAAAAATTAATATGGAATGATTCATACCTGTTGCAACTCCTTTGGCTTAAAATGGTAAGTTGTCAAAAGCAACAAAAAAAAGGTGATAATGTGGATCCTAGTAAATATAGAAGTTTGGTGGGAAGCCAGGTACTAAATTTCATTTTGAGGTACCGTTTCGGTGACTCCAGAAACATAAACATTTTGAAATGTTTCAAAAATTTCGTAAAAACGAAAGATTTTTTAAGAAACGTTTCAAATAATTTCAAACAATATTTTTTTTTTCAGTTTTAAAAGATTTTAACATAATATTAATGATATAGATATATAAAATTATGCTAAAATTAATTTAAATTAATGCCTATAATTAAATAATAAGGAAACATACTACTACAGTGAAAACTCTGACTCAAATCTCAACATCATTCAACAATAACTTTTCTCTTGTATTCATCTCTCCATCTTCTTAACTCTTTCATGACATCTATCTTTAAGTCTCTCTCTGTCGACTATGATTATGTCTCTATCTTCAGGTATCTCTCTCAAGTACCTTCCTCTCTCTTTGTCTTTCAATCTATCTTTTCATCATTTTTGTAGTTTCTTCTTTAAAATGAAGACAATGAAGGAAAGTAATGCCATGAGAATGAAGGAGGAAAGTAGGAAGTTGACAAAAATATTTTAATTTATGGAAAAAAATAACTTGGTGTTGGATGTGATATGATGTTACTTTCATCTACTTTCAAATTGTCAATTTTTTCATTTTTCAAATTGGTTTGGTATTTTTCTATCGAAACAACTCGAAGTAAGAGTATTTCTATCGAAACAACTCGAAGTAAGAGTATTTTTGTCGAAACAACTCGAAGCAAGCGTATTTTTGTCGAAACAACTCGAAATAAAAGTATTTCCACTGAAACATTTCACATAATAATTTTAATCGAAATGGCACAATATTTTAACAAACACTTTGTTTCATTTCAATAACTCTATTTCATATTGGTGACTCCAAAAACGAAAACGTTTCGGTCATTTCAATGAAAAAGAAAGGAAATTTAGTTCCCTAGTGGGAAGTCTCTTATATTTAACTACTTCCAAACCAGACATTATGTCTACTGCTAGTGTTCTATTCAGGTATATGCAATCTCTTGGTCAAGTTAACTTAATGACAGCCAAAAGAGTCTTAAGGCATGTTAAAGGTACCTATGACTTTGGAATTTGGTATACAATAGTAGAAAATGGAAAATTGCAAGGATTTTCTAATAGTGATTAGGCTGGAATTCTTGATGACATGAAAAGCACCATTGGTTATGTATTTTTTATGGGCTCAAGAGTATTTTCATGGGTGTCAAGGAAGCAAGAAGATATAGTTCAATCTAATGCAAAAGCAGAGTATCTTGCTACCTCTGCAACAACTAACCAAGCCATTTGGTTGAGAAAGATCTTGAAAGATTTGCATCAAGTTTAGCATGAGCCTACTGTCATTCAAGTTGATAACAATTCTATCATTACAATGACAAAAAATTCAATGTAGTATGGGCATACAAAGCATATTAATTTTAAATTTCATGCCTTAGAGAAGTTGAAAAAAAAGTGTAACTGGTTCATTTTGGCTCAAAATAGCAACTAGCGGACATTATGACCAAGTCACATGCAGCCAAAAGGTTTAAAGATTTAAGGGTTAAACTAGGAGTCTCTAAGAAAAGTCTTGACAAAGAGTACTGAAGTCAAGTTTTTTTCTATATACACCTTAATTAGGAACATATTGTAATGATGTATGTAGTTGTGATGGGTTAGTAAAAGAGTATGGTTGTCCTTGATTTATGGTGAGATATTTTGTGATAGTGGGTAAGGGTAAGTTGAAATAAGTATTTTTCTTCCTTAAATCAAGGAATCTTGTTTCTTTTGTATGTATCTATATATATCATCTACCATCAATGAAAATCATGAAGTCCTCATTTTTCTTTCTTTCATGCATTTTTCTACTTACAATCTATATATGCATTGTCTTATAAGTTTACAAGGGGTGTAAGTACATAATTGAGTATGAAAGGCTTCATTGCTTGTGTTGTCATTGTGGTAAGTTTGGGCATTATGTAGAAAACTGCCCAAACAAATCAAAGGTGAAAGAAGGTAATGTGATGAATGGTGAATCAAGTGTACCTTTTGCTCTAACGGCTAACATTGATTTGTTGACTGAACAATCTCCCTTTTATGAGCCTTAGACAATAAGGAAAATGTCTAGGAGGCCCAAAACAAGGAGAAAGAAGTTAATACAAAAGATTTCATAGCCATGAGGAGATTAGGAGAAAATAGTGCTGGCAAGACTAAAAGTTTGGGATTACATTTTTAAGCCTTGGAGGTGGACAATATTTCTGTAGATAAAGAGGTTGATTTGCTAGATTTTGGGGTAGCTTATGATAAAGGAAAAAGGCCTTAAATAAGTTGCTAACATTTATAAATGGTATCAAAGATACCTTCTTAAGGGTCTATAAAGAAAAAAAAAGTAGGCGCATCGTGAAGTAAAAATCAAGCATTGTGTGAAAGAGAAAGACATGGCTTATACTAATTTTCTAGGAATCGTACCTCTAGTGTTTACAAGGGAAAATTATCTTTAGTAAAAATAAAGGCTTATCTCAAGGTATTGAACCTATGGGTGGAAATGGAAGAATGGGTAGATCCTCTACCTTCGAGGTCCAATCCAATAACAGTTCAGTTGAAAAACTATGAAGAGTAGAAGACAAAAAAATCAAGGCACTCACATGCATACATTTTGTAGTGTTTGATGTTATTTTTACCAAGATTATGGCTTGTGAAAGTCTAAAAGAAGCATGGAAAAATTAAGAGTAGCTTTTGAAGGAAGTGATAGAGTAAAGGTTGTTAAGCTCTTAACTTTGAAAATAGAATTTGAGTTACTGAAGATGAAAGATGGAGAAACAATTAAGGATTATTTTGCAAGCTTATAGAACTAGTAAACAAGATAAATCTATTTTGAGAGAGCTTTGATAGTAAAGTGGTAGAAAAAAATGCTAGTCAGCATGCCAACAAGATTTGAGTCTAAGACTTTCGCTATTTAAGAATCTTGTGATCACAAGACCTTAACAATTGCAAAACTAATCAACAAGCTGCAAGATTAGGACCAAATGAAAAGTATAAAGGAGGAAAAGGTCTTAGAAAGGGAATTCCAAGGCAAACAGAAGTAAAAGAAACTTACAAAAGACTCGAAAAAGGTTGTCCTAGATAAATGTGGGAAAAGTAAAGGTGCAATGGGTTTTAAGGAATTGGCAAGAAATGGTAAGTTTCCCTCTTGCAATATTTGTCTCCGAACCAATCATCTAGAGAATGATTGTTGGTACAAAGGGAAGCAACCAATAGAATGCATATTTTGCAAGAAGCCTAGTCACAAAGAAAAGAATAAAGTAGAATCAATCATAAAGATAGATGACGCATCAAGAAAATTTCACAAACAATCAAGAGAAAGAGACAACAAGTCTATTTATGGTTTTTCAAAAAAAAAAATCAAAATGCCTGTAAGCAAACTTGGTTCATTGACAGTCATTGTACTAGTCACATGTCCAAAGATGAAAACCTTTTTTGCTATAAGCAGGAGTATATTATGTACTAGGCAGGAGTATATTATGTAAAAAAATTTGCCTCAGTTGCTAGGCATGAAACTATAAGACTACTACTAGCCTTAGATTTTCAATTAAAATAGGAAGTATATCACTTAGATGTAAATTTTTCCTTTTTTAAATGGTGAGATGTTGGAGTGGTTATTTTTTGAACAACCAAAGGGTTTTGGGTTCTAGGCAAAGAAGACAAGGTCTATAAGTTGCAAGAAGCCTTATATAGCTTAAAATAAGCCCTTAAAGCATAGTACAGTAAGGTTTATTCTCATATACTAAAATATGGTTTTATTAAAAGTGAGAATGAAGCCACTCTTTATGTTAAAAGAACTAAAGTCAAGAAGTGATAGTTGTATCTATATACGAGGATGATATGTTGGTTGCTCGAAGTAATCCAATGCTGGTTTCAAAATTCAAGGAGGAGATGGAAGCAATTTTTAAAATGTTAGACTTAGGGCGTATGACCTACTCTCTTAGGATAAAGATAAGTCAATCACCTATAGGTATTTTTATTTTCCAAAAAAAATATGCACTTGATTTGCTGAAAAATTCAAAATGGAAATATGCAAGCCCGTTTCTACACTTTTTGCTCAAAATGCAAAACTGGCACAATTAGAGAAGGGTGAAGATGTTAATCCAAGTCTATATAGAAGCTTAGTGGGCAACCTCTTGTAACTAACATCCTCCATACCAAATATTATTTTTACTACAAATGTGTTATCCTGGTATATGCAATTTCCTAGTCAAACTTACTTAGGAGTAGCCAAAAGAGTCTTGAGGTTTATTAAAGGCACTTACAATCCTAAAATTTTGTATACATCAGTAGAAAATGGGAAGGTACAAGGTTTTTCTAATAGTAGTTGGGTGGATGTTTGGATGATATGAAAAGAATTACTAGCTATGTGTTCTCTATGGGATTAGAAGTGTTTTCATGGATTTCAAGGAAGTAATAAGTGGTTGCTCAATCCAATGCTAAAGTAGAGTATATTGCAGCCTCTGTAGCAACCAATCAAGCTATTTAGTTGAGAAAAGTTTTGAAAGATTTACTTCAAGACCAATATGATCCCACTATTACTCATATGGATAATAAATTTGCTATAGGCATGACCAAAATTCCAATGCAGCATGGGCGCAAAAAGCATATCAATGTCAAATTTCATACTATTAAACAAGCTAAAAAGCAAGGTGAAGTGCTGCTAACACAGTACAACTCAAAGGAATAGCTGGCAGACATCATGACTAAGTCCTTGGTAGCAAAAAGGTTTGAAGGAGTGTTGAAATCAACTTTTCTATATACTTTTTAGCTAGGAACCTATATTTGTAACAATGATTGTAGTTGTCATAGGTTAGTAAAGGGGTGTGATTGTCTTTGTTTTATGAAGTGATATTTTGTAAAAGTGGGTGAGAGTCAGTAGGTGTAGTTTGACTCTTCCTTGAATTAAGGAATACTATTTCTTTTTGTATGTTATATCAGCTACAATCAATGGAGAGTAGGGAAGTTCTCTATCTGCTTAAGGGTCCTACAAGTATTCTTATACTTATTTTCTATATATGCAAAGTTGCTAGTACATAGCAAAAATTCCAAATGCTGTGTCCAGGAAAGTTGAAAAATTTTGAAGAAATTTTATTTAAAGGCATGATCTTAAGGGAAGGAAAACTCATCTAGTTAGCTAGGTAGCTAAGTGTAAACCTAAGTGGGAAGGTGGCTTAGGTATGAAGAACTTCACCAAAATGAATGAAGCATGCCTAACGAAACTAGATTGGAAAATTATGAGCAGAGGAAATTCCTTTTGGACAAAGGTGGTGAAAAGCAAGTATTTTTAACTGATTTTCTCAATGGAATAATATTTGAGTTACTAGTACTGACTCATACTTATGGAAACATCTTTGCACTATTATAAGAGTGGAGTTAGATGAGTACCAGTAGCAAAGGGTTGCGATGGACTTTGTGGGTCGCCCTAGTCAATGAGATCTTGCGAAAATTAGTGAAGTTCTTACTCAGAATATGGTTCTAAATTTGTACTCTATTCTCTCTTATAGATATGGAAATAGGGATGATAGAATGTCTTGAAGACAAGAGGATAACGACTACTTCAATGTTAGAAGTGCATAAAAAATTCTTACTCGTGAAATAAAGCTTGAACGGAATTTTTGGATGAGTTTATCGGTGTGGGGAGGACTGGAATATGTTTCTCTTTTCTTTTGGCTCATCTCCCATGAACAACTTCTCACTAATAGTTTCAGAAATGGATGGAAATTCCTTTTGCCCTGTATGTCTAGGCATATCAGAGACTATAGAGCATGTTCTACGAGATTGCCCCAAGGAAGCAACGATCTAGAATAGAATTGTGAACCCTAGTTATAGAGTGGAGTTTTATTCTCTACGCTGTATTGATTGGATGAAGATGAATCTAGCTAGCAATTTTGGCATTGTCCTTGATCTAGTTCGGGCCATAGCAGTTTTGTAAACGCTACATCTAACAACTTTAGTGTAGAGAATGAGGTTATGGGTGGTATTCAAAGATCTAGGGAGGGTGTTATATGGCAAAAACCTGATGAATGTTGGGTAAAGATTAATGGTGATGGGGCTAAGAAAGGAAGTTTAGGTATGGCTAGCAGTAAAGGACTCCTCAGAGATAATCAGGGCAAGTGGTTAGGGGCTTACTCGAGGAAGCTAGGTTGTTGTTCAATGTTTGTGGTTGAACTTTGGGGGGCTTTGGATGGATTACAGTTTGCTTGGCAAATGGGTGCTAGAAGAGTTTGAGTGTAAAATCCTTGAAATTTTAATTAACGTAATTTGATATGAATTTTTTTTAAGAAAATATATCGAAGGAAAAATTAAAGTAAATGAGGAATTTATTAATAATAGAGTAAGTATTATATTTTTTTAGAAATTAGGATGAAGTATATTAACCTTAAAAAAATACTTTTCCAAAAATATAAGATGAGATTGTATTTTTCCTTAAAAAAAATATATATGAAATAAATAAAGCAAGGAAGTGACACATGGCATCTGGAAAAAAATGAAACAAAATATTAGGGAGAATACTCATTTCACGTAGGCTTAGCTTGGAACCTCACTTGCTAGTAATTATGGTGTAGAATGGCAGCTCAATGGGGGAATTTAATGAACAACGAAGATTTTTTTCTATTTCTCTCTTTAGCTTGGTGTGTTACGGGAAGCAGAGGAGAAGCAGCAAAAGCAAAGAGAGAAGAAGGAGAAGGAAGAGAAAGGTTAAGGAGGAAATCTGAGTTCAAGTTAGAAGGAGAAACTTTTAAGGAAGCTTCAAGGTAAGTTCTATAGTGAATTTCTTCTTTGAGAAGAAATAGAAATCTGATATAATGCATGGTTAAGGGAATCTCCTAATATTCCCATAAGTTTCTCACTCTATAGAAGATTTTGATTTTGAATGGTTAAAGTAGTTGATGAGTGACTTTTATACTCATAAATTAAATATTTTCATCTTAACTTTTTTCGTTAATTAAGTATTTATCTCCCTTATTTTACTTTATTTTTGTGTAATTTTTACAGATGGAGAGAAGAATAGCAAATGGACTCAATTAGAGGAATCAAAGCCAAATTGTGGTTCTTTGATAATAATATCCATAAATCAAACAAACAAAATAAATTTATTGAGGATGGCTGAATAAGGAGCATTATCTTTTTGACTCTTGAGAAGTATCCTAATAGATATATGCATAAATTCAATCTTGATTTATGACCACATTTGTAAAAGAATTAAAATATAAAGATTCAAGGCATAACACCCAATCTTAAAAAAAATTTGCTACTTGCTTTTCAATATGATCTTACTGCAGTATTTTGGCCATATCTAAGAAAATACATATATAATATGTATAAAATTTGGTAGATGAATATCTAACATAATTTCATACAACTTTTATGATTATGTGATCAGTAAATTTAGACATTCAAATGGTCAAAATTGAGCTAGAAAAGAACATGTTTATCATTGCAGTCCAGCCCAATCTTACTGTAGTATTTGGACCCTATTTCAGAAAATACATATTCAATGTATACAAAATTTATTGGGTGAGTAGCTAACACAATTTTTTACAACTTTTATGTTCAAATAGTGAACAAATTTGGACATTAAGAGGGACGAAATTGGGCTAAAATAGAATTAGTTGTTGTTGTAGTCTAGCTTGACCTTGCTCCAGTATTCTGGCCATGAGTCACACATTAAGTATCCAATTTGTCCAAAATTTATCTAGATGGAAATCTAATGAAATTATCTACAACTTTTTTGTTTATAGGGTTAGCTAATTCGTTGGATATGAAGCAATAATTCAAGGATTACTTTCATTTTTCAATTTGTCAACTTAATGCAACTTGTTAGCCACCATTGTTGACAATTACCACACCTAATTGCATTTATAAATAGAGGACTTGAGGGGAGCTAGGAGAGAGTTTGGAAAAGCTTTTTTTAGAGTTCTAAGTGCTTGTAATATTTTTTCTCTCTTTAAAAATTTTATATATTTACTTTCTTTCATAATATCATCATGCTTCTTCATTTTTCATTTTACTTTCTTATCTTGATTATGAAGAACTAATCTCCTAATGCTAAGGTGAAAGAGTGAAACTCTTGGTATGAAAATCATAATTTATTTAACTCTTAATTTCAATGTTTATATTTGATATTGTATTTATTTTCTTATTTATTTTCTTGTTATTTTTTCTTAAATGATGGCTTTGTTGCCCCTCTATTATTTATTTTCTTGTTATTTTCTTTCTTAGAAGATGGCTTTGTTGCCCCTCTGTTATTTTATTTTTTTGTTACTTTCTTTCTTAGAGAATAGCTTTGTCGCCCCTCTATTGTTATTTTTTTATTATTTTCGTTTTTAGAGGATAGTTTTGTTACCCCTATGTTATTTATTTTCTTATTATTTTCTTTCTTAGAAGACGGCTTTGTTGCCCCTCTGTTGTTATTTTCTCTATTATTATTTTCTTGTTATTTTTTAGAAGACGATTTTGTCGCCCCTCTATTATTTTATTTGTTAATAGATAGTTTTAATTACTACCTAATTTATATTATTATTATTGACTCTGCCACCTATCTGTTATTATGTTTTTCTTCTTTTTACACCTTTTAATTTTTATTTTGTAAAGTGTGAATCTTAATACATTGTAGACAATTTTTGGCACAATAAATGCTTGAATCATTCTTGATTTATTGTAGATAATATAATGATTGGCACGGTGTATACTTGAATCTATTTTACTAGAATTGTTTTATTATTAGTAATACAATAAAAAGAAGGCAAATACAATTCATAAGTAAAACAAAGTGAGTTTACGGTAACATATCTTCCGAATGGAATCTTATTTATGTGAAGATTCCATTTAAGTAATAAAAGAGTTAAAATTTATTTTTATTTGATATACCAAGATTGAATCTCCTAACTTTAGCATGTTTCTTTACTTTGAATACATTCCTATTTAATTTCAGTATTTTATTTCTTGCATACTTTGCTCAAAATTCTTCTCACAAAAGAAAATCTTGGCAACTAAGTTAGAAATATTTATTTTAAATATGAATTAAATTTTCTCCCAAGTAAAAATCCTTGTGAGATCAACTTCGCAAACCATTAAATCTATACTCCAATAGATTCGTATGCTTGTGAGTTTTAATTAAAACAACAAGTTTTTGATACCATTGCCAGGAATTCTAACAAAAAAACTAATTAAATCTAAATAAGTATAATTCTTCCACTAGTTATTATTTAGAATCTTTATTTATTCTTTGTATAGAAAATTTCCTCTTTGAAAAAAGTATTTATGAAAATTTTGAGTGATAATTTGGTTGTATAAAATTAGTTGATTCTGACAACAATGATAAAAATGCCTAAGGAGTATGGATTTTAAGTGAGATTATTATGACTCCTTCACACTTTCCTAGGAATCCACTAATTGAATACCATCGATAAAAAAATGTCTTTTCTACATAATGTTGTAATTTTTTTTTCTTTTTGTTGTATTTGCATTTTGTTACTTGTAGTTAACATTGTATATATGTTATTAAGTTGTAAAATTATCCTCTTTTGTAATTGTGTTGTATGCTATTAGAAATATTTGTTTATAGTTTTTCTTTTAATTTATGCGTGCTTGGAAACGTGATAAAGATCAGTGTTTGGCTAGGAAAATTTTAGGATCACCTATTGATTTTAAAATTGAAACGTTAGACTTTGTTGGGACAACATAAAAAATGAAAGAATAAGTTGTGCATGAGAAAACTCTTATGGAGTACTTTTCACCTGTCATAGCCAATACTCTATCTTGCATAGTTTTACCATAAACTACTACAACTCACTACTGTAACTCACTTTGAACTTAAACCAGGCATACTCCAACTTTTACCATCATTTTACAGTTTGGAAAGAGAAGATCCATACTTGCATGTGAAAGAATTTCTTGAAATTTGTTCAACATTTCACTTTCAAAATTTCAATGATGAGTCAATTAGGTTTAGGATGTTTTCATTCTCTTTAAAAGATAAAGCTAAACCCTGGTTAAACTCCCTTCCTACAGAAACTATTACTAGTTGGAACCAATTGGTAAATAAATTTCTGGCAAAAAAATTTTCTATGTCTAAAACTGATGCCCTTAGGAGAAAAACTTTTTATTTTTGTCAAAAAGAGGGTGAACAATTTTTGCATGTTGAGAAAGATTTAATGATCTTCTTTTGAAATGTCTTCATCATGGTTTTAAAACTTAAAGATTGGTGAAATATTTCTATGATGGTTTCACTTCATCAAACCATCAAATGATCGAAAGCATGCATGGTCGGAGATTTTTACAATTGAATGAGGGAGAAGCTTGGGAATCCTTAGGATCTTTATCTGAAAATTCTCAACATTAGAACTGCATAGATCCGAGAGATAAGAAGTCTCAAATATAAAAAAAAAAGGGATGAATTTATTAAATGAGTGATGACACAGATGTGAGAATTACCTTAGTTAGCCTGACTAGAAAGGTCAATGTTTTAACTTTAAGACACACTCTAAACCCTGCTACTAATACTAGGATAGAGGCAAATGCCTTATGTTCTAGTATATCTCATATTGCACAATCTTGTCCATCCATATCAGCTTACCAAGAAGCATTCTCTGAGCAAGCAAATTCTCTTTAATCTTATAGAAAGTCATCAAACAGCTCATTTGCACCTACATATAATTCAAATTGGAGGAATCATTCAAACTTTTCATGGAGGCAAAATCAGCCTTCAATGAATCAAGGTGGGCAATAATTTGCCCCTCCTAAATCATATCCTTTAGTTCCTCAACATGCTCCTCTTTTCGGAGTACCACAATAAAGAAAACTTTCTTTGGAAGACACCTTGCAACAGTTTATGCAATCGATCCGACAAATTTTACAATATCATATTCAAGTTATTTCAAAACTTAAAACACAATTTGGTCAGTTAGTGAGTACTATAGGAGAGAGAGAGAGAGAGAGAGAGAGAGAGAGAGAAGAAAATTCTCTAGTCAACCTATTCCTAATCCTAAATGCCAATTTGAAGTAGGATCATCAACAAATCCTAATGAGAAAGTGAAGTCTATAACAACCCTGAGATCAGGAAAGGTTTTTGATAATCATGTTCACATGCTAAAAACTAAAGGAAAAAGTCAGCATAAACTACAAATTAATTACTCAAGTGAGAATAAAAGTGAACCTATTCCTTATGCTCCTAAAGCTCTATTCCCACAAAGACTTGAGACAAATAAGAAAGGTACTCAATATAGCGACATTTTAGAGGTGTTTAAGCAAGTTAGCATTAATATCCTTTTTCTTGATGCTATCAAACAAGTACCTACTTACTCAAAAATTTTGAAAGATCTTTGCACAGTGAAAAGAAAAATCAATGTTTCAAAGAAAGCATTTTTGGTTGAACAAGTAAGCTCTATAATTTAACAAAAAACTCCTGTCAAGTACAAAGATCCTGGTTATTCTACAATTTCTTGTGTTACAGGTGACCATGTGATTAACTGAGCCTTACTTGATTTATGAGTAAGTGTGAATTTGTCGCCTTACTCTATGTATGGGAAACTTGGGTTAGGAAAGTTGAAACCTACACTAGTGACCCTTCAGTTAGCAGATAGGTCCACAAAAATTTCTAGAGGTATCATAGAGGATGTGCTCATTAAGGTTGATAAATTCTATTTTCCATTAGATTTCATTGTTCTTGACACTGAACTTGTTGAGAATACAAAGACACAAATTCCAATCATTTTGGGTATACCATTTTTGGCAACTTCTAATGCAAATCATTAATTGTTGAAATAAAATTTTGAATTTGTCTTTTAGTTATATGATTGTGGAATTCAATGTTTTTAATGTCTCCCTTCAACCTATGGACATGGATGATTTATGTGAAGTTAACCTGATTGGAAGTTCAATTAATGATTCATTTTTAGACTCTTTTGGTAATGATCATCTAGAAAAATATTTAGCTCATTTCAACATGGACATAGATGAGAATTGTTTGGTTAGTAAGGTAAACTCTTTATTAGAGACCACTTCACTAATGGATACTGATAAATGGGAAGCTAAAAAAGAAACAGTTTCACCTTCTGAGTCTATTCCACTGCCATCTATATAGAAAAATCACCCTAGTTAGAATTAAAACATTTGCATAATTCTCTAAAATATGTGTTTCTAGTCCTTCTAAGACCTTACTTGTTGTCATAGCATCTGATTTAGATAAAGAACAAGAAGATGAACTCATTAGAATCCTTTGTAAGCAAAGAGAAGTCATAGGATGGATAATAACAAACATCAAGGGTATTAATCCATCAATTTGTATGCACAAGATACATTTAAAGGATAATGCCAAAATTTCAAGAAAGTCACAAGGACAGCTAAATCTAGGAAAACTAAGTTCTCAATGGTCAAGCCCACTCATTGTTTCTATTGTTTATCCATATGGTGCAATAAAAATTGAAAATGGTGATGTGTTTAAAGTTAATGGCCAAATATTGAAATTATTTTTAGAATTGCACAACCCAGAGGTAGAGGAAACACTTTTGTGTGATCCTATCTACCAAGATTAATTTTCTTCCTTTGTCAGAAGTTGCTACACACTCTATTTAGGTAAGATCTTTCTTTATTTAATTTACATTATTTTGTTCCTCATTGCTATCTTCTTTTGAATTGTTATTTTTTTCTTATTTTTGTTGCTTTTGATCTTTCTTCAAAAAAAACTTGAATTGAGAATGGAAGACATACTTGCAAACTTGAAAAATCATTTTCCTTCTCTTTCACCCAATGCATTGATGAAAATTTATAAAGTACGAGTTGAAAGATTGAGGTTGATTATAAAAATAGGAATACCTGCTGATGTCCGTTGGCTAATTGAAGCTAAGGTACGATTAGCAGGTGAGTCTGCAAATGGTTTCATTTCTTATATGCTTGGTTTAAGAAAAGCAGTTTTGCTAAAAAGCGTAGAGTTAAAAGAATGAGTGTCTGCTATAAATGTGGACGTAAAACTTGCAACACACGTTGTCGTTCTTTAGGATGCATTCATGTAAATTGAGAAGATAAAATAAAATTCATTAAGGATTGCTTAAGTAAGGAGTCATTGGACGATGACTTTCGTCCAACGTCTCTTGATATGCATCCTAGTGGATCTGTGCATATTCGGATTGTTGGTTTATAGCCCTATTTTAAAAAAGGACAGAAATGATACAGTCTTCAGAATCTAACGTTAAAAGACCATGTTTGCCATTTTATAAGAAAATTGGATGAGAAGCATATCCTCGACTCATATAGGGCATTTAAGCCATTACTAGACGTAAAATCAGAGGAATATGTGAGTCACAATCACAATTACTGTACATATGCATGCGTGCAATGATTTTTGAATTTTTTACCTTTAATTTAGCTTACATCCACCGACCTACTCACATGGTAATTGTAATTATGTTGCCATCTTATTCACATAGCTAATGTAAGTATGCCCTTATTTGAGTTCTATAAATACACACATTATTATCTTTACCTTCATACTCAAATTTAAGGTGAGTGTAGATATGGAGGGAACTATATTTCATCAATTTTGAAATATTTGTGTCTTTTGTGGTTCCAATCTTAGAAACAATGGTGAGTATGTGAAACCAACACAAAATTTGGGTATTGTACTGGCTAGGAGAAAAATTCATTTATTCTATGGTGGAGGTAGTCGTGGGTTAATGGGGTGTGTGTCTGCAACTGCACATGTAGGAGGATGCCAAGTTTTAGGTATTATTCCTACAGCTCTAGGTGTATCAAACATTATAGGAAAAACAATTAGGGAAGAATTTAGAGTAATCTCCATGCATGAGCGCACTGCTATAATGATGAGCAACGTTAATTGGTGCGTACTGTCGCTGGTACATCCAAATTGATACCTTACCTCAAAACTAACCTGTAGTAGTGGGAGTAAGGGTCGATCCCACAGAGACTGATATTACCTTATGTGATTAGAAAAAGGGGGGATTGATAATCGCAAATTAAGTAAAGTAAACAATAATGAAAATAATTAAGAGAGTAATTAATGAGAAAGGCATTGGTTTCGATTGATATCCACCGTCAAGGGATTGCATTGATCATTGACAACATAATCAATCTGTATATGAATATCTATCATTGGGTTTCTAACCCTGTTCCTCCTTAAGTCTAGTAAATTAATGACAATCGCACTAATTAAACACTAATTAACAAGCAATCCTTTAGCACATCGGTAAAGCATAGCTTAATAACCGCATGAAGAACTAGAGAAACTGACAGAGCTAAACAAATATAAACACATCGGTTATATCTAATTTAGTTAATTATTCATCATAGGTTCAATGATTTATAATCCAAAATTCTCAAACCTATTTTCCTCATGAATCACAGAATTGAAGACTTTGTTCAAAATATAATTCAGCAGTAGATTAAGACACATAATATAATAGTAGGCCTCCCTAACAATCATATGAATAATCATTGAGAAGAAGAGCAGATGAATAATCAATACTCAATTCAAATTGAAATAGTAAAATCAAATCCACATCTCACAATGCATGAAGATCCCTTGAGGTTTCAATCTACCTCAACCAACTAAAAAGAACTAGCCACGCAGGGTCATAAGAAAATCTAAAGAAGAATTGAAGAATGTAACTAAGATTTTGATGAATGATTCAATCCATTATCTGCTTGGTTTCCTCTCTTTTATAGATTAACTCCTCCTAATCGAAGTAGGATTGTATCTAGGTCAAATCCTAGCCCATCGGGCTTCAATTGGAGTAAAAAAACCCGAAAAATCATGATTTTAATGACCTGTACGACGGCGGCGCCGCGGCGCTACGGACCTGCAATGACGCAGCACCGCGGGCGCCCAGAAAATTGCAGAATTTGCGAAAGTGCTCAATATAAAAGTTGTAAATCTATGTCTCTTCTTTCCACATCCACTAGAATCGCCTTAATTGGATCTGAATTGAAGGAGATATGACAAAATTAGTGAACAAAGGTCAGAATTCATCTTGCTGCACTATGATTCGGATTTGTAAGCTCTATAACACTATGAAATCTCCCGAATTTGACCAAGTGTTCAACATAAAAGTTGTAGATGATTGTGTTATATTTTCACAAGCACTTCAATCACTTTTCTTGGAGTTCATAAGAGGGAGATATGCTCAAAACAGTGTTGAAATGTCTGGAATCCCTGCAATGTAGCATTTTTCCATGAATTTCTTATCTTTTCTTCTTCCTTTGTTCTTACAACACAAAACAAAAAACTAAGTTAATTCCTAATTATATTTTACTTAAATCAAACAAAAATTAAGTTTAAAGGTATTAATATCATGCTTAATTAAGATCACATCAAATACCCCAACACTCAACTTTTGCTTGTCCTCAAGCAAAATAATCCCTAAAGACAAAAACACAACAATCAATAATGTAGTGAGTGTTAGGCTTACCAAATGTTTGCCTCATAACATAAAAATATACTCTAGAAAAATTTTGGAAGGTTATAATCATGCACAAGATTAACACAAATGAAATCTATTATTTTATCCTTCTGAATCCCTAGTGTGTGTGTGTTTTTAGGTCAATAAATTTTCTTTTACCCAGATGAGTTTATATATCTCAAAATTTTGATTGTAGGTCTCTAATTAGTTTAGGATTTCCATATGCTTATTCTTCATGCCACTCTCCACTAATGTAGGCCAAAACTACCTCTAGGATCAATAGGACTTTGTTTAGCTTGTAATGTAGCCAGGGTATAAGGTAAGATAAATGATACAAAAATTAGGCTCAATCACCTAGCACCACATGATTAAACCTGATCTCTTGAGCTTTCCTAAATTTGAGGTTATTTCTCCCCCCATACTCATTTTCTTGTTTCAATTGAGTTTAATCCATCCTTTTCCTTGGTTCTCAATTTTTTTTTCTTTCACTCACAAAATTTGCTTTTATCCTCTTTGGATTTTTCTTTTCTCTTCTTTGCGTAATTCTCTTTATTTTTTCTTTGCATAATTATTTTCTTTCCCTTGCTCCACCCTTTCACCCTTCTGTAAATAAAGCTCTATAAAACAAGTATTTAGAAAAATAATCATGGAGTGAGTGAATAGGATCAAAAATAAGGATATTCATACAAAATTTGGCTTTCGACTTATTTGTGAATTTTAGAAGGAAAAGTTCATTAAGCTCAAAATAGAGTAATTAAGGATATTTCATTGTTTAGGTTAGGCTTGAAAGGCTCAATCTATCAAATAATGCCTAAATCATCTCCTAAATAATAGTATTAGCTTAAGATTTCGCCTCAAGTAGCATTTGAATAAGTTCTAGAATCCTATGGAGATCATGAAATATATTTGAATTATATAAACCTTCTCTAAGTAAAAGATAAATTGAATGCCCAAAGTTATTGTGCAAAAATATTTCAGGATTTTAAAGTCAAAAGTAATAAATTGCAAAAGGGATAAAATTGCACACAACCATGAATTTTCTACATTTTTCAAGAGATAAAAAAAAATTTGGATAGTCATATCATTGGCTGTTGGTTGTGCCTAACATCCCAAAACATAAATTGAAACAGTCACACAATCACTGAACTTGCTAAATGCAATAAAAGTGCATTAATAGTGAAAATCATAAAATTGATAGGGTCACAATGATTCAGACAAATATACTTCCATCCCCACACTCAAACTTTACATTGTCCTCAATGTAAAAGAAAGATAAGAATTAGGGAAGTATATAGGAAAACATATGAGTCAAGTGAACTTCCCTGAATTTGTTTGGGTGAGAATAAGCGTGTTGCATTACTGGACCCTGAATTTTCTGCTTTCCACCTGTTTTTTTTTACTATGTTGGGTTGCCTCCCAATAAGCGCTTTTGTTTAATGTCGTTGGCTCGACTCAAAGCTCCTTATGTCATTCAAGGAGGATCCTTGATGTTCACTTTGAATTGACTTTCCTATGGATTTACAGAATTTTGAGGATTAGCTGCATTATGAGGAGGGAAGTCATCAGTAGTCAAAGGTATAATTAAATGAGAACTCAACTTACCTGGGAATAACCGATGTCTTGAGTAGCTTTTGGCATCCAATTTAATTTGATCTTTTTGACTTTTTTCCAAAGTAGGGGGTAGCTTTCCTCTATCTTTGAGTAGGGCATATTTATTTGAGGTTATAACTGGGGGTGGTTCTCCACTATATATGCCCTTTAAGTGGCTAGGAAAGCTCTATAATCCTAGGTCAGGATTCTGCAAAATAGAAGGTACAGGCATCTTATTAGAAATTGGTAATAAAATAGAAAGATCTTTACCTGTTTGTTGTACTTTTGGTGCTTCCTCTCCTGCTGAAATGTTCTCTTCGAATTTGGCATTCAGGGTAGATTCCATAGCCTCTTTATTAGTAGGCTTACTGTTGTCAACTTCCAAGTCATCTTTTTCATTAAGTGCAGAATTTTTCTCTTTTTGCACTAATAATGCTGGAGCTCGACTTTCAATTTCTAAATTTTGAGCCTCTAATCGATTAACTAATGTTGCAAGTTACCCAATTTGATTTGTTAAGCTTTGAATGCTGGCCCTTACCTCTTGTTGAAATTGGTGAGTATTACGTTCAATAGATTTAACAATTTCTTCTAAAGAACTACTTACCTGAAAATCCTGATATGCAAACTATCTAGGATAATAAGCCTGTTGGGTATGCTGAAAATTTGTAAAATTTTGTTCTGTAAGACTATTTTGTGGACTCCTATACCTGAACTTGAGATGATCCTTCCATCCAGGATTGTACATGTTTGAATAGGAATCATATCTCACTTGTTGTGGTTCAGGGAAACCACTAACCATATTTACCTGCTCAAATGACTCATAATAGAAAGTTGGGTACCCAATAGATGGATGCTCCATAATTGAATGGTTTCCATAGAAAATTTCTTTTTGCATATTTTCTACACGTTGACGAACAAGATAGGTTAAATTTGCAAGTTGCTGTTCAAGGGAAGAACTACATACCTCACCAGCATGTCTTAATGGAGACCCTAGCCAAGTACCAAATTGTTGAAAATTGGCTGCCATATTCAAAGTTATGAACAAAAAGAAAAGAAAAAAAATCACAAAAGGTAAATAGACACAATCTCCAGGAAACGGCGCCAAAATTTGGTGCATACTATGCAGGTACACCTAAATTAATACCTTACCTCAAAACTAACCTGTAGTAGTGGGAGTAAGGGTCGATCCCACAGAGACTGATATTACCTTATGTGATTAGAAAAAGGGGGGATTGATAATCGCAAATTATGTAAAGTAAACAATAATGAAAATAATTAAGAGAGTAATTAATGAGAAAGGCGTTGGTTTCGGTTGATATCCACCGTCAAGGGATTGCATTGATCATTAACAACATAATCAATCTGTATATGAATATCTATCATTGGGTTTCTAACCCTGTTCCTCCTTAAGTCTAGTAAATTAATGACAATTGCACTAATTAAACCCTAATTAACAAGCAATCCTTTAGCACATCGGTAAAGCATAGCTTACTAACCGCATGAAGAACTAGAGAAACTGACAGAGCTAAACAAATATAAACACATCGGTTATATCTAATTTAGTTAATTATTCATCATAAGTTCAATGATTTATAATCAAAAATCCTCAAACCTATTTTCCTCATGAATCACAGAATTGAAGACTTTGTTCAAAACATAATTCAGCGATAGATTAAAACACATAATATACTAGTAGGCCTCCCTAGCAATCATATGAATAATCATTAAGAAGAAGAGCAAATGAATAATCAATACTCAATTCAAATTGAAATAGTAAAATCAAATCCACATCTCACAATGCATGAAGATCCCTTGAGGTTTTAATCTACCTCAACCAACTAAAAAGAACTAGCCACGCAGGGCCATAAGAAAATCTAAAGAAAAATTGAAGAATGTAACTAAGAACTTGGATGAATGATTCGATCCATTATCTGCTTGATTTCCTCCCTTTTATAGATTAACTCCTCCTAATCGAAGTAGGATTGTATCTAGGTCAAATCCCAGCCCATCGTGCTTCAATTGGAGTCAAAAAACCCTAAAAATCATGATTTTAACGACCTGTACGGCAGCGCTACAGACCTGCAATGACGCAGCACCCAGAAAATTCCATAATTTGTGAAAGTACTCAACATGAAAGTTGTAACTCCATGTCTCTTCTTTCCACATCCACTGAAAGCGCCTTAATTGGATCTGAATTGAAGGAGATATGACAAAATTAGTGATCAAAGGTCAGAATTCATCTTGCTGCACAATGATTCTGATTTGTAAGCTCTGTAACGCTATGAAATCTCCCGAATTTGACCAAGTGTTCAACATAAAATTTGTAGATGATTGTATTATATTTTCACAGGCACTTGAATCACTTTCATTGGAGTTCATAAGAGGGAGATATGCTCAAAATAGTGCTGAAATGTCTGGAATCCCTGCAATGTAGCATTTTTCCATGAATTTCTTCTCTTTTCTTCTTCCTTGGTTCCTACAACACAAAACACAAAACTAAGCTAATTCCTAATTATATTTTACTTAAATCAAAAAAAAAGTAAGTTTAAAGGTATTAAGATCATGCTTAATTAAGATCACATCATTAATGCCTTTATTGTCTTATGAGGTGGTTTGGGTACTCTAGAGGAAAATTTTCAAATACTCTCCTGGGCACAACTGAATATCTACCATAAACTCATAGTTTTGTTAAATGGTAACCATTTCTTTGATGGTTTATTTTTTTTCTTGATCAAACCGTCGAACAAAGATTTATCTCACACTCAGCACGCTGGATTCTCATCTTAGCTTCAAATGCTGATGAGTTAATTGATGCATTACAAGATTTTTTCTATGTTCTTGATCCAACTATGGCTCAGATAGATTGGACGTCAAACAACTGTAAAAAATGCAAACTGGACTTGGATCTTCATTTGTAACTCATTTTAATTGATTGAATAAATTTTTATTCTTTGTTAGTTTGCTGCAGGTTCATCTTTTCCTAGATCTCCTTTCAGGTAATATCTTTTTCAATCTTTGTTGTTTGTTTTGTGTTTGTTCATGTTTATAAAAAACTGAGTGATGTTTTGGGAATAGACAAAACTAGCAACAATGATGAAAATGGTTTAAAGTGCTTGTAACCTTTGAAAAATAAATTAGTTTTGAGTATTATGTATGAAATTGAACTCTATTGTAACCTATGTTTTACTTAAGAATTCTAATATCCTGAACACTTAATCTTTTATATTTGATTGATTGTTTATTCAAAAAAGATTTATGTGATTCAGATATACTAAGTGATCTTATAAGACTCTAGAACTTATTTGATTGTCACTTGAGGCGAAATCCTAGACTACTCTCTATTTAAAAAATGAATTAGACATTGTTGGAATCGTTTGAGCCTTTCAAACTAACCTATACATTATGACATCTCTAGTAACCCATTTTGAGCCTATATTTATCTTTTTTTCGTACACCTATATTATTATGTAGACTTTAAACAAAAATATTTCTGACTTTTACCTTTCATTCACAAGAATGATCTTTTGAAAAGCTATGGTTCATGGGTGAATGGAAGAAATTAAAAAAAAAGAAAAAAAAAGAAAAAAAAAATATAGAACTTCCCAAATAAATAAGTTTAGAGGTGTTTATATAAAAAAAAATTGTAGTATGAGCAAATAACGTAAGAATGGGGATAAGGTTAGAGATATAATTCACATAATAATATCAAAAGCATTTGGGAGAACTTAAATGATCATGTATGTTGTAAAGTGAATTGAGCGTTCATAAATATCGTTTTATCCACCTTTAACCTATGCCATACATTACAAGCCTAATAAAAATCCTAATGGTTTTAAATATTATAATTAGTTTACATTAGTGGAGAGTGACATGAAAAATAAGTTTATGGAGTCTCTGTAACATCCCGTAATTTTTAGATATTTTCCTTAGAAATTCTTCACCTTACATATATGCATAGAAATTGTCTAATATTAATGGAATAGGTAAAGAAAGAAAACCGAAGAGGAAATATTAGAAATAAACATGCTAAAGAAAGGTGAAATTCTTAGGTAAAGAAAGATAAATTTTTGTGAAGTAAGTAAAGGTCTTAAAATTTCAAGAAGATCGGATTAGAATAATTTTTCTTAATTTAAGAGCAAAAGTTATTAAGTTTAGTATCTCCACCCATAAATTGAGCTTTTACCTATGGACACTTCATATAGAGTTTTTCCACTTCACATAAGTTTCTAGTAAGCCCATTGGATAACCTAAGCAAGAAATAAAACATAGACTTAGACTAGGATATAGTAATTGGACCAATAGCCCAAAAATTATGAAATGTGACCAAGCCCTCCAAGAAAGGTAGAATTTTATCCAAAGCAAAGAAAATGGGTAGGAATAAGCCCATAATGGGTAGAAATAAGCCCAAATCCAAGAGGAAAAATAAAATAAAATAAATTAGGTGATGATATAATAATGTAATAATAATAAAAATTAGGTTACATGGCATTAAGACAAAAATTTAGCAAGTGGTGTGATTCTACATTCATCATTTTAGCAAGTGGCATAATAATACAAGGCTTTAAGACAAAAACATCTATATCCTACACTCATAATTTTAGCAAGTGGTATGATAATACATGGTATTAGGACAAAACATTCCTATCCCACACAAATAATATCAACCAAATAATGGAGATTCAAGGGCTAAAAATTTGCCACCTAAAAAGGTAAACCTATCATACTTGTTTAAGACAAAAGAAAATGAAAATGAATCCCTAAATCAAAGGAACCTTGTCCCTTATCTTAAGAACATATCATCATAATTTTCAAAATACAAATCTCTTTTTCCTATGCATATCTTGACTAAGGAAGAGGAAGACAAGAACATAGGTTGTTTTTTTTTCCAAAAATTCAACAAAGTGTGTCCAAATTGTAATAAGGTAGACCCATGATCATGAAAGGTGAATTATTTGGTGGTCAATATAAGAAAACCCACCCTTACAACATTAGAATTTCGTCCAAGTGAGGGAGAGGAAAAATAGAAGCAAGGTAGACTGAGGAAAGGAGAGGAAGAAAGGAAGAAAGGAAGAAAGAGGAAGGAGAAGTCTAGGGGACTAAGTGCTCTAGGTAAGTTTAACAATATTTCTTTTTGAAGAAAATTTTTGAAACTTATAATATTTATATGAGATTTTGATCTTATAATTTTGATGATTGGTCATGGATGTTGCTATATCATGTTACATATTGATCTTGCATGTGATGTCACTACAAGAAATTTGACTTTCGGTGGCGACTTTTTTCGCCACTGAAAGTTTAAAAATCGCCACTAATACCTTTTCGTGGCGACAATTCGCCACTAAAAAGTCGCCACCTATGCGACCGTCACTAAAACTTTCAGTGGCGACAAAAATAATGTCGCCACCAATAATTATATCTTCGGTGGCGACATCTATGAGCGCCACAGAAACTTCCTTTTTAGTGGTGACATTTCTGGCCACCAAAAAAAAATTTTTGCCACTAAAACTTAAAAAAATCGCCACTAAAACCTATTAATTATACTTTTAGTGGCGACTTGTGTGGTCGCCACTAAAAGGTCTTCAGTGGCGACTTGTGTGGTCGCCACTGAAAGGTCTTCAGTGGCGACTTGGGTAGTCGCCACTGAAAGGTCTTCAATGGCGACTTGTGTGGTCGCCACTGAAGACTTTTCAGTGGCGACTACCCAAGTCGCCACTGAACACCTTTCAGTGGCGACTACCCAAGTCGCCACTGAAGATCTTTCAGTGGCGACTACACAAGTGGCCACTGAAACCCTTGAAACGTCTTCAGTGGCGACCATATAGGTCGCCACAGAAACCCCTAACCCTAAAGTCTTCAGTGGCGACCACGAAAGTCGCCACTGAAACAACTGCAGTGGCGACAATCATAGTCGCCACTAAAAAGTTTTTAGTGGCGATTAAATTTATCGCCACTAAAAATAATTTTTTTTATAGATTATCACGAAATCCCAATTTTAGTGGCAACAGAAAATAGTCGCCACTAAAAGCTTTATTTAAATTTTTTTTATTAAAATTTGTGCAATTGATATTATAAAATTATTTATATTTTTTTATTTAATTTTATATTTTATAATAAAAATGTAATAATATGTAAAAATAAAAACTTAAAAATTAATAAAATATTTTTATTTAATATATATATATATATATATATATATATATATATATATATATATATATATATATATATATATATATATATATATATATATATATATATATTACCAAGATCAAGCATAATTGTCATATACATAAATGAAAAAAAATCTTTTATTCAATCTAAAATGAGTATAAATATGATGTGAATTACATATAAAACACAAGAAAAAAATTATCATACTTGTCAAGAATTTGACTATAGTATAGATAAAGACAAGATTAAACATACTTTAAATACAATTTGACCATAGACACGCAATACATGCAAGTTTCGTGAAAATAAAATAAAAGACTAAATCCAATACAAATTGCATATATACAATGCATTTACGAAACTAAAAATCTATACATATTCCTTTTTTCACTAATAAAGTAGCAAGTCTTTAATATTATATACAAATCACTCTTAGTAATATCTCTTCCGTTTGCAATTGGCACAAATGACAACACCACTCCTATCATTCCTCAAGCACTGGTGGCGCATTAAACTCCACAAGTCCTTTTTCTTTCCAGAATCAACCTAAAAATAGGAAATAGCAAAAACAAACTGTCGTTGAGATGTTTAAAAATGCAATAGACTCACAAATCACAAACAATCATTTAGAGAAGTTAAAAATCTGTTCATATTTATTTTAAAATCAAATTGACATAGATGGATATAAATATTACTTGGTTTTTGAGTTTGATTTTCTATAATTACTAGAATATTTTGATTTTTTTAATAACTATGATAAATTTTCTTTTAAATCATTACAAAAACATCACAGTTATTTTTTGGAAACACTAAACAAATTTTCTCTTCACTCTACCAAACACATTTTTTAGTTTGAATAAAAATAAAAAACAGAAAACTAGCAAACCAAACAAATCCAAGTTAAACCAGTTATGGGGTTCTCACAAACATTTCCTTAAACAACAGTGAAAAATTATTACACCACTAATCAGATGCAAATTATATTCATGAGTTTCAAAAATATATACATCTAAATAATGAACTTCGTTAAAATAATTCTTAATTTAACAGATGAATTCAACAATGACAAGTTAAAAACATTGATAGCAATATAACACTCACAAGATGATTTTGCATCACAATACAATCGGTGCTGAGCTTCTTTAACAAGTCTAGAGGAAATCTGCGAGAAAGAAGTGAATATCAACTTGCATATGTCATATTAAAAGGGCCCAGAAATTTAGCAAATTGACGATTGAAAACTCCAGAAATGCAATTATTACAATAACTAAGTCACATCCCTCTATAATAAAAAAAGAAGACACCGAATCAAATCTCAACTGCAGAAAACAAATCAAAATTGCAAGCACAAAAACAAGCCAATCAAGTCAGAAAAAACTTTACCACAATGATGATCAAAGTCAAGTACTATTGGGAAATTACACACTTAAAATTATTTAATTAAAAGATAACAATTACCCGATAAACTAGTTGGTAAACCCATTAGCTATAGGAATTGATTCAATATGTTATTTCAAATTTTCAACTTCCTTTGAGCCAAGTGTTTAAGAAAAATATTGTGATAGATTGTTTACCTATGGAATATACTTCCATCAATATTTATATTTTTAGTAAAATAAAGAGTTGTTGCCTAATTTGATGCACTAAACTCTTCAAGAATATTGTTGTCCTGTATGAAGAAAATGAGCACCCCTACTTGAGAAACAAAAAATAGTAAAACTTCATATGTATTATCAAAATTCAGAGCTTGTAAACCATTTTTAACATGTCATGAATGTTGTTCAAAATTTTCAGCAAAGATACAAAAGATAAAGCTCACAAGTTTATATAAGAGCTAATGTTTCAAGTGTCATGCGTGGAGCTATAAATTTGTGATCCAATAAAGATTATGAACAGCAATATTCACAAGGTAACATAAGAAGAAGACAATACGTAACCTATATTCCTTTCAAGAACATTAATAAGAAAAAAATATCCTTATGATTTCAATTTTGCATAGTGATGTTAACAGCAGATAACAAAGGAGGTTTATTTAATATGTCACAGTACTCAGTAAGAAATACAGAAAAATAAAAATAAGTGTAACACATCCCTTTACAAGAAGGCTTGACAAATCAAGTCAAACTCATGATCACTTGGCCACGAAAGCTTAAGCTAGTAGCTGAAGGTCCATCAATAGTTTTAATTAAACTTTGGAAACAAGAAAGGCATTAGGTGGACAGAATAACCAATAGATGAAAATGTACAAGACTGAAATTTCAGTACCTTCAGCCATTACCATTTTTAGTACCTTCAGCCATTACTATTTTTATCATTTGCTCACATCATAAGGATACCCAGGTTGTTGTTCATACCTCTGTAAATCCTTTAAAAAGAGAGTTGCCCCCTGGAAGAAAAAATAAATAGAACATTATGAATTAGAGAAGAGATTAACATGGAAGAACATATACATAACTAGATGTCTTTTACAAAGGAAGGCTAACTGGCTGTATTATGTTTCCACCAGTATCATAACACCCAATACAACTTCGACGAAATAGCGTGGCCCCTCTCTGGATATCTATAGTTTGGCCATTTGAAACTGTAGCAATGAAGAAGTCAAGAAGGATATAAGCAGTGGAAAAAAGTTACTTTACACAACATTAAAGGCAGCCTTTAGCCACTTGGTGCTGTTGAGAAACACAAGTAAATTACGAATTGACCACATAACCATCAAACCCATATATGATTGTTTGCAAACTATCTCAGAAGTTAGAACATAACAAGAGTGGCTATATAAAGAAAAGTGGGTGGCAACATATAATAGTAGAATAGTTTCTTACCCTTTTCAAATAGTTTAGATCATACAAATGATGGTAGAGATGACTTTAGATTATAACTTATGTTTTAGGCTCAAATTCAGATTTAGTTGGAGCATGCTTTCAACCATTTTCTCAAAATGAAAAAAATTTAACTTTTCAGGAAACAGGCAGGTTAGTGTCTCCTCTATTAGAACCCATACTCATAAGTTATATTTAAAAAAACTCTAAAATTTCAACATTTCATAAATAAAACCAAACATCTGAACTTCAAAATATAAGGTAAAGGAGACACAATGTACCTCACTTCTCATTGCGGCTTTTTCCATAACCTCGTACAAACCATCGGTTTCTTGAGCACAACATTGCATAGTTAGCGACATTTGCATTGATCACCAAATATATAAAAAGAAAAAGATTAATAATAGATTCCATAAAAGAAAACTCCTGGTTGGTGGACCAGGTGCAGTTATGACTAAATTAGTTCTAAATATACGAATGAGTTACTCTCCTGCAATGATGTAGCTTGTTCATCTTCTTCCACCTCCATTCCCACTAGTATCTTAACTTTC
Organism: Gleditsia sinensis; assembly: GCA_037074535.1. Classification (NCBI taxonomy): domain Eukaryota; kingdom Viridiplantae; phylum Streptophyta; class Magnoliopsida; order Fabales; family Fabaceae; genus Gleditsia; species Gleditsia sinensis. The sequence continues at coordinate 10,068,939 of CM073475.1, read as the reverse complement.
TCGAAGGCTTTGTTCACCTTTTCCATTATTTTCCCATTCTTTGTCAAGAAAATTGACATATAAAAGATCTATGAGAAATACCATAATAAAACTTAGGTTCAATTTTCAGAAATATTATAAACATAGACAAGACAATGTCTCTCTACTTTAGTATACATTAACATGATTTCAAATCTAACAAATGTTTGAGACAAATACCGTCTGTAAATAAAAACCAACACATATAACAATAAAGTCACATGAATCAATCAAGTCGGTGGTTCTCTTGGAGATGTTTGTGTTGTGTTAGCTGTAGATCCCGGTGCAGCACTACCAATAAGATTTATCGGAATTTGTCCCTATGCATAAACAATAAAATTATTTAAGAGAATTAGGATAAACAAATTATTTATAATACTGTGAAAGCATACATGAAGGTGGATTCAAATAGACCAACAAGTTAATAACTATACATTTATGCAGACATGCAATTACTAGAATATAATGGATTCATCAGTTTCAAGCTTTCCAGCTTAGCAATAGTAGCACGAAAAGGTTAGAAGTGCTAATAGCCTAGTGAGTGCGGTCAAGATTTAAAAACATAACCTTCTATCATGAAAGAAAGTAGGGTCTATCATGATCATCTGTCAGTGTGGCAACATAATTATAGTATGCCCAAAAAAATAACCAAATGGCTTACATGGGAAAGTCCTTATGCCAAAATTTAAATCAAGTTAGGCTAGTATATGAATGATTTGGGTTTAATTTATAACCATATTTGATTTGCAATTTTTGTAGTTTCAATTACATAATGTAATTGAACTAAGCAAATCTTATCAAGGAATACCTGTTGGAGAGATGCGATAAGAGAAGCCATTTGTGATTGTAGCTTTTCTTCGAACTGTGTCTGTAACCTCTCTTCTCGAATTCTCATCTCTTCACGTACCTCCGCAACAACTTCTTCACGTAATTTCCTTTTCTGCTCTTGAATTTCTTGAGGTGTGATTCGATCAATGACTCTCTTGGAGGGAGGTTTCACACCGTATCCTTTACCGCGAAAGAACCCCGACCTTTGACCAAGTACTTGAGTCAATATTTCATCATTGCTTAAACGTGTCGTAGCATCTTCTTGAGATTGCTTGGCTATAATCTCTTGAAGTTGACCCTACAATCAAACAAAGCATACATTTGAAATAAAAATATGAATATAAATTACAATTTCTAAATAGAAATAAACGTTGCAGTAATTATACATGAACTTCTTGAGACTTTGTATCGGACCATATGACATTGCCTTCTTTAGTCTTACGTGTATGTTGCAGCTCCCATATTTCATCAATTGGTGCCTTCTCTCCAGTTTCAATATTTCTCTATTATAAAACATTATTGTTACTCAACGTGCACATAAATGTATACATGAAAGTACATTACTCTAAAATTTCACCGTTGATTCCTCAACTTCTGCAAATGATCGAGAACCGCACGCATGTTTTGTTGTTTGCTTAGCCCTATTCTTTGCATTTGTTGAGCTTTTGTCCTGAATTTAACATAAAATGAGCTTAGTGCATTTGGCATTGTACGTGTTACTAAAATGTGTTAATACAAACTACCTTAAATCCGTCTGAGTCAAAATAACTGATCAGATGCCTCCAATCATCATCATGGACTCCAGGAGGAAGATTCGCGAGCCTTTCTTCATTAGTGTCATACAAAGAGTAGTGATCATGCAAGTTTGTCCTCCAAGTTCTGTAAGACCTTTGTGCAGTGGCATGAATAAATGCATCAAATCGTCGCTCCGAAGTTCTTCTGACCTCAAATTTTTCCTACAATAATAAACCCAAATGTGATAAATCTATTAAATGTATACTAACAATAGTGTGATAGACAAATATACTAGTTGTTACCTTCACTCTAATCAAAATCTGTTCTCCATATCCTTCCCAAATCTTGGTCCACTTTCTCACTTTTAATGGACATGTGCATCGTGTGATATACCCAATGTAGTTGACGATATCCCTCGATCCTTCACCTACGACTCGAAGGATCTCATCGGAGACTTCAACTACAATTTTCTGTCCATTTTTGGTCTTTTCATCCACGGTAAGGCATTTATAACTTCCCCGAACTTTTCTAGATGCACTGCAAGAAGCTGTTAATCAAATGATGATTGTTATTACCTTCACAGTGATCAATCTTAAGTAACACGTGTTCAATATTCTATATCTATACCTGCACTACTATTTGGACATCGAGAAGTCAGTGTGACAGGTAGTGCCTGGATTTCTTCATTGTGTGGCTGTATAGATACCTGTGGGGGTTCTTCGTTTAAAGGACCTCGCGCAAATGGTTGATCAAGATTGGCTTGTTGTTGTGAAAACAAATCCCCGTGACCTTTTTAGCGTGCCTCGTCAAGATAATGAGGGTGAATCATTGTCTGCTGAAGATGCTTACCAACAAGAGGAGGTTGAACATAATTTATTTATTCACACTGAGGACATAAATGATATTGCAGTGGTGTTATATAGGGATGACGTGCAACCTCAAAGCCTCAACCATCAGAGTGAGGGTACAAGTGTTAGAGAAGTTAATTTCATCAATGACGATCAGGAAGATGAGACTATGGATGAAGAAAGCGATGAAGGAGAATTTTTATCTGGAGACTCAATGTGAAACATCATATAGTGTAAAATGTTTACATATGCTTAATTTCTTGTTGGTTTATATTATTCGCATGCAGTTATTATATTTTTATAATCATTTATGTCATATTTAATTGTGAAAATGACAACATGCTCTATTTATATGCAACAGGTAGGTTTGACGATGGTGGGAAGAGGAAGAGGTGGACGAGGTGGTCGTGGACATAAAGTAGCATCTTCTTGAGATTGCTTGGCTATAATCTCTTGAAGTTGACCCTACAATCAAACAAAGCATACATTTGAAATAAAAATATGAATATAAATTACAATTTCTAAATAGAAATAAACGTTGCAGTAATTATACATGAACTTCTTGAGACTTTGTATCGGACCATATGACATTGCCTTCTTTAGTCTTACGTGTATGTTGCAGCTCCCATATTTCATCAATTGGTGCCTTCTCTCCAGTTTCAATATTTCTCTATTATAAAACATTATTGTTACTCAACGTGCACATAAATGTATACATGAAAGTACATTACTCTAAAATTTCACCGTTGATTCCTCAACTTCTGCAAATGATCGAGAACCGCACGCATGTTTTGTTGTTTGCTTAGCCCTATTCTTTGCATTTGTTGAGCTTTTGTCCTGAATTTAACATAAAATGAGCTTAGTGCATTTGGCATTGTACGTGTTACTAAAATGTGTTAATACAAACTACCTTAAATCCGTCTGAGTCAAAATAACTGATCAGATGCCTCCAATCATCATCATGGACTCCAGGAGGAAGATTCGCGAGCCTTTCTTCATTAGTGTCATACAAAGAGTAGTGATCATGCAAGTTTGTCCTCCAAGTTCTGTAAGACCTTTGTGCAGTGGCATGAATAAATGCATCAAATCGTCGCTCCGAAGTTCTTCTGACCTCAAATTTTTCCTACAATAATAAACCCAAATGTGATAAATCTATTAAATGTATACTAACAATAGTGTGATAGACAAATATACTAGTTGTTACCTTCACTCTAATCAAAATCTGTTCTCCATATCCTTCCCAAATCTTGGTCCACTTTCTCACTTTTAATGGACATGTGCATCGTGTGATATACCCAATGTAGTTGACGATATCCCTCGATCCTTCACCTACGACTCGAAGGATCTCATCGGAGACTTCAACTACAATTTTCTGTCCATTTTTGGTCTTTTCATCCACGGTAAGGCATTTATAACTTCCCCGAACTTTTCTAGATGCACTGCAAGAAGCTGTTAATCAAATGATGATTGTTATTACCTTCACAGTGATCAATCTTAAGTAACACGTGTTCAATATTCTATATCTATACCTGCACTACTATTTGGACATCGAGAAGTCAGTGTGACAGGTAGTGCCTGGATTTCTTCATTGTGTGGCTGTATAGATACCTGTGGGGGTTCTTCGTTTAAAGGACCTCGCGCAAATGGTTGATCAAGATTGGCTTGTTGTTGTGAAAACAAATCCCCGTGACCTTTTTAGCGTGCCTCGTCAAGATAATGAGGGTGAATCATTGTCTGCTGAAGATGCTTACCAACAAGAGGAGGTTGAACATAATTTATTTATTCACACTGAGGACATAAATGATATTGCAGTGGTGTTATATAGGGATGACGTGCAACCTCAAAGCCTCAACCATCAGAGTGAGGGTACAAGTGTTAGAGAAGTTAATTTCATCAATGACGATCAGGAAGATGAGACTATGGATGAAGAAAGCGATGAAGGAGAATTTTTATCTGGAGACTCAATGTGAAACATCATATAGTGTAAAATGTTTACATATGCTTAATTTCTTGTTGGTTTATATTATTCGCATGCAGTTATTATATTTTTATAATCATTTATGTCATATTTAATTGTGAAAATGACAACATGCTCTATTTATATGCAACAGGTAGGTTTGACGATGGTGGGAAGAGGAAGAGGTGGACGAGGTGGTCGTGGACATAAAGTAGCATCTTCTTGAGATTGCTTGGCTATAATCTCTTGAAGTTGACCCTACAATCAAACAAAGCATACATTTGAAATAAAAATATGAATATAAATTACAATTTCTAAATAGAAATAAACGTTGCAGTAATTATACATGAACTTCTTGAGACTTTGTATCGGACCATATGACATTGCCTTCTTTAGTCTTACGTGTATGTTGCAGCTCCCATATTTCATCAATTGGTGCCTTCTCTCCAGTTTCAATATTTCTCTATTATAAAACATTATTGTTACTCAACGTGCACATAAATGTATACATGAAAGTACATTACTCTAAAATTTCACCGTTGATTCCTCAACTTCTGCAAATGATCGAGAACCGCACGCATGTTTTGTTGTTTGCTTAGCCCTATTCTTTGCATTTGTTGAGCTTTTGTCCTGAATTTAACATAAAATGAGCTTAGTGCATTTGGCATTGTACGTGTTACTAAAATGTGTTAATACAAACTACCTTAAATCCGTCTGAGTCAAAATAACTGATCAGATGCCTCCAATCATCATCATGGACTCCAGGAGGAAGATTCGCGAGCCTTTCTTCATTAGTGTCATACAAAGAGTAGTGATCATGCAAGTTTGTCCTCCAAGTTCTGTAAGACCTTTGTGCAGTGGCATGAATAAATGCATCAAATCGTCGCTCCGAAGTTCTTCTGACCTCAAATTTTTCCTACAATAATAAACCCAAATGTGATAAATCTATTAAATGTATACTAACAATAGTGTGATAGACAAATATACTAGTTGTTACCTTCACTCTAATCAAAATCTGTTCTCCATATCCTTCCCAAATCTTGGTCCACTTTCTCACTTTTAATGGACATGTGCATCGTGTGATATACCCAATGTAGTTGACGATATCCCTCGATCCTTCACCTACGACTCGAAGGATCTCATCGGAGACTTCAACTACAATTTTCTGTCCATTTTTGGTCTTTTCATCCACGGTAAGGCATTTATAACTTCCCCGAACTTTTCTAGATGCACTGCAAGAAGCTGTTAATCAAATTATGATTGTTATTACCTTCACAGTGATCAATCTTAAGTAACACGTGTTCAATATTCTATATCTATACCTGCACTACTATTTGGACATCGAGAAGTCAGTGTGACAGGTAGTGCCTGGATTTCTTCATTGTGTGGCTGTATAGATACCTGTGGGGGTTCTTCGTTTAAAGGACCTCGCGCAAATGGTTGATCAAGATTGGCTTGTTGTTGTGAAAACAAATCCCCGTGACCTTTTTAGCGTGCCTCGTCAAGATAATGAGGGTGAATCATTGTCTGCTGAAGATGCTTACCAACAAGAGGAGGTTGAACATAATTTATTTATTCACACTGAGGACATAAATGATATTGCAGTGGTGTTATATAGGGATGACGTGCAACCTCAAAGCCTCAACCATCAGAGTGAGGGTACAAGTGTTAGAGAAGTTAATTTCATCAATGACGATCAGGAAGATGAGACTATGGATGAAGAAAGCGATGAAGGAGAATTTTTATCTGGAGACTCAATGTGAAACATCATATAGTGTAAAATGTTTACATATGCTTAATTTCTTGTTGGTTTATATTATTCGCATGCAGTTATTATATTTTTATAATCATTTATGTCATATTTAATTGTGAAAATGACAACATGCTCTATTTATATGCAACAGGTAGGTTTGACGATGGTGGGAAGAGGAAGAGGTGGACGAGGTGGTCGTGGACATAAAGTAGCATCTTCTTGAGATTGCTTGGCTATAATCTCTTGAAGTTGACCCTACAATCAAACAAAGCATACATTTGAAATAAAAATATGAATATAAATTACAATTTCTAAATAGAAATAAACGTTGCAGTAATTATACATGAACTTCTTGAGACTTTGTATCGGACCATATGACATTGCCTTCTTTAGTCTTACGTGTATGTTGCAGCTCCCATATTTCATCAATTGGTGCCTTCTCTCCAGTTTCAATATTTCTCTATTATAAAACATTATTGTTACTCAACGTGCACATAAATGTATACATGAAAGTACATTACTCTAAAATTTCACCGTTGATTCCTCAACTTCTGCAAATGATCGAGAACCGCACGCATGTTTTGTTGTTTGCTTAGCCCTATTCTTTGCATTTGTTGAGCTTTTGTCCTGAATTTAACATAAAATGAGCTTAGTGCATTTGGCATTGTACGTGTTACTAAAATGTGTTAATACAAACTACCTTAAATCCGTCTGAGTCAAAATAACTGATCAGATGCCTCCAATCATCATCATGGACTCCAGGAGGAAGATTCGCGAGCCTTTCTTCATTAGTGTCATACAAAGAGTAGTGATCATGCAAGTTTGTCCTCCAAGTTCTGTAAGACCTTTGTGCAGTGGCATGAATAAATGCATCAAATCGTCGCTCCGAAGTTCTTCTGACCTCAAATTTTTCCTACAATAATAAACCCAAATGTGATAAATCTATTAAATGTATACTAACAATAGTGTGATAGACAAATATACTAGTTGTTACCTTCACTCTAATCAAAATCTGTTCTCCATATCCTTCCCAAATCTTGGTCCACTTTCTCACTTTTAATGGACATGTGCATCGTGTGATATACCCAATGTAGTTGACGATATCCCTCGATCCTTCACCTACGACTCGAAGGATCTCATCGGAGACTTCAACTACAATTTTCTGTCCATTTTTGGTCTTTTCATCCACGGTAAGGCATTTATAACTTCCCCGAACTTTTCTAGATGCACTGCAAGAAGCTGTTAATCAAATGATGATTGTTATTACCTTCACAGTGATCAATCTTAAGTAACACGTGTTCAATATTCTATATCTATACCTGCACTACTATTTGGACATCGAGAAGTCAGTGTGACAGGTAGTGCCTGGATTTCTTCATTGTGTGGCTGTATAGATACCTGTGGGGGTTCTTCGTTTAAAGGACCTCGCGCAAATGGTTGATCAAGATTGGCTTGTTGTTGTGAAAACAAATCCCCGTGACCTTTTTAGCGTGCCTCGTCAAGATAATGAGGGTGAATCATTGTCTGCTGAAGATGCTTACCAACAAGAGGAGGTTGAACATAATTTATTTATTCACACTGAGGACATAAATGATATTGCAGTGGTGTTATATAGGGATGACGTGCAACCTCAAAGCCTCAACCATCAGAGTGAGGGTACAAGTGTTAGAGAAGTTAATTTCATCAATGACGATCAGGAAGATGAGACTATGGATGAAGAAAGCGATGAAGGAGAATTTTTATCTGGAGACTCAATGTGAAACATCATATAGTGTAAAATGTTTACATATGCTTAATTTCTTGTTGGTTTATATTATTCGCATGCAGTTATTATATTTTTATAATCATTTATGTCATATTTAATTGTGAAAATGACAACATGCTCTATTTATATGCAACAGGTAGGTTTGACGATGGTGGGAAGAGGAAGAGGTGGACGAGGTGGTCGTGGACATAAAGTAGCATCTTCTTGAGATTGCTTGGCTATAATCTCTTGAAGTTGACCCTACAATCAAACAAAGCATACATTTGAAATAAAAATATGAATATAAATTACAATTTCTAAATAGAAATAAACGTTGCAGTAATTATACATGAACTTCTTGAGACTTTGTATCGGACCATATGACATTGCCTTCTTTAGTCTTACGTGTATGTTGCAGCTCCCATATTTCATCAATTGGTGCCTTCTCTCCAGTTTCAATATTTCTCTATTATAAAACATTATTGTTACTCAACGTGCACATAAATGTATACATGAAAGTACATTACTCTAAAATTTCACCGTTGATTCCTCAACTTCTGCAAATGATCGAGAACCGCACGCATGTTTTGTTGTTTGCTTAGCCCTATTCTTTGCATTTGTTGAGCTTTTGTCCTGAATTTAACATAAAATGAGCTTAGTGCATTTGGCATTGTACGTGTTACTAAAATGTGTTAATACAAACTACCTTAAATCCGTCTGAGTCAAAATAACTGATCAGATGCCTCCAATCATCATCATGGACTCCAGGAGGAAGATTCGCGAGCCTTTCTTCATTAGTGTCATACAAAGAGTAGTGATCATGCAAGTTTGTCCTCCAAGTTCTGTAAGACCTTTGTGCAGTGGCATGAATAAATGCATCAAATCGTCGCTCCGAAGTTCTTCTGACCTCAAATTTTTCCTACAATAATAAACCCAAATGTGATAAATCTATTAAATGTATACTAACAATAGTGTGATAGACAAATATACTAGTTGTTACCTTCACTCTAATCAAAATCTGTTCTCCATATCCTTCCCAAATCTTGGTCCACTTTCTCACTTTTAATGGACATGTGCATCGTGTGATATACCCAATGTAGTTGACGATATCCCTCGATCCTTCACCTACGACTCGAAGGATCTCATCGGAGACTTCAACTACAATTTTCTGTCCATTTTTGGTCTTTTCATCCACGGTAAGGCATTTATAACTTCCCCGAACTTTTCTAGATGCACTGCAAGAAGCTGTTAATCAAATGATGATTGTTATTACCTTCACAGTGATCAATCTTAAGTAACACGTGTTCAATATTCTATATCTATACCTGCACTACTATTTGGACATCGAGAAGTCAGTGTGACAGGTAGTGCCTGGATTTCTTCATTGTGTGGCTGTATAGATACCTGTGGGGGTTCTTCGTTTAAAGGACCTCGCGCAAATGGTTGATCAAGATTGGCTTGTTGTTGTGAAAACAAATCCCCGTGACCTTTTTAGCGTGCCTCGTCAAGATAATGAGGGTGAATCATTGTCTGCTGAAGATGCTTACCAACAAGAGGAGGTTGAACATAATTTATTTATTCACACTGAGGACATAAATGATATTGCAGTGGTGTTATATAGGGATGACGTGCAACCTCAAAGCCTCAACCATCAGAGTGAGGGTACAAGTGTTAGAGAAGTTAATTTCATCAATGACGATCAGGAAGATGAGACTATGGATGAAGAAAGCGATGAAGGAGAATTTTTATCTGGAGACTCAATGTGAAACATCATATAGTGTAAAATGTTTACATATGCTTAATTTCTTGTTGGTTTATATTATTCGCATGCAGTTATTATATTTTTATAATCATTTATGTCATATTTAATTGTGAAAATGACAACATGCTCTATTTATATGCAACAGGTAGGTTTGACGATGGTGGGAAGAGGAAGAGGTGGACGAGGTGGTCGTGGACATAAAGTAGCATCTTCTTGAGATTGCTTGGCTATAATCTCTTGAAGTTGACCCTACAATCAAACAAAGCATACATTTGAAATAAAAATATGAATATAAATTACAATTTCTAAATAGAAATAAACGTTGCAGTAATTATACATGAACTTCTTGAGACTTTGTATCGGACCATATGACATTGCCTTCTTTAGTCTTACGTGTATGTTGCAGCTCCCATATTTCATCAATTGGTGCCTTCTCTCCAGTTTCAATATTTCTCTATTATAAAACATTATTGTTACTCAACGTGCACATAAATGTATACATGAAAGTACATTACTCTAAAATTTCACCGTTGATTCCTCAACTTCTGCAAATGATCGAGAACCGCACGCATGTTTTGTTGTTTGCTTAGCCCTATTCTTTGCATTTGTTGAGCTTTTGTCCTGAATTTAACATAAAATGAGCTTAGTGCATTTGGCATTGTACGTGTTACTAAAATGTGTTAATACAAACTACCTTAAATCCGTCTGAGTCAAAATAACTGATCAGATGCCTCCAATCATCATCATGGACTCCAGGAGGAAGATTCGCGAGCCTTTCTTCATTAGTGTCATACAAAGAGTAGTGATCATGCAAGTTTGTCCTCCAAGTTCTGTAAGACCTTTGTGCAGTGGCATGAATAAATGCATCAAATCGTCGCTCCGAAGTTCTTCTGACCTCAAATTTTTCCTACAATAATAAACCCAAATGTGATAAATCTATTAAATGTATACTAACAATAGTGTGATAGACAAATATACTAGTTGTTACCTTCACTCTAATCAAAATCTGTTCTCCATATCCTTCCCAAATCTTGGTCCACTTTCTCACTTTTAATGGACATGTGCATCGTGTGATATACCCAATGTAGTTGACGATATCCCTCGATCCTTCACCTACGACTCGAAGGATCTCATCGGAGACTTCAACTACAATTTTCTGTCCATTTTTGGTCTTTTCATCCACGGTAAGGCATTTATAACTTCCCCGAACTTTTCTAGATGCACTGCAAGAAGCTGTTAATCAAATGATGATTGTTATTACCTTCACAGTGATCAATCTTAAGTAACACGTGTTCAATATTCTATATCTATACCTGCACTACTATTTGGACATCGAGAAGTCAGTGTGACAGGTAGTGCCTGGATTTCTTCATTGTGTGGCTGTATAGATACCTGTGGGGGTTCTTCGTTTAAAGGACCTCGCGCAAATGGTTGATCAAGATTGGCTTGTTGTTGTGAAAACAAATCCCCGTGACCTTTTTAGCGTGCCTCGTCAAGATAATGAGGGTGAATCATTGTCTGCTGAAGATGCTTACCAACAAGAGGAGGTTGAACATAATTTATTTATTCACACTGAGGACATAAATGATATTGCAGTGGTGTTATATAGGGATGACGTGCAACCTCAAAGCCTCAACCATCAGAGTGAGGGTACAAGTGTTAGAGAAGTTAATTTCATCAATGACGATCAGGAAGATGAGACTATGGATGAAGAAAGCGATGAAGGAGAATTTTTATCTGGAGACTCAATGTGAAACATCATATAGTGTAAAATGTTTACATATGCTTAATTTCTTGTTGGTTTATATTATTCGCATGCAGTTATTATATTTTTATAATCATTTATGTCATATTTAATTGTGAAAATGACAACATGCTCTATTTATATGCAACAGGTAGGTTTGACGATGGTGGGAAGAGGAAGAGGTGGACGAGGTGGTCGTGGACATAAAGTAGCATCTTCTTGAGATTGCTTGGCTATAATCTCTTGAAGTTGACCCTACAATCAAACAAAGCATACATTTGAAATAAAAATATGAATATAAATTACAATTTCTAAATAGAAATAAACGTTGCAGTAATTATACATGAACTTCTTGAGACTTTGTATCGGACCATATGACATTGCCTTCTTTAGTCTTACGTGTATGTTGCAGCTCCCATATTTCATCAATTGGTGCCTTCTCTCCAGTTTCAATATTTCTCTATTATAAAACATTATTGTTACTCAACGTGCACATAAATGTATACATGAAAGTACATTACTCTAAAATTTCACCGTTGATTCCTCAACTTCTGCAAATGATCGAGAACCGCACGCATGTTTTGTTGTTTGCTTAGCCCTATTCTTTGCATTTGTTGAGCTTTTGTCCTGAATTTAACATAAAATGAGCTTAGTGCATTTGGCATTGTACGTGTTACTAAAATGTGTTAATACAAACTACCTTAAATCCGTCTGAGTCAAAATAACTGATCAGATGCCTCCAATCATCATCATGGACTCCAGGAGGAAGATTCGCGAGCCTTTCTTCATTAGTGTCATACAAAGAGTAGTGATCATGCAAGTTTGTCCTCCAAGTTCTGTAAGACCTTTGTGCAGTGGCATGAATAAATGCATCAAATCGTCGCTCCGAAGTTCTTCTGACCTCAAATTTTTCCTACAATAATAAACCCAAATGTGATAAATCTATTAAATGTATACTAACAATAGTGTGATAGACAAATATACTAGTTGTTACCTTCACTCTAATCAAAATCTGTTCTCCATATCCTTCCCAAATCTTGGTCCACTTTCTCACTTTTAATGGACATGTGCATCGTGTGATATACCCAATGTAGTTGACGATATCCCTCGATCCTTCACCTACGACTCGAAGGATCTCATCGGAGACTTCAACTACAATTTTCTGTCCATTTTTGGTCTTTTCATCCACGGTAAGGCATTTATAACTTCCCCGAACTTTTCTAGATGCACTGCAAGAAGCTGTTAATCAAATGATGATTGTTATTACCTTCACAGTGATCAATCTTAAGTAACACGTGTTCAATATTCTATATCTATACCTGCACTACTATTTGGACATCGAGAAGTCAGTGTGACAGGTAGTGCCTGGATTTCTTCATTGTGTGGCTGTATAGATACCTGTGGGGGTTCTTCGTTTAAAGGACCTCGCGCAAATGGTTGAACATAATTTATTTCTTCATCTCTAAATAGAATACTTGTTCTACTTGAGATGCCATGACAAATGGTTCATTTGTATTCAACGAACAATAGGTATTCCCACTTGTATATCCATATCTGTCAACTTTATATCCTTTTCCTAAGTGAGCAACATCCCACCAATGACACTTAAAAAGATATATTTTCCTTTCTCCCACGTAAGAAAGCTCGTAGATATCCTCAACGACACCATAATATTCCTTTTCAGGATTTGAATCATCCCCCTTAACTAAAACTCCACTATTTTGAGTTTTTCTTTGAGACTCTCGATCTCTTGTATGGAATCTAAATCCATTGATCAGAAATGTTGTGTACCTACATACAACTCTTTGAGGACCCATAGCTAAGCTAACAAGCTCATTGTCTCCTCGCCACTGTGAATCTGGCTTCATAACCTATTGAAAATTATAAAACATCTAAAGCTTATGACACATGGATTGACATATTGCATTGTAGGTGTAATTGAAAGACACTTACTTGATGATTAAACCATTGAGGAAACTCTGAGATGTGTCTCGAATCAACATTTGATATACGTGCTTGAAGCTCATTTTTATGCTCTCTACAACACATCATTTCATCAAATGAGTTTATTCTAGTAACAATTTAATTGCTAGAAACAATTTAATTGCTAGTAAAATATTGTATACTTACTCTATGAATGGCCAAACTTTTTCGCAATTTTGTAGTACGTATAGACAGGCTTGAGCAAATTCTGTATTAGATAAAGTAATCAATTTGGCAGCACCTCTCGGTTGCCCGCTTTGGTCAAATATTGACTCCCCATGAGCTGTCATGTTCCCATCATCATTCCTTGGAGTTTTATTAAACTTTGTTGAAATATTGCTCAAATATCTTGAGCAGAATGTGAGACTTTCATCTGCTAAATAGCCTTCAGCGATTGAGCCCTCGGGACAAGCTTTATTACGGACATATGATTTTAGTGTGTGTAAATACCTGTAAATGTGAATTGAAATAACTATGTTATCTATTAACAAATGAAACTAAATCCCAAGTATATGTCACATAGTTACCTTTCAATTGGATACATCCATCGGTATTGAACAGGTCCAGCAATCCTTGCCTCTCTTGCCAAATGAACTGGCAGATGAACCATGACATCGAAGAATGCTGGAGGGAACACAGTTTCTAGTTTGCACAAGGTTATGGCAATTTGTTTTTCTATGGAATTCAAATCTTCCATAGTTAAACACTTTGAGCAAAGAATCTTGAAAAATTGTGCCAACTCTATTATAGGATCACTCACCTCCTTCGGCAACAACCCACGTATTGCAATTGGAAATAGTTCTTGCAATAATATATGATGGTCATGACACTTCAATCCAAATATCTTTCTTTCTTCGACATTGACACACCTCGAAATATTTGATGAAAAAGAGTCGGGAACCTTTAATTGGGCCAAAAATTTACACACTTTTAACTTTTCTTGTGACGATAGCACATAAGATGCTGCTGGTAGCAAAATATTATTTCCATCATCAATAGGATGCAAGCCTGGCCTTATTCCCAAATCCACTAAATCGTATCGACTCTTCACTGTATCCTTCGTCTTTCCAGCCATTCCCATTACTGTAGAGAGAATATTATCCGAGATGTTTCTCTCAATGTGCATCACATCGAGATTATGTCGAAGCAAATGTGTTTTCCAATAAGGCAATTGAAAAAAAATGCTCTTCTTCTTCCAATTGTAAGCAACACTAGATTGGGCACGCATTCGCTTTTTACCTTTCCCAAATGTTACATTTGATAAAAGTTCTAATTGTTCAAGTGCTTCTTCACCTGTTAGATATGTAGGTGCGACTTTATTCTCCACTTTACCATCAAAAGCCCTTTTATTTCGACGCCATGGATGATTGGCTGGCAAGAAACGACGATGGCCCATATAGCATAATTTGCTTCTCAATGATATAGAGTGAGTATGTTTGTGACAACAAGGACATGCTAATTTTCCTTTTGTTGACCACCCTGAAAGATTGCCATATGCAGGAAAATCATTTATTGTCCACATGATAGAGGCCTGCATATTGAAATTTGAGTGTGAATAAGCATCATATGTCTCTGTTCCCAACTCCCACAATTCTTTCAACTCTTCAATCATTGGTTCTAAATAGACATCTATATCATCTCCTGGAGACTTAGGGCCTGGAATAAAAAGTGTCATCATGAAGTATGGTTGTTTCATGCATTTCCAAGGAGCCAAGTTGTATGGTACAAGAATAACTGGCCAGATACTATGGTTGGAACTCATGTTTCCATATGGTTGGAAACCGTCGCTTGCTAAACCCATCCTAACATTTCTAGGATCAACTGAGAAATTAGGATATTCCTCATCAAATGATTTCCAAGCAATGGAGTCAGCTGGATGTCTTAATACTCCGTCATCAATACGTTCATCTTTATGCCACCTCATATCTTTAGCAGTGTGTCTTGCCATGTATAGTCTTTGCAATCTAGGCTTTATTGGAAAATATCGCAACACTTTGTGTGCTTGTTTCTTACCTTTCTGCCCGTTTAATTTCCATCTGGACAAATTGCACTTAGGGCACGATTGTGCATTAGCATATTCTTTCCTGTAAAGAATGCAATCATTTTTACATGCATCTATTTTGGTGTAGTCCAACCCTAAGTCTTGAATTGTTCTCTTGGCCTCGTAGTAAGAATTTGGTACTTGAGCCCCATCTGGCAATACTTCTTTAAATAAATCCAACAATATGTCTACAGATTTATCGCTCCAGTGATTAAGACACTTCAGATTAAGTAGTCTAACAATAAATGACAACTTTGACACCTTATCACAATTTGGATATAGCTTTGTTTCGGCATCTTCCAATAATTGGTAAAATTTCTTTGCTTGCAAATTTGGCTCTTCGTTATTTTCTACAGGAGTATTCATATCCTCTGTGTTAGCAACTCCATATGCATCGTGTATCATTCCAGTTATATTATCCTCTTCAACATTATTACCATGAGGACGATATGAAGTTGTCACTAAGGCTTCTCCGTGAAGATCCCACACCTTGTAAGACTGCCAAAAACCATTTTGCAACAAGTCAAACCGCACTTCACGTCTCACTTTGAATAATGTGTTTCTACATTTTTTGCATGGGCACCTAAGTTTGCTATCGGCCCTTAATTTACTGTATGCCCACTCAAGAAAATTATCCACCCCTTGTATATATCTTGGATCAGCTCTATTTCCAATATTCAGCCAATTTTTATCCATAATATTTCCTACAAAATTGATTGAAGTGAAAGTGAACAATTGAAATAGAGAGTGAACAATGTACTTGGACAAGATAAAGTGCATGTGTCAATATTGGATCCTATTATTAGGAAAATGATTTTGGATGTCTTGGGTGTCGTAAAGCACTCAGAAGACCGCCTGACTTCACAAAAAATTGTAAAAGTTTGTAGTAAACATGGATTGGTCAAACAACAACTTCCGAAAGAAACAATTCAGCTTAAAGCCATTTAAAATAATATAATCTGTAAGAGTATAATTTTGATCGCTTAGAAATTAAAGGAAGATCAGAAAGTATGTAGTCTTAGATAGAGATTGCAAAGTATATAGTGTAAGGATGATTGATTTATTATAATTTTCTTTTCTATCTTAACTATAATTATTTTAATTATTCCATGGTACAAGTGACATTGGTTATGGGCTATATATATATATATATATATATATATATATATATATATATATATATATATATATATATATATATATATAATTTTCTTTTCTATGTTAACTACAATTATTTTAATTGTTCCATGGTACATGTGAAATTGGTTATGAGCTATATATATGTATATGTATACATATATATATCTATATATATTTGGTTAATTTTATTATTTTGTTATGAAATAGTTGAAAGCAGGTAAATTGGGTTACACAAATTTTATGTTTTTTCAAGCAAATAAGAGATTCAATACTTGAACAAGAAACGCGCCTTGATACGTAGCTTGTAAAAGAGAATTTATATAAGCTACTAGACAAATCTAAACATAATTTAGATCAATATGAAATAAGATGAGGTAGTGGCAAGCACTATATATATATATATGTAGCCCATAAAACTTGGTTAGTTTACAAATTTAAAATTTAAATTTTTAGTTTATTTTTTATTTTTTGGATAGTATGATAAAAAGGTGTCCAAATGAGCCTAACTACACTTGTAATAATATTTGAACTTGTAATAATATTTCTGACCATATATTACATACTTATTTACACTATTAAAATAGAAGTATTAGTGGATTTACTATTTAAAATACCAGTCTTTATTACCACTTACGTAATTTTATATGATTCTCAAAGAATTTTCAAAATTATGTTGTAAGTTTTATCGTCATGTTGAACAAAATCAACTCTGATTAAGAAATCTGTTAAGGTTATGTTGGCGTCTTATAAATTAGCAAGATGTTCACACTGGGATATTAAACTGAGACTATATATTCAAACTATTGAAGTAAAGTATTTCACACTTCGTTGGTCCTATAATCAAGGAGTCTTTGTATCTAATTTCAATCAAATTTAATTAAAGCTAACTTTCTCATTGGTTCAATTTGATGATTTCATTTTTCAAAACTGATATAATCCGTTCAATTCTCAATTCAATTCTTGAATGACAGAATTGAAAGTCTAATGAAATTATAAAAACCAAATCAACTTATTTTTTTTTGGGTTGGATGAAGCTTAGGCTCATTTTTAAATAAAAATTGAGATTGGTTCAAATTTTTTTATCTTACCCTGCCAAATTTAATTTAGACCTCAAATTTCATGTTCTGATTTATTAAGCTAGGCATGCTACTTAATTCATGATCAAAGTTCTGTTCGATAAAAATAATTTATAAATTAATTTAAAGTTTATAAATTAACTAAAAATCTATAAATTATATATTATTTAAAGTAGTACATAGTTTATAAACTTTCAGTTAATTTAAATTATTTAAATAAATTTATTTATTAAATATTTTTAATTTAATCAAATAAATTTAAAAATTAATCAAATAAATTATAAATTAATTTATTAAAATTATTAAATACACTCTAAATCTAATATAAAAATGGGCATTTAACATTTGGCCGTGAGAGTATCCGAACTTGATCTTTTCTACTGGGATCTGTAATCTATCAAAATAAACAAAACCACACTTGCGAAAAACAAGAAAATGAGGTAACACACCTTTGATTAACTGCAACCTAAAGTTACACAACAAAACATCTAAAGAAGCATATATATATATTCATCGAAAATAATGAATGGCTTCTCATTAGTAAATGGTCTAACTATCAGCAGAAGAGGAACGATAAACACATGGCTTGGCTTCTCTTTCTCACTCTCACTTCTTCTACTATCTCTACTCCCTATTTGCAATTAGATATCAGCTTTGTTTCTTTGTTATCTCACAAAGAAAATAAAATCTACAGCCATAAAATACAACAAACTCTACCATACATTGCAGAACAGCGTAAAATCAAATGAATCTCAAAATATAAAACCTAACCTTGAACAACCACTTATGAGGAGAAAATAGAGAAGCTCGAAGGTGCTTGTGTTAAACTCTGATGACTCCAAGGTGCTAACGACGAGAGGAGAAATTTTGGGAAGAATGGTTTTCACGCAACCGTGTCTAATGAGCTAATGAGGAGAGGAAGGTTTGGGAAGTTTGTTTCACGCAACAGACGTTAAGGGTTTCAGGAAAGGGGGAAGTAAACTTCGGCCATTTACCTTGAGTGTGTTAATTTATTTTCGCTTTCATGTATCCGTTGTAGTCATATATTTTCATCTAAAGGCTTTCACTCTAAATTAATTAATTTTTAGCAATTTGTCCCATCCATCGAGTCAATATTATCAATTTGCTACAGAACACAATTAATTAACTACATTGTCATTGGAAAAGTTGCTGAGAGAAGGCAATACGGGACCTACTTATATATATATATATATATATATATATATATATATATATATATATATATATATATATATATGATTTGTCCCATCCAAGACACGTGAAGATTGTACTTAAGACTGCAATATATTAAGTGACTTTGTTAATCTATAAAAGTCTATAAAAATAAGTTTTTTATATATAAAATTAAGTTTTTATAAGTAAAAGAGAAATTAATAAAGATTTTTAACATCAATACTTTACGTGATGTTAGGTATCTATAATTAAATAAATAAATAATAATTTAATTTATATATTAATAAAAAGTTAAATATATATAATTTAACATATATATATATATATATATATATATAGTATTAACATAATTAATTGATTAATTTAGTGTTAACACAATTAATTACTTAATTAATTTAACATAATATATTCTATAATTATTCTTTTTTTTGTATATAAAAAATTATTATTCAGTGTATAAAAAAAATTATAAAAATTCTTTACTAATATTAATTATATATATATATAAAATAAACAGATTTATTATTCATATCATACATAAAAGCACTATAAAAAATTTAATTTTTTTATTATACAATAAGTTTTTTATTTTCTATATTAAGATTAATTTGGTTTTTTTTAATTAAATATAATAATATTAAAGAATGTCTATATACCCACTTTGTGATTTTAATATCTTTTTTATTACTATTTGGTTTGTTTGTGTAAAAAACTAAAGAATGTCTATATACCCACTTTGTTATTTTTTTTCTCAAATTTTAAATATATAAAAGTGTCCTTGTAGGTTGTGTTCTCCCTAAGCTTTAACTAATAGATATATTTTTTTAAATAAAATTTGAAGCACGTCTTTTAGAATTGTGTTAAATTGTAAAATTTTTATATTTTTTTTTAAAATACTGATGCACTATGTTTAGCCTCACTTAATATTTATAAAACAATAAGATTATATTAGTGAGTAAAGTATTGAGTAGACATTCATTATTTTTGATGTCTGATCGCACTTTAATATAATTTTCTTAAAATTATTGTTTGTTTTACACAATAATCTGTTAGCACCGAACACATAATAATTATCAAATTTTTTTGAAGATATTTGAGAAGGAGTGGAAATTGAAAATTACTTAGAGGGTGCTCTGATCTAAAACACTTCCTTTTTTATGAATCTTCAATTTTTTCTTTTTAAATTCATTTTTAATATATTTTTAAAAATTAATTTGTTCAATAAATTATTTTAAATTATAGTGTAAGGACATATTTCAATTTTTTTGTTGAGATATAGAGTATGTTTGGTAAGTCAAATAAATTAACATAAATTATTTGACTAACTTATAAGTTTATTTGATCAAATTAAAGGTGTTTAGTAAACAAGTTTATTTGAGTAGTTTATAACTTTTTATCATACGCTACTTTATGTAGCGTATAGCTTTTAACTGATAGTTTTTATAATTTTATTTTATTTTTATTCTTATTATTTTATTCAAATTCCAACACTATCATATTCACAAGATGACATTATTTTTATTATACTCGAGCAATATCTAAATTATATACCCCATGATGAACTTCTAGATATTATTGATAGTGACACAAAGAATAAAAATTTAGAAACATCTACTGAGATAAAAGAAATTCGCAATAATATTGTTAATTTATTGTGAGAGTTTAAATGATATATTTATTTTTTATTTTTTGAGATTATATAATAAAATATAATTACTAACAAAAAGATAATAAATTTTATATAAGTATATTTTTTTATGTCATTTTATATTTACTAACTAATTCAATAGTTAATTTTACCAAACACTTTTAATTCAATAAATTAACTTAACAGTTTTCAGCTTCAATTAACAGCTTTTATCTAAATTACATAATATAAAAATGATTGATTTATTATATTTTTTTTATCTTAACTATGATTATTTTAATTATTCTATGGTATATACTATGTGAAATTGACAATGGCCTTGAAATTGAGTTGCAAAAAAAATTATTGTTTAAATTCCTCCAATTCTATTATGTACTATATATATATTTAAATTCCTCCAATTCTATTACGTACTATATATATATATATATATATATATATATATATATATATATATATATATATATATATATGTACGTAGTTGGCAACTCAACATAAAAAAATTACATTCAAGTTTAAACATAAATATATCATATCCAAAAGCTTACGTTAAGCATTTACATAAGCATTTACGTATAACTAAATTTATTAATAATAAATTGTTATTGAGATCATTAAACTAAAAAACCTCAAATATATTAAAATAACAAAATATATCAGTTCTCTTTCTTTCCGTAACAAAGTCAAAATGAATATGTTCTTTTTACTTTTGTTTGTTTTTTTTATATTTCTACTTTCTACTTCTGTGAAGCTAGTCTCTTTTTCCCCCACCTCGGCATCCCATACCTTCTCTTCGGCGTCTGCATCGATCAGCTTCAGCCACAGCAGAAGCATTCTCTTTCTCACTCTCGCGTCTCCACTTCCTATTTGCAACTACCAAATCGCTTTCCCAATTGCATCTCTTCGCTGTCGCTGCAGCTGTTAGCACACACGCACAAGGTTAGCTCTGTTTCGCTCACTTGGGGTAAGATGATCCTAATAATAATCCCAGTTTCTCTTTTTCTATCCGCACCAACGACTACTGGTTTACTAGGATAGTTTATCTTCATTTGTGGGTCAATTATGGTGGTGGCTTGCGTAATAATTGAATTTTTGCCCTATACTTCATGTTTCTCCTCCATTATAGTGTCGGTTTGCTTAGAACAAAAAATTGATGTCCTTCATTTCATGGTAATATCAAAAGGTTTGGCAGTATAATGCATAGCAGAGTCTAGAAAATGTAGAAGATTAGATTTAACTAATTCTTTAACTGATGTGAGGAGCTGTGCTTTTAAGGTCATTAGTGATGAATACTCTTCCAACTAGGGTCTCTTACACCATTCTAGGTTGAGTTAGAGGCCGATCGAAGGCTTTTGTAGCTTTGATGCCCAAGTCAATAATAAGTGATAGCAAGAGATAAAGAGATCAAAAGATTCATACTTGTGGAGAAGTGAGTTTATAGATATTGAAAATTTCCTATTGGCACGTGTAAGGTTTTTGATTGGTTATGTAAAGATGTATAGTCCATATGGAGGATTATGTCGTTAGTCTATACTGTGATTGTGAGAGTTAATGTTACAGTAGCCAATGGCGAGATGACCCCTTTTTTTGTTATCTAGGTGGAGATAGTCTGTGGTTGAGTCTAAATAGGTTGGGAAATTCCACAATCCATCGCTTAAGTTAGCTCCATTCAGTCAATCTTATGATCTTATGGTTCAGTTGATCTTCTTAGGATAAGCCCAAATTACATATTATCAACTAGAGAAGTGATTTAGTTCTAGGCAAACACCAAAATCATAATACCAAACAATAATAAAATAAAATAAAATAAAAACATATTGAAAATTTTATGCATTGAGTAAGAGCTATGGAATAGGAACAGAGGCAGAGAAAAGACTTACTAGAATTGATTTGTTAGTGTATATCTTATTTTTTATGAGTAATGTGGAAGGTTTCAAATGATACAGTTTGCCAGGATTTTAGACAAATATGCCTTACCAATATGTGTGAAGAATGGAGAATGAAGTATTGGCATGTGGGGCAAATAGTCAGTAGGAGAACATGGGCCACTTCCACCCAAAATCCTCATATACTGTACATGTCCTCACACATACGAAGCACCATATGCTTTTGTTTCCCTCCCAAGCATCCTAATCACTCTAGCCTCTGCATTCATATACACCAAACCCCACAAAATCAACCAATACAAACAAAACTCTCAATTTTATCATGCCAATTGCTCATTAACTATATTTATTATTCTTGTTAAATAAAATGGTTGTATATAATTGTTTACAGCTTCTCCCAAGTACCCATACCTTTTCTCCACTACGAGCACACTTCATTTGTATGTCCCCTTCCCCTCTACGACCCCTAAAGAAAAAAAGAGAGGTTGTTACTCTGATCCCTAGAAATAATTTTAGTTTATCTTCATTTGTGGGTCAATCATGTTTATTGTAGATTATACTGTGTAAAACCATTTAGATACTAGAAGTTGCATTCCACCAGCATTCTTTTACTAAAATGATTCTATGCATACTTCTTTATTTAAACAAATGTATCTACATTTCACAATAGAATTAATTTGCTTATTTTGGTTTTGCATAATATTGTGTAGTCATGGATATTGGGGTTCTTTGCAGCTAAGGGTTATCTGAGTTTATCTATATTGACTACAAGATGCTGGTAGATTCTTGTTATAGTTCATTGTGCTGTAAATGTTCTGTCTTCTGCTTTCTTCAGAAGAGTCAAGAGATGAAACAGGTGCAAGATTCAGTTAGAAGTCCTCAAAAGGGTGCTAGGAGGTGGAGGAAAACCTTTTTACTTATGTGTGTGTCACTTGCAATACTTGAGTCCATTTGGTTATTCTGGCACTTGAATAAGCATAATATACTGAGCAGAAAAGAAATGCTTACCAATATGTGTGATGAGCGAGCCCGTTTGCTACAGGATCAGTTTAACATGAGTATGAACCACGTTCATGCGTTGGCTACTCTTATTTACACTTTTCACCATAGCAAACATCTTTATGCAATTGACCAGGTAGAGTATTCATCCTCATTTACAATTTTTTAATGAATTTACTGCAGTAACGAATTTTTTTTAGAGAATCAAGATAGTAGTGAAAACTTGATGTTTGAACTTGAAATGAGTAGATAAAAATTACAGACTTTGTTACGGAACTTGTTAAGTTCCTGCAAGGTGGCTAAAAAATGTTCTACTCTCGTTTTTCGTTTCATCATTGCATTATGAGCATGTTATTAACAAAAATGACTTGTAAAGAAATATATTATATATAGAAGTTGTATAGTGTATCTCCTTAAAGCTTGCAATAGCTCTACTAGGAACTCATTTGACATCATAATGACGTAGCATTTTCTTATCACTGATATAATCTTTAAAGCTTCAAATATTTCTAAATTTTTGTAAAATGACACTAAATGAGCTTTGAATTTGGGTGAAGATTGTACTTGCTATTTGTGGTGAAACTTTCTGTCTTCTTTTGTCTACAGATGTAATCATCAAAACCAAATCCTATTAAACTTTGTATTTTTTCTCCCTTTTTTATTTACTTTTCTTGTAATATAAACTGCTTTAATAGAAAATTAAAAAATACTATGAAAAGGAAAAATGACCTTGAAGATTCTTTTGCCATTCTGCAGAAAACTTTTGGAGAATATATAAAGATAACAGAATTTGAGAGATCATTTATCAGTGGTGTTGCTTATGCTCTGAAAGTTATACACTCTGATAGGGAGCATTTTGAGAAGCAACATGGGTGGAAAATAAAGAAAAAAGAATATGAGAATGAGACACTTGTCCAATGTTTTATTCCAGAATATTTAGATCCTGCACCAATCCAAGATGAATATGCACCAGTGATATTTGCTCAAGAAACTGTTTCTCATATTGTGTCTGTTGACATGATGTCACGAAAGGTGTGGCTTACTTAGCTTATTTACACTCATATAAATTTCATTCTTTAAGAAAAATGTGGTGCACTATTTGAAGGTGCTACATGGATGATCCTATGAATATTTTTTACCATACATATGCTATACAAGAGGAATAAACTTTGTGCTCGGTCATCACACACATAAAAACTCTTTTATATTTTATTTTTCTTTATGTAATCTAGTAGCATTAGAATTTTGAAGCTTCTGTTTAAATATATGGAGCTAAATATATTAATTAAAGACCTTACACTTTAAACAGTATTTTTCGTAATTTTATTTAAAAGGTGGAAGTGAAATATTGGAAGAGAAAAAATGAGTTACACATAGAATTTTTACTTCCTTACAAGAATAAGATGGCTCTAAGTACTGAAATCACTTGTCTTTAAATGTATTTATGAGTTATGATTTATGAGGTCTAATTTGTTCATATAAATTCATCTTCATTATAGATTGAAGAGGGACGAAATTGGAAGCAATTATATGTAGAATCATTAATTATATTGATAATCGTTATCTAGTTGTTTGATAGACATTTTTATTGTCATTGTTACACAGGAAGACCATGAGAATATCTTGCGAGCAAGGGCATCTGGAAAGGGAGTGTTAACATATCCATCTAAACTATTGAAATCCAATCAGCTTGGCGGCATAGTACTTTCATTTGCTGTATATAACACTAACCTTCCTCCAGATGCTACACCAAAGCAACATATTGATGCTACTGTCGGGTAATATAATTGTTACAATGTACATCATATTTGTAATTTTTCTTCTGGTAAAGAATTATGCTTCTATTCCAAAAGTAAATTACATTTGTATTTATAAGTTTAGTGTAATTTCTGTCTTGGTATTATCTATTGGTAGGTATTTGGTTGCATCGTATGATGTTTTATCACTGGTGGATAAGATCTTGCACCAACTTACTAGTAAAGAACCAATTGTTGTAAATGTATATGATACAACTAATGCATCTGCACCTATCCCTATATATGATACTGATGTTGTTGATGCTAGCCTACTACATGTAAGCAAACTACACTTTGGTGATCCTATGCGAAAACATGAGATGCATTGCAGGTTTGTTTTCACGCTACTCAATGGGAAGTTGTTAAGTCCCAAGACTTAGCATCTCATATCAGCTCAATTTAAATTTTTATTTCTCTTTTATTTTTCAGGTTCAAGCAAAGGCCTCTATTTCCTTGGACAGCAATTAATGCATCAGCTAAAATACTTGTTATTACTTTGCTTTTTGGTCATATTTTTTATGCAGCAATTAGTCGAATTACAAAAGTGGAGGATGATTACTGTGAAATGAGGGACCTCAAGGCTCGTGCTGAAGCTACAAATTTGGCAAAATCTCAGGTGCATTATATTTATGTGCTAGTTGCTTGTTGTAATGCAATATAATTATTAGCGAGATGATAGTATTCTTTGTGATTTTATTTTTAAATCAAAATTATTTCACATATTTAAAAATTTACATGGTTGTCATCATTCAACATTATTATTATTATTTTCATTATTACTTATGAGTGACGTAACCTTTTTATATGAAATTATAATTTCTGCAATGATCTCTATATCTTAGTTTCCCTTTTTGTAGTTTCTTGCAACGATTTCACATGAGATTAAGACTCCAATGAACGGTGTTTTAGGTAATTGAAAAATAATTTTGTTTGATAAAAATATAATTAGTTCTCAATTCTTCAAGAGTAGGTGAAAGTTGATTGATTTTAATCATTTTTCAGGTATGTTGCAAATATTGATGGATACTGAACTAGATGAAAAGTCAATGGATTATGCTCAGACTGCTCACAAAAGTGGTCAAGATCTTATATTAGTGATAAATAAGGTTCTTGATCAGGCTAAGATTGAAGCAAAAAAACTTGAACTTGAAACTGTAGCCGTTGCTCCACATTATAATATGTAAGCTAATGGGTATATTTCTTGTGTAAATGTATCATTTTGATTTATCCTAGATATTCAGTGTAGAGAGCAGAGCATTTGTTTAATTGATCTGTAGCTTGATTTGGTGATTTGGTTTACAAAGTTAAAGTAACCATTATTGTAATAGCCGTAAAGTTAACGAGAAAGTTCAACTAAAGGAATTTAGAATAAAAGTGACAATTTTGGAAAATGGAGATTTTAATTAAGGAAAATTTGGAATTAAAACAAAGGATTTCAAAAATGGAATTAGGACACGGTGAAAATAAGTTATTATTTATATGGATTAAAGAATTATAAAAGAAATGTTAAGAATTTACGTTTCGGGGCAAAAATGCAATTTCTTAAAAGTTTCGGGGTTAAAATATAAATAAGAAAAATTTGCAAGGACTTTCCGCTAAAAGTGAAATTTTGCAGAAAGGTCCCCCGAGATATTTTAAGGGCCTCAATCACTCCGGAAGCAATCATTCGCAGATTTTTCCATCTCTCTTCAGAAAACTCTCCCCGAAAACCCTCTAACTTCTCTCTAAGATTTCTTCGCCTACGGACCTCGGATTTCGACACCACCACCACCAACGGACTCAGGACAAAGAGTTCTTCGAATCCATCCGATTGGTTTCTGGAGAATTGGCCGGAAATTGGTCGGAAAATTGAAGGGAAAAACGGCCAAAAAGGTAACCTCCGAAACTCTTACTTTTAGTTCTCAAACGCCAAAACTAACACCGTAGATCGATCCAGAAGGCACCGAAACCTTTGGATCTCAAATTTCAGGCCGATCCACCACCGCACGCTCCCCCACGCGCCGCATCTTCCTCGGAGAGTGACGCCCACGCGCAGCTCCTCGGGCGGCGCGTGTAGCGCGTGGCATCCGAACCTCCTCGCGTTGACCTGCGTTGACCGAGCTCCCGGAGGCCAAATTTCGCAAATCCGGAGTCGTTTTCAAGGTTTTCGGACGTTCCGGACTCGATTTTGGGGTTTATTTCACTGAATTCGGATCAGAAAATAGGATTTTAAGGGTGTCCAACTTTGTGCTTCAAAGAGGTGAGTAGATGATTCTTTCTATGGCTTGTTTTTACTCTTCTTGAACTTTACATTGATAAATGAGTATGATTACATGTTATTTATACTTCCATATGTTCTTGAAATGGTTTGGAAATGTCTGAAATATTTAATATATGATATGTAGTTCAAGAAGAGTTTGATTTTGCAATAAGTTTTGAAACACATTAAGCATGTGATTTTTACACGTATTTCGCATGACATGGCAAAGAAAATATGTTATACATGTGACATTGATTTTATAGTGATATGTTTGTCTTGGATATGGGCATGTATACATGTTTCCCCTGAATGGGAAGTTTTGACATATGAGTATTTTGAGACTGAAAGTCTGTATTATAATGAGAATTTATACTGGATTATATGGCATATGTGCATATGGTATTTTTCTGTGGAGGAATCCTATTGGAAACACTGTCTGCTAACAGCAGGTGATGTTAGCCTTGGTGCGCACCTTGATTGCCTCAGCTAGCAGGGGGGGTGGTGCTAGCCTCGTGTGAGGGCCAACACACGGGAGAATATATGTGAAGGAGAGCGGAATGCCTCCTATATATGGGCGAGATGCCAGTTATGAGATGTTATTTTGCCTTCCCTTGCTGTGTGCTTGGGAAAGACCCATACAGAGTTCCTTCGCGTGTCCTCTTGAATGGTAGTAGGGCAAACCTCAGCGGGATGCTGAGTTTAGGCAAATCCTATACCACCAAAGTACGGAAGGGGTCAAACTCTTATGGTGGTTCTGATATGGGATCCTCCGAATATTTTAACAGAAATATTTTGATGCATAGCATAATTTGATTAATAAGTTTACAGTATTGAATATGATTTTGAACTTGATGAGCATTGTTTATACAGTATCGCATACAGTTTGAAAGACCTGATTATGATTTTTGAACAGAGGATATTTGAAAATGCGGGTCCCATAAGAATGTACTTCTGAACGGTATATTTTGATATGATAAATTTTACAATATGAGTACATCCTTATGTTGACCTGAGAAGTCATAGAAGGTGTTATCTGCTCACTGAGTTGTAAAACTCACTACACGTGGTTGACATATTTTTCAGATAAAGACTCAGAATTTGGTCCCGCAGCTACTTGACCGACTAGGTGTCGTGCCTCAGTGGTGAGCCTAACTTGTTTCTAGGCTCTCAGTGTATGATATTGTAATATATTTGTACTCTAGTGTTGCTCTGAAAGTCACAGGCAGGATCCTTGTTTCCGCTGTAAACTTGATGTATATAGATTTGGCATGTATAATTATTGGTTTTTTGTAAACTTGTGAACGTTGAATAATATTTGAATATGTGTTATCGTGAGATCATTTGTACATGTGTAATGAAAAGATTTTTGGATAGTAAGGGTATTCGCGTTCGTAAAGTACGGACGTGACAAGTTGGTATCAGAGCATTAGGTTTCCCTGTGACAATCAGAGCAAGGGATTCTTTAGTAGGACCTTTAGTATCGATATGAGCCGGACATATTTATACTTCAGGTGCTGCTGAGAGAATCTATAGGATATTCACTTCCTTTCCAAGTGTCTTTAAATTCCTTGAGTAAAGTTTGAATACATGTGTCTTAAAGAGGTGTTTTATTCTGTATAGTTAATGATGCCGCCAAGAACTAGAGCGGTCACTAGAGAAGAAGCTGTAGATCGTGCACCCTCTACAGAAGAGTCTGCACAATCTACAATACCAGTACAAAGAGGCCGTGGTAGAGGCCGACCTAGAGGAAGAGGAAGAGGTAGAGGTAGAGGACGTGCACGGGGTTTGAGAACCCCAAGACAAGGAGAACAGACTCCTGTACCTGATAGAGTTCCTGAGGAAAGAGTAGAAACCCCTCAGGAGCCACCTGATAGAAACGCTGATATGATTGCTGGTATCCATAGAAGTTTAGAAACATTGGCTGGATTTATAGTGGAACAGGGTAGAAGGGAAGGCCAGCCAGCAGAACATGATCCTGAAGTGCAAGAACTGGGAAGAACAGCTGACCAAGAGGATAAGCTGAGAGGGATTGAGGTGTCATTACCGCAATTCCTTAAGTTAAAACCTCCGACTTTTTCTGGGTCAGATGTTCAGGAAGATCCACAGATTTTTATTGATGCTGTGGAACGAATTTTCAGAGCTTTGGGGTGCTCTAGTAGAAGATCCGTGGAGTTGGTGTCTTTTCAACTATCTGATGTGGCCCAAGTTTGGTTTGAGACATTTGTACAAGGACGGGCAGCTGTTTTACCACCAATGGAGTGGAACGAATTTAAGGAAGCATTTATGAATCGCTTTCTACCAACAAGTGAAAGAGACAAGAGGGCCAGAGAGTTTGAGGAATTGAAACAAACACCAAACATGTCAGTTTCTGAATATGACATTCGTTTTACCCGATTGTCCAGATATGCACCATACCTGGTCCCAACTGAAAAGGATAGAATTAAGAGGTTTGTTTTGGGATTGATACGCCCATTGTTTAAGTCAGTGGGTCCTCAGATGGATCATTTTTCAACTTATTCAGCAGCTGTGAACTGTGCTAGGATGATGGAAACACGAGAGCAAGCTGACATAGAAAGTTTTAAGAGAAGGAAGAGAGATCGAGATAGTAATGTCCAGACTAGATCTAATCCTAC
Source organism: Gleditsia sinensis (assembly GCA_037074535.1). NCBI lineage: Eukaryota > Viridiplantae > Streptophyta > Magnoliopsida > Fabales > Fabaceae > Gleditsia > Gleditsia sinensis. Next base: position 10,038,915 of record CM073475.1, on the reverse strand, counting down.
TGTTAGTGGGTCAAGATTTCAAAATCCACAGCGTTTTAATCAAGCAGGAGCTGGTAGTTCTAACCAGCCATCAGTTAATAATAACAAGCAGAGAATGTTCCAAAGAGATATGAGACCCCCGAGTCAGCAAGACTCAAGATCAATTCCACTATGTCCACATTGTGGTAGGTCCCATACTGGACAATGTCGCAGAGAAACTGGTGCATGTTTTAAGTGTGGACAAATGGGTCATCTGATGAGGAATTGTCCACAGCTGCGAAGTTTTAGTCAAGCAACAGTGCAACCAGCTTTACCCCCTACATCTGTGCCAGCACGACCTATTCGAGCAGCCTCGGTCCAAGCAAGTAGTGTGGGTCCTGGTAGAGGATCAGGAAATCGAGGGCGAGAACCAGCTCGAGTTTTTGCCTTGACACGACAGGATGCTCAGGCCTCAAATGCAGTTATGACAGGTACATTATCAGTATGTTCCCATAAAGCATATGTTCTGTTCGATCCTGGTTCTACTCATTCTTATATATCACCATGCTTTGCTAAGAACTTGGATAGAGATCCTGCTAGCTTGCATTGTTCTTTCATGGTTGCTACTCCTATGGGAGAACTTCTAGTAGTAAAAGATGTGTATAAATCATGTGAGATTTCGATAGAAGGCAAGGAGACTCTTATAGATTTGATAGTTCTAAATATGATAGACTTTGACGTGATTTTGGGAATGGATTGGTTGGCATCATGCCATGCCATTCTAGACTGTCATCATAAGGTGATTAAGTTTAATGTACCTGGAGAATCCTCCTTTATGATACAAGGAGATTGTAGTAAGAAGTCTAGTAATTTAATTTCCGCCTTAACAGCTCATAAACTGTTACGAAGAGGGTGTCAGGGATATCTGGCAATAGTCAAGGATGTTGATATGAAGTATACAAGTTTAGAGCAAGTTCCAATAGTTAAAGAATTTCCTGATGTGTTTCCTGAAGAGTTGCCAGGTTTACCACCAGACCGAGAGATTGAGTTTAGTATTGACCTTCTCCCTGAAACACAACCAATATCCATACCTCCTTATCGGATGGCACCTGCAGAACTTAAGGAATTGAAGGAACAACTACAAGATTTATTAGATAAAGGTTTTATTCGACCCAGTACATCTCCCTGGGGTGCTCCTGTTCTTTTTGTGAAGAAAAAGGATGGATCATTACGTCTATGTATTGATTATAGGCAGTTGAACAAGGTGACTATAAGAAACAAATATCCCTTACCCAGAATAGATGATTTGTTTGATCAGTTACAGGGTGCTCAATGGTTTTCAAAAATTGATTTGAGATCTGGGTATCACCAACTGAAAATAAAGAAGGAAGATATTTCAAAAACTGCTTTTAGGACTCGGTATGGGCACTACGAGTTCTTAGTAATGCCATTTGGTTTAACGAATGCCCCAGCTGCATTTATGGATTTAATGAATAGGGTATTTAAACCTTTCCTAGACCAGTTTATTATTGTATTTATCGATGATATTCTGGTGTATTCAAAGAGTTCAGAGGAGCATGAGCGACATTTAAGGATAGCTTTGCAAACCCTAAGAGAACATCAATTGTATGCTAAGTTTTCAAAGTGTGAATTTTGGCTTAGTAATGTTACATTCCTAGGGCATGTGGTTACCAAAGAGGGTATTCATGTTGATCCCAAAAAGATAGAAGCAGTACAGCAATGGCCACGCCCCACGACAGTTACAGAAATTCGTAGCTTTCTTGGGTTAGCAGGATATTATCGTAGATTTGTTAAAGATTTTTCAAAGATAGCTGCTCCTTTGACCAGGTTGATTAGGAAAGGAATAAAATTTGAGTGGTCTGATGCTTGTGAAAAGAGTTTTCAGAAATTAAAGGAGTGCTTAACTACAGCCCCAATCCTTACCATTCCTAAGGATACAGGAGATTACGTAGTATACTGTGATGCATCTAGAGTGGGCTTAGGCTGTGTGTTAATGCAAAATGGAAGAGTAGTTGCTTATGCATCTAGACAGTTGAAGACGCATGAACAGAATTATCCCACCCATGATTTAGAGATGGCAGCTGTAGTATTTGCTCTAAAGATTTGGAGACATTACCTGTATGGTAGAACTTGTGAGATTTATACAGATCACAAGAGCCTCAAGTATATTTTTCAACAGAAGGATCTTAATTTGAGGCAAAGAAGATGGATGGAGCTACTGAAAGACTATGACTGTACGATTTTGTATCATCCAGGTAAAGCAAATGTAGTAGCTGATGCTCTAAGCAGAAAGTCAATGGGAAGTTTGGCTCATATAGCAGAGGTGCGACGACCATTGTTAGAAGACATCCATAAGTTAGAAAGTAAGGGAATAAGGTTTGAAATAAAAGAACCGGGAATATTATTGGCTCATGTGCAGCTCCAATCTTCCTTAGTTGAGCAAATCAAAGCCGATCAAGACAAGGATGCTAATTTGCTCAAGATTAAGAGTGAAATGAAGGATAGTAAGGATTCTGAATTCTCGGTGGATACTGAAGGGATATTAAGATACGGTAGACGATTGTGTGTTCCAAATGTTCATGATTTGAGAAAACAAATTTTGGAGGAAGCACATCGATCTACATATACCATACACCCAGGAATGACAAAGATGTACCAAGACATAAAGGAATTGTATTGGTGGGATGGTATGAAGAGGGATATTGCGGAATATGTTTCCCATTGTTTGACGTGCCAGCAGGTAAAAGCTGAACATCAACGACCTGCAGGTTTACATCAGCGAATAGAGATACCAGAATGGAAGTGGGAGAGAATTACTATGGACTTTATCACTGGATTACCAAGAACTTCCAAGGGAAATGATTCTATCTGGGTCATTATAGACCGCATGACCAAGTCAGCACACTTTCTGCCTGTGAAAACAACCTACAATGTAGCTCAGTATGCCAGGCTCTATTTAAATGAAATAGTTAGGCTACATGGAGTTCCTATATCAATTATATCTGATCGAGGGCCGCAGTTCACGGCACGATTTTGGAAAGCTTTTCAAGAAGCATTAGGAACGAGATTGGACTTGAGCACAGCTTTCCATCCGCAAACTGATGGTCAGTCTGAGCGTACGATTCAGATTTTAGAAGACATGCTTCGAGCCTGTATTTTTGATTTTGGTGGAAGTTGGGATATGTATTTGCCTTTGGCTGAATTTGCATATAATAATAGCTATCAGACTAGTATACAGATGGCCCCATTTGAAGCTTTGTATGGTAGACGGTGCAGATCTCCCATTGGATGGTTTGAAGTGGGCGAGGCTAAACTTATAGGGCCAGATCTTGTACAAGAAGCACTGAACAAGGTAAAGCTGATTAGAGACAGGCTGCAGGCAGCTCAGAGCAGACAAAAGGCATATGTTGACAATAGACGAAGGGAGTTAGAATTTTCAGTGGGTGAACAAGTGTTCCTGAAAGTCTCACCCATGAAAGGAGTGATGAGATTTGGAAAGAAAGGGAAGTTAAGCCCTCGGTATATGGGCCCTTTTGAAATATTGGACAGAATAGGTGCAGTGGCATATCGCATAGCTCTGCCACCAGAACTGAATGTTCATCCAGTATTTCATGTGTCTATGTTACGAAAATATTTACCAGATCCTACTCATGTCATTCAACCCCAGAAAATTCAATTGGATAAGGATCTAACTTATGAGGAAAAGCCGATATCTATAGCTGATCGACAAGTAAAAAAGTTGCGGTCACGAGATATTTCTATGGTTAAGGTGATATGGCAAAATCACTCGTCTGAGGAAGCTACGTGGGAAAGAGAAGATGACATCCGCGCCAGATATCCGCATTTATTTGAACAACGAGGTTAGTATTTATCTGCTACTATGGTGATGAAATTCGGGGACCGAATTTCTTTAAGGGGGGAAGAATGTAATAGCCGTAAAGTTAACGAGAAAGTTCAACTAAAGGAATTTAGAATAAAAGTGACAATTTTGGAAAATGGAGATTTTAATTAAGGAAAATTTGGAATTAAAACAAAGGATTTCAAAAATGGAATTAGGACACGGTGAAAATAAGTTATTATTTATATGGATTAAAGAATTATAAAAGAAATGTTAAGAATTTACGTTTCGGGGCAAAAATGCAATTTCTTAAAAGTTTCGGGGTTAAAATATAAATAAGAAAAATTTGCAAGGACTTTCCGCTAAAAGTGAAATTTTGCAGAAAGGTCCCCCGAGATATTTTAAGGGCCTCAATCACTCCGGAAGCAATCATTCGCAGATTTTTCCATCTCTCTTCAGAAAACTCTCCCCGAAAACCCTCTAACTTCTCTCTAAGATTTCTTCGCCTACGGACCTCGGATTTCGACACCACCACCACCAACGGACTCAGGACAAAGAGTTCTTCGAATCCATCCGATTGGTTTCTGGAGAATTGGCCGGAAATTGGTCGGAAAATTGAAGGGAAAAACGGCCAAAAAGGTAACCTCCGAAACTCTTACTTTTAGTTCTCAAACGCCAAAACTAACACCGTAGATCGATCCAGAAGGCACCGAAACCTTTGGATCTCAAATTTCAGGCCGATCCACCACCGCACGCTCCCCCACGCGCCGCATCTTCCTCGGAGAGTGACGCCCACGCGCAGCTCCTCGGGCGGCGCGTGTAGCGCGTGGCATCCGAACCTCCTCGCGTTGACCTGCGTTGACCGAGCTCCCGGAGGCCAAATTTCGCAAATCCGGAGTCGTTTTCAAGGTTTTCGGACGTTCCGGACTCGATTTTGGGGTTTATTTCACTGAATTCGGATCAGAAAATAGGATTTTAAGGGTGTCCAACTTTGTGCTTCAAAGAGGTGAGTAGATGATTCTTTCTATGGCTTGTTTTTACTCTTCTTGAACTTTACATTGATAAATGAGTATGATTACATGTTATTTATACTTCCATATGTTCTTGAAATGGTTTGGAAATGTCTGAAATATTTAATATATGATATGTAGTTCAAGAAGAGTTTGATTTTGCAATAAGTTTTGAAACACATTAAGCATGTGATTTTTACACGTATTTCGCATGACATGGCAAAGAAAATATGTTATACATGTGACATTGATTTTATAGTGATATGTTTGTCTTGGATATGGGCATGTATACATGTTTCCCCTGAATGGGAAGTTTTGACATATGAGTATTTTGAGACTGAAAGTCTGTATTATAATGAGAATTTATACTGGATTATATGGCATATGTGCATATGGTATTTTTCTGTGGAGGAATCCTATTGGAAACACTGTCTGCTAACAGCAGGTGATGTTAGCCTTGGTGCGCACCTTGATTGCCTCAGCTAGCAGGGGGGGTGGTGCTAGCCTCGTGTGAGGGCCAACACACGGGAGAATATATGTGAAGGAGAGCGGAATGCCTCCTATATATGGGCGAGATGCCAGTTATGAGATGTTATTTTGCCTTCCCTTGCTGTGTGCTTGGGAAAGACCCATACAGAGTTCCTTCGCGTGTCCTCTTGAATGGTAGTAGGGCAAACCTCAGCGGGATGCTGAGTTTAGGCAAATCCTATACCACCAAAGTACGGAAGGGGTCAAACTCTTATGGTGGTTCTGATATGGGATCCTCCGAATATTTTAACAGAAATATTTTGATGCATAGCATAATTTGATTAATAAGTTTACAGTATTGAATATGATTTTGAACTTGATGAGCATTGTTTATACAGTATCGCATACAGTTTGAAAGACCTGATTATGATTTTTGAACAGAGGATATTTGAAAATGCGGGTCCCATAAGAATGTACTTCTGAACGGTATATTTTGATATGATAAATTTTACAATATGAGTACATCCTTATGTTGACCTGAGAAGTCATAGAAGGTGTTATCTGCTCACTGAGTTGTAAAACTCACTACACGTGGTTGACATATTTTTCAGATAAAGACTCAGAATTTGGTCCCGCAGCTACTTGACCGACTAGGTGTCGTGCCTCAGTGGTGAGCCTAACTTGTTTCTAGGCTCTCAGTGTATGATATTGTAATATATTTGTACTCTAGTGTTGCTCTGAAAGTCACAGGCAGGATCCTTGTTTCCGCTGTAAACTTGATGTATATAGATTTGGCATGTATAATTATTGGTTTTTTGTAAACTTGTGAACGTTGAATAATATTTGAATATGTGTTATCGTGAGATCATTTGTACATGTGTAATGAAAAGATTTTTGGATAGTAAGGGTATTCGCGTTCGTAAAGTACGGACGTGACAATTATACTTTGTAATTATGTGGTGTATTATTTATGGAACTGGGTAAAGAGGGGTTGTCTAACTTTAATGGCGCCTTCATGCATTTAGTTGCAAGTTCTCAACGTACACTTTTCATTATTAGCACCATTCATTCCTCATTTATATAAAAAGGAGAGTTTAAACAGGAATTTATGTTTTCACATTGTGATAATGAAGAAGCAAAAGAAATGTGCAAGACTAACAAGATTAGATATGGGACTTTCTTGTGCTATATTATACTAGATCAATGTGATGCGTTTGTTAAAATAATATCTTAGATCCTTGTGCAATGCCAATTTTCATAATGCATGTAAGCGACAAGAAAATTACACTTTTGAGATGATCTTAAGTTCATAATTCTATCATTTTATAACATTTTTTTATTACATTTCTTCTACATTTTTTCTAGAGATTGAAGACATGATCTTGTATAATCAAAATAAATTTTCATGATTTTAATTTGTCTTTCCTTGTAGGAGGTTGGTATGCGACTTAAAAAGGAAATTAGAAGGAACTCCAAAAAAAACAAATAAATAAATAACTAGTTAGAAGCCATACAACAAGATTATAAGTAAAAGTGGCTTATTATATTTAACTAGTTATGTTAGTAGAATGTTCATATATGCTTTCTAGCAACTTTTTTACATGTATGTACTTTTGTACATAACACATTATATTCATTCTTTACCTTTCTTATATGTTGTACTTTCATGTATTTATATATTTAGTCAAAGGAAAAAAATAAACTTTCATGGAATAACAACATTAATTCATTTTTTAGGCTCAATGTGGAGTAATGACAAATCTTTGGATCCTTAAATTTTTTATTTAATATGTAGAACAAGATTGTTAATTGTTACATAATAATAGGATAATATCTATATACATAAATAAAGTCAATTACTTATTATGATGCTTTAGTAAAAAAAAAATTTAGCTTGACTCAATTATCAAATAAGTTACTTACATTCTATACCATGCCTTTAAGTTTTACACAATCATTTTTTACAAAAAAAGAATTAGAAATCAAAGTTAAAATTTTAGAATGAACAACAACAATTTCTATTAAAGTTGTGCTAGTGTTATTATCTATTAGAATTTTTAATAAAAATTTTATGAGAATAGATTGCCATCTTTTCATAACAATTGATATATTGTATTTAATACATGAATCATTTTAAATTTTTGTAATTATTTAAAAAAAAGGAATCTATTTTTAAAATATATGATTGGAGAATCAGAATATAGATTTTTTATATTTCAAATATATATATATATATATATTCAACTGTATTTTTTAAAATTTACCTTTATCAATTTAATCTTTTAAGAATTAATTAAATTTAAAAATGTCTACAAATTTATTCTATTTATAAATATTTAACAATTTTTTTATAATTAAAACAAAGATAAAGATTACTTAAAATTTCATTTTAATTAGTTACAAAAATTTAATAAATTTTTATTAATATAGTTAATGTACAATTATTTATACAAGGAAAATGATTTTTTAAGTAATATGTTTACAAATTATGCTTCAAAAAAAATTAAATTCAAAATTAATTTTTAATAGATTAAAATAACAAAATGTTCTTTTAACTTTAAAATTTTAAATTTTGAAGAATTTTGATGATTAAGTAAAATTGAAACAAACTTTTTGTTATTAAAATAAATTAAAATAACAACAAAAAAGATAAAACATGACAACAATATGTATTTCACATATTTTATTATTTATTATAATTAATAATTTATATAGTTGAAATAAAGGTATAATTAAGTTAAATTTTTTCTATATTAATTAAATAAATTTTTTTTAACACTCAACAAAACAATCTTTTAAAAAATATAAATTTTTATATAATTTATTAAAATTTTTAAATTTTAGGGTAAAATGCACATTGCCACCCTGATCTATTGCTTCAATTGCACTTTCCCCCCTTTCCTTTTAATTTGAACAATGTCCCCCTTTATCTTTGGTTTTTTTTTTAATTTACCACCCACCAACCCAAAATGTAAAAAAAATACCAAAATTGTCCTTGATTAAAAAATATAAATAATATTTTTTTAAAAAAATAATTATTATCCTTTTTAAAAAATCAGAAATTAAAAAATTTATATTAAAAAAAAATCATTTGCATAAACGTATACTTTCATCTACACGCACAGTTCTTCTTCCTCTTTCGCGACTCAAGCCTCTGGTTTTCGAAGCTCCACCCACCACTGGCAAACGACTTCACCGTGGGCAGCGCACCGTGCCTTGGCCGACGTCAACGCAAGCATCTGAATAGCATCTAACGGCCACAATTTTTCCTCCATCTTCTGCTATTCCACGGGTTTCTCTTGAACCCAGTAGCGCAATTTTGGCCGCCATCGGAGCAGCCACCACGAGCAACCCAATGCGAACAGGTCACCGGCGAAGACACCTCCTTTGCGAGCAGCTCCATCTCGAAGCCACATCTCGAAGCCACAAGCCAAGACAAAGAATTCGAAGCAGCTCTCTGTTTTGGAGAAACAATGTCGTTGATCCTAAGTTTCTTCGGTAGCCAAAGGAGCAACGTTTTGGATCCTTCCTCTCTCGACGTCTGGGATCCCTTCAAGGATTTCCCTTTCCCCAGTTGTCTTTCTACTTCATCTCGGGAAAATTCTGCATCTGTTAACACTCGGATTGACTGGAAGGAGACCCCAGAAGCCCATATGTTCAAGGCTGATCTTCCGGGGTTGAAGAAAGAGGAAATGAAGGTTGAGATTGAAGATGACAGAGTGCTTCAGATAAGCGGAGAGAGGAACGTCGAGAAAGAAGACAAGAACGATAAATGGCATCGCATAGAGCATAGCAGTGGGAAATTCTTGAGGAGGTTCAGACTGCCGGAGAATGAAAAAATGGATCAGGTGAAGGCTTCGATGGAGAACGGGGTTCTCACTGTGACTGTTCCCAAGGTAGAGATGAAGAAGCCTGAGGTTAAGGCCATTGAAATTTCCGGTAGATGAAGAAGAACTGTGCGTGTAGATGAAAGCTAAAGGAAAGGAAATATACTTTTTATGTAAATGATTTTTTTTAATATAAATTTCTTAATTTTTGATTTTTTAAAAAGGATAATTATTATTTTTTTTTAAAAATATTATTTATATTTTTTGATCAGGGACAATTTTGGTATTTTTTTACGTTTTGGGCTAATGGGTGGTAAATTATAAAAAAACCAAAGATAAAGGGGGACATTGCTCAAATTGAAAGGAAAGGGGGGAAAGTGTAATTGAAGTAATAGATCAGGGTGGCAATGTGCATTTTACCCTAAATTTTATATGAATATTAAAAATAAATAAAAGATGAAAATTACTCTTAAGAGTAATCAATAAAAAATTTATTCTACATAATTTTTTTTTTAAATTATTTATACCTTTTAGTGGCGATTTAAGTTAAATCGCCACTAAAGCTTTTCAGTGGCGACAAATAGTCGCCACTGAAGACATGGACTTGTAACTAAAAAAAAATTTTGTCAAGTTTCAGTGGCAATGTTAAATGTCGCCACCGAAAGTGAAACTTTCGGTGGCAACTCCAAAAAATCGCCACAAAAAGAGTTAAAAATCACTTTTACTCCTACTTTTAGTGGCGAAATTATACATGTCGCCACTAAAAATGTCATTTTTAGTGGCGACCTGTTTAGGTCGCCACTGAAAGACATGTTTTTCGTGGCGACTTTAAATGTCGCCACTAAAAATGACTTTTAGTGACGAATTTTATAAATCGCCACTGAAAGGTCGCCACTGAGAACCTCATTTCTTGTAGTGTGTATGTTTGAATACTTAGGTTGGTGTAGATAGTTCTGCATGGTTATGGCTATGGGTGGCATAATTTTTAGCTTCGGTGTTCTAATTTCTGGGAACAATCAATAAGGAATTAAAATAAATGGTTAACATATGAATTATAGATATATGTTTCACGGATTTTTAGCCACTGGAATCATTCAATTTAGAGTTCATATGAGGTAGATATGTTTCGATTAGTAAACAAAGGTCAGAAAATGGTTAATCAGGGAAGAATATGTTAGGATAGCTTCAGTGTTTTAATTTCTGAGAAAAATCTATAAGGAATTAAAATAAATGGTTAACATATGAATTATAGATATATGTGTCACGGATTATTAACCACTGAAATAATTCAATTTAGAGTTCATATGAGGTAGATATGTTCCGATTAGTAAACAAAGGTCAGAAAATGGTTAATCAGGGAAGAATATGTTAGGATAGCTTCGGTGTTTTAATTTCTGGGAACTTTCTATAAGGAATTAAAATAAATGGTTAACATATGAATTATATATTTATGTGTCACGGATGTTTAGCCACTAGAATCACTTAATTTGGAATTCTTATGTGGGAGATATAGTCAGATTTGTAAGTAAAGGTTAGAACCTACCCGAGAAGAAATAATATTGAATTTAAGGGAGTAATAACACCAAGATTTATTACTATTTTGCTGATATGATTAACATAATAGTTTTATATAATTGTCTTATCCTTCCATAGACACCAAGATCACCTCAATCGGAGTTAAAATGAAGGAGTTATGCTCTGATTAGTGAGCAAAGGTCACAGAACACGGTCAGGCCGTGTTCTGGGTGCTTCAAGCACGGGTTAGCCGTGTTCGGGGCTATTTTTTAGTACATTTGAAGTATTTTTAAAGTATGGCCGTGTCCTGGAACATGGCCAGACCGTGTTGGAAGCTGGTTAAGCCTATTTTCAACATTTTTATACCCTAGATGAACCTCTTTAAATATAGGGTAATAGTAGAAATAAAATTGGAGGAAAATGCTCTATAAATTTGTAAGAACATGTGTTGGAAATGATATAAATAAGAAGAAATTGACTAAAGCCCAAACATAAAGAAAATGAAGAGATGAAATTAATATTTTAAAAAGAAGACGAATTTTATAAATGAAAATAATAAATGACTAGTATATGCCATAGCCATTGCCATTGTATGAACTTCTTACCATCTTAAGTATGAAATTCTGACATGGAAATATTTTATAAAGTGATATTTGAAATGGTTATGTTCATGTCATGATTACCAGTGATTTATGGTAATAGTTATATTTTGATGAACATACTTGTTATTGAAAGCATATTTTTGACTATCATTGTGAAAAGAAAAGAAAAAAGCACGGTCACATGGCAATCCGTGTGGTGCACCAGTAGGGGACACCCTACTAACGGTTATGATCATGTTAATGAGAAAAGAAAGAGAAAGTGGGCCATGTCGGACGGAGCGAGAAAAGCCCGTACCGGAGAGTAGAGGATACTCACACTGACTGGGGTAGCTTGAAATGAGAATAAGTTGATGGCCATCATATGATATTCTGAAAATAGTTAATCATGTCATACATATCATTACTGTATGATTCTTATGTGCATAGATGTAATGCATTCATGTGACCAAAGATATTTTCTGTAGTTTATACAGCTGAACATGACGTGATGAGCTATATTGATGATGATTTATTGTTGAACTTACTGGGATTTAATTCTCACTATATTTCCATATCATGCTCAGAAAATTAGTTATGCAGATTTTCTATAGCTCTGGCTTTTAGTGCACATTGGATCGAGTTACTTTATGTTGGGCAGATCTCAGAATCAAATAAGATGTTTGTGGTCGAGTTGGCTCAGATTCTGGTGAAGGTGCAACCACCCGCACCTGTATCTCCGGAATTGGTCAACCAAAATAAACAATATGTAAATATCTATGTGTTTGATATGTTGCATGTACGTTTTGATTAATGACGTGTATGTGAACTCAATATTGTATAATAATAAAGAAAAAAAAATGTTGTTACAGTCTCAAATCCATAAATCTGGAGATCTGTTTTAAATATTTGATTACATAAATTTATCTGAATGCAAAAAGTCCAATGTCGTAAGATTACCACACACACACACTTGAGATTTAATAGTAAACTATACGTTGTATTTGAATTAAAGCTCTGCATAACCTTGGGATTCTAATATTTTCCTTGGTTACACATTTTAAAACCTTGAGGAATGTTTAGTAAGCTAAAAACAACTCATCACTCACTCATCTTTTGAATTAAATATTTTCATCTTATCTTTTTGCCTTAATTAAGCATTTATATCCTTTATTTATCTTTAATTTTGTGCATTTTTTACAGATAGAGAGAAGAATAAAAAATGGACTCAATTGAAGGAATCAAAGCTAAATTGTGGTTCTTTGAAAATGATGTATATAAATCAAGCAGACAAAATAAATTCATTGAGAATGGTTGAGTAAGGATCATTATCTTTTTGACTCCTGAGACGCATCCTAATGGATATATGCACAATTCAATCTTGATTTATGACCACATTTTTAAAAGAATTGAAATATAAAGATTCAAGGCAAAACACCCAATGTTAAAAATCTATTTACTGCTTGATTTTTAACTTGATCTTACTGTAGTATTTTGACCGTATCTTAGAAAATATGTATATAATACATACAAATTTTGGTTGATGAATAATTGACATAATTTCATTCAACATTCATGTTTATGTGATCAGCAAATTCAGACATCTAAAGGGCCAAAATTGGGCTAGAAAAGAACATGTTTACTGTTGTAGTTCAGCCCAACCTTACTGTAGTATTTAGGCACTATTTCATAAAATAAATATTCAATGTATACAAAATTTGGTGGGTAAGTATCTGACACAATGTTTTACAACTTTCATGTTCAAGTAGTTAGCAAATTTGGATATTAAGAGGGTCAAAATTGGGTTAGAATAGAATTTATTGCTGTTGTAGTTCAGCTTGACCTTGCTCTAATATTCTGGCCATAAGTCACAAATTAAGTATTTCATTTGTCCAAAATTTATATGGCTAGAAAGATAATGAATTATCTACAACTTGTAAGTTTATAAGGTCAGCTGATTCGGTGGATATAAGACAATAATTCAAGAATTACTTCCAATTCCCAATTTGTCAACTTAATGCAACTTGTTAGCCACCATTGTTGACAATTACCACACCTAATTGCATCTATAAATAGAGGGCTCGAGAAGGCTTATGGGGGAGCTAGGAGAGAGTTTGGAAAAGCTTTTGTTAGAGTTCTAAGTGCTTGTAATATTTTTCTTTCTTTAGACATTTTGTATCTTTACTTTCTTTCATAATATTATCATGCTTCTTCATCTTTCATTTTACTTTTTTACCTTGATTATAGAAAACTAGTCTCCTAATGCTAAGGTGAAAGGATGAAACTCTTGGTATTAGAATAATAATTTATTTAACTCTTAATTTCAATGTTTATATTTGATATTGTATTTATTTTCTTATTTATTTTCTCGTTATTTTTTTCTTAAATGATGGTTTTGTTGCCCCTCTATTATTTATTTTCTTATTATTTTTTTTCTTAGAGGATGGCTTTGTTGCCCCTCTTTTATTTATTTATTTGTTATTTTCTTTCTTAGAGGATGGCTTTGTCACCCCTCTATTATTTTTTTTCTTAGAGAATGACTTTGTTGCCCCTCTGTTATTTATTTTCTTATTATTTTCTTTCTTAGAAAACGGCTTTATTGCCCCTTTGTTGTTATTTTTTTGTTATTATTTTCTTGTTATTTTTTTAGAGGAAGGTTTTGTCGCCCCTCTATTGTTATTTTATTTGTTAATGACTGGTTTTAATTACCATCTACTTTATATTATTATTATTATTGATTTTTTCACCTATCTATTGTTATGTTTTTCTTCTTTTTACATCTTTCCATTTTAAATTTTGTAAAATGTGAATTTTGATACATTATTGACAATTTTTGGCACAATAAATGTTTGAATCATTCTTGATTTATTGTAGACAATATAACGATTAGTACGGTGTATACTTGAATCAATTTTACAAGAGTTGTTTTATTATTAGTAATACAATAAAAAGAAGGCAAATACACTTCATATATAAATCAAAGTGAGTTTAAGGTAATATATATTCTGAATGGAACCTCATTTATGTAAGGATTCTATTTGAGTAATAAAAAAATTAAAATTTACTTTTATTTGATATACCAAGAGTGGATCCCCTAACCTTAGCATATTTCTTTACTTTGAATACATTCCTATTTAACTTCAGTATTTTATTTCTTACATACTTTGCTCAAAATTCTTCTTACAAAAGAAAATCTTGACAATTAGGATAGAAATATTTATTTTAGATCTGAATTAGATTTTCTCTCAATTGGCAATCCTTGTGAAATCGACCTCGCATACCGCTAAATCTATACTCCAATAGATTCATACGCTTGCAAGTTTTAATTAAAACAACATATATATATATATATATATATATATATGTTGTTTTATATATATATATATATATATATATATATATATATATATATATATATATATATTCTTAGCTAAATCCCTGTTTGAATAGCTTTGGTTTTATGATTGGTTTTTGGTTTGGTTTTGTTGTCTTGTAGGTTGAAAAGGTATGGATGGAGGTGTATATATATCATGATAGAACCAAGTTTAGGGGGTTTAAGGGTCCAAGGAAGAGAAAAATGGTTAGAAACATTAGATTTTTCGGGTTACATAGGAAAAATAAGGTAGCACAAGCACACAGCATGGCTGTGTTGCGTGCAGGCTTGGGAAAATCATGCCAAGACATAGAACACGGTCGTGTCCTGGAACACAGCTAGGTCATGTTTTGTGCTATTTTGTGCTATTTCATGGATTTTCACGAATTTTGAGCACGGGCAAACTGTGTTGGAGGATGAATTTTGAGTTAGAAGCAAGATAATGAGGAAAAGTTTTTAATACAAGTTATATTATAAAAATAAGAGAATGTATTTTGTAGTAGTTTGACTAATTATAAACTACTAGTTAAATATAGTTGAACAACTTGAGTGTGGCTAACGAGTAAGAGGTAATGGATAAGAAATAGAATTAGCAAATAGGATAAATAATTTAGTTTCATCTAGTGAAGTAGTGAATGTACTTGAATTCTTAATCCTCCTTTTTGTCTAAGATATATGTATATCTAATTATATATATAGGAACTTACAATGATAAAATAAAGTTTAGAAATAACATAAAAGGTATAAGAAAACCCTCCATATAATTGGTAAGTGGAAACCTAAAGAATATAAAAAAAAAAAAAAAAGTATGACTCTATTTGTTAACAAGGAAATCTTTATATAGATAGGAAAAATCAAACCATATTTTAAGGCTATGAACTATTGCCTTTTTGGGTATGAATACTATATGATATTATGAGTACAATTTTCATATAGTGTCTAATATTTCATAATATTTGCTTGACTTCACTGTAATATGTATATGTATAATTTTAAATAATGGTACGATGTGCATTAAGTTAAAAGTATATATGTGACTACATTATTATGATGCATTAATAGTTGGAAGACTTTCATATATGACTTTGGATAATTTTATTATGAGAAAAGAAAATGTATAGAAAAATGTGATAACCCTTATTGTAGCGAGGTGGCCTGAGATAGATCTCATAGCCTCCGTATTAGTACCAAAATAATGGACGCCCTTTTCACATATTGAGAAAATATATGCTATGCCTAGATGATGTGTTGTAGCTAGATCAAGGGGTGAGTTGGTTACTTATTTAATCTCGTGATTGTGAATATAATTATAAAAATCAGTAGATCAGCCAAGGAAGAGAATAATTTTAATACTGGGAAAGATTATGATCCATGTATGCACACTATGAGTTAATTTATATGCATTATAGCTGAGAAAAAATGTTAGTGCTAAATGCACGTGATAACACATAATCAACATATTATCGTGATTATGGCTACTTATTTTCTGTAGTTTATACAATTGAACATGATAGGATGTTAAGATTAAGTATGCATCATGATCACTATAAAATCTACTGGGGATTTTTATTCTCATTATTGTCTCCTATTATGTTTAGATTAGCGAACCATAATGCATGTATATTTTATGACTCTGGTGTTTGTGATACATTGGGTCAAGCTGTCCTATCTGAAGCACATCTTCATTGTTCAAGAGTTGTATGTACTCTGCTTATCTGAGTTTTTGGTGCATGGCCCACCACCATCGGTAGGACTAGGGAATCTATAAGACTAAGATATTATAGAGTGTACTATGAGTTTTGTGTTCTAACTTAACCCTAAGAAAGATATTCTTTTGAAATAGTGATTGGGTACCCTTATGCTTTTTATACTACAGATAGTACCCTAGTTACTATATGTTCTATATAAACATCTACTTGGGTGGTTAAACTAATGTAAAGGCTTATATGCCACTTCTAATCTAATATATGTATGGCAACAGGTTTAGTTGTTTTATTTGTCACTTTATCAATGAAAAGTTTAATTAGCAATTAAATTATGTTCAATATCATAGTAGAAATAAAAGATTAAGTAATGGCACTTGGAATGAAAATAGATTTTTTAAAAGTTTCGTAGGTTGTTATAATGAGCTGGACAGTGATTCCAAAGCCATGGTGAATTTGATCAATGGCAATTCCTCTGGGAAAGGGGGTGGGATTCGTATGGTAGATCACATCAAAGAAACCATGCGGTATGATTGGAAAGTAAAGGTCATGTCTTTGGAGAGGCCAACACTGTTGCTAATCAGTCGGCCAATTTAGGCTGAACTCACAATTATGGACTCCGAGCTTAAAGCCTTCCTCTTACTTTTCTTTCTTCATCGTTTGATAAGGAGAATGAGCTCTTTGTAACCCTTTAGTTGTTTTGTTGCTTGGTTTTTCCGTTGTTTTAGCTATTTAGCCTCTTCTTTGTATAGAAAAAAAATGCACTTTCATTTATATATGTTGCTATAAGCAATTGTTCAAATTAACATTTTTTTTAACACTAAAACAATCACATTATACACACACACACACTTAAAAGCCTACTTTTCTCTACAATGAAAATAATATATTTTGTAAAATCTACTTTTTTTAACAATAAAAAACATTATAAAAAAAACTTTGCCATCAATAGTTCAAAGGTGCCCAGGTGCTCTAATTCCGTCAAGCACATGGATGTAAAAGAGTGTTGATTACATTGCAACAATTCCTGAGTAAACATCAATGGGCTAGTTCCCAAAAACTTGAATGACTATAGTAGCTCCCAATTTGATTTAAAAAATATAATTTTGATACTCTGGCACAATAAATAAATAAGAGATAGAGAGAGGAAGTAAGAACATAACTTTGCCAAGTCAAAATTACATAAATAGTCCATGTCATTTAACAGACATAGTTTTACATGAAGGTGATTAACTAAAAACATTACACATAATTTAAATTCCTGTGATTAATATTTTGACAAGCTTAAAGAATTCATTCTAAACAGTTCCACTTTTTTGTTACCATACAAAAGGTCAGTATAATGAAAACAATGCATGAAATAAAAATTGTTTAGTAGTCCAACTAGATCTTTATAAAGTTAAAAAAAAAGTTTAGTCAACTTAACCGCTTATGATAATCCATTACATATATAAGAAGGTAGACTAGTTCTCTATGAACTGGAATTAGATGAATTTGCTATTTTCTTGGATGCTTCCTTCGTCCCTCTAAAAATCTTACTAATGGTCCCAAATCTTCAAGAAACCCTCTAGTGGTAGCAAGCTAAACTTTAGTCTTACACAACTATACCAGTGGCTACTCCAGATCAATGATTATACTTTACTATCCTAACTTCAAAAAATTTCAAGGTCACCAGCCTGTCAGAGTCTAAATCATTAAATTTGAGGAACCAATTCAAAATTTCTAGATGAAAAATGAAGGATCAAAATTTGAGTTATAGGTCTTAAGTTGATTTTGTCACTATCAACAAATTCTATAGCCATAGCAAAAAGACAGTTAGTTTTGCTAGTGTTAAACATAAGTTACATTCCTACTTCCATTTTTTTCCATAAATCTGTGATCATTGAACAATTGAAAGAAAATACTAAAAAAATGTAAATTTTAACATGGTTTAGTAAGTTTCCTAAACATGGTGCTGTAAATTTCTTTTAGCCAACCATAAAGATTTTTCTTGTGAAACTTCTGAAGTACTTTTAAACAACTTACATTCATAGGCTGGTCACTTTGGAGATTAGTAAAGATAGATTGCATTATCTCAACCTTTTGAGCTTTCATCTTATCTTGTATTTTAGATTTCATGCATGTTATCCTCTCTTCTTGCTCACACGTTGATCTTAAAGTCATTCTTCTAGTTCTTTCAACCCTTTGGCAACTTTATCATGTTGTTAGATAGCTTCGTCTTGCTAAGCTTGCATCCACAGTTCTTGCTTAACAGGTTTTCCACTGTAGTTTTTTCTACATATGCACCAACAACTTGTAAAAATGATAGATTTGTTGCCAAGTTGAAAAGACCTTCTTCAGTTGTTGATGACATCTTCTTGCAATTAGGATTCCATATACAAACATTCACATCATAATCTCATTGTTTAAATATTGTATACAAATGATCAAATGTGTATTATAATTTTGTTGCTACAAAAAAATATAAAAAGTACATACATCAACTTGTTTTGATTTTGCATTAACCAAAGTTCCTATTGAGGAATGATTAGAAGTAGCACATGGGTTTGGCTAAGTCTTGTTGACTTAGTCATGGTTTTTTAATATTTTTAAATATGACTTGATTTACTAGTTTAGTGATTCAAAATAATTAGGATTAGTTGAGATTTTTTCTGATTGTGGTTATCTTGTTAACTTTATCATGTAAGTCCATAATTAGACATGCTTTCCGTTCAATAAAAAAAGATATAGAAAATTATCCTTCCTTTACATATTTATGTTTTTGCTTCTCTAAAAATACTCCAGCATATATCAAACCTTCATCATTCTGCATATTTCTCACATCACGTATTGTTTGCATTTTCTCCTCTCTTTTTTGTTTACTGAGAACAAAGCATATAATACCCTCACATTCTCACTATACAAGTTACCCCAACATTTATAGTATCAAAGTTAGGTTCTATCACAAGAAAGGCGTGTGAAGAATGATAGCAAACGACAGTATGGTGAATATGACTCAACCTTCCCTACCAATTTTCAAAGGTGATTGTTATGAGTTCAGGAGCATCAAGAAGAAGACCTTGTTCAAGTTTCAAGATTTACAGGACTTGGTGGAGAACAGATATGCTAACCCAAATAAGGAGAATCAATTGAGAGAATAAGAAGAAAGACTCGAAGGCATTATTCTTCATTCAGCAAGCAATGCATGAGATAGTTTTCTCCAGAATTGCTACAGCAACCACCTCCAAGCAAGTATGGACAATTCTGCAAACATAATTTCAAGGCTCATTCAAAATTTATAGTCATGAAAATTCAAAATCTAAGGCATGAGTTTTAGGCCTTGCACATGAGAAACAATGAATTTGTGTAGGAGTTCTTGTCAAGGGTAGTAGCAATTATAAATCAAATAAGGGTATATGGAGATCAAATTAATAATCAAACTATTGTTGCAAAGGTGTTAAGAAGTTTAACACCTAAGTTTGATCATGTAGTGGCTATAATTAAAGAATCAAAGGACATGTCAAGGTTCACACTTAATGAGTTGATAGGATCATTCCAAGCACTCTAAGCAAGGATCAATAGGTTAATAAAGAAAAATGAAGAAAATGCATTCCAAGTGAAGGGGTAAACATCTCAGACAAGGGAAATAGACAAAAGAATTAGTAAATGATTAAGTAAAGGAGAATATATAGGATGGAGCCATGGTAAAGGTAGAGGTAGAGAAAGAAGTGCATATTAGAGGCAATTTTCCAATGAACAAAGAAGCCATAGAGGCAACATTCAATGCCATAATTGCAAGAAGTATAGACATGTGAAGGCAGATTGTTGGGCCAAAGAAAAGCAAGCAAATTTTGCAGAAGAAACTTGTCACGGCCCCAAATGATGGAACACATGACCGGCACGGCGTAAGGGTTTTCCCCTAGCCGCAAACCTAACACATAGCATGTACAAACATCCAGCACACAATTCAGAGTATATAATAAATATAACTGGCCACATATGCCACATTCAATATAAGAAAATACTGTATATATATATATATATATATATATATATATATATATATATATATATATATATATATATATATATATATATATATATATATATATATATATATATATATATATCATGAATCCAACATTCGTGATTCAACTTGGCCCATGGCCTCATAACACAAACATCGTTGTAAAACATAAAACCGTTTTCCAAACAACACATCACAATACGCAAGAAGCGAGGATACTGCTTGTAAATTCATGGAGGTACACTAGACATAAACTAAATTAGACAAACAGTACAAACGAGCCTTGCCCAAACTGGGGCTCACCAACGCTATATTCAGCCTCCTACAAAGCTGTAGCTGGATCAAAGTCTCTTTGACTATCTGTGGGGAGGAAACAGAAGAGGGGTGAGATCACATCTCAGTGAATGGGTAAATCACACTATAACAGAAATAGGGCAAACCAAGCACGAGTGTTTCGCAATGAGTTTAATAATTGAAATCAAAGTGTAAAGATAATAATAGAAACATTAAGCATTTAACCATAATTTATTGAAAGAAAAGCTAAACAGTTCAAATGTATGTTTAAAAGATAAAACAGGATTTAAATCAGTAACTGTAAAGCAAATAAATTATGCATGGTAAGTAATAAATGAAGTTATTTATGCAATAACAATGATGAATGAGATTGTTTAAAAATATTTAATCTTTAAGAAAAATGCACTAGTCTATTGGAGCTCTTTCCTAACAGATATATCATCTTCCCTAAGCACATAGGAAGGGTGTGGCAATCACTGTAGGCATAGACATAAGTCTACCCTAAATTCCCCAAGCACATAGCAAGGGTGTGGCAATCACTGTAGGCGTAGACATAAGTCCACCCTAAATTCTATGACTTAGAAGGTCATAAGCCCGTCACAATATCCTAAGCCGAAGCCTCCGCATGACCATGGTGCATCAGGACTAGCACTACCTGCGGCTAGCTAACAGTGATCTAAAAGGGTTCCTCCAATAGAAAACATTTGAAAATATGATATTCAAAGAGTTTAAAGTAAAACATTTCAATAACATTACAATAAAGCTATAATTCTCCATCTAGCTCTTTTCATGCATAAAACTCTGTTCTAAAATATGTCTCATCCATGGAATCCCATGGAGACCTTTATCATCATAAACTTTTCCTTTAAACATAAATCGTCCATAGACGTCACATAGATATTCGCCATGCATCAAATCATTTCATGGCTAACTTAATTCATTTCTATGACTAAATCCGCATTTCTATAAATCTAGCTCAATGGAGAATTATCAGTCTAGATGCTTACCCTGCATACCTAGGGTTCAACTAGGATTGAAATTTATAATTTCTAACATGATTGGAACATATTGGTTTTCAAAGCGGTAAAACAATTTAGCATACATTCCGATTAGTTAAAATCATACGAGAGAGTTATAAACCGAATTCGTAAAACCTGCGCTAAAGTATGAAAAACCCACTGACCGTACTAGGAGTCCAACAACGAGAATTTCACCTCGTGGTGGTTCAACAACCTAAAAAATATAGACATAACATGAGAATTCGATAAACCCTAAACGTCACTATTTATGCCAGAAATTACTATTTACCGTCACTATTCATCGCTGGAAAATATTATTCACCGTCGCAAAATTTTTACCGAATCAACGAAACGAATTCATATCCTAATGTTTATCTAGTTTCTGAATCTATCTACGGAGTCAGATTTCTAATTAAAAGTCTCTAAGTAAAGTTTTTCAGAACTTACCTTTTACCGAGATTTTCTACTTCAAATCTACGGCGATTCAACGGTTGATTTGAAAAACTGATCGGTCAAAACTAAAGTACTCTTCGTCCTGAATCTAATAACACTTTCAGTTTTGAAATCAGAAGCCAATCGGTACTCCAAATCGAAAGAAAATGTTGGATGTTACTATTCATACACTATTTATTACTATTCATTTTTTTCGATTTTTCTTCGAATTCGATACGCAGTCGCCCCCGGTTTCGTTTTATGGTTTCTGCTCTCTTTTTTAAAAAAAATATAATAATAATTATTAAATAATTAATAATAGGATTTTTTTTATAAAAATTCATATAAATTCCGTTTTTCATCATAAAATATCCCACAAATTTCTAAAAATTTTCATTCTCGTAAATCTTTAGTTAAACTCTTAAATCATGATTTTTCTTGATAAAAATCGTAATAAAAAAAATTTCAAAATAAATATCTTTATTCATATTAAAAGAAAGAATATTTCTAAAAATATCATAAAAATTCATTAGATGTCAGTATAATTATTTTAAGCAACACAATACTTCTTTTAATTAAAAGGCTACTTACTTTAGCAAAACATAATCATTTCTACATAAATAAAAATATGTTTATTTATAGCAAAATACTATCATTTAAAAATAAAATTACACGCCAAAACGTAACTTCTCATATTCCTTTTATAATTCTTTAATTCATGTAATAAATAAATTTATTTCCACTGGCTCTTATCTCCATTTCCAAAATTCTTTCTATTATTCAAAATTTTATTTACTTTGGAATTTTCGTTAAATTTTACGGTTATTACAAAACTGAAGAAGTAAATAATCTTTTCATGGCTCATTATGACACTAATGATGTTGGAAATAGTGTATGGTTATGGGCAATGGTTGTTCTAATCATATGACAAGTGAGAATGCCTTGTTCAAGGAGTTCAATGAATCACAGAAGATGAAAGTCAAGCTTGGTGATGATAAAGAATTTCAGGTTGTAGGCAAAGGCATTGTGGCAATCAAAACTAATCAAGATAAGGTAAAACTCTTACATGATGTGCAATTTATTCCTAACTTGGCATACAATCTATTGAGTGTTAGGCAGTTAATGGCTAGTGGTTACTCTATCCTATCTGATAATGAAGCATGTATTATTAAATATAAAAAGATATGGCAACAAATGGTTAATGTTTAAATGACCAAGAACAAAATGTTTCCACTTGAAACATCAAATGTGGAAAAATTTGGTTTGGTTGTAAATGGGAAAAATTCCTCTAAGCTATGGCATTTGCGGTATAGACACCTCAACATTAAAGGATTGAAGCTGCTAAGACAAAAGGAGATGGTTCATGGATTGCCAAAAATTGAAGAGATGGACATTTGTGAAGGGTGCATATATAGGGGCAAACCAATAAATCATTTCCTAAAGGTAAAGCAAGCATTAACTTGTCTTGAATTAATTCATGTAGATTTATATGGCCCTATGCAATCTGAGTCGTTAGGGGGAAGTCGTTATTTCTTATTTCTCACTGATGATTTCAATCTCATGATTTGGGTTTATTTTCTCAAATTCATGTCATAGACTTTTGGTTGCTTCAAAAAATTCAAGGCATTAGTAGAAAAGTAAAGTGCATACAGCATAAAGACACTATGCACTGACAGAGGTGGAGAATTTTTGTCCAAAGAATTCAATAACTTTTGTGAAGAGCATGGCATCTATAGAGAGCTCACAGCACCCTATACACCTGAGCAAAATGGTGTGGTAGAAAGAAAGAATCGCATTATTGTTGAGATGGCAAGAAGTTTGCTAAAAGGGAAAGGCCTTCCAAATCAACTCTAGGTAGAAGTAATAGCAACTGAAGTGTATTTGTTGAATCTTTATCCTACAAAAGTAGTATTGTATTAAACATCATTTGAAGCTTGGAAAGGTAGAGAGCCCTCAGTAAGCCACTTAATTTTTTTTTTTTTGTATAGCTTATGCTTTGGTTAATTCTAAAAACCATAAAAAATTATGAGAAATATGAAAAATGTATTTTTATTGGATATTGTATTGAATCCAAAGCATATAGACTGTATAACCCATCTAGTGGTAAGGTGATTATTAGCAAAAATATCATATTTAATGAAGAAGCAAGTTGGAAGTTGAGCAGCAGTTCAAAAAACATAGAAGTACAACTCAAGGTCCCTTTAAAAGTAGTAGTAGAACTGGCACTTACAATAATCACCCTTCCACCATTTAGTAGTGGCAACTGTAGTGCAAACACACCTAATAGAGAACTGAGAGGTAGTAGTTTATATCGTAAAAGTGTGTCATCAAAAGAAACAGCACCAAGGAAAGTTAAAACCTTAAGGAAAAATTATGAATCATGTACATTTGCTCTTATGATTGCAAATCCAACAACATACAAATACATTTAAAGGAATAAAACGTGGGAGCTAGTAAACCTACCAGAAGGAAAAAACACAATTGGCTTGAAATGGATCTTTAAGACAAAGTACGGTGCTAATGGAAGCATTTGGAAGCACAAGGAACAGTTTGTAGCAAAAGGGTGCTCTCAGTTACATGAAGTTGATTTTGAAGAAACCTTTTCCTTGGTTGCAAGGTTTGAGACTGTAAGAACAGTCCTTGAATTGGCTACACAATTACAATGCCCAATCTACCAATTTGATGTGAAATCTACATTTCTAAATGGAGAACTACAAGAGGAGGTGTATGTTGAACAACCTAAAGGATTTGTTGTCAAAGGTAGAGAAGACAAAGTATATAAGCTAAAGGAAGCATTGTATGGGTTAAGATAAGCACCTAGAGCATGGTACAGTAAAATTGATCATTATTTCCTACAGCATGGATATGAAAGAAGTGAAAATGAGCCCACCTTATATATAAAGAGGTAAGGTATTGATATTCTACTAGTTTGCCTTAATGTTGATGATATAATTTACTTAGAATCATCTCATTCTTTGATTGAAGAGTTTAATAAGAGCATGATGAATACATTTGAGATGATAGGTTTAGGTCCACTGCATTATTTCCTTAGATTAGAAATTAAACAATGTGAGGAAGGTGTAATTGTCTCACAAAAGAAGTACGCATAAGACATTCTCAAACACTTCAATATGTTACATTGTAAAACAAATATCACTCCTATAAATTTAAATGAAAAACTACAGCAAAAGGATCGCACAGAACCTACAAATGATAGAAATTTTTGTAGCTAAGTTGGTGGCCTAATCTACATAGCTCACACTCTGTCAGACATCTCATTTTCAGTTGGAGTGGTTTATAGATTCATAAGCAATCCAACAAAGCATCATTTTGGAGCCGCAAAAAGGATTTTACGCTAGATTTCTGGGACCTTATACTATGGCATTTGGTATTCACATGTTGCAAATTTTAGATTGTTCGGGTAGACATACAGTGATTGGAAAGGGCCATTGGATGATAGAAAAAGCACCTCAAGTAGTGTTTTCAATCTTGGCTCAAGAGTTATTACATGGATTTCAAAAAACCAAGCCATTACTGTATTGTTTACCACAGAAGCAGAGTATGTAGCAGCTGCATCTGTGGCTTGTCAAGCTATTTGGTTGAGGAGACTATGTTCGTAGGGCTTTGAGTTGAAGCCAGAAAGGGAGATTGGGATCGATACTGGGGCGTTTTGGTGTTTTATTTATAAAAAAAAAATTGAATCAACGTTGATGTGAGATAATTAACTGGTATTTATCGTGCTATCTAAATATTTAATAAACTATATCAACATATAATTAGGATAAAGATAAGAGAGAGACTTAATTGTCTAACATTTTATAAATTCGAAAATTAAATTATACAGTGATTTAATTTTAAAAATTAAATTAAAATCTAATAAATTCGAGGATAAATTATATATTTATTCTTAAAAATTCTTTAAAATATTTTAGGCGAACCAAATAATTTTTATAATATTCTTGAGAATCATGTTAACAAATGATATAAATTCTTTGAGTAAAAATTATATTGCTATACCAAACGGCCCCCCTTGGTTAAGGAAAGCTTTAAATGAAAAATAAATAAATAAGTGGTTAGAAAGTAGTTGTCACCAATTTAGCAACTTGCATGGACTTTACTTCTTGGGTTGTGATTGTGATATTAAATCATATGCATCAAGTTGGTAACTTTTTTTTTTTGGTGAATACAAGGGTCTAAAAGCTCCAAGAAGACAATTTGATTTTTTTTTTTTTTGAAACGAAGCATCAACATTATCTGATTCAAATATATTTAGAATATACTAGAATTTTATTAAGTTAGTATTATTATTAATTGTTAGACGAACTTTAATATTATTTTTTAATAATAAATATTATTATTAATTAAATAAAATATTGATATGTAATTTTTTTATTTCTAGATTATGCTCTAGTTGGTAACTCAAAATTGAAAGAAAAAGAAAAAATTATGTTGAGGATTTGTGATAGTTGATATTATAGTCATGTGAGTATATAGAAACTAATTGCAATTCATTTACCTATAAATTACATTACAAAGACACATGTATTGTCCCCTAAATCTCGGGAAACAAAAGCTTGAGTTAGGCGATTCCTATGGTTGGTACTAAATTCTAGTTTGGTATAATTTGTTCTCCTTTTAAGACTTTATAATTGTTTACTTCTATGGTGGAGCTTAAATATGAGATAGTATCAATTTGAAAAAAAAAAAAAAGCATGGGTCAGGCTATATGTTAGTTCACCTAACTCTATTTACAGAATTAAATTACTGACTTTAATTAAGTTCATTTTGACACTATTAATTATATTTAACAAATTCTGATCAATATTTTTTAAATTACTAAACAATTTGATTAATCAAATTTTCATTCAAACAGGCTGGTCTGTTCCCATTTTAAAACAGTGTTTCCGGGGTATGGCATTGGGATCTTAGATATTTAATGGAAGTTTCGCTTTCAAATTAAATACAAAAGGCCAAGCCGTGTGAGGAGCGTGGCGAACTAATCTTTCACCTTTGACGAAAGAAAGAAGAATACAGCATTAGAAATAGGGGCATACGAGATCTCGTACCAATTCCAGGTACAATTGTACTAGTGTGTGTTTCCATATTTTCTGAGAAACAATTTGCTTGTTTCACGGATTAGATTACAAATTTCACTAGATCTTTTTTTTTTTTTCATAAACTTTGATTACCTAGTTGCAACTTCAATCGTAATTGACAAGTTATCTAGGCAACTATAACTAACAAACCAAACAGTTATACAAATTTTTTGCTATCTTATAAAAATCGTATTCTTATACCATTTTATCCAGACTTCTTATTTTAATTTTGAAATTTATAATAAAAATTAATTTAATTGTAAAGTTTTTTTTACTGTTTGAATATAGCCGCCTAACATTTTATAAACGATCCTTTTTAATTTTTAGGATGAATTTTGTCAAAAAAATTTAACAAAAAGTATTAATATATATTTAATTTTTTAAGTTATTTGTCTAAATAATTAATTCAATTAAAAATAGTTTTATCAACTTAACATGACGGCTTTTGATTTTTCTATCTTTAGTGATGAGTTTTGACTGTGTCAATATAAATAAAATTGTCAAATACTGTTATTTTAGAATGATAAAAACTATTTTTACTGAATCAGCTATTAAAATAGATAATTCAATTAATTTCAATATTTTTTTTCTTTTTTTTAATGAAGTTATTTTCTGAGAAATTAAAGGTTATATTCAAACTAAAAAATGTTTATAGACTAATTAAATCAATTTCTACTACAAGTCTAAAAGATTAAAATAAACCTTCATCTCAATTTTATATTTATATTATTTGTTGCCATGAATGATTATATATCATTTGATCTCGTCTTAGATGTTTTAATCGATTGATTGATTAAAAATTTTGGATCTAGTTCAATTAAATCACTAATATCGGTTCAATAAATCCAACTCTTTAATCACATTTATCATAAATCTGATTACAAACGATTTTAATCTGAATAAAAATAAGAGAAAATACGTTGTTAAAGACCACGATTTTAGTGTCGACAACTATAGTATGAAATAACAGCATAACCTTACGTACGAGCAATACTTCACTGGTGCTAAACTAATCATAGGTTTCACATGTATCAAACGGTATTCCTATAATGCTCCTAGTCCACTTCGCCCTCCGGGTATATAGATCTTCTGACATTTTTTTCTTTTGCTATTTCATATATTCAAACACATCAATTAAATTATTATAAAATAATAAATAATGTAAATAACTATTTATAATAAAATGTAATATGTAAAAGATTGGGCAAAAATCGTGTCTTTAAGATTATATCTTATTTTATGTGTCGGCTA
Source organism: Gleditsia sinensis (assembly GCA_037074535.1). Lineage (NCBI taxonomy): Eukaryota > Viridiplantae > Streptophyta > Magnoliopsida > Fabales > Fabaceae > Gleditsia > Gleditsia sinensis. The sequence goes on along the minus strand of CM073475.1, from coordinate 10,010,526 downwards.
GCGTTTGGCGTGGAAGTTAAGGAATGATAGTCTTGGTTTCCCACTACTGTCGTCCCAAAAGAAAGTGTGTAAAGGACAAATACATATGCTTACCCCATGACCTAAACAGTTGGCTTTTACCAGTGCTCTCAAGAGCACGACATACAACTGTTCATAGTATTTTAATTCATTAAGAACTAATCTATGAAACTTGGGATTAAGAAATGAGACTCTATCTACCTTGACTTTTACAGAGTCAACCATGTTTATCTCATATCTTGCGTGGCACCATTAGCCCTGTAACAACGAATTATGAATTAACCAGAGCATCTAAATTCAGAACAAATATATATTGATAATGTGAAACAAGATACATGTATATTTCGCTTAGGAATAATGTGATATATATATATATATAATAGAAAATTATTATGAAATAGCATAAGAAAATATGATAAAATTTCATTTTTATCTCTTATCTTTTTTTTTTTAGTCAAGTTAAATTTTAGCATAATGTATAGTTAGCCTTCTGTTTTGCTGGTTGGGAGGAGATTGCTACATTGGCAGCCGCCTCTTTCTAGTTTTCGTCCTTTTTAGTTGTTTTTTTCTGTTTTGTTATTGTCTCATTTTGTATAGGAGTATTTTTATTTTCTTTGTGAAAGTTTTTTAAACATTATGATCTTTTCAGTGTTTTAAAAGTCACAATGCTATTATCTCTTATCACTTGTTTGGTGATTCGATCATTGTTAGCCTTCTATTTCTTGGACAAAAATATTTAGTGTTGTATTTTGTGATCATAGTGATAATATAATTCAAGTTGGTGCCCAATACAGATATGTAATATTTTTTATTTTTCTATAGTAAAATAGTAGAGAGACCTTCTAACTATAGTTAAGAACATGAATGGTACGAAGATTGATCCAAATTTACAGTCCACCTTCTTCAACGCCTTTGGAAGATTCGAAATAATATAATTTTCTAGATTTAATCTCTTATTGTTTAGCTATCCTTATTTTTTTTCTTTAAATTGAATATATACTTAAGTAGTTAAAATAAATTCTTCATAATGATGATAAAAGTACTCATACCTAATGGGTATCCACAAATGTTACCCCGCTTAGGACTAAATATGGGAACTGGAACTTGTCGGCCTTTTAAATTATATTAATGTTTTTTATATATTTAATTTTAATTTTATGTGAAATATTTTATATAAAGGAGTAAAGAAAAATTTACTATTTAAATTTATTTATTTTGCATTTATGTATCTGGGTTCAAGGATTCGAAAATTCAATGAAGATGGAGATGAGTCTTAAATTTACTGTCCATCCAAGTAATTGAGATGGAGCTAATATTTTTATAATAGTCCGTGTATTATTATACCCTATCTTTACTCCACTCATTGACATTTTTAACTCTACCTCTTGTATTTGGTGAGAAGAATATTGTATTTTTCATTTTCAAAAATAAAATCAATCTACCTATGATTTAGAAAAAGTTATATTTTTGTCTTGACTTACAAAATATTATTATTTTAATACTTAAACTCAACTCTGTTCAGATATTGACGAAAATTAATGATGTTGACACCCACATGGAAATTTAATTTCAATTTAAAATTGGTTATTATAGTTTCTAAATTTTGTATTTCTCTACCATGACAATTCATCACAAATTCATTACTAAGATTGTCATTTGAATAATTCAACTCAAGTTAACGACTGACTAGAGCATTATTGAGGCTTTACAAGTACATTAAAAGCTGTAAACAAATGGTTTTTATGTAGATGCACATGGGATTAGATGATTGTCAACGTCGACAATTACTTACAGTTGTGTTAAAAATCTAAATGAAATCAATTTGGGATATTTGAAGGATTGTCACGGACAGAATCCAATAACAAAATTTGAAAAACTGCAAGAATTTTACTCGAGTAACAGAGAAGAACGATTCTTAGTACAATATACCTGAAGGAAAAACTTAAGGCAAAAACCACATACAGGAAAACCTTTATCTTAAAACGGTATATACGATAATCACCTACAACTGGACTGATATGGCTTCGAGGCCGAGGCAGACTGCATTGTTAGCATAGATTAGACTCTTGTAGAGCAATGACCAAATGATGGAATGGTTTTTCTCAACTACTAATCTTATGTATCTGATTTAAAGTAGGAGGAAGATATATACATGCCAGCAATCTTTCCAATCTGTAAGTATTGTAACTTATGGCTGAATCTTGTAGAATCCTCTGGCCTTGGAATGGAGTACTGTCTCCTTACTCTAAACCTTTTATTACCCAAAAAAGAAGAAGGAAAAACAACGGAATTCTAGTTACAATTCATTTGATGATTCATTCCTCTTCCGTCGCATTCGAGCTGCCCATGACATGTTTTCTCCAGTATCTTTGTACTTACTTCTTCTATTCAGCTCTGACAGCTGAGTCTGCCAATGAGCTTTCCATTCGCTTTTCGGTTCAATCATCTGATTGTGAAACAAGAAGTCAGATTATTCATGTAATGGAAAGTAACAACAGCAACAAAAGGCCTTGCTCCATTAGAGCAGTTCAAAGAAAGTAAGAGAGACAAGGCAAATGAAAAGTAAAATTACAGCAAATTAAAAAGGTCCCTATCTATCTGGATCTAGAATACACGAAGGCCCTTAGATTAGTTAGATCATGAGAAAAGAAATCATGGAAAGAATCGTATGTATAAAGAAATAACTAAAACGTCACAGGTTCATATAATCTGAAATATCTATAGATCTTCAATTCCACTGCAAATCTTCAATTCCACTGCAATACAGAAGTTGACGCGTGCAAAAGATAGCAGGATTACAAAATCCAGAAATGAAATCAAAATACTAATATATTCATATAAGGAGCTATTTAAAATAAAAAAGAAAGATTTGCTATACCAACCATGAAAAAGAGATGCTAACAGAGAAAAAGGAGGATCACTAGGTACGTAAATTTGAAAGAAGGTGCAGAGGAGGATTCAAATTTGCAACAGTAACAGACACGACAAGATGTAATTTAGCCACACATAGCAAAATATCATAAGGAAGGATCCGATATACTAATCATGAAAATGAAACGCCAAGTGTGTTTATGACTGAGACAAGGCAAACAAATCTGTAGAAAAACATATTCAGATTCAAGTACAAATTAAAGGACCACCCATGACTCTTAGTTCTGTGAAGCCCGTTTAGTCCAACCAGTTAAGGCAAAAAAGTCACTGTTCTTTTGAGCAAATTTAAAGAAGAAAGCTTTATATGATAAAACTATGTCCCATACCGTACTTATGAGTAAAATACAACTGGGAAGATAACCATGTATGGATTACTACCCATGACATTGAAAATGCACCCTTTAATAACTCTGATTCAGATACCTTTAATTCTCAACAGTACGATAAATCACAAAAAAAACACGAAGAAATCTAAACGGCATCACCTAAAGAAAAGGGAAAAAAAATTGAGAACAAAATTTCAACTCACCAAAGGTAGAAACTCACACAGTGGAAAAGGAGGGATAATTCAAATCAGAAACATGTCATCAAGCCTCAACGGAAAAAATATTAACAAACCCAAGAAGAATAACAATCAATCTTAAATCGACAACAACCAATGGCCCATAAATTCAAAAGAAACCCATTAACATAGAACCCATAGAAAATCAATTACCGTTGAAGAAACTCAAAGGGTAACGATAACCCATTCGAAACACAGAAAATTAAGCTAAAACATACCTCATCGTCGTAATACCGTCTTCGAGCAGAGAACGCCAATTCAATCCCCCTGGCCATGTCTCTGTCATACATGGCTCTGCTTCCTGGATCAGACAAGGTCTCATAGGCCTCCTGAACTTGAATAAACCTTTTGGTATACTCTTCAACCCGATCCGGAGGTGACACATCCGGGTGATACTTGCGGGCAAGCTGCTTGTAAGCCTGCTTTATCTCGGGTAAGGACCCAGATTCGGGTATACCCAGAAGGTCGTAGAAGCTCAATTTAGGGGCATCTATCACCAACCCATCGTTAATAGCAGCTTTAACTTTGAGGGAAGCGAAACCAACTGGAGTGGGGAATTTGATGGGTTTGGATCTGTTGGCAGAAAGGGATGAGGGTTTTGTGGCGGGGAGGCAGAAGAAGCGAGAATCGCTTCCTGGGATAGTTAAACCATAGCACCGCATCTCTCTTGTGAAGCGTTTCTTTTCTGTGTGCTTGGAGTGCCTGTCTATTTCTACTAGGCTCGGCCTTTTCTTATTTTGTTCTGTTTCTGCTCCTGGTGCTGGGTGAGCTTCTTGTTTTTTATGGTTCTCATTGGTTGTATTCTGGGGCTTTATATATACGTGATACTTCAATTACGCGCAAGCATCTTTTTTCTTTTTTCTTTTTGACGCTATTAACGCGGAAGCATCATCGCACATTAATGTAACGATAAATTGTAATTTATATTTTTTGTCTTTTGTTTCAAATTTTATTTTTCTCCTTGTGTTATTATTATTATTATTAATTTATACAATAACAATACAAAATGAAATAAATAATTTTTTTATAAATTAAAATTTTAGAATAAATTAATAATTTAACCTGCAGATTTATAACTTAACTTTGTATTTAAATTTTTTTAAGTATATAATTTGGAATTATTAAATTGGCCAGGTATTATTATTATTTTAAATATTAATAAATAATAAATTTGATACTTGTAACAACTATTAAAATAACTAATGTATAATAAAAAAAATTACATTAACTTTGTTAATATAAATATTTAAAAAAATTATTTTTTTATATAAATTAACATTATTTGAAATACTGAAATTTTTTGTTTTCATAAATATATTTTTGTGATGTTAAACTCTTAGCGGACATTTGGTACAAGGTAATATTTTTTATTTTTAGAAATTATCTTTTCTTATAAATATGTTTCCTGAGAATGATGATTACTAAGAATGTACAAAATGTGTTTGGTTGACTTTAAATATTTATTTGAAAATCTTTTATTACTACGTTTAATTATAATAGAATTTTCTTGAAAATTGTAATACTTTTTTAAAAATGTATTTATTTATGTTAAGATGAGAGAGAAAAAGTAAGTGCAGAAATGACAGAAAAATTGATAGAAAAAAAAATTATGAGAAAGAAAATAAGAGAGAAAAGCATGAGAGAAAAAGTATGGGTGAGAGAGAGAGATGTGTAAAAGAAAGATAAAAAAATGACAAAATAGATAATATTATTATCTTTTTATATTTAAAAAAAATTCTCATGACATGGGAAACTTGAATTCCTATCTCTTATATGGAAAACTTTTCGGTGAGAATCCTTATAAAAAAATTATTTTCAGGAATCTAAAATTTCTGAAAATTTTATTTTAAAATTTAGAAATCAAACATAAGAATTAAACTTTCTTAAGTTTAGTGTCCCGGAAATTCAAAAAAAATCTCTCTACCAAACCCCCCATTAATATTATAAAAATTTATCAACTATTAAATTTAAACTTATTTATTATTTTAATCACAATTTTATAAATAAAAAATTTGTTATTTAGTATGATAAAAAATTATGTGATTTAAAATTTAGATAATAAATTTTTAAAATATTTATTAACAAGCTAATTTGAAAATGTTTTTTTAAGAGATGTGACCATTTTTGAATTATTAAAATTTTTAAAAAAATAAAATTGATGAATACAACAACAACAATAACTACTAAACATTTTTCCACTAAGTGGGGTCGGCTACATGGATCAAACGACGCCATAGTGGCATATCATGGATGAGATCAATAGATAAGTTATTAACTATTAAATTATTTTTAATAGTTTTACTTATTATTTTCTTTGGCCTCCCTCTACCTCTAATTATTAGACTATTCTCCATCCGATCAATTCTTCTCACTAGGGCTTCCGCAGGTCTTCTCCACACATGGTCAAACCAACTTAAGCGAGTTTCAACCATCTTCTACACAATAGGTGCTATCCCAACTTTCTCTCTAATGCATTTATTTCTAATCATATCTATATACTTGATGAATACGTGCATATATAATTATATATAGAAAGAATATCTATATACTTTATGTGAGAAGATAAAAGAAATAAATTTGAAGCTTTAAATCAATTTAAAAAGTTAAGATTAAAAGATATCTTAAGTAACTCACGTGCTTCTTTATGGTTCACAACCTCCTTGCTTCATCGTTGTGAGAGAGGGAAAGAAATAGGGAAGAAAACCTCCTTCATTGGCGGAAAAAGAACGATCATATCACAAAAGGAACAATCAACTCAAATAATTTTACGTATTACAATTATAAAATCAAAAGATAGGGACTCAGGAGCAAAAAGGTTGGTACAACGGCAAGAACCGTTGCGTTGTTGGGACAACTTTTTTCTGTTTGACTAGAGATTGCTGTGTCAAATTATTTTCGGAATATGAACTTTGTATCTTTATTATTGTACTTGGTATTTTATTTCGATTGTTCGAAAGCGATCGAACCTTTCCTTCTTCCTCTTTTCCCTTTGGTTCACCTTCAGGTTTTAGAACAGTAATGAGAAAAAGAAAATCACGTCTTTCTAGAAGCTTGATTTTTTTTAATTAAAAAAGCTTGATGTTTTGGTTGTCACGGAGCAATAGAATTTGACACTTTTTTAAATCTAGATTAAGTTCAATACCATTACATAATTATCTTGTCTTAAGAACCATTGATACAATTCATTTAAGTTTAAAATTACTACATAATTAATTTCAAACATATATGAATTTAATGCCTATTATTTATTTTTTTGTCAAAAGAAGTTTAGGGTCAACATTAACACATGACATAAATTTTAGTGATATCTTATAATGCTATTTACAAATTTTCTATATAAAAAAATTATTAGTAGCAAAAATTAAATTTAAGTCTTATCATTAAAGTGTTTAAATTTTTATCAATTAAATCAACTTCCATTGGCATACGTATTGTGATTTCATGTATAAGTTAAATTAAAAAATTTTACATACAATTTCATTAATGAGATTATTTAGTTCAAGAGTAAATCATTGTACTAGTTTTTAAAAAGTATTTATTGTTATTTCAATTTTAAATTTTTAAAAATGTTATTTTAATTCCCAATGTCAAATATTTTAAGATGACACTAACATAATTGTCCATTGGACTAATTTTATTCAATTTTAAATTCAGTTATTACTTATGTGGATTATTAAAATTGAAATAAAAATGAAAAGCACCATTTTTTAATAATATTTCCTAATAAACTTAAAATGGGAGAATGAAATAATATATTTATTAAAAAAATTGAGACTAAAATAACAATAAATATTTTTTAAAAGACTAAATAACGATATTAAGTTTTAAAAAATATAAAATAGTAGTTTACTCTTAGTTCAAAAACTAAATTATATGATATAATCATTATTTTTGGAAAATAAATTATATAATATTACTTAATTTTTTAACGTAGTTTGGTAAAATAATTATTGTTCTTGCATGAAATGAAACTTCCAGATATAAAAATATAGAAATCTCAATAATTTAATGTGTTAGTTGATGTGAATTGTGAAGGACGGTGACAGGGAGACGGTGATTGTTGAAAATTGAAATTGGAAGACTGGAATGGCGTAAGCGAAGATGTAAGCAATTTGAATGGTAAGCGGGATCGTTTTAGGTCACATCGCCACGTAACTTCAAAGGCAAACGGGTCTCTCAATCATGTTCATGCACGCCCTAACCTTATCCTAATTGCCACCGAAGTTTGGTTCTAGAATTTATCCTTCGAATTTTTTTTTTTTATATTATATCACAAATATTTTATAATTTTTAGATATAATATTAATTTTATTCAAAATATTAAAATTTTCTTTTCTAGCGCTTCTTAATTGTTGACTTCACTTAAATTATAAAGAAATTTGTTTGAAAGGCTTTTCGTAACTTCATGATTTAACAACCTGTTAAATACATATTTTGTCATTTTTTTTAAGGAAAAACACATAGATACTTTTTTAATTTAATGCATTTATAATTAGTAGATAAATTTGTAAATCTAAATATTAAATCCTTGTACTATAAAAATAAGAAATGGACTCTCCTATTTATATTTTATTAGATAAATGACATAATTTATCATCACTTATCACATATTTATTTATTTATTTAATATTATTTTATTCATCAAAGTTATTCCCATTTTTATTTGCATCTCTTAAAATATTTCATATAAAACTTCCGTGGGGAGAGGCTCTTGATTTTCAAGCTGATTGCATAACAGTAAACAGAACATTTGGCATTGATTTTGTCCTTTTGAATTGATCTTGTTCATTTCAATCCCTTACTCTCCGCAAGGGGTGGCAATTAAAATTGACTTTTCAACACGAGCACGCTGACAAGTACACTTCGGACCCCAATGCTGCTGGAAACATGGTGAGTTGGATAGAATGCAAAGGAATTCAATATGTAAATAATGCTCCATCAAATAACTCTACTATTTTTCTGACAGTTTCACTTGAACTCTAAAAGAACCAAAAGAAATGCTTAGTTAGTGTATCCATTGAAAGAAGGATTTAGTAAATGGGTTAATATTCATCAAAGAGAAGACACTTTCTTGAACAAACGACATATATAAGAACATAAGTTAATATATAAATGGAATATATAATTTTGGTAAAAATAAACAATGTAATATAGGAAGATATACTAATGCATCACTTAGCACACTGGTATTAGAATCATTTTTAAGGTAGAAGATCTGAATTCAAATTTTAGTCAAAAGAAAATAACCAAAATAAAATAGAGGTATATACTTGTGTCACACAATATTGCTTGCAAAACAACATTATCCAGTTCAAGTCATGGAAAAGTAATTATCAGCACCCAATTATTTTCATAGATAACTTTAACATTTGTTTGGTTTGCTTATTTCTTATTTTTATTTTTATTAAAAACAGAAAGTATGAATGAAAATGTATTTAGTAGGGTTGATGAGATCACTCCAGCACCAAGTTCTACAAAAACATGCAAGAAAAGTCAATACCTAGTGGAGGCTTCGCTCTAGAGGAGAATCTGATACCTAAGTTAGTTTAGGGATAATAGTAAGAGATGAAGTAGAGTAGAAATTAATTAAAGTAATGAACCTTTTATTTATAAGTAAACACATTAGGGATAAAACTGTCCATGTGAAGGACATAATGGCTTGATCATTGATTATGGACACAAATCTTGAAGATGTTACCAAGCACTGATTAGTGTTAATTATGTTGTCTTAATGTAAGGGTTGGTCGGTTGGTTATCACGTATCCACTTGACCAGTCGTCCATTATTGAGTTAACTCTTTCAAGTCCAGTGGTAAGGGTCAATCAGTCATCGTGAGTCTAATTGACCGATTGGATCCATAAAACCATCTCACTTAAGTACTAGAGTGGAATCTATCATCACTGTCCCTCTAATTCCTTATAAGTGTATTCCTATGAAAGACTTCTTGATTGTTGTTTCATTATTGGCTTAATTAATGGCTACTTCAACCATCATCATAAAGGTTCCTTCTATCATCTTCTCATGTTAACCAATCATTAGGTAATTGGTTTGTCGCCTTAGTTAGGAGTCAATTCCTTTCATTTTTCCATGGTTTATCGACCAACCGTATGGCCGTGGGTTCTTACTTTTATTTTTTGTATCTTCAATTCTTTGTCCCTTAATTATGCACCTAATAATTCTCTATCACCCTTTATTTAACTTTGAAGAGTTGATATGTGAACTCATATTTCATTAGTAGCTTCATTGGCGATTTCAGTCTTTAGCATCTTCAAAAGTAAATAATTGCACTCCTAGCCACAAAAAGATGTGCAAGTGACTTCTATGGAAATGTGTTCTCTTCACCTTCAGTAAATTATTTCACTTTGCTAGTTCTTTCACTTTGTAAGTTGTCAAGTTCCTTTCCTTGGTGTGCAAAGCATATATACCTTTCTTCCCCCTTCAATACTTTAAGTTTTTTTATGTGAGATCAAAGTTTTTCTTGTTTGTTGACTATTTATACGCTTCTCTCCACCTTTCTTTAAATATTTAGTAAAGCTTTTGCACCTAAGAGTCAATAGATATAGTTAGGTTGTTATTGTTCATTTGCTTGTCTCCTTTTGCATCTCATTGGATTTGTAGTAAGCTTGCTTATGTTAATTTCCTTCATTGTTGTTTTAGTTGGAGAGCCCCTTTCTTTTCCTTTAGTTCTTGCTTTTGACAAAAATCCTAGGATGGTAATGCAACCAAGACTTGTTTGAGTTACGAGTTAAGATGCTAATTATGTAAATGGTGTTTTGGTAGGTAGCTTGGGTTACCTTGCGCAACATCCCAACTATAGCATATATGCTTTCATTATTTTTATTTTTATTTTTTGGCTTACCTTTTGTTTATTTTTAACTTTTTAATATGGAGAAGCCTTCTAAGATATCATCATGGTTCAAGGACTTCTTTAACAACCCAAGTTAATCGATCAACCCAATACATCTGGGATTATATCCAATGCAATATTGAGAACTAAAAGAAAATTTTTATCTGACTTTGATCTTGCCAAGTTTAGCTTGGATGGGGATTTCAATGAAACCTCATACAATAGAGACTTTGATCTATCTAACCGTCCAATCATAGATCTAACCAAATTGTCTAACTATGGTGGACACGAGAAACGAACATTCACCTTTCCATCTAAGTGAGATAGTGAAATACCTTTCTAATTTTGTGATGTTAGGTAAACAACTATAATTGAGAAGGGCACATTTGGTATGGTCAGTCGACTTGTGACTTTGATTATATCAATATAGAAAAAGTTAAAGAGTTATGCTAGGTCAGTGTAGAGATGCATTGTTGCTTCACTATTTATTGTCAAAAAGATCTCTTAAAGCCTTTGTTGAAAAACTATTTTTCGAAGTATGAGTTGGCCAGTATGATATTTTGCCTTTTCGATCAAGAGAGAGTGTGTTATCCAATGGTCTTAACTTTCTTACCATCTATAAACATACGGTGACTTTGACTCTTGTTATTCCACCATTTACTACTTTCAAGATGGAATTGTTAAATTGTCTTGAAGTGTGTCCTTCCTAACTTGTGCCTAACTCCTAGATGATGATTAGTGTGTTTTAAAAAATTTTTCACAATTTGGATTTTCAATCCACCATATAGATATTTCTCTACTTTATTAGTGTTAGCACATAGGTGGGTCAGGATGAATCAACAATCAAGAGTAACCCTACAAAATAAGTTTCTTTACAATTTATGTTACCTTTGTGAAGTGCTAAAAACACAAATTTTTTACGGTAATGCCTTGAAAAGGAGAAATGCCTTTTTGGATTGGCGAAGATGTGATAACATGTTTCCCACAAGTTAGACCTGACTCATTATGAAAATAAAGGCACATAATCATGGTAGCCTCTCGAGTAAGACTAGGACAACAATAGAGACACTTGAAGGAATAGCTGAGTCATCTAATGTCCATGACTTTTTGGGTAAGACGATCGATTAACATGACTAATTTTTGTATTCAATATATGATCTTTAATTGTCACCTTACTTTTTTCTTTTCTTTTGCAGGAAAAGGAATTGAAATATCCCACTTTAGAAAATCCTTTTTGTGAAGATGCAAACTATTTAGATCATCCAACTAACCGATAAAAGCGGAGTAGAAAGTGACTCAAGAAAAGATATGTCCATTCATAGAGAGTTGAAAGAGAGGGAAATATAAATTTCGATCCTTCCAGCAAAGCTTACATGAATGGAGGAGGACCCGAGAGTTATTAGCTCATATATTAGCATTGCAATAAATTAGCCTTTTCAAAGCATACTCAATTAACTAGCTGCCTTGAATGTAGAGAATTTGATTTTTACTCAATGTTTAGACCCTTTCAAGGTAGTTATTGAGGGGTAAATTATTGATCAGCCTCATTTTTCTCCAGCCCATGTCACACTAGAAACTAACCTTATCGTTGAAGATGTTGTTGTAGCAAGGGATTAGTTATTTTAATTTGTTTTTTTCTTGCAACTTGATTGTAACCTATTCTATCATATATTTATCTACTTGTTTGAGATGCTTGTCAATGTCAATTTTAATCTCGTATAAAATTTGATGCAAAGAAAGTTTGACTTTGTTTTTGTTCTACCAAATGGACTTTGATACTTATAGAAACTATGATCTAATGAAATTATGGCTTTGTTTTTACTCTACCGACTAAGATTTAATACTTATAAAAATTATGATATAATGAAACTATGACTTTTTTTTACTTTACCGAGGCTTTGATACTTGTAGAAATTATAATCCAATGAAGGTGTTAAGAATACATCTAGGTTGTATCAAGTGAAATGCAAGTATGCTAGTGATCCAGGAATAGAGGCTATCATAAGGCTACATAAGACTATTTGAGGGTACAAGGCGCTATAGGTGCAGTAACAACACTACTAGGCCAGAATCGAGGCTATAATGTGCTTATATAAGGCTACAATAATAGCTTTGGTTTTAATTAGTTAAAGGCACATGAAGTTGTACTTAATAAGTCATGTGAGGTGAAGTTAGTTGCAAATGACATAGTATATGATTGTAATTCAGTAGTTAGGTGGCATAATCTGTAATTGAATCCAAGACTTAAGTGAATTAGAATTAAGAAGCTTTCATTTGAGAGAGAAACACTTCTTATGAATTCTTAGATATTTTGGGTTCTAGTGAGACTTGAGAGAGATTGTATTCAATTGAAACATTGCTTGATGTAGGAATCTCACATTGAGATTCTAAATAGGGTAACTCATAATGTTTTGTTGTTTTTCCATATCTTCTTGGTTTTCATTTGTAGTTTTTCTAGTTAATGCATATTAACAGGTGTTGCACGTTCACAAAGTGGTATCAGAGCCATTGTGCCTCAGTTCTTGGGAGATTAGTGTGCAAAATTCTTGCAAGAAAAAGGCCATTAGAATCAAATCTAGCCATAACTCCAATAAGTGATCAAGATTCTACCAAGAGTTCCATAACCCAATGCCAAGATTGAGATTAAAAATTTTTTATGGCATTAATGACTTCGCTTTATGGAAGATGAAGACATTAACATAAGTGGGAAATATGGATTGGCAAAGGCTTTATGGGGTACATCAAAGCTCCCATATAGTTAGTTAATAGAGAAGAAATAAGAGATGTTAGAGAGGGCATACAATACACCCACCCTAAGCCTTGGTGACAAGGTACTAAAAGAAATGTCCAAGATAAGAATAGCAATTGAGATTTAGTTGAGGTTGAAATCCCTCTGTATAACTAAAATTCTGTCTAATATACTATATTTGAAGGCTAAGTTTTTCATCTTTAATATGGTAGAAGGTAAAGGTATACTATGCCACATAGATGAATTCAATAAATTGGTATTATACTTGGAAAATATAGGGGTAGAATATAAAGATGAAGATAAGGCATTAGTGTTGCTTCATTCCATTACCCAAGTCCTTCAAAAATTTTGTTGATATTCTATAATATAATAAATAAATCATCAATTTAGAGGATGTTGTGGGGACCCTTGGATAAAAAAAGAAAAAACTAACAGTGAGGACATCACTACTAAGGGTCTAACAGTAAGGGGAAGGCCAGAAAAGAGAGATTTTAACGGTTAGTAAAAAGGGATATTCAAGTCAAAGGATGATAAGAAGATTAAGTATTTCTTCTTCCATGAGAATATGCTTATCAAGAAGGGTTGCCCCAAAAAGAAGAAGAATGACAAGTTGTGGAAGAAGAAAAGGGAGACTACACTGGTTCAATAAGACTCAGATGCATATGAGAATGCTGATGTGTTAATGGCAGTCACAAGCAATTATAAACAAAAGTTGGATCCTGGATCCAAACTGTTCATTTCATATGACACCCAATTTTGGTTGGTTTGAGACCTATAAGGTTGCTGCTAGTTGTAAGATTTTTTTAGTGAATAACAAGCTGTGTAAGGTGGTAGCCATTGGTAGCATCAGAATTAAGACTCATGATTGCATACAAAGGATTCTCATAGAGGTCAAGCATGTGCCAAACCTTAGAAATAATCTGATCTTACATAGGTTACTTAAACAACATGGTTTCAGCTAGAAAAGTGAAGAGAATTGCCTTAAAGTCACTAATAGTTCACCGTTTGTGATAAGGAGATTAAGACATAAGTATTTATACCCATTGGAAGGCAACACTGTGGTTGGTGATGCTGCAGTAATGACAGAATCAAGAGACACCTCACTTACTATCATATAGCACCAAAGGATAAGGTACATTGGTGAGAAGAGCAACACAAGCAGGGGCTACTGGAAAAATTATAGTTAAATGACATAGATTTGTGTGAAAAATGTGTCTATGGGAAGGCAATAAAGGTAAGTTTAGTAGGTCAGTAAATAACACTTCTGAAAAACTTACTTACATCCGTTCAGACTTATAGGGTCCGGCCAAATCTGAGTCGTTAGGTTGGGGCAAATACTTCATTACTTTTAATTTACTACATCCCTCCCCTTAATTACTTACTTATTCTTCCAATGACCTCAACACTATTTGAAAAAAATATTTTTAGAAGTATAAACAGGTAGAGAGAAGAATCTAATTGACTTTTGGGGATGATTGGTGGTACAAAAATGTTGTACAATATCCACAATTTTTAAAACATTAGACTTAACGCCTAATTTAAAAAAAAAATCATTGCAATAAAATTCATGAATGAAAAAGGACATAACAATACTTTTAAAATTAATGAAGAAACTGCAATCTAAGATATTGATAGAAGTGAATAAATGCAATTTATAATAATACCATTCTTATAAGATTAACAAAAAATTGTATAATTGGTTGGTTTGTTAGTTACAGTTTATTAGGAAACTTGTCAATTAGGTTTGAAGTTGAACTTGGTAACGGGGAAAAAAAAGGGGGGGGGGGGGGGAGAGAGAAGAAGGCGTAGTGAAATTTGTTATTGCTTAATCAGTAAAACAAGCAAAGAGCATACCCCTATTTCTAGTGCTGTTGCATTCTGACTTCTTTCGTCAAAGGTGGAAGAATAGTTCGCGGTGCTCCCCACATTTCTTCGTCTTTTGTATTCTAGAGAAGGTTGAAACTTGAAGGCGAAACTTAACTAAATTTATAGGATCTCAACATCATGCCTTGGAAATTAACAGTTTTAAAATGGGAACACACCAGCCAATTTAAATGAAAACTTGATTAAAAAAATTGTTCAGTAATTGAGTCAATTATTATAAATTATAAATTATAAAAAAATTGATAAAAAAAAAAATAGCTCATGTAATTTATATTCTTTTAGTTTTTTTGTTTCAAATTTTTTTTATTCTTTATTGTATATTATTATTATTTTATATGTAAATATTTAATCTATCGACCATTGATAAAAATTGATATAAGTAAAGAATTAAAAAATTATCACTTATATTTGATTCAATTAAAAATATTTTTAATCTAAATAGACGTGATAATTTTTAAATTTTTTATTTATATAAATTTTAGTTTGTTGTCGGTAGTTTAAATATTTATTTTTATTTTATACATAACAAAAAAAAATCAAATAGATGATTTCTTACAAATTAACTTTTTATAATTAGATTATACTTAATAAATTATTTTTAGCGATTTAGTAAGAATCATTCTACTTAAATAATTTCATAATACTCCCAAGTGTGTTTACCCTAAAAATATAATTTAGATAAAATATAAAATAAATTGTTATTCTCATCTTTTAAAGATAAATACTTTTTAAATTTGATCTATCAATTTTTTATTTTCTTATTTCAATCTTTCAAATAATATTACGTATTCCAATTATAAATTCAAAAGATAGTGACATGGGAGCAAAAGGGTCGGTGGGACTGCACGTACTACTACGTTACTCTGAGGCAACTTCTATTTGCCCAGAGATCGCCGTTTCAAATTTTTTCAGAATATGAACTTTATATCTTTATTATTATACTTCGTATTTAATTTCGGAGGTTTGAAGGTGATCGAACTTTCCCTTCCTCTTTTACGTGTAGTTCAACTTCAAGTTTTAGAAAATTAATGAGAAAAAGAAAACTACATCTTTCTAGAAGCTCGATGTTTTGGTTGTCACAGATTTCATTTTCCAAATATTGGAAATAGAATTTGACACTTTTAAAAAATCCACGTTACGGTCGATATTATTACTTAATTAATTTTAAATATATATTAATTTAATTCCTATTGTGATTTCATATACAGGTCAAATTTTAAAACTTTACATGTAATTTCATTAATGAGATTATATTTTTAGTTCAAAAGTAAATCATTGTATTAGTCCTTTTAAGTATTTATTATTATTTTAATTTTATCTTTTTATAAAAATAAATAATTTTAATTTGTGATATAAGCATGCTAAGAAGATATTAATTATTTACGCGAACTAATATGTTCACTTTAAAACGTCAGTACTAGCGTGGATTATAAAAACTCAATAAGAATAAAACATACTTTTTTTTAATAATATCTCTTTGATAGACTTAATATTGAAGAATGAAATAACATATTTTTAAAAAATTAATACTAAAATAATAATAAATATTTTAGAGGGACTACATAGTGATATTAACTTTTTTTAAAACCAAATTATATGTTTCATTAAAAAAATTATATGATAGAATTTTTATTTTTAAAAATTAAATTATACATTATTGCTTAATTTTTTAATGTAGTTTGGTAATATTATTATTAAACTTATAGATACATCTCAATAATTCAGCGTGTGGGTTGAAATTAAAGGCTGGATTGACGTAAGGAAAGAGGCAAGCAATTTGAAGGAGGAGTCGTTTAAGGTCACAAGGCCACGTGCCTTCAAAAGTAAACGGGTCCTCAATCATGCTCATGCACACCCTGTCACCCTTACCATATCTTAATTGCCCCGATTCTGACGTGTAATTTCGGGAACTATTGAAGGTGGTTTTTTTTTTAATTTAAATTCTTTGACATTATTAAAAAATATTTTAATTATTAAATTCAAATTTACTTATTATTTAAAATATAAATTTATGAATTATTTTATCTTTTTTTTTTAATTTGTGAATGTTAGAGCTGCCCTATTTTTTTTTCACTTGCATCTCTTCAAAAATTTCATATAAAAATTCAGTGGCGAGAGGTTCTTGATTTTCTAGCTGATTGCATAAATGAAAATATACGAGTTAGCAAATCTGACCTAAGAATAAAATTGATAAAGTTAGATTTTTAAATTTTTTTAAAAAAAATTTATTATCTATTAAGTTTTAAATCTAAAAAAAAATTATTATTTATTTTAAATTTTTATAAATTTAAAAAAATATTAGATTAAAAAAATTTATTATCTATTAAGTTTTAAATCTAAAAAAAATTATTATTTATTTTAAATTTTTATAAATTTAAAAAAATATTAGACCGGCCCTACGAGCCAGCCCACCGCTGGAAAAATCCTGGCCAGTTCACGAAGAAAATGGAACTTAAAGACAAATAACTCACCGTCCTTAGATAACTGTGGCAAGCAAGTGTTGACAATTAAAATTGACTTTTATGAAGATTCATAAAATTAAGGCCTACAATAAGGCCCGTGTTAGACAAATACACTTCTGACCCTAATACTAGTAGAGGCATGGTGATTTGGACAGGATGCAAAGGAACTCAAATCCATCTTCCCTTGCAGTCCATGTCAAGGAAAAGTACTTGTCACCACCCACTTGTTTTCATAGGTAATTTTGGATTTATTTGGTTTGTTTGTTTTTTATTTTAAATTAAAACAAAAAAATATAATTAAAAATACATTTTGATAAATTTTAAAATAAAATATTTTTTAAAACAAGATAAAAACAAAAAAAATTTAAAAATATTTTCAATGTTTCTAAAATATGATCGATAATATTTTTATAATTTTAAAAGAGAGTATATCATACAAATTTTAAAAAATAAAATAACTCATAATTATATATCAAACTCAAAAATAAGTAAAATTTATAATCATTTATGCTATTTTGATTTGAAAATAAATATAAACAAAATTTTAACTTGATAAAACAAATTTATTTTCTAAACAATAAAATTTTCCAAATGAAAATAGATTTTTAGAAATGAAAATTAAGAGGTTTTAAAAACTAAGCACTATTATGAAATAACTTAAAAGTAGAGATAGAGAAGTAAGAGAGAAACAAGAGAGTGAATTGTTCTTTCCATTCATGTATGAGGGGGTATTTATACAAGTAGGTGATAAAGTCTTAGTAGTGATATACAGCTGTAAGATAACTCTCTAGTGATAATTATTCTCTTAGATAATTACTAGAAATAATATCTTATCAGATAAGATAACCGAAAGATCGGGATGATGGATATCCACACAAGATATTCATAACACTCCCACTTAGATGTTTATTCTTTAAGAATGTGCCTCGTTAAAATCTTACTAGGAAAAACCCTGTGGGATAAAAACCGAGTGAAGGAAAAAGAGTACATCATTCTTTTAAGACGTTATCGAATAAATATCATTTGATATTCTTAAGTCTTCGAACTCCAATATTATATACCAGCTTCTCAAATGTTGGAGTATGAAGTGCCTTAGTAAACAAATATGCCAGATTATCACTTGAACGAATTTGCTGAATATCCACATCACCATTCTTTTGAAGATCATGAGTGAAAAAGAATTTAGGTGATATATGCTTTGTTTTATCCCCTTTAATATACCCTTCTTTTAATTGGGCAACACATGCAGCATTATCTTCGTATAAGATCGTCGGGATCATCTTTCTAGATAAGCCACAAGATTCTTGTATGTGTTGAATCACAGATCGTAGCCAAACATATTCTTGACTTGCCTCATGTAATGCTAAAATTTCTGCACGGTTAGCTGATGTGGCAGAGATAGTTTGTTTCATAGATTGCCATGAAATTGCGGTATCCCCGTATGTAAACAAATAGCCTGTTTGCGATCATCCATTATGAGTGTCGGATAAATATCCTGCATCCGCATAACCAATCAACTCAAACTCGGGTACATTTGAATAAAATAGGCCCATATCCATTGTTCCTTTAAGATAATGGAGCATATGCTTAACTCCATTCCAATACTTTCGTGTAGGTGAAGAACTATATCTTGCTAATAGATTAACAGCAAATGATATATCAGGTCGAGTATGACTAGCAAGATACATTAATGCCCCGATTGTACTAAGATATGGTACTTCAAGACCAAGTAGTTCCTTATCTTTTTCACGAGGTCTGAAAGGATCTTTATTCACATCTTATGACCTCACAACCATTGGAGTACATAATGGATGTGATTTATCCATATAGAATCGTTTTAACACCTTTGTCACATAATTTTCTTGATACACAAGGATGCTATTATTTAAATATTCAATTTGTAATCCAAGATAAAATTTAGTTCTTCCAAGATCCTTCATTTCAAATTCTTTCTTTAAGCAATTAACAGTTTTTTGGAGCTTTTCAGGAGTTCCAATAATATTTAAATCATCAACATAAACTGCAATTATGACAAAATCATTTTCAGATCTTTTTATAAAGATACATGGACAAATTTGGTCATTTTTATACCCTTCTTGCAACAGGTATTCACTAAGGCAATTATACCACATACGCCCAGATTGTTTTAAGCCATAAAGTGATTTATTTAATTTGATTGAGTAGTCCACTTGAGAATTGGAATTGTATGCTTCAAGCAACTTAAATCCTTCCGGGAGTTTCATATAGATATCATTATCAAGTGAGCCATACAAATAGGCTGTAACAACATCCATTATACGCAAATCGAACTTTTCATGTATTGCCAGACTAATTAAATATCAAAAAGTAGTTGCATCCACCACAAGTGAGTATGTTTCCTCAAAATCAATTCCGGGTCTTTGTGAAAACCTTAGGCAACAAGTCTTGCCTTATATCTTACAATTTCATTATTTTCATTTTATTTTCGTACAAAGATCCATTTGCATCCAACTGGTTTTACATCTTCAGGTGTACGAACTACAGGTCCAAAAAATTTTCGTTTTTCAAGCGATTTTAATTATGTTTTAGTTGCGTCTTTCCATTTTGGCCAATCATTTATTTTCCTGCATTCCTGAACAGACTTTAGTTCATGATCCTCATTATCGTTTAAAACATTGCGCACTATATTATATGCAAAATTATTGTCAACGTTGACCTTTTGTCGGTTCTATCGTATTCTATTCATAATATAATTAATTGAGATCTTTTCATTTTCACAAATTTCAGGTACCTGAGTTTCTTCAGGAACTAAAACATTAATTATGTCTTGAAACTTTTCTAGAGTTGTTAAATCCTCGATTTGACCATCTTGATTCTTAGCTCCTTTTCTTTTTCGAGGATTTTTATCTTTGGAACCAACGGGCCTACCACGTTTCATGCAGGCCTCAGGCTTATTTGTAATGATGGATTGTCCAACAGGAACATCAATTTTAACTGGAGCATTAGGAGCTGTTATATGTGATTTAGTAATTCTTTTTGAGTCAGTAAATGCGTCTGCCAATTAATTGGCTAAATTTTGCAAATGAATTATCTTTTGGACTTCGAGTTCACATTATTTTGTATGAGGATCAAGATGAGTTAGTGATAATTCATGCCAACTAATTTTCCTTTTCAGCTGCTTATTTTCTCCCCCTAATGTAGGAAAAACTGATTCATCAAAATGACAATCAGCAAACCGAGCTGTGAATAGATCTCCTGTTAATGGTTCAAGATACTTTATTATAGAAGGAGATTCATATCTAACATATATTCTCAACCTTCTTTGAGGACCCATCTTAGTGCGTTGTGGTGGGGCAATAGGGACATATACCGCACATCTAAAAATTCTTAGATGGGAAATATTTGGTTCCTGACCAAAAACCATTTATAATAGGGAGTGTTCATAATAATTTGTTGGCCTTATGCGAATTAATGATGCAGCATGCAAGATTGCATGTCCCTAATTAGATATTGAGAGTTTTGACTTCATAAGTAATGGTCTTGCAATTAACTTCAGACGTTTAATAAATGATTCTGCAAGACCATTTTGTGTATGAACATGTGCTACAGGATGTTCAACATCAATCCCAATAGACATACAATACTCATTGAATGTTTAGGAAGTAAATTCACCAGCATTATCAAGGCGTATTTTCTTAATTGAAAAATTAGAAAAATGTGCTCGTAATCTAATCAATTACGCAAGTAATCTCGCAAATGCTAGGTTACAAGATGATAACAAACACACATGTGACCATTTAGTTGATGCATCAATTAAAACCATAAAATACCTAAATGGTCCATAGGGTGGGTGTATTGGTCCACAAATATCGTCTTGTATTCTTTCTAAAAATGTGAGAGATTCACCTATAACTTTGACTGGTGATGGTCGAATAATCAATTTTCCTTGGGAGCAAGCGGAACATGAGAAATTACTCGATTGAAGAATTTGCTGGCTCTTCAATGAATGTCCACTTGAATGTTTAATTATTTTTTGCATCATCATTGATCCGGGATGGCCTAACCGGTCATGCCAAATAACAAAGTTATTATGATTTGTAAACTTCTGGTTTGCAATAGCATATATTTCAATTGTATTTATATATGTATAGTACAATCCAAAAGAAAATGTAGGTAACTTTTCCAATATGCATTTGTTACCTAAGATTGTACGTGTAATATGAAGATATTCAATATTTCCTTCATTTGTTGTTTCAATGTGGTATCCATTTCGGCGGATATCTTTAAAACTTAGTAAGTTTCTAAGGGACTTGGAGGAGTATAAAGCTCTGTCAATATGTAGTTTTGTTCCTCCAAGTAACATTATACTAGCTCTTCCAAAACCTTCAATTAACTTTGTACTACCAGATTTAGTACTAACATTAGCTCATTGCATTACTAATTGAGAAAAATACTTTTTATCTTTGAAAATTGTGTGAGTTGTGCCACTATCAACGAGACATATCTCTTTATTAGTGATGTTGGTATAAATAGAGGAAACATTCATTCTTGATTGAAAAATAAAATAAGAATAGTCAATATGAGGAAATAGTACATAAAATAAAATAACAACTTTAAAGAATGAATTGTATTGAAAAAAAAAAGGAAACCCTAAAATTTAATGTCATAGAAATTATACGAATAACTTATTTTTAAACACTACCATCACCAATTAAATGATCAATTTTTTCATCAGGATGAGCAAAGAAATCTGTAACATCTAAATGAGTTGCGTCAATATAGTCATCATTGAGACTATCTTCCCCAAATAAATTGGTCTCTATCTTTTTCTCTTTAATAGATTTTTGGTAAAGATCAACAAGATGCCTTGGTGTACGACAGATACGTAACCAATGTCCTTTGCCACCACAGCAATAGCATGTATTTTCAACATGTTTACTATTTTGTAGACCTTTCTCCTTTTCATTTTTGGCCTTATTATTTTGCCACTTCTGGTGGGAAGCTATATTCTTGGAATAACCACCATGGCCACGTCCACGACTACGGACAAAGCCACGACCACGACCACGACTTCGACCTTAAAACTTTTCATAGTGGTCATATGTTGCTACATTCACTTCAGGGAATGGAGTAGTACCAGTTGGACGGGACTCATGATTTTTCATGAGAAGTTCATTATTTTGTTTAGCCACAAGAAGGTAAGAAATCAACTCAGAATATTTCTTGAATCCTTTTTCACGATATTGTTGTTGCAAGAGCACATTGGATGCATGAAAAGTGGAGAATTTTTTTCTAACATATCATCATTAGTGATTTTTTTCTCCACATAACTTTAATTGAGAACTTATTCTAAATAGTGCAGAATTATATTCGCTTACAGTTTTAAAATCTTGTAAGCGAAGATGCATCCAATCATATCGGGCTTTTGGAAGTATCACAGTTTTCTGGTGGTCATACCTTTCTTTTAAAGAACTACAAAGAATAAGTGGGTCTTTTACAGTAAGATACTCATTTTTCAATCCTTCATGCAAGTGGTGGCGAAGAAAGATCATGGCTCTAGCCTTATCTTGGTTAGATGCTTTATTTCCTTCTTTGATAATCTCTCCAAGGCCATTTGTATCGAAATGAATTTCAGCATCTAACACCCAAGATAGGTAATTTCTTCCAGTAATGTCAAGTGCTATGAATTTGAGTTTTGCAAGGTTCGAAATTTTAAAACTATCATGAAATATAATACTAGTCAATAAACATTCATAAATAAAGTGAATCATTTCAAATAAAATATATGATAATAAAAACATGTAAATTTATGATAGGCTTTTGCTAATAAAAACATATAAAAACATGTAAATATTTGCTACACTTAAACCATTGTCCTTTAGGGACAAATTTGAGGCAACTGAAATTGTTGCAATCCTTCAGGGACATATAGTTGCAGTCTTTCAGGGACATATAATTGCACATAAATTGGTGCAGTCCTTTAGAGACATATAATTGCACATAAATTAGTGCAGTCCTTCAGAGACATATAATTTAGTACAGTCCTTTAGAAACATATAGGTGCAGTCCTTCAGGGACATATAATTGCACATAAATTAGTGCAGTCCTTCAGGGACATATAATTGCACATAAATTAGTGTAGTCCTTCAGGGACATATAATTGTACATAAATTGGTGCAGTCCTTCAGGGACATATAGTTTGAAGCAGGAGGAAGAGAAATTTAAATAATAATAAAATTGTATATAAATTTATGTGATCCTTCAAGTATAAAATAAATCAATAGCAATATAATTGTACTTACAGATTACTAACCTTGAAACAGAAGGTAGAGCGCCATGCTAATAACATGTTATGAAATAACTTAAAAGTATAGAGAGAAAAGTAAGAGAGAAACAAGAGAGTGAATTGTTCTTTCTATTCATGTATGATGGGGTATTTATACAAGTAGGTGAGAGAGTCTTAGTAGTGATATACAGCTGTAGGATAACTCTCTAGTGATAATTATCCTCTTAGATAATTACTAGAAATAATATCTTATCAGATAAGATAACCGAAAGATCGGGATGATGGACATCCACACAAGATATTCATAACAAGTACAATCTTAATATTTTTATCCACAAAAAAAGCAACATCAATAAAATGAAGATATATATGATATATTAGTGATAATGAGTGAGAGTAAGCATATAGTATAAAGAAAAAACAATCAAATTGAGAACCCTTTATTGAGGATATACGCTTGAATAAATACATAGTCTACCCCGAGAATTCTTGTAGTTTTTTTTGGTACAAAGGAGAGAACAAAACTAAGCTCTTAAGAAAATAGTAGAACTGCACTATCTAGCAGCAGCTGTAAACGAAGGTCAACAGGGGTTGAACAATGACGCTAGGTAAACTCAAGCTTGTAGCACCAACCTTGGCAAGGAGGTGAGCTGATGGATCACCTGATAATCTTGATCTAGCCCCTGAAGTATAAGATATCAAGAGAGACAAAGCCCATAAGATGGGGAGAAATTAGTGCAATGCTACCAATGAAAAATATAGATTTAACTTTTCATGACTTTGTTTAAGCTAGTTTAAGGTAGGGTACATATAACTTGTTCGATATAAAGTTTCATGCCTTTGTTTAAGCTATGTTTGTGTTCTCATGGCATACTGCTGTCTTAGCTGTTGGATAAATAATTGTTCTTGTATCCTAACTTGCACCGACCATGATGAGCCTTTTACCTCAAATTACCTTGATCCAAAAAAATGGGGTATCAATTATGTCCCTTCTTGTTAATGAAAATATTGAGCATTTTAGGAAAAAATGATTCATGAATATGAAGTCTAATTAATTACATGTATACTGAGCATTCACGCGTATAATAGATATACATAGATTTGGGACTAAATGCACTACTGGAAAGGCAAAAAATTACGACAGTGACTTAACGACAGTCAACAAAAATCGTCTCAAAAACCAAGAATAAAAACGGTTTTGGAAACGTCACTATTCTAAGAATATTAACAATGGTTATTTGATAATTTTCGTTAAATAATGACAGTTTTAGTAAAACGTAGTGCATAAGTGACTGATGACGGGAGTTAGCAAAGTAATATAACAGTTTTACCTAAAACTATCATGATTTAACAATAGTTAACTATAAACCATCATGATTTAACAATGGTTAAATGATAACTATAATATAGAAGTGGTCGTTTATGGAAATCAGTTAGGGTTGACGACGGTTTGCCATAAACATCGTTGATTAATGATGGTTTTAAGAAAATTGTCACAATAAATTGGCAGTTCTTTGGGGTTTAGGAATTAAAACGACGATTGTTGGTAACCATCGTTAGAACATGCATCTTTTGTACAATGGTTTATGATAAAACAATCGTTAAGTGCTTTATGTATTTTGTCCCCCCTCTTTTTTAGCTTGCATTGATTTGTTTCTTTTTTCCTATTTGCAAAAAAATCTTTTTTTTCTTACTTTCATATTGCACTCGTTGACTTATATTTGTAGTTCGTAGCCTTTTGTTTTTGCTGAAGGTATATATTATAATATTTTCACTTTTGTTAGTTAATATTTTTTGTATTGTACTTGTGTGAATGGATATATGAGTTGGATGAGAACATATAGCTACAAATGGTTGATAATAGATATTGTATATGTTGAATATTTAGTTTTAAAATTGTATATTTTTTAGTATGATGTATTGCTCCAAACATAATTTTTTATTATATTATTTTGCAATGCATATATGTACGTAGTGCTTACGTTACACTATTTAATTATATTATATGTGTTGTTGAATATATTACATTTTTATAGTAAAATTAGAAGCAAAAAATATTTAATATTCTTAATTATTATAATAAAATTACAAATAAAGAATTGGGAACATATAATTATTAGTATAAAAGAATAAAAAGGACCTAATTCTGGGATAAGAGTTCTTTAGTGTAGTTCTCATATAGTTAATATGATTATTTAGAAGAAAATACATAATTATTAAATTAAATAATGAACATCAAAAATTAATAGAGGGAACGGAGTAAATTACGTGTGGAGCATAAAATGAAATTCAATTAAATAAATAGTTAATATTCACAATTATTATTAAAACAAATTAAAATAGAGAAATAAGAACATATAATTATTAGTGGAAAAAAAAGTAAAGAAAATTTGAGACAAAAGTTATTTCATTTAGTTCTCATAAAGTTAAAATAAATTTAGAAGAAACTAAATAATCATTATATTAGTTAATATACATAAAATATTAATAGAGGAAGTAGAGTGGAATAAATGATATGTATTAAATTAAGGAATTTTATATAAGGATGGAAGGAATAAAATAATTATTTAATTATTTAGGTAAATTTAAGTAATTTTGAGATCATAAAGGGGTAGTATATATGTAATATACATTGAGAATATATAAAAATCATAAAAAAAATGAGAAAAATTGGTACGTGACAACAAAACCGTCAATTATAACTTGTTAAATTTCAATAAAAAATAAAAAAATAATTATTAATTCTGTAAGTAAATTTAGTACTTTTGATTTAATAATTTATATTGTGCAATATACATTGAGAATGTATATAAATCATAAATGACAGAGAAAAATAGACACAGGACAACAAAACCATCACTAATAACTTGTTAAATTGAAATAAAAAATAAAAAAAATTGACATATTTTTATTTAGATTGAATTGAACGTAATTAATTTAATGCAATTAAGAAAGTTAGATAGTCGTAATTATTTGTTGAGAAATTATAAGAGGTTAGCTTATAAATGAAAAAAAATGTGTGTTAGTGAACTGTAAATTACAAATACAAATATCACAAATTATGGACATATTAAATATAAAAAAAATTAATGAAACATTTTTTGATATATTAGTTAATTCTCGGAGAATAGTTAGAAGATAAATTAGTTAGTTCATTAGCACATTAATTAGTAAACACAATATTTAATGTTTTAACTTTATAATTATTTCAAACATGGATAAGTCTTGGATTCATAAACCTCGACACACTTGTGAATATTTGGATAGTCTAGAGGTTTTTTTTAGCTTTGCAATTGCTAACTTGAGTGTGAAAGACAAAATAACATGCCCATGTCCTAAGTGTAGATTTAAAAAATGGTAAGCTACAGAGATTATGTATCAACACTTGATCGTTAAACCTTTCCTACAAGAATACGATTTCTAGAGTATGCACAAAGAAAAGTCAACAAAAGAACCTGATGCAAGACATTATATAATACCACAGGACATCTGGAACCCATTATTTGGGATTACTCTGTGCAGGACATAGTCCATGATGCATTCAGAATTCATCATGAAAATGAAAGTATTGATTCTATGGAGATGCTAGTTCCACCGTCAAGAAAAATGATGAATGACAGTGTGAAATATTTTTGTGAGGTACTTAAGGATATTCAACAACAACTATACGAAGAGTGCGAGAAATACTCCAAATTATCTTTTCTAGTGAATTTGTATTACATCAAGTGTTTGTGTGGGATAAGCGAGAAGGCCATGTCGATGATACTAGAGTTATTGGTCGATGTCTTCCCAAATGCAAAGATGCTACCTTCATTTTACGAGGTTAAAAAACTATTAATAAGTTGGGGCTAAATTACAAAAAAAAAACCTATGCATATTTGAATGATTATATGTTATATTAGGGAAGGATGAAAATAGATACGCTTGTAATAAGTGCAACGCACCTAGGTGGAAACCGAAAAAGAAAGGTGAGACGCAAAAGAAAGTACTTAATAAAATCTTTAGACACTTTTCACTTAAGCCACAGTTGTAAAAGTTATTCATGTCTTCTAAGACTGTTGAATATATAAGATGACATTCCACCAACAAAAATAGTGAAGGCATGATGAGGCATCCGAGACACTTAACTTTCCAAAATCCTTAATTTGCGTTTAAAGGGCTCAAAATTGGGTTAGAAGAAAATTTGTTTGCTGTTGCATTCCAATCTGACCTTACTCTAATATTTTGACTATAACTTACACAATATATATCAAATACATATGTTCCATACTATTATGAAAATCTGGCAAATTTTACTACAACTTTTCTTTTCACATAGGCAACAAATTCGATGTACTTCACCATGTAATTTTAAGATTACGTTTGGTACACATAATATAATACAACTTGTCAACTTTAATGCAACTTGCTACCCACTATTTTTGAAACTTACCATCCTAATTGTATCTATAAATAGAGGGGTCTCGTGAGCTAAAGGGGGAGTCTAAGATAGACTTGAAAGTGCTTAACTTTGAAAGCTTGGTTTTGGGTTCTTAGCTTTTGTAATGTTCTTCTTTCTTTAGATACTTTGTATTCCTTTTATAATATCAATATGTTTAATCATCTTCAAATCTTCCTTCTTACTTTGATTATAGAAAAATAATATCTTAATGATAAGGTGAAATGATGAAACTCTTGATAATAAAATAATGGTTTATTTAACTCTTAATTAAGAATTCAATATTTATATTTGATGTTGTATTTATATTCTTGTTTTCTTTTCTTATGTTATTTCTTAATGGCTGATTTTGCCACCTATCACTTGTTATTTTTAATGGCTGACTTTAGCGCCTATTTTATGTGATTATTGTTTATGATTGACTTTACCACCTATCTTGTCACACCTCTACTTTTATGGGTATGTGAAACATATACTTTATAGGCAGATCTTTACTATAATACATATAATACAAGCGTTTATTATAAAAACATATACAAATAGGTTTTCTCATGTAAACACAATATACAGACTAAGTTTATTAATACCAGAGTAACAACAAAAGAAAGGATCCTGTCTATGACGTTCAAAACATACTCTAGAGTACAAGTACATTATAAATCAAAATCTACGAGCCCTAGAAACAAAGTAGGCTCACCCAAAGAATATGACATCTAGCTAATCACCTATCTGAAGAATTAGACTCTGTATCTGTATCTAAAAAAATATAAATATCATATAGGGAGTTTAATAACTCAGTGAGCAGATAATACCTCCTATGAACTCTTAGGTTAACATATGGATGTACTCATACTTTAAAATAGTCGCATAGAAAATATAATTTAGAAGTACATCCATATAGGACCCGCATTTCAAATATTCTCAAAACAGAGGATATTCATATATCCAAAATCATATACTATACTGTATGATCATAAAACAAATGTTGTTATGCATAAAAAAATCTCACATAAAAATATTAGGAGGATCCCATATCAGAACCATCATATCAGAGTTCATACTCTTCCGTACTTTGATGGTGTAGGATTTGCCTAAACTCAACATCTTAATTAAGATTTGTCTTATCACCATTCAAGAGGACATACGAAGGGACTCTAATATGGGCATTTCCCAAGCACACAGTAAGGGATGATAAATTACATATTATATAGTTGGCATTTTGCCCAGATAGGAGGCATCTCGCTCTCCTTCACATATCATATCCCGTGTGTTGACCGTCACACGAGGTTAACACCACCCCTGCTAGCTGAGGTGTCAAGGTGCACCAGGGCTAATATCACCTGATGTTAGCAAATAGTGTTTTCAATAGAATTCCTCCACAAAAATTATATTTGCACATATGTCATATCGTTCAAAACAGAGGTTTCAGTATAATACGAAATTTTCAGTCTGAGTATAATTACTCTGTCAGAAACTTCTCAATCAAGGTTATCACATATATATGCCTTTTTTTCAAGACAATCTTATAGCTTTACATATCAATGTCACGTGCACAATATATTTCCTTTACCATATGATGAGAAATACATTTAAAATCACATATTCAATGAGTTCGAAAATCTATTTTCAAAACCATACTCTTCTTGAACTATATTAAGATTGTAAAAAAAATCAAGTAATTTAATATATTTCAGAGACATATAAAAGTATAAATAACTTGTGAACAGAATCAATTATACATTTAAAGTTTAAGAAGAGTATAAGGTAAGTCATAGAAAGAATTATATACTCATAGGATAAAGTTCTAGATTGGACAGTCCTATAATGTACTTTTTCAATTTAAATTTGACCAAATAGACTTCAAAATCGAGTTCAGAGTGTCTAAAAACCTAAGAAATGACTCCAGAATTGCGAAATTTGACATCCAAAATCTTGGTAAACACTGGCCAACTTTATGGGGTACTATTCTCAATTTGAATTACCATTCACCACCAGAATCACTATTTATGTCAGCTAGATTTACTGTTTACGACGCATAAAAAGTTGTCAGATGGCTGAAAAATTTCACATCCTAAGGTTTATCTATCTCCTGAATCTATCTATGGTGTCAGATGTTCAATTTGAGGTCTCTAAATAAAAGTTGTAGAACTTACCTTTTTCTAAAATTTTATACTTCTGATATACGACGATTTTGTGGTCAATTTGAAAAATTATTTGTCCAATATCATAGTACTCCTCTTCCTGAATCCAGTGGTACCCTTAGTTTTGAGATCGGAGATTTGAAGGTACTCTAGATCTGGAGAGAGAAAATGGAGGAGAAATAGGTACTATTCACGTACCTTGTTACGAAAAGATTTTTTTCTTTTTCTTTTTTATATTGATGGAGGGACCATTATGCAAAAAAACCAATTTTTTAGGGAGGTCCTTATAAATTTCATTATTTAAATTTTGACTCATAAACTTTTAGGAAATTACAATTTGACTTCAAAAATATTAATAAGTTTTCATTTTCATCCGTAAAACCTTTCAATTATATCCTTACTCCTTTATTTCTTTTAATAATTCATGTATAAATGAAAGTTATGAAATCTTAAGGTTGTTACATTCTTCCCCACTTACGAAATTCGGTCACCGAATTTTAAACCATCCTATCACAAGTAAGAATTGAAGCCAAGGTATAAATTACAGTTATTAACCTCACTACTCAAGTTATTGGGGATATCTCTTTTATATATCATCTTTAATCTCTAAGAAGTCTCTTCACTTGAGTAATTTTGCCATATAACCTTAACCATAGGGATTTCCTTCAAACATAGATTCTTCACTTATCGGTTAACAATAGACATCAGGTTTTTTTTCCTTCATAATTAAGTCAAATTCTTGTCAAATTGAATTTCTTGAAATCTGATAACATGAGAAGAATCTAATAAGTACTTCTTTAGCATTGATGCAAGAAAGAATGTATCAACATCACTTAATCCTGATGGCAAGACTAGGCGATATACTATTATACATACTTTGTTTAAGATTTCAAAAGAGCCTATATACTAAAACTTAACTTTTTTTCTTCTTTTCAAACCTCATTACCTCTTTCGTGGGTGAGTTCTTCAAGAATATTTGGTCACAAACTAATAATTTTTAGTGCTCAACATTCATGGTCTTTATAGATTTTTGACATGTATTGAGTTGCTTGTATTATTTTACTAATCAATTTCATTTTATCAATGACATCTTACAATAAGTCTGACCCCACTGAATCATTTAATAGAAAATTTGTAACATATCTTATATAAGGCTTTAATTCATCCAATATCACTTTATTATAGGATAATTCTACTAAGATATCTCCCACCAAACTCGAAGACATATGCTTAAAGCATGCTCTCTAAACTAACATAATCAATTTAGGTTAGTCATATTCTATCTATTGTATGTTATTCCAAATTAGATTTCAAAAGTTTAACTTTACTCAACTCACTTATTTATTAGGAGACCTACGTTGTTCATCTAAAACCTTAAATTGTGTCATTTATATATTGACCTGATTATTACTGATATGGGCAAGTTCAACTAACGACAAATAACTTCTCTCAACTTTCACTAAAATTATATAAAGATATCTGAAGCATAATTTCTAATGCATAAACACGTCATTTAGATTTACTATCAACTATAATATAATTTAACTAAGATTTTAAAGGTTTCTGAATAGCTTTCCTAAAATAATATATTCAATTTTTTTACTTGCTGACATACCAAACAACGAAAAATATTTCACTTGTATCTTCTTTTTACCATGATACTAATACAATTCTCTCATATCTTACAGCGCGTTTGATTCCCCGGAATGGAATGGAAAGTAGCATAGAATTAATCATTCCATTGTTTGCTTTGATGAAAAAGGGATGCTAGCCCAAAACTTGTGGAATCCAATATTCCACTATAAATCAAGGTTAATTTTATATTTTTTATTAAAAAAATTAATTTAATTATTAGAAAAAGTAATTTGATTATATTTTGTTAAAATTTATTTGTAGGAATTTTTTTAAAGGAAATCTATTTTTTTATTTTTTATTAAAAAAATTAATTTAATTATTTTATATTAAGATTAATTTAATCATTTTATTTATTCTATCTTTTTATTATTTTAATTTATCTATTAATCAAATAATGAAATATCACATTACCTAATTTTTTCCAATGCATACCAAACAAGGTAATGACATTCAATTCTCTTTTCCATTCTCTCTTCCTTTCTTCTTTCCATTCCACTGAAATTTATTCCACCCAACCAAACAGGCACTTAGTATATCCTTATTGCCTTGGGTTATCATATTCACAATCCATGGCTTCTTCTAAAATCTCATTTCTCAACAATTATTCACACATAGATTTCTAATCTCAACATAATTTACATCCTAAATACTAGACTCAACTTAGCATGGTATAAAATCTTAACACAAATACCTTGATCGCTTTACATTATTTTCGGACATGGTTCTCAAAATATTCTTCATTACTTTAACCTATTAACCATTTGTACACCATAATAATTAAGTTTCAAAGAAAAGAAATTAACTTTCCTTGTAATGAGGAAAAAGATCCTTGCATTTAATGCCAAACATTAATGAGGGAGGATGTAGTAGAACAAAGGAAAAGCATAATAGAGAATGGTGTCAAAATAGAAAGTCAAAAGTTTGAACAAAACATTGAAAGAAAATTAAAATCAGTGGCCGTAATTCTTGAAAATTTGTAAACAAAAACCTAGTTGCTATTCCGACAAAAATCGGTGGCCGCAATTTTTGAATATATGTGCCAAAATCTAATTATTGTTATTCGATGAAAAAAAATAGCACATGGAAAAGAAACATTTCTGAACTTATAAATGTTTGTAAAAAATAAAGAGTACGTAGTTAACTAGTAGGATGCAATTGGTTACTTTAAAATAGATGTAATCAATCAATTATAAAATAAACCAGTCCAAATTAAAAATTTCCAAAATAGCTAGTCGACTTAATAATACTGATAGTCGACTGGCAATTATATTGAAAAACAAGATAAATCATTTGATTGTCCCTCTTCAATATTTAATTGGTTTGCATTTTCACTCTCTTTTTTTTTTTCAATGACACTTATCACTTACAACTTTTCCTACAAGAATCAAGACATCAATACTTCATCAAGAACAATAAGGAAAAAGAAAATTTTTGTTGATATCTTAACCTTATTCTCTTTATGTGCTTAAAATGAGCCACAATCACCATTACTGTATGTATGAGTGCTGTTATTTTTGAATTTTTTACTCTCAATTTAGCTGATATTTACCGGCCACTCACATAGTTGTAATTATACCTGGTCTATTCGCGTAGCTATTATAAGTATACCCTTATCTGAATTCTACAAAATGCACACATTAGTATTTTTACTTTCATACACAAAGTTAGGGTGAGTGCAGTTATGGAGGAAACTACATTCCATCAGTTTCAAAATATTTGTATATTTTGTGGTTCCAATTCTAGAAAAGATGGAGAGTATGTGAAAGCAGCACAAAATCTGGGTACGGTGCTAGCCAGGAGAAAAATTCATTTAGTCTATGGTAGAGGTAACCATGGGTTAATGGGGTGTGTGTCGACAGTTGCACATATAGGAGGATGTCAAGTTTTAGGTATTATTTCTACAACTCTAGTTGCATCCAACATCATACGGAAGACAATTGGGAAAGAATTTAGGGTAGTTTCCATGTATGAGCATATGGCTAGAATGAAGAGCAATACTGATGCCTTCATTGCTTTACCAGGTGGTTTTGGTACTTTAAAGGAGATTTTCCAAATAGTCTCTTGGGCACAATTGAATATGTATCACAAACCGATAGGTTTGTTAAATGTTAATAACTTCTTTGATGGTTTGTTGTCTTTTCTTAATCAAACTGTGGAACAAAGGTTTATTTCACACTCAGCACAACGAATTCTCATCTCGGCTTCCAATGCTGATGAGTTGATTGATGTTTTACAAGCGTTTGTTCATGTACCTGATCCAAATACAGCTCAAATAGATTAGACGGCAGACAATCGCAAAGAGCACAAATTGGACTTGGATCTTCATCTGTTACTATAGTAGGATATGGCCATTATTGTACTCTTCTATTTTCTTAGGATCTACTTGAATACTATCTTTGTTAACTACATGCCTTAAGAAAGTAACACAAGTAAGTCAGAATTCACATTTTGAATGCTTAGCATATAGCTGATGTTCCCTTTGAGTTTGTAAAATTATCCGCAAATATTGGTTATGATACTTTGAACTTGGAATATACTAATATATCATCAATAAATACAATAATAAGTTGGTCCAAGAATGACTTAAGTACTCTATTCATAAAATCCATAAATACAGCTGGGACATTTGCCAAACCAAATGATATCACTAAAAACTCATAGTGCTTATACCGAGTCCTGAAAGTTATTTTTGAAATGTCTTCATTCTTTATCTTAATTGATGATACTTAAATTTCAAATCAATTTTTAAAAAATATTGAGCACACTATAGTTGGTCAAACAAATCATTTATACGAGATAATAGGTATTTATTACTCACCATCACTTTATTCAATTTTCTGTAATCTATGCATAACCGCAGTGGCCCATTCTTCTTTTTCACAAATAAGACTGGAGCACCTAAAAAAGAAGTACTAAGGCGTATAAATTCCAAGTCTTGTAACTAATTTTTTTTAGTTCTTTAAGTTCAGTCGATATCATTCTATATAGGGATACAGATACTAATTGGGTTATAAGAGGTAAATCAATATCAAATTATATTTCTCATTCTGGACTAATCCATGCAATTCTTCTAGAAATATATCAAAAAATTTCCTAACCACTGGAACCTAATCTACATTGGTATACTTTATACCAACATCTCTTACCACTGCCAAATATCATTGACACCATTTTTGTAATAATTTATAGACTGTTAAAGCTGAAATTAAATTACTAGGTACATACTTCCACTGATTGTTCACTACTTCTAACTTCTTTACTAACATTTTATGCTTTTGATGACATCTTTATACTATATTCGCTAGAACGCACTTCAAAACACTTAAACAAAGTCAACCAATTTTGACTTTATTCTTTAACATGATTATACAATGTCTTAACAATCAATTATGAAAAGCTTATATCTATTCAAAAAGAGATTTACATCTATTTTCAAAACAATCACTTTATTACAAACCGTTATCTTGGAGTTAACAACCTCGATCACATCATAACCCACTATCAATATTGAATTAGCCATTCATCACATTGTTTCACATAAGCAAATCAAACAACCAATTCAAACCTTCTTGACATCTAAATAAGCCATTGCCTTTGTATTCGGATGGAATATTCTTATTTTCAGCTAATTCTTTTTTTTTTGTACCCAAGAGGATTCTCTTTTTTCACTGTTCATCAAAACGAGTTCAAAATCTAAACTGGTAATCCACATTCAAGAGGCACTATCTAGGACATACGAATCGATACTTATACATTACATATCTAAGGATAAGATTCAGAAAGAAGAAAAGGATGACATCTTATAGAATTCCACAGCAGCACCGTGAGTATAAATATGTCTGCGGTTATATACCCATACTCAAAGTCTTACTACATAATTATTGCTCCGATAGTCATAGGAAAACATATTGCTCTGATACCAACTTGTCACGCCTCTATTTTTAAGGGCATGTGAAACACATACTTTATGGATAGATCTTTACTGTAATATGTATAATACAAGCATTTATTATAAAAACAGATATAGATAGGTTTTCTCATGTAAACACAATATACATACCAAGTTTATAAATATCATAGTAACAACAGAAGCAATGATTCTGTCTGTGGCGTTCAGAGTATACTCTAGAGTACAAGTACAACATAAATCAAAATCTATGAGTCCTAAAAATAAAGTAGGCTCACCCAAAGAATATAACGTCTAGCTGATCCTATTTGAAAGATCAGACTCTATATCTTTATTTGAAAAAAAATGTAAATATCGTGTAGTGAGTTTGACAATTCAGTGAGCAAATAATACCTCCTATGATCTCTTAGTTTAACATATGGATGTACTCATATTTTAAAATAGTTACATAGAAAATATAATTCAAAAGTACATTCATATGGGACCCGCATTTTAAATATTCTCAAAACAGAGGATATTCAGATATATAAAACTATATACTATATTATATGATCATTAAACAAATGTTGTTATGCATGAAAAATACTCATATGAAAATATTAGGAGGATCCTATATCAGAACCACTATATTAGAGTTCAACCCCTTCTGTACTTTGGTGGTATAGGATTTGCCTAAACTCAATATCTCAACTAAGGTTTGTCCTATCACTATTCAAGAAGACACGCGAAGGAACTCTAAATAACTTGTAAACAGAATCAATTATACATTTAAAGTTCAAGAAGAGCATAGGGTAAGTCATAGAAAGAATTATCTACTCACAATATAAGGTTCTAAGTTGGACAGCCATATAATATACTTTTTCAATCTAAATTTGACCAAATAGACATCAAAATCGAGTCTAGAGGGTCCAAAAACCTAAGAAATGACTCTAGAATCGTGAAATTTGATATCCGAGAGTTTGGTCAACTTATAGGGGGTACTATTCATCACTGAAATTACTATTCATGCTGACCGGATTTACTGCTCACGACGCACAAAAATTTGTCAGAAGTCTGAAAAATTTCATATGCTACGGTTTATCTATATTTTGAATTTATCTACGGTATCAAATGTTCAATTTGAAGTCTCTAAATAGAAGTTTCAGAACTTACGTTTTTCAAATATTTTTTGCTTCCGATTTGAAAAATTATTCGACCAATATCGTAGTACTCTTCGTCTTGAATCTAGTGGTATCCTTAGTTTTGATATCGAAAACTCGAAGGTACTCTAGATCTAGAGAAAAAAATAGAGGATAAATAGGTACTATTTGCATACTTCGTTACGAAAAGAATTTTTTTTTCTTTTTTTTTATATTGATGGAGGGACCATTATGCAAAACTTCAATTTTTCAGGAAGTTCCTTGTAAATTTTATTATTTATATTTTGACCCCTAAACTTTTAGAAAATTATAATTTGATCCCAAAAATATTAATAAGTTTTTATTTTCATCTTTAAAACATTTCAATTACATCCCTACTCTTTTATTTCTTTTAGTAATCCATATATAAATAAAAATTATAAAATCTTAGGGTTGTTACATATCTCTTGTTATGTTTCCTCTTTCTTTTACATCTTTTCATTTTTAATCTCGTAAAGTATGAATTTTGATATATTGTATAGACAATCCTTGACATAATAAATATTTGAATCAATCTTAATTTATTGTAGACAATATGACAATTGGCACAATATATGCTTAAATCCATTTTATAAGAAGGTCATAATTATTAGTAATATAATAAAAAAGAAGTAAATATGATTCATGTATAAACAAACGTAAGCTTAAATTTATATATCTTCCGATTGGAACTTCATTCAAGTAAAGATTTCAATTGAGTCATAAAAGAGTTAAATTTCTCTTTATTTGATATACCAAGTGTGAATCCTCTAACCTTAGCATGCATTTCTAATTTGAATACATTTCAATTTAATTTCAGTACATTAGTTTCTTTCAAACTTTATTTGATGTTCTTCTCACGAAATAGACATCTTGGCAACTATGTTAGAATCACATATTTTGAATCTAAATTAGAATTTCCTTTCAATTGGCAATTCTTGTAGGATTGACCTTGCATACCACTAAATCTATACTCTAATATATTTGTGCGCTTGTGAGTTTAAATTAAAGCAACAACACTTTCAATGATAATTTCAGGTAGAAAGACATCAAAAAATGATATAAATATATTTTTACAACTGCTAATTAAATAGCTAAATGACTAATGGCTTGATGGTGTTCAGCTTTATGATTTAGTCACCAATGAAATATTCAATATGCAT
This sequence comes from Gleditsia sinensis, assembly GCA_037074535.1. Taxonomy (NCBI): domain Eukaryota; kingdom Viridiplantae; phylum Streptophyta; class Magnoliopsida; order Fabales; family Fabaceae; genus Gleditsia; species Gleditsia sinensis. The sequence continues at coordinate 9,972,367 of CM073475.1, read as the reverse complement.
GCAGCTCTATTGTGGACAATTAGTTATTTCTCCAACCTTGGATGTTTATCAAGGTGGAATACTCATACTAGATTAACTTGTTCACAATCTAATTTTGACTCAACTCCTATGGGCCTCCTTCACAATCAGAAATGATTTTTTATGGGCCATCGCCATTTTCTAAATTCGAGTCATAAATTTAGACTGACTCATAACAAGTTTGATGGGAGAGAGGAAAGAAGAAACCATCTTTTTTTAGTTGATTTGCGTAGACATTTTATGACAAGTAGATGATGTTCATGTCATTTTTGGTAAAAATATGGAACCTGAAGTTCGAGAACATAGAACCCGAGGTTCCGATGGGGTTGATGTTGTGACTCAATAATGGGGTAAGAAAAGCATATTATTTTAACTTTCGTATTGGACGAATAATTTGTTACGACATAATCTTAACCTCATGTATATTGAAAAAAATGTCTTTGACAACATTCTCTATATTTTGCTCAATGATACTGGCCATTTGAAAGACCATGTAAATGCACGAAAAGACTTACAGAAGTTAGGTGTGAGGGCCAATATATAGCCAAACGATAATAGTAAATATTCTCTTACTTTATCCACTATAAAAAATTTAGGTAAAGATATCTTTCTCAGAACATTAAAGAATATATCTGTGCCAGACGGATATTCAAGTAATATCTCTAAATGCATTGGCTTAAGACACTGTAAGTTTGGGGGATTAAAAAGTCATGATTTGCATGTTCTTATGGAGCAACTATTACCTTTACCCATAAGGAAGACACTTTCTGAGCAAGTGTTTATAGTTCTAATTGAGTTGTGTTCTTTCTTTCGAGAAGTATGCAATAAAGTTTTAAATGCGAACGAACTTGACCAACTTCAGAATTGGGTTGTTATGATGTTGTGTCATCTGGAGATGTTATTTTCGGCTTCCTTCTTTACAATTATGATGCACTTAATAGTTTAACTATTTAAGGAAGACAAGATAGTAAGACCAGTCTAATATCGATGGATGTATCTCATTAAAAGGTAAAAAAACACCTAGTTATGCTTTATTTCTATTTTTTGTTTCTCAATTTCTATTAAGTTAATGTATTCTATACAAATACTTAGGTAAGCTAAAGTCTCTCATTTATAATAAAGCAAGGTCAAAAGGCTCAATAGCTTAGTCGTATGTTGCTAGGGAATTTTTAATTTTTTGTTCAATATACTTCGATGATGTAAATATGGTATTCAATCGATCTATTCGTGTGGATGATCGACCCAATGTTGGGACATTTAATAGGGATACTTTGTTCATACCAATAGGAAGACCAATTGATGAATTTGAATATTTCATTCTTTCTCCATAACAAAAATTGCAAGTGCATCGCTATGTATTCATGAATTGCAAAGAAGTTGACCTATACCTACGGTGAGTAAACTATGTTTGTTAACTACAGTAAAGTTTACTTGGTTGAGGTGTCACATTAAGTTTGTGTACACTTTTTGTTTCACAGAGAATTTAGAGACTACGTAAGGCATAGTTTAAGAAGTCAAACACAATCATTTTTCGAAATAGATAAAAAAAAGTCTATAGGGAATTTGTTTCATGATTTTCTCACCGTGTCAGTAGAAAAATTATGGTTAATTTGTATATTACATCCATCATGAGAACACTTTACATCATCATTTTTTTCATATTACAAAAGATAGTGGTGGATCTCAGTCGACTGATTTAAGATTCCTTGCACTTGGACCACTAGATAGAGCACGATGATACAGTGTATACATTATTAACATATTTAAATTCTAGACTTTAAAGCAAGACCAAAGACTGAGAACTCAAAATAATAGAATTTATGGGACTTTCAGAATAAGGAGTTATGCAAGTAGTAGTGACAATAACATGTAATTCGATGGTGTCTCGTATTATGGAAAATTATTGGACATTACTGAATTGAACTACCATGGACAATTTACAGGCACTTTATTTAAGTGTATGTAGGCCAATACAACTAATTCGAGGGGAATTACAACGGATGATTCGGGGTGACTTCTATTGATGTTTCACAGTTGATTCATATCGGTGAAAATGATGATGACGAGCCATACATTAAAACATATGAGACTCATTAGGTATACAATGTACAAGATGAGTTTGACAAAAAATGGAGTATAGTTATACATTTAAAACCCCGTGACTTGTACGACATGGGTGAGGATGATAATAATCTTTTGTATGAGAATGATCTATTATATGCTCAAAATTTAGAAATATTATTTCTAGATGGGGAAGTAAATTTATGCTTGTCATGGTATTAGTTTTATTTATTTTTCTAAATATATTTTGTTCTACTTCCAATGAATTTATGATTTTTACAAGTTTATTATAGCTAAACTGATATTATTATTATTTTGTTCTTATAGGAATTATGAGGACGAGGAGAAGTAAATTATTGTACATGGGTAAGGCAGGTGCATCCAGTTCAGACAATCATTTGCCTCGCTTTGTGATCAGTAAAGGCAAATAGCCAAGTCAGGTTGACACTGTGGAGTGTAAGGATATCCCATCCACACTCCCTATCCCAACGCTTAGGCATCGGAGGATGACCTTGACATTGACATTGATAACTTATTCGTCGACTTGGAGGAGGAGCGTCAGCCTACTCATCAAGAGCGTGCAAGATGTAAAAGGACTTGGTTAGTTGACATCCCTGGTAAGTATCATAAAACTCTTTTGTTGATAATTCTTTCCTCATGTTGAAATAACACATTAATTTTATCTGTGCCAAACGTGACAAGAAAGTGACTTCCATACAGTTAACGGTCCACGATGTCTGGGCACTTCCCTGTGGGCAAAAGGTTGTCATCCAGTTCAATTACACTCACTAATCCATCAGAGATAGCAGTGGTTTGCTCGATGTTTTTCTTGACACCATAAGAGATAACTTACAGTTCTTCCTTATCTCTTACAAAATCTATAGAAGTATTCCTGAAGATTATAATACAAATGTCTTCATAAACACTGTATAGGTACAAACACTTATTTTTATTATAGTAGGAAGATTTTGAATTTTTGTTAACATTTATTCTTTCTCTTATAGTCAAAATTTTCTATGTCGAGCCTCCACAAGAAGCTCATTTTTAGTCATTTAGATAAAAGGGGAGAGCCACATGTTACAATGTGTTTAAGCTTAAAAACAATAAGACTAAGACTAGGGAAGAGTTATGCAATGACGTCCTAACTGAAATTTCACGTGATCAGTGGGCGACTTTCACTGACTATCGCCTTGAGGAAAAGTTTAGGGTAACTATATTATCTATTCATAGATTTAAATTTTCACATAATGTGACTAACTAATCCGTTTATGCAATTGACCAGGATGTGACTGACAAGAATAAATGAAATAAAAGACGTCAAACAATGCTACATACCACTGGATCGAAGAGCCTTGCATGTAAGAAGGATGAGATGGTAAGTTTACATTTCTCATTATTCTATCTAAAGTTTAATACTATACTAAATATAATACACACTTCATTATTTGTTCAAATTTTTAAAAGGCTAAGGTTGTGGGCCCAATGACCTTAGGCTGTGTATAGACGGCATCAGAAAAAAAGGATGGCAAATCCTATATCAATGACAAAACTCGAGCAATCAACGTAAGTATTTATATTTTATTAAATTAAATTATTCTTATTTTATTTGGTTGTCCGTTAATTTTAACATGATTTATTGTTCGCTTTTCGATTTTGTAGGAAAAAATTGCCTTGATATAGTAAGAGGATTGCTCTTCCTTAGAGCTCTCAATTACTGATTCACTAACAAGAGATTAGGGAACTAAGGAACACTCAGGTCACGTTCAAGGACTTGGGTTAGGTGTTTACCTGACCCAAGTATTCGATTGTGGCTCTGTTGGGTTGAGCTTGTAACGACTCCAGTTTTTTTTTTCTTTTTTTTTTTTATATCCTTGAAGTCATTACCTTTGTCAACTTTCCATTGACATGTTCACTTCAATTAAATCATAATAATTAGTCTCTAAAATTAAAGAAGACATAATTTAGATCAAAAGGTGTGATTTGTCATTAATTAGCATTAATGCTGTAATGAGTTTGTATCAACGTCATAGTGTCATAGGTGTTACTTATAGTATGAAAAGTAAGAGAAGACCAAAACACTATGTCCAAAAACAATCAGCATCAGGGAATAGATAGTCAAAATAATACCAACATACAAAAGATCAAGCATACAAATGCATACACCATAATCATCCATGCCAGCCTTGCTTGGGGATACAAGTGGCATGGTGGCACTTTTAAGACTAAGGTCATAGAGAATATTTACATATTATCCTTACTTATCTGAATGTAACATGGAAACATAGTGAGAATTAACATTCTTAATAGGTTCAACAATAAATAATATTCATCATGTCATATTCAGCTATATAAACTAAAAAATTTAGTAGGCTATAGCAATGTACTGTATCTATACACATGAAAAATTATACAGTCATGAAAATTATGGCATGAATTACTGTTTCATAATATCATAGGCATGAATAACTATTTTATAATTTCATGGGCATGTAAAAATCACAAGTTAGTCATATATTAGCTATTAACCGATCTCATCAATTCTTTTTCTTTTTCTGTTGATAAAGGAAAAAATTGTGTGTTTAATTGCTATATTTTACCCCTTAATTCTTAGCTAACTTGTGATTATCTGTTTATTTCTATTTGGTTTTATTTTGGTTGCTCTAGATACTACTCGCTTGTATTTTCTATTTACATGTGAGCAAAAAAGTCAAAGAACAAAGGGTAAAAGCACATTTGAGGGGCCATTTAGATTAAAAGCAAGCCAAGGAAGAGACATAGAAGAAACAAGCTTAGAATGGACAAAAACAGACACTGGCAGCCTCTAACACGGTCAGGCCGTGTTCTGTGCAAAAGTTGATGCAACTCTATAGAATTTAGCCTGAAGCATGGCCAAGTCGTGTCTTGGGACACGGTTATGCTTCATGTATGTACAGCACGTGATTTCTAAGAGTTTTAATTGAGCAATGAATTTTGGGGCTTCTTCTGCGCGGGGATTGAGAATTTTGGGGCTCCTTGTGCGCGGGGATTGAGAATTTTGGGGCTCCTTGTGCGCGGGGTTCTGGAAAAAGCCTCCAGGGTACTGTACTCCGATGGCTAGCTGTAACCCGCAGGCTAAGTGTGCTAAGTGGAAATAATATGATTGTTACTCCTTTGGTCAGGCCACGTTTAAGACAAGATTTAAATAAGATTTTTTTATGTGTTTGTTACAAATATAGCATTTAAACATTATTTACAACTCAAAATTATATTATTGAGTCTTTAATGAAAAGAAAAAAATAGGTAAATTTCATACGGTTTTTGTTATGAAGGCTTTTAATACAAATATAATAAGTAGAAGACTTTGTTTAAAAGAGTCAATTATATAATGTTAAACTGTTTAAAATATTCATATATTATTTTTTTATTGTGAGCAAATATTAGTAAAACTACATTTAAAGTTTGTCTTAATAAAAATTTATAAACATGTCGTAACTTTAAGAAACTTTAACGGCCAGCGTTCTTGTTTGCTGATGATTTCTGGTGAGCAAATTTTGGGGCCAGCGTTCTTGTTTGCTAGAAACAAAACTTCGGGCGTCTTGGGTGTGGGGTTTAGGTGTCGTTGCTATGCTTGTTCGTGAGATGAATTTGCTGAGGGAATGGTTTCTGCTGAGGAAATTTTAGGGGAAGCATTGTTCGCGGGAAGGGAAAGTTTTTGGGGATTTCAGATGCCTCCAAATTACTCTGCTCTCTGCTTGCACGAAGTGGGCACTTTTCAGATTTTTCATATGCGTTTTTGACTTTCAGATGCAGTGTTAGACTTCATTTACTTTATTTTATGATTTGCTTTATTTATTTATCATTTTTTTATAACTTTTGTGTATTGCAGAAAAACTATCAGACTATTAATATATATACGTTTTTCTTTCACAAATATAAAATAAATAAATAAACTAAATCATAGATAAAGATATAAAAAACCTAGTTGAATTAGTGGGAAAGAGAGGCACTCTATTTTTAACACAACATTCACCATATTTATTCATTTTAAATTAGAATAAATTTAGTGAGTATAATTTGATATATTTTAATTAAAGAACATAAATATATTATAATTTTTATATTTTATACAACTTTATTTTTTTATTATTGGTGTTTTTTTTAATATTTTAAAAATTCTCTACTTCCTTTTTTTTTATTATTCTATTATATGGCTATTAGACATGTGAAATGGGTATGTTTTGATATTTGAAAAATATATATGTTTTTTATTTTTATTTTAAAAATTTACTTCATTAATTTAGTATTTAATTAAAAATTGACTTATGTTAAAAAACATTTTTAAATTTATTTTATTAGTAAATAATTAACTTTTTTATTTTAAAACTAAAAATACAATTTAATTTTTTTTTCAATGAATAAATACACAAATCTCTAAAAAACTCCTTAACTGTGAGAAAATAAATATTCAAAAATATTAGAAAGCATTTTGCTAATTTTCGTGGCGACCTGAGGTTATCACTGAAAACCAATTCTCAACTTTTAGTGACGATCTCATCTGGGTCGTCATTGAAAAGTGAACTTTCAGTGGCGACTCATGAAAGTCGTCACTGAAAGCGATTTTCAGTGACGACTTTTTTAGTCATCACTGAATCTCCTATTTCTTATAGTGTTAATTACTATAGTCTTTCTTTCTTTGAATTCTTTATTTGTAGCAAAAGAATTTTCTAATGGAAACACTTGGAATGGAGCAGATGTAGAGGGTCGAGGGGATGATCATGACAACGACGGCATAGATTTAGGCACTAACTAGTAGTAGGACTTCTTCGGTACAAGTAGGAATTGTTTTACAATTCTTAAACGGTGTAACTCTTAAGTAATTAATATAACAATATTTCTTAGTTTGTGTACAATTAGATTGCTTAATTTGTATGTTATGAATATTTCATTTGTACTTGTTTGATATTTGGGTATCGTGATAAACTAAATTTATTTTTTAAAGATTTGGTTTTGATTTGCTAGGGATTTGTTGTGGATTTACTAGGGATTATTGACTTTTTTTTATATTTTGCTGTGGATTAGCTAAGGATTAGTTATGGAATTGAAAAATAGTTCAGAGCTGGTTAGCAAATTAGCTAAGGATTCACTATGTAGTAACTGTAGATTTTTTTTCACTATGGAATAGTTGTAGATTTTTTTTGAAAAAAAATTAGTTGTGGATTAACTACTGAATAATTCTCAAGCTTATTAGCTAAGAAATTCTTTCATTTTTACGTAGAGAACAACTTTAAATTAACTAAAAATTAATTAGAGAATAAAAAATATTAGTTAGATATTAATGATATAATTCATAACTAATTCACAGCTAATCTGATTAGTTAGGAGTTAAGTAGGGACTAACTATGAATTATATCTGTAACTAATATGAAAAAATTTTGTAGTGAGATAAGTTATTAGAGAATAATATAGAAATAAATAGAGGTCTCATGTAGTTTATAGATAATAAAAAACTTGCTTCTCTTATTCCATGGATATATTATTTGTCATCATCCAACAATCCCAAGGCATAATATGCATTCCTAAAGTTAGGGTAAATAACACCATCTATTGTTCTAATCTCCTCATGAAAACTTGGATTCTTTACAATGTTCAACAAAATCCTCAAGTACTGTAGTTATCTACATCTTAGTGGAACATAATACAACCTACCAATTGATAATACACTTTTTCTTGAAAACCACTATTGAACATTTCATTTGTAAACAAATTTCGTAAGAAAATCTATGTAAGTTAACCCATTTTCCTTGTCATATTTTTTATTAGGTTGCCATAGCCGAAATACTAAGTGAGTCAATATGCTTAACTGACACCTATATAACAATTTACTTTATTAACAACTTTGCCATCATCATATATTCATATGACGTGCTTTAGTTTAATCTATATTTTTGATATAATCATATCAACCAAAACATATTATATTATCTAAGATGTGTAAGATATAAATAAAGCTATTAATGAACGTTCCATTTTGTAAAGTGAGTTTATGATAAAACGTGTGTGAGGTGTTTAGTCTTGAAGTTAGGTAATGTATATGGGAGTGGCATTTATATCTTCCTTTATATATATATATATATATATATATATATATATATATATATATATATATATATATATATATAATGAAATTAAATCTTTCTCTTATATTATTATATTATGTATTATAAATAAATAAATATTAATAAATTAATAAATATAATTATTATATAAAAATATCAATTCTATAATATATAATATTATAATATAGATTATATAAATTGGAGTATTAAGCAAGTGTCATTGGAGGCAGGTTTTTTTCCTCCAATAAGTACGTATTCATTCTTAAACATTAATTAGGTGTGATATAGAGATAAAAAATTTGATAATTGAAAAAAAAATTCTTAAAGTTCACTTTTTTTGTCCTTATCTTAGAAAGAATATTCAATCTTATATATAATTTATATTAGTTTACACTGTTATGCTAGGGTTACATCTTACTATATGTTTATATATTCAGACTTTTTATTTTAGTGTATCTAATGCTATATCTCCATAAATAGTTAAAACCTGGAATAAAACATAATATAATGTTGGTGAAAAATAACAGATATTTCTTGATAGGAAAGAACAGAAAATTATAAAACTTATTTGATGGCTTGAATTAATTTTTATTGTTGATATTCGGATTGCCTGCTTTCATTTCAATATGATTGGAACGGACAAATAAAAAAAAAGATAACTCATCTATTAAGCCTTCTTTCATGATTATATGGACATCTTTCAATCCGCATTAAATGATATCTTTCTCTCATTTTTTTGGTATATTTTTCTAATTATAATTAGTCTTAATTAGAAAAACTCTAATTTATAACTGTACAGCCTCCTCTATTTTTCTTAAAAAGCTGAAAATTTAATTATAATTATATTATTCTTACATATTAATTTAGAAAAATTAAATTATCATAAAAATAAAATTAACTATTATGTTTAAAAAATGTACATGTTTATTTCGTATCTAAAGCACAAAAGCCAAGCGAAATAAATTGATAGAAAGGTGCTGAATTAATGATTATTCAAAGATTTTTTTTTTAGATAAATAAAATATTATTATTCATATATTAAAACAGACACTTAAGTCAATAAATAAATAAAAAATAAAAATAAAAATATTAAATTTTACAGCTTTTAAATATAAAAATACGATTAAATTAGTACTATAATTAAAAAATATAAAGATAACACATTTTTAAAACTCTAGTCTATCAAATATTATATTTTAATATTAAAAAATATAACTATTATAATATACAATATTGAGTTTAAATGTGTAATTTTAAATTTAAATTTATAAAAAAAAGACCAGATCTATAATACTGTTTTTACGTATAAATTTTTTTAAAAAATAATTAATTTTAAAAAAAAATTGAGAGATATATTATTTTTTAATTGATACATTTTTTTTTTATTCAAAGATTACCTTCAAAATATTGTAAATGATTAGTAGTGAGAAACTGGGTTAAAGTCTGCGAGTTGGCCTGTTTAAGGCGTCTACGGAGTCGAGTTTCAGGTATTAGGCCCGTTTGAATGCAGTTTTTTTAAGCTCAGACTGTTGTCTGCAAGGCAAAGTGGGCCCGTCACAGACTTACCCCCTTTTTTTTTTTTCTTACACATACACACACCCTTGACGTGTGATTGGAAAACTAATATTTCTCATAATCTACCTATTTGCATTCTCGACCTTAGAGAAAACACTCAATGTTAGAAATAGTAGTATTGGGTACCTATCAAACATTTTGACAAGAACGGGATTTATTTATAGAATTGGAATTACTGGGAATACGATTTTATACTCAAAGTCTCAAATTAATACTTACAGTAATAATATATAATAATAAATAAACATATAATGCTAGAAATAGGAGTGTTGGGATTTGATACTCAAACTCATATTTCCCATGAACAGCGATTGACAAGAATTAAAAAGAAATTCCCACCTAGCTTTTTCTCGCTCCCTATGAAAATGAAGCAATCAAACTTCATATGCACAAGGTTTTTGTAGGGCCTAAATTTCTATAATGTGTAGTTGTTCCGGTTTTTATAATTCAACCTCTTGTTCCTGAAGATTTCTTTTTGCATCTTAAGAGTATGTTGTTCAGTTTTTATATTTTGATTTCGGTCAAGTTACATGAATTTGAGATGGGAAGTTTTAGTGAGAAATTATATGTACAGATTATTATCGATTTTGAAGAACTTACCAGTCTAAGCGGTGGCCAATAATTTATCAAATACAAACCAATCTAAATTCATATAAGTTTAGATAAAAATAGATTATAAAAGTGATTAAATATTTTGTTAATATATTATATGAATAAAAATGATTTATTATTTCTATTTTATATATTGTTAAATTTAAAAATAAAAAAATTATAGACTTACTGACTAATTTATTTAGTTTATGAACTTATCGGTTTGATATTAAGTTTTAAAATTTGAGCTTGTAAAAAAAATGAATTGATCTAAATCAAACTATTTAACACTAACCTGTGGTGATTTGGACTAACCCCTTTTTTCAGTGCTATAAATGATGATGAACAATGCCAAGAAGAATGATCCATTCAAAGACTATCATGAAGAACGTCAAGCACATATCTTCATCGAGATGTCCACTTCATCATGTAGCAGTACATAAGCGATTTCTAATCTAGTTTTTCCCTTTTAATTTGCTTGTTGATGTTACTCAACATCTATGCTGGTAAACTGTCAAACCGAAGGACAAGGACATCTTTATCAACCATATTCGAAGAAGATCTCTTAATTGGTGTTAAGTGCTAATCCCTCCATTGAAGTTCCAACTTCTGCACCAACTACAACTCCACTGAATTCCTACACCATGAAAAAATGTCTTTTTAAGTTTTCAGATAAGCTTGTATGATAACAAACACAAGTTTTAGCAAAACCTTTTTATCGTCATCTAATCTTTGGGAGTCAATATCTTTTTCATAGACTTGCACAAAGATGGTGTGTTTTTTTTTATGATAATTTTAGATGAAATCATAATATTATGATGAAAGTTAACTTCATATTATCTGTGTAGACTCATATGTGCTAATATGTGCATTTACGAGGTTTCCGTCATCAAATATATATCTGATGATACCTATACTTTGTTTTTTATATCTGAACCTTAAACAAAATATTGTTTCCTAATGTGACCTGATTGTTGCATTTTTTTTTTTTCAAGGGTAAGAAGACTTCACTATTGTCATTATCTAAGATCAACTCCTACCACTCACAAATAATGCTGTTGTACACAATAAGTAATACAAACCATATTTAATGGTAACGACAATCCCAAGGATAATACTTATGGTAATGATATGGATAAGTAAATTAATATATTATTGTTCTTACTGAAAACATTAGTCACAAAGTTCTGTAGCAATCGAGTGCAAAAACTAACCCCTCCCTACCAAAGACGATGAATGATGCACTACTAATTTCATCAACAACTCTAAGCTATATCTTGAATATGTAAATTATGTATAAATTAATATGATTTATGGATAATACTATTAAGAAATGTATATGAGATGAATTCTATGTAAATAAATCGACCTTGGAACAATTGCGGTCACTATTCCATTACATTTCTCACAAAACAAACCAGATCCATTTGGAACTACTTTCTTGGTGCACTTTTTGCATGAGTTATAATACCATTGGATGCTCAACACAATGGCAAGTCACAAGTGTACCATGAACAAACACAAGTCTAAAATCTTTGGTAATTCAATAGTGGCACCGGTGTGTCACACATTAGTTAGCAAGATAAATCTTGAACGGCCTAATTTCATCTAAAAAATTAGCTCATAAGAAAAAGATTATAAACGAACTTTTATTACACCTCTCTTACTAATTGATAAGGAACATATCAAACACGAATGAAAAAAAATATTTTATAGAATATAATAAATCAATAAGAGTATATATTATTTTCATACACTCTTATCTCATCTATTGACTTCTTTTTTATAAGACGAAAATAATCATTTATTATATTATAGACACGCTAATTCAACTTAATAATTGATTAAGTAGTTAAGATAGGTTGTTGTCTTCAATTTTTATCCTATTAATAAAAAATAAAATATTGAGCATAGTTATCACAAAATTGTATAAATATTTAATACTATTTAATTTAAATATTTTCTATCCATTGCTTTATTAATCGATTTTTCTTTACTGCTAAAATCAATATAAAGCTATTAACCAACATAATGATGGGTTTTAAAGTAGCTAGAATCATTTTCATAATGTTAAAAAAATTATTTAGTTCAATGGCATACATATTAGAGCTATTTACAAATTCAAAGAAAATTATTGAAAATAAATGTTAATATCAAAACAATATATTTTGAAACTCTAGTTATTTTCAATTGATCTAGTTAGTAGTTGCGACTAAAAACCTATTTTTAGTTGCAACAGGTTTAAAGTCTATTTTCCTTAAACACCATGACAACATATAATATCAATATATATATATATAAATTAAGAAAGAAATAAATACTCATTATTGCCAAAAGGAAACTACACAAATGAGAGCAGAGAGAGAGAGTAACCTAATTAATGACCCCAACAAATTAATCCTAGGATACAACAAGTAATCATAATAAATCTAAAAATATATCCTTAAGGGAAACAAAACCCAACAGTTGCCATAAACGGGCACAATGGAAATATTTTATATCCATTTTTCAATATCAAGTAAAAGCAACTTATAAAAGCTTAACAAACTTAAATGAGATCATGATGTACGAATAATTTGAATTATTAATTGTCAATAAAATTTAAAATGTCAAGGACTCGTGCATTTATGAGAAGTCTGCTTGCATACAAAGAATTTGAGATCTTCCTGCTTCCAGTATTACATGTTCATGTTCATATCTAAATTAAAAACATACAGGGCACAGGAGGATGAGAATAAACAACAACGCGAATTAATGCACTTGACGAGTTGAGAAGTTCATAATCGATATTGTACTACTGTTGATATAAATTTATCTAACTCCACTTTAAAAAATGGTTTATAAGGGAAGAACTCTAAACTCATATATAACACTCAAAATCTTCTTTATTGATTGATGTGAAATACATTACCTTGATTTGTTTACACTACAAGTTCTCATGTTAACTCCATTGTTAATTCACGCAAAGGACAGTAAATCTTCATACATGTGTCAATCAATTAGTCTATAGTAAATTCTAAAATTATATAATATAAATCCGACTAACTCTACCTTAAAAATTAACTTATAAAGAGAGTATTGTAAATTAATATATATAATACTCAAAGACACTTTCACTAAATGATGTAGAATACATCAATTGTATAACCAACACATTAGGTCCATCATTGCCCTTTGAAATATATATGAGTAAGTATTGGTGGATTAAATTTACACAAATAAAAATTAAAAGACTTCTATTTGTCTGTTTAGATAAAAAAAAAAAATTAACTAAACCATATACAAGTAGCATTTTTTTATTTTCTCTTTTGTATAAATTTTAGTTCACCGTCAACCAAATACTTACTCTTAAAATATAACTTTCAACTTCATCAGCAAATTTACCCCCAATGTGTACAACTTAGTTTATTTTTTCTATTTTTCGGAAGAAGTAGTAGGGGTTAGTCATACCACATGAAACCAAAGCATAACATGGATAGCATAACACATTAAAATGTTAATTGTCTTCTCTCCAAATCCTCTATCTCTATCGCCAAGCATCAGTTTCTATTTCCATCCTTGCGTCTTTCTTCGATCTCACTAATGCCAGATAATTTTTCTGTAACATTTTTGTTTATAAATTTGTTATTAGTGATCAGTTTATGGACTTACATGGGAAAATACACATAATAGAAGGAAATAATATTATACATACAAACTAAATAATTTTCATCTGCAACTCTGGTACATTTGTCACAAAAAATGTGAATTCAAAATAATAAGGAATATCAATCTCATCTTCACTCTTTCAAAGGATTGTGGAGTATTGGAACTTTATCTTCAATGCCGTGTTGTGTGGTGAATCATGTTCGAATCAGTTTTAGATAGAAATGGTTTGAACTTTTGGATGCAAGATCTCTTCACATAGGCATGGATGCGACGGTCCTTGCGTGTAAGAAAAATTAAGATAAAAATTAGTTAACGAAGATGGATATAGAAAGTTGAAATTGTTTTAGCTAAAACATTACCATTTTGTCCAGAAACACCATTTCAATACTATTAACTTCATTTGGTAAATTGAATCCCGTGCATTGTCCACAAACGGATTATTATTGCCTTGATCTTTCAATTCTCATTCAAAGGAGTTACATCCTTAATGTTGTTAATTGTTGGGCCCATTCGACTGTTATAAAAAAAAAAAAAAAAAATTTCTGCTACACAAATTATCAGTAAGTCTAATTTATGAAATAAAAAGATACGCACAATCAAATTTCAATTTATCAAATAAACAAATATCTAGACATTTGCAACACTTATTTTCACCAATTCAACAGTATTTTTATAAATAAAAAAATAAATATGTTATTTTAGATTAAAACAGTCTATTCGAAGAAAATAAAAAAAAATTAGGTAAAACTAGAAACTGCAATAGTCAATGATATTTGTCAGAATATTAATTATAATAAAACACATCAAGAAATTCACACTAAAGTCAAATTTCAATTCATCAAATGAGAAAATATTTAGACATCTGCAACATTTTATTTTTATCAATTCAACAATATTTTTAAAAATATAAGGAAAATATAGGTTATTTTAGATTAAAACACTCAATCCATCTTTCATAAAATAATAGGAAAAAAAATCTAGTGAAATCCGAAATGTTAGTGAAAGGATCAATTGTCCAAGAGAATCAGGGCTAGAACAAAAAAGGAAAGAAAGAAACAACCTAAAATGTTAGTGAACAATGAGCAACTATGAGAAGAAAAGGAGTGTCTATTATATAGTGTTCTAGGATATTAAATTTTAAATTATGTCCAGCTGTTAATTGGTCAATTGAGATGGTAATTTTAAACCTGAAAGAAAACGTTCAAGCATTCAGACAAATCTAATTTTCAAAAACATTTTGATTGAAATAACCATTTTTTTATTGGTCATTGTTAACATGATTTAAAAGTTCTATGATTATTAGTTATTGAGAATGTCATCACTTGTCCCAATGTGAAAGTTCAAAATTTGTACAGGGCAAATTGAAAAAAGTGTAAAATTCATTTATTGTCTAAGGCTACTATATGCATATGTCATTTTTGTGCCTTTAATACTTTGAAGATGAAAGAAAGTTTTGTTGCAAATATTAATAATCTAACAAATTTAATTTTCAAAAACTTTTTCGTTGAAGTAATCTAACTTATTTTAAAAGTTATATGTTCATTAATCATTAAAAATGAGATAGGAATCCCAATCTAAAAGTTTAAATTTTTTATTTAAAAAATGAAAAAAGTTAAAATTTATTTTTTAATCTTTTATGTATTTAATGCTTGAACGTGGATTTGTTTGTGTGTGGATGTTGGTCAAATAGATAAAAGTGCTTATGAAATAGTTTGACCAAATACTATTTACTTATTTGTTACTTTACTTTTTCTAAAACTCCATTTAAAAAAAAAAAAAAGAAACAAAAATTATTAAGTACAGAAAAACTGCTTTTAAATAGCTTCTTTTGGAAAAATTATGCTTATTTTTTACCCAAAAAAAAACACCTTTTTTTAATATTTACTTCCCCTTAGGCCAAGACTAAAAACTGCTTTTAAATATTAGAAGAATATATGTTTTCGCTAAGAGAAGCCAAAAATTAGAGTTTCACTGTTCAGCAGAGCACGAGTAAAAAATTAATTTTGTTATAAATAAAAAATACCCGTAACTAAAATAAAAAGTTACAAAACCATTTAACTCTCTTTTTAAACACCCCCACCTAATTAGATAAAATTTTATCAAGCCCCTTAATTTTTTAAATTGAAATATTTATCATAAAAATTATTATTTTGATTGATAAAAAAATGTTTATAATCAAAATTTTGATTATATATTTTAATATAATTTATAGATGTATTTTGAGTGGAAAAGCCGAACTAATGAAGGGTTCCAAACCTTGACTCGTTGAGGGATCGCCATCATTATCCCGAAAATATATTTTTTTATTTAAAATTAATATTTAAAACCATTTTTTTTATTCAAGTAGTATTGGTTACAAAATTATTTCTAAACATATCATTTTCAATAATTTGATAGTTAAAAAAAAAAACTTTTCTAAAATTAACTGAACATTGATAATATTGATAAAAACATTTATAAAATAATTTGATAAAACACTTTATTTATTTTACAGCACTTTTTAAAAAAAATTCATTTAGATAAAGTTCTTGAAACATAATAAACAACCAAACATGCACAAGTCCCGCACCCCAATCCAACTGCACCTCACTCATAATTAAATTAAACCTTGCCCATTTTTACTAGATGTCCATGCAAAATATTGAGAACTAAAAATTTACAGGAAACTCTGAATAAATGAATGAGACTACTATTTTTTTCCCTCTCTATCATACATATTCTTGTAAATAAGAGTTCTTTGTTACAAATCAAAATTGTGGTGGTGTTACAAAAGCCACATCTAGTTTCTCTTACATCCTCATTCTCAATTAGCAAGCTCCTTCAGCTCTAAGCAAAAATAGAAAAGTGACACAAGGTTGTACGTATTCCCTTGTCCTCAACCGGCAGCTGCCTTCATTTAAGTGTTTTGCTCTAAAAGAATTATTATGATGCGTGAAGCGAGAACCCCCAAATCTTGGCCTGCAGCAATGCACAGAGCATGCAACAACTCTGACAGACATCTTTCAATCAGTTCAAAATAAAGGCAACCAGTCAGACAGACCTTTCCACCCAAACAGTCTAAGATCAAGGAAATCAGTCTACTAGGCCCGGATGCTGCTGTTCTTTCCACATTGGGCGAGCCGATGGAGGGTTCTTTGTGTTGATATAATTGAAATATAGTGTGCCACTTAAATGATCAATCAGTATGGAATGACATATGGCAGAGCATAAACGTCTGCTGGCTCTATGTGCAGAGCCTCTGCCCATACCTGTAGTGTCTCCCCAACCTCTGAAGATTCCACTGTGGGCTTTCTTACCTGAGAACAACTGCTGCCACACAACCATTCTTGATTGTCAATATCAGGCCACTCCTCCAGTTTGGGTACCAAATATACCTGGCTTAGGTACCTGGAATCAGGATGGGGTGGTTTTACAGATGCTCCAGCTACAGGATCAGCTGGCAAAACAGCAGTGGTATTCTTGTTTGAGGAAAATGTAGATGGTTGAACTTCAATCATGCCATTTGTCTTGCCTTCCTTATTATCTACCTTAACATTAGCGGCTGCTCCCGTCTTATCTGAACCATAGGGAATGGAAATTTGGCAAGGTTCCAATATCCTCCCATTATCAGTAAAGGGATGAGAGGAGGAGGAGGATCTCAGCAACTTACTTGGCCAATTGTCATTGGCTGTAAGAAAATTCAAAAATATATTATAACTTGTAAGCCAACAGCAAACAAATGACAGCAAGTCAATACTTAATAAAATTGATCAATATGATTGAAAATTACCACCTATTAAAGTATCAATATAAGTATTTGATCATGGACCATTATCTCAGAGGAGGTAGTATCGTATTAGGTCGACAAAAATATACTCCAGAAATAATAAGAGAAATGCCCAATTTGTGTTTAAATAGAACGGATCATTGAGCAGCAGAGAGCATGATTCATCATAAAAAGCACTCACCATGCAGAACTCCATTTGACTCAATTTCCTTCCGTTTCTTGAAATTTTCCCCATTAACAGTGTTATCATGGCTGTTCCTGGGAATCTGTGCAAAAGAATTTGCAGCTATAGGGCTTCCTTTGTTGCTTTCTTTTAGCTTATTCCGCTCGATGTTTTTATGTTCAATTTGCTCCTTCACTTTTTCCTCCTTTTTCTTCTCTTTATCCCTGTCTTTGTCTTTCCCGTGACCTTTTTTCTCCTTCTCTTTATCTTTCCTTTTATCTCCTCGTTTATCATCTTTCTTTTCTTTAACCTTTTCTTTTCCACCGCTTGTTGCCTCCACTGTCCTGTCAAAATTCCTCTCCAAAGGTCTGGGCACGCCATCAACTCTAGGATGAAAACTTCCAGCATGATTATGAACTGTTGCATTTCCAATAGGTTGGGCCTCAGCCTGGATTCCTTGACCATCAATCTTTCTAGCGTCAATACCCTTATCCTTGAGCTTTTCCCTGCCATCAGGCCAGGTGCCACTACCCTTAGCCACCAACCTAACAGAACCCTCATCTTTTCTGTGTGTAAGCTTCTGAACCAACTGATTCCCAGCTCCTCCATCCTCATCCTTAATCCTCCTGCCCAACTCCAGGAGGAATTTAGAATCCCTGTTCTCCTCAGCCAGATGATTACTCTCTCTAGCCTTCTCTCCATTGTTACCAGTATAATGTTTGATAAATTTCTCCTCAAACAATATACCCTTCTTCTCTTTCTGCTTGGTTTCCTTTTGACGACGATTACCTGAATTGGGACCCTCAGCTTGCCCTGAAAACCCCTGCTCATCTGCAGTACTAATTTTATTCTTATCTTTGTCTTTGTCCTTGTCTTTATCTTTCTTTTTTTCTCTGTTTTTTTCCTTTTTGTCTTTCTTTTCCTTGTGCTTTCCATCCCTTCCTTCTTTCTCTCTTTTTTCCTTACCTTCCCTCTTCTCTTTTTTCTGTTTTTTGTCTCTGTCTTTCTCCTGCAAATCATGGGACATTAAGAATTATCAAATGGAAAGAATGAGCAAAATGACTATGTAACCACACTCCATCAGACCACAGGAAACGTAAGAAAGAAAATAATATGGTTACTGAAGAAGATGCAGAGAAATAGAATGAGTTATTTACAGTATAGGGTGCAAGATAAAAATAGTTATTGAATACAATAACAACAACAACAACTAAGCCTTTTCCCACTAGGTGGGGTCGGCTACATGGATCAAACGGCGCCATAGTGGCCTATCATGGATGAGATCAATAGATAAGTTATTAACTATTAAATCGTTTTTAATAGTTTCACTTATTGTTTTCTTTGGCCTCCCTCTACCTTTAATTATTGGACTATTCTCCATCCGATCAATTCTTCTCACTAGGACTTCTGCAGGTCTTCTCCACACATGGCCAAACCACCTTAAGCGGGATTCAACCATCTTTTCCACAATAGGTGCTATCCCAACTTTCTCTCTAATGCACTCATTTCTAATCATATCTCTTCTGGTGTGTCCACACATCCAACGCAACATTCTCATCTCTGCAACGTTGAGTTTATCTTCATATTGTCTTTTAACCGCCCAACATTCCGTACCATACAATATAGCAAGTCTTATAGCCGTACGGTAGAATTTTCCTTTAACTTTGAGCGGCACTTTTTTATCACAAATGACACTCGAGACTTTCCTCCATTTCATCCATCCAGCTTGAATCCTGTGGTTTACGTCCTCCTTTACTTCACCGTCATTTTGTATAATGGACCCAAGATATTTAAAACTTGTAACTTGTTTTAATATATAGTCTCCAAGTTTCACGTCTACATTCGTATTTGTTCGTCTCTTACTAAAAATACATTCCATATATTCTGTTTTATTTCTACTTATCCGGAAACCATGTGTTTCTAAAACTTGTCTCCATGACTCTAACTTCATATTTATTTCCTCTTTCGATTCACCAATTAAGACTATATCATCTGCAAAAATATGCATTGAGGCCCCAACTCTTGTATATGTTCAGTAACTGCATCCAAAATCAAGTTAAAAAGATACGGACTCAGAGAAGACCCTTGATGTAGTCCAATAGTTGTGGGAAAATCCTTTGTATCCCCATTTTGTGTTCTCACGCAAGTCGTTATCCCGTCGTACATGTCTTTGATTGCTCGAATGTATGCAATACGTACTCCTTTCTTTTTTAAAGCCTTCCATAAGATCTCTCTTAACACTCTGTCATATGCCTTTTCCAGATCAATTAAAACCATATACAAATTTTTCCATCTGCTTTGATACCTTTCCATCAATCTCCGTAGTAAATAAATTGCTTCCATAGTTGACCTTCTTGGCATAAATCCAAACTGGTTCTCTGTAACTTGAGTCTCTTGTCTTAATCTTTGCTCAATGATCTTCTCCCATAACTTCATAGTGTGGCTCATGAGTTTAATCCCCCGATAGTTGGAACAATTCTGTATGTCTCCTTTATTTTTATATATAGGGATTAAAGTACTTCTCCTCCATTCATCCGGCATTTTCTTAGATTTCATTATCACATTAAACAACTTAGTGAGCCAACTTATACCCTTCTTTCCTAAACTTTTCCACACCTCAATAGGTATATTATCAGGTCCTACTGCTTTGCCATTATCCATTCTCTTTAGAGCTTTCTCTACTTCAAACTCTTGGATTCTACGATAAAAAGTATAATTACGGTCTTCTTCTGCAGTATTAAGTCTGTCAGAGTTGTAGGTCAACTCATGCCCTTCGTTAAAAAGTCCTTGAAAGTAACTCTTCCATCGTGCTTGGATATCATGCTCCCTTACCAAAACATTATCCTCTTCATCTTTAATACATTTCACTTGATCTAGGTCCCTTGTCTTTCTTTCCCTACCCTTCACAAGCTTGTAAATTTTTCTTTCTCCCTCCTTAGTTCCTAAAGATTGATATAATCCCTCAAAAGCTCTAGTTCTTGCTTCACTCACAGCCTTCTTAGCGTCTTTCTTAGCCGCTTTATATTTATCCCAATTTGCCTTTTCTTTACATAAGTGCCACTCCTTATAACACTCTTTTAAACTTAATCATATCTTGCACCTCCGTATCCCACCACCAAGATTCTTTACCCTTAGATCCAACGCCTCTTGATTCTCCTAGTGTCTCTCTTGCTATATTCCTAATCCCTTTAGCCATCTCGTCCCACATATCATTAGCATTTCCTTGGACCTCCCAAAGCCTTTCTTCCTCCACTCTTCTTTGAAAATTCCTTTGTTGCTCATTCTTCAAAGACCACCATCTAATTCTAGGAATTATTTTCTTACTCTTTCTTTCTACTCTTCTCATAACTCGTACGTCCAAAACTAAAACTCTGTGTTGGGTAGCCAAGCTCTCACCGGGTATGACTTTACAATTTGTGCAGAACTTTCTATCTGATTTCCTTACCAAGAAATAATCTATTTGAGTACTTGCTCCTCCACTCTTGTATGTGATAAGATATTCAATCCGCTTTCTAAAGCAAGTATTTGCTATGGTAAAATTATAGGCTAAAGAAAAATTCTAGTTTTACCCTTTTCGTTCGCATCTCCTAATCCAAAACCTCCATGTATACCCTCGTATCCTTTCGATTCCCTCCCTACATGACCATTCAAATCCCCTCCTACGAAAATCTTTTCTCCCAGAGGTATTTCTTGAATCAAACTTTCTAGATCCTCCCAAAAAGTTCTCTTATGATGCTCCTAAAAGTGCCCCGCTCAACTACAATCTTTAAAGCTATAATCCTATCTCCTAATCTTTTCACATCTACGACACTGTTTCTCCACTCCTTATCAACTATTATACCTACACCATTACTAGTTCTTGTCTTGCCGGTGTACCAAAGCTCATTATTGAATATCTATATAAAATATACAAAGTGCTGGAAGGAAGAAACTCCAAAAGTAACTAATCCAAGGCCACAATCACTCTGTTTGCATACAAAATATACCTAGCAATTAGTAGCAAATTTATCCAACTATTTTTTTTGGATAGAAAAGAAAGCAAGATACAAAAATGGAGGATAAGACATCCACCAAAGGGGGGAAAAAAGTTAACCAACTATAACCAACTAAAGTGGCAAAATGTTATGATCGCAATTGCAAGGTATGTGACTTGAGTCCCACATTGGAAGTATGGGATTCTAATATGGGGCTTTTATGAACCTTGGGCTCTCCAATCTCATAAGCTACCTTTTTGAATATGGCTATCCCAAAGGTTCATATCAGAAATGTCACTGCATTACATGATATGTTGATTACAATAAAGGGTTCTAGCAATATCTAATTTTACTACCTTAAATTGCTTAGCAATCCCGCAACAATTAGTGTTTCAATCTGACAAAAACATGTTCTATCTTAAAGATGGCAATTCTAATTAACATTGCAAAAAGTGTTGGTAATAACGAGAGAGATTCTAGGAATAGCTTATTTTAAAACCTTAAATTCCTTAGCAGTCTATAACTAATAAAAGTTTCAATCTAACAGTACATGGCCATTCTTAAAGCTGACCATCCCAATAAAAATCTCTTTTTGGCCTTCATTACAATTAACATATGCAACAGTTTCTTTGAAAACTATCTGTAACAAACAGAAGTAGTTCACAAGAAAGTATCAAGGACAAGTTGAAGCCTTCTGATGTAGAAATGAAAAAATAAAATAAATAAAATCACCAAAATGCCATCTGGCAATAGATATTAACAGCCATAAAATGATATCAGCATTATCGTCCTTTATGAGAAATATTCAGTAGAAGTGCAATCCACCTATCTTATCAAGGATTACAAAAAAAACAGACTACAGAAAATAAAAGAATGTGCATTACCCATTATGACCCACAGGCCACAAACAAGCCAGGAAACTTCAACAAAATCAGGGAAAAGATCCTCCCAAGTCCTAAAATATCTGACCCAGAATGAACACAAACAAGGGGGGGAAGTCTTAATAATTTTGACTCTCACAAAATTAAGGCAGAGAACAAACAACAAATTCTCTGCTCAATGATCTTCTAAAAAACAAAAAGTAACAAAATTTCATTTCTGAACTTTTTATTCCTTACAGCAAAATAGAATACTTAACATCACCCTATAGATTAAAACTTTAACAAATAAAATTATGATGCAACGAAAATAGAACAGTTATATAAATGAACCAAAAAGCTGGAAGTGAAATGACTCGTGTTGTCAAATTATTCTCAGATTGGGGGGAAACTGATATAGTATTTATAATTATTTTAAAGAGTTATTTGAAAAATGAAAAAGCAATACTACTCTAGTCAGCAGTTTTCTAGAGGTACTGCAAAATTTTCCACAGTGGGAACTCCAAGTAAATTATAACAAAGTTAGATGCAAAATCCAATGAAACTCAAGTTCAAGCTAAAGCCAAACCCTCAGTACCCTACACATCATAAAACTCCTATCGGCTTAAAATGTGAGCAAAAACCCTTAATAATGATATAATTATCATTCCAGATCTATAGATTTATAGTTAGCCACTTGAGGTAATTTAGGATTTAGAGAGGAGTTATAAATAAAGGTGTTTGAGCCTAAGTAAATGATATCCCATTTTAGTATTTTATTAGAATTAAGATTTCTTATTTCAGTTGCTTATAAATAGGTCCTTAATTGAATAAAATGGTTACCCTTTATTATTGATAAATTGATAGAGATATTTTGAAAAAGTGTGATTTTCTTTTAATTACAAATTCATAATTATCCAAAATAATTATTACATGTTTAAATAATAAAATAAATAAAAAACTTTGTCCTCTCATACTGCATCCCCTATTTTATTTACACTCCCTTCAATTCATATTTCATAATCTAACTGATCCTGTTCTTCCCATCGACCATCCATCCACAGTCTATCCAAAATTTAACTTCACTCTTTCCACTGAAACAACCTCATCCCCCAAGGGATGCTTCTCATTTATACTTTTCTCTTCTTCAATCAATTTAAATAATAATAGTAATACTAATTTTCTATGCTATATCAATTATTTAAAGAAATGAATTTGCTATCTTGCCAAACTTCAGCAAAACTAATATCAATGCACTGAACTGAAAAGGGAGGATATGTTGTCGACCAAGGAGTGAAGGGGGATTGAGCACTGTTAATATGGTGTCTAAAAACATGGCATTGGTGACTAAATGGCTATGGCATTTTACCCTTGAGACTAATTCTTTATGGCATCACCAAAATGGGCGAAATGACAAGTTGGCAATTCATGCTACTCTTTTTTTTTTTTTTAATAAAATCATGTTAGATAAATTTCTAAGGGCTAACTCATGTCAGCCCTTGAAAATTTATCTCCCAGGGCTATAATTCTTTTGGATCTTTGGTTTCTTTCAAAGTTGGCAATTAAGGGTGAGCGACTCAGTTGAACCAACCCGCTCAAACCCGATAAAAAATAATTATTTCAAGTGCATCAAATCAGGTTGACAGGTTTAATAGGGTAAGATTAAAAAAAAAATTGGTTTATCAGTTCAAGTCAGGTTTAAGACATTTGAACTGGATATAAGCCGACCCAGCTGATAAAATATATAAAACTCAAATAAAAACTAAAACAAGCATTGATGTTGTAGCTTAGTGGTAAAGATGTGTACAGCTTCACCGTGGAAATCTGCATTAGAATCCCAGTAGCCACCTAGGTTTTCTTTTCATTTTTTATAAAAAAAATGAAATGACATCATTTTGCCCCCATATAAAGACTAAAGTCTAAAAGCCTCATCTCTCACTCAAACCCTTGTTCTTCTTGTTTGTCTTCATTCAATCGTCCCCGTCCCCTCACCTCCTCAATCTTTCAAATTGGAAGATTGGAACCACAATCTTCGGCCTCCCTCTTCGTCACTCAATGCACGGCATTCTTCAATTATTCATAATCTCCGTTGTCTTTAGCAGCCCCCTCCATCATCTTCTTTGGCTCTTCCTCATCTCGACGCAGATTTGAGCTTTTCCTTTCTTTGAATGGTAAGAGACCGTTGAGGCTTTGACGTTCTTCCATTTTCTCTAGGTAATATCCCATATCTACTTTCTTTGGGAAACAATGGAAAATGCATTAGCTAAATGAATTTCACCCCTTTTTTTCCATTTCCCCTTTCTTTTCTATGTAGCAGGATTTTGTTTTAATCCGATGACCTGCTCTAACCCACCTGAAGCGTATAAAACCCAACCGAATCCAATTACTTCGAGTCACCGAAATTCATAGTTGGGTTCAAATAGATTTTTTTTTTGAACCCCACCACTATTTGATCAGGTTGAGTAACCCAACCCGTGCTCACCCCTATTGGCAATGGTTGCAATATTAGATTCTAGGAGGATAATTGGTTTGGGAATATTCCTTTATTTCATTCTATCCGAATCTCTATCATCTTCTACTCTGCATGATGCCCCAATTCAAAGATTTTGTTTTAGTAAGGGGAATATAAATTCTTGGAATTTTCATTTTTTATAAGGAATTTCTCGGATAGAGATGTAATAGAATCCGAACCCCTTTTGCTTCTTGCTCTAATTCATTTTCAACCACTAATTATAGAAGAGTTTGGAAGTGCACACTTGTAAATCATATTTTCAGTTCCTTACTTACACTCCTACTAGAGATGTTTTCTTTCTTGAGAAAACTATTTGGAAATCTAAAGGCTCCTTCAAAGGTCAAATCTTTTTTTATTTCAGCACAGCTTTGCCTCCTAATATCTGTGTTATAAGTATGCCCAGTGCAGAAAATCCTGTTCATTTATTTTTACATTGCAGAATGGGTGTTCACTTATGGGCTAAATCGTTTGAGGTCTTTGGTGAAAATTGGGTTCACCTGAGAAGATCCTCCTTGTACAGTTCAAAGGTTTTGGACAGAAAATGGAAGGAAAACAATGTGGCAATGTGCTCTTTTTGCTGTCATTTGGAACATTTAGTAGGAAAGAAATGCTCATATCTTCAAGAGTGTCTCTGTCTTTAGATGTCTTACGGGATAGAATTACAATTGCAGCCTGTGTTTGGTGTTTTCCTTACAATTATTTTAAGGGAGTCAATTTATTAGATATGCAGAAGGATTGAGCAGCTCTTCTCTGCTGCATGATTAAGTTTCTATCTTTTTTCCTTTCTAGTCTTGTTTCAGTTATAGGAGCTTTTCTTTGGAGGATACTTCATCCTCTTATGTATTATTTACGTCGTTCTTAATAAATTTCTTCTTTTATCTCAAAATAAAAATGAGACTGAGTCATAGAATATAAATGCAAAAATCAAAAGGAAAAATTATTGCCAAAAGACTTAAATCATAATAAAAAAAAACTGTCAATGGCATGTCTTCAAGGATAAAAAAATTAAGCTCAAAAAAGAAAGTACAGAATAGGAACTGAAGATCTTCATAGTCCAACCCAGATATTACTCTAAAATGAATAAAATCCATACTCAATGATATCAGGATCAGATATGGCCTTCCAACACAGTCACCAACACTTCTCAATTTGAGGGCAATTTCATTTGACAAAGTAGCATTAGAATGTATAGAATTTCAAGCATTTCATCACTAAAATAACAGAAACAATCATCTCCATTCCCCACTATTAACTGGGGAGAATATTACTGCTAACACAGAATAACCAGCACTCCTCTATTTGAGATGCAATTTCTTACTGTCACTGAAAAGCAGCACTAATATGGATGTGCATAACATCAACCATTTCTTATATTAACAGACCAAAAACAATCATCCCAACTATTAACTGGACAGAATAGTTGATTATTCTATGATGAGGTAAACATACAAATACTGCAACAATAGAAAAGCAATTCAGCAGGGCAACAAGCAAAAGAAAAATTTAAACAAGAAAAAAATGTTTACATTTATATCGTTGTCAACCCAAGTGAGAATGTAAAGTAAATACTTTATTAGACCAGGTCATCTCTAACTAATATCACACCAACCACCATTTGACGATTTGCATACATCCCACACTCGATGATTTCATAATCAAAATTAGATTTAACCCCAAAAGAAATGTAACATATTAATCTAATCAAATTAATTTTGATTTATGTATGGCAATCTATATGTCAATTGAACATTTTGTACCACAACTAAACTTACATGGGAACATTGCACCAAAAACAAAATAATATATCCAGGAATATAGATAAAATGAATACAATAAAGGGCGGCCCAGTGCATGAGGCTCCCACCTAGTGGGGTCTGGAGAGGGTAGATGTACGCAGCCTTACCTCTGCAAGCAGAGAGGCTATTTCCAGGAATCGAACCCGTGACCTCCAGGTCACAAGGCAGCAACCTTACATAAACAAATAAATTGATTTTTCCCAAAACATAATGCAGAAAAGATCCACAAAAGAACAATATGTGAATAAATTTATCCAACTTTGCAGATGACTTGGTTATAGGTGTAAAATCTATGCCCATTTGGCATAAGATCACTGTTTATGAGATCAATTAAGACCAAACTATTCAGTATAACCTCGTACAAAGTAAAGAAATTGAATGAGAATTGCTTTCTTTCTTTTTTTTAACAGAATGAGAAATTAAACCAAAATTGTAGACAGACAATTCAGGACAAGGAAATTTGAACTGAAGAAACTAATGGAAGAAAGATAAAGGAGGGTCAATATGATGATATTTCACAAGTAAAAATGGCTGGGAGCAACCTGGCAACCAAGGACCAAAGAATTAGTTCATTTTGCATTTTCTTGAACCCTCATCCAATTATATAATTTCCTAGACGATCACCTAAAGAGAATAATTGCAAAGAAAGCTGCTTAGCAAGAATAAGCCAAACAGGAAACTAAAAACAATTTCAGACTTAGAGAAACAGAAAGACATCCAAAAATCAGATTGAGCTCACAACTATTAGCAATCAAATGAATCGAAGCCTCATTTTTCAACTTCTCACTCCCACTTATGCATTTCAATTGGCTGCAAACATGAAGATAGTATCATCCCAAGAAAATATTGAACCTCTTTGGCCAGTGTATTAGGTGCCACAGTAGTTAATTTGATGTTTATCATCATAATTTAGTTTAGAATATCAATCTGGTTTTATCCAGAGTCCATCCGGACATTATATTTCCAACTGTGGACTGTTCTTGATCCTAAGCCATTATTTTTCCACACGTAGGAATAGGACTAGTATTTTCCCATCATAATGCAATCCAAGATAATAATAAATCTCTCTTTAGTCCTTTTGAAACTCAAATGCAATGATTATTTTGCAGCAAACAACTTCCAATCCTTTTTTAATAGAAAAGGAATATTTATTAAGAAGGAAGGAAAATATACACAAGAGTAGGATGAAGTATCCTCCCAAGATAAGATAAGAGAATTGAAACAAGAACAGAAAAGAGTAAAAGATAGAAACTTAATCATGCAACAAAGTTAATCCTTTAAACACCAGAAGAATCAGACTACTAGCAGCCTATGAGGTGAAATATCTAGGTATGCCATTCAACAATTTATAAGTTAGGCCTACTGACAGTGGGAAAAAATAGCTGCTTATAAAAGAAAATCAGCTATTTTTTTATAGAAAAAGAAACTATTCGAGAGAATGAGAAATACAACAAAGGAAGATAAGAATGTTTAAATAGAGGGCAGGCAATCATTACCAACACCAAACTGTTGCTTCAAAACCTACATCAAGTATGTCTTCCATGATCCACCTACCCATGCGACCCTAGTTCTTAACATTTTGGCTTAAAAACTGACCTATCTTACATAAAAATTTTATGCATCACGATTTATATTAATTGGGATGCAACCTAAACAAGAGTGTAGACTTAAAGTTACACCCAAATATTAACCTCAACTTCCCCTTATTCTTATAGGGGAAGGCACGTCATCTAGCCCAAAGGTCATTGTTTGACAAAAAAATCATGTTTTCCCAAGTATGATTATCATCCAGAAAGAAGTGATACACTAAATAAAATTCCCTAACATCCAATAATACACATGTTCTAAGTTTCCCCTACTTTTTCAACTACATCTCTTTTTCATTTCTTTGGTACACCAGGAAGTCATTCCACAACTTGAACCTGGGATCTCTACCCAATTCTCCATAAAAACCTCACCATTTAGCTAAGACAATTGAAATTAATTATTCAGTTCAAATTACTGAATTACGAGGGAAGTTAATCTCCTTGCTATACCAAAGGGTCACATCATATAGGATTTGTTTACAAAAAATGAAAAAGGCCAAAGGAGTTGACAGCTCATATAAAGTTTGTGAAGGCCTCAGCATCATTTCACAGAAAGAGTCAAAATTTAAGTCATATATATGTAAAAGAGGCAAGAGTGCTTGCCATTGTATATCGTCACCTTAAAAGTTATCACATATGGACTCAAAAGAGCAGAGGTTCAGTGGTCAGAAGGTACTGAAAATGACGCAAATTGATCTCATAAATTATACTTTGAGCCCCAAACATGCACACAACACAACTACAAAACCAGCAAAAAATACTAAACAAATTTGTGGTTTTATACTGTATAAGAGATAAACTGGACTGCAATAATATGCTTTTTTCCTTTTCTAGGGAGGCGAAATAATATGGATGACTTTGAAGTATACAATATATCAGCACTCCTAGAACAACACAACAGAACAGATTGAATCCAGTAGAATGATATAAATTTCGTGAGGGTAGAGTGAAGAAGTAGATGCACAAAATAAATCAAGTATATAAACTTATACTCATCACCAGCAATGACAGGACTTCTCCATTCTATCCTCTGAGTACTTAGACGCTCAGCACTAAGCATCACAGTAATCAAAATTTTGGACATAACAAAAAAAAACTCCTAACATGAATCTCATAAATGCTTAGAGGACAGAAAAAGGTGACAGTTGATATGATGACATGCACCCAGAAATTTAGGTCACGAGAACCAACTTCCATCAATCAAGAGTGTACAATCACAACTGATCAAAGTAGGCAAATGGTTCAACCAAGTCAGCCTCCAATTATCTTCAATTGCACCTAAACCCCAATCAAGCTTAGTAAAGAACTTACAAAATCTTTTCTTCTTTCACAGCATATATAGAACTATAAAAGAGGTGTTTCCAATCTTCTCTCTGTTATCAATTTATAATGGGTTCTAACCGGATGGTGTTTACCTGTTTCTAATAATAAACATACGAAAATCATCACAGACTATGTTCTAATAACATCTTAACGATCTAATTTAGATCAAGATTAAAGAGCCATACCAATGCACAACAAACATTGCGCAACTGAGAAAAAAAAAATCATGTCTGTGTCCCGATTAATGCTATGCTAAATATATAAGTGAATATAGGAACAGCATATTAACCTTTTTTAGTAAATCGACGTCATCTGTTCTAGTCTTCTTTGCATAGCCAGGTGGTGGAAATGGAAAGCAGCGAGACATTGCACAAAACCCAAATATAACAAATGTACGCTTCTTCCAAAATTGAGAAAGTTTCAATTACTCTCCAGAAACGCTGTTCCAGAAAGGAAACGAACCAGCAACTATGCTCCTGTCCATGCACCATGTCACCGCATTCATTTCCAGCTTTAATATTCCTCCATAAGCATCTTACTCACTACAAACACAAATTATGGAACCCACCAACCTTTACTTCCCTTCACCAAAATATTCAAGCAGCTCAAACAAATATTACTGACAATTTTGAATTCAAAACGCAATGCGAGGGCACGTCAACCACTCAATCTAACTAACCTAAGTCCCACACCGCTAAATAGTTCAAAACGTCCCCAATAAGTGTACACTAAGCATGGAACAAAATATCGTACCGTTTCGCATGATGCGATCGATATTTTTCGATTCCGCGAGTTACCGGAACAAAACTTAGGAGGAATTGCTATATTCTATTGTATCGTTGGATAAATTCAAATATCTATGAAAAAATTGCATAATTTGGGGCTCCGATGCATGCCCGCTTGTGTGAAAGGTGGTGAGTGTGAAGCAAAGATGGCAATCTGCAACTCTCGAAACCCTAACACTATGGAGGAAGAAGATGATAGAGGAAGCGGACAAAGCTGCATCTTCTACTCTTCCAAAAACTAAACGCATCGTTCCACTAGTGTGTGCGCGTGCTTTTTTTCTTTTTTTTATTCTTTTTTTTTTTTATAGTAACTTAATGATGATAAAAATACTCATACCTGGTATCGTAAATTTTACCAGCTTAGGTACAAACGTAAAAATAAAAATGTATGTTGAGTCTACATCTGGTTTTTCTTTTTTTAAGAATTCAAGTTTTAACAATATAATACCACCTCGTATATATATATATTTATTTAAGAGGTAAAGTTATGTTGTTATAAAGAAAAACATATTTTGAACCTTAAAAATTGTCTTATTGAAAGTTTTAAAAATTAATTAATATGACTTCATAACTTTATGAAAATTCTAACCATGTCCTCCTTGTTAGTTTTCAATTTTGTTCTTATAACTTTGAAAAAATGTCAAGAATACCCTCTTTAAAAATTAGATTTTGTAAATGATAATTTTGCCATTTAAATAATTATGAAATGACAAAAATACCCTTAAATCTTTCTTTCTTCCTTGTGGCTGGAAATTCCAGCAGATTGCACTCCTTCCAGCCAAAAATAAAGGTAGCTATCTTCTCCCCTTCAAGAGCTCCTCCTTTCCCAAAAACACAGTCAAGTAAATTCCCTTTTATGAGGCTAAAATCTATTGTATATTGACAAAAAACATAGAGAGGTGCAGTACCAATTTTCAAGCTAATTTTGGATGATTTTGAGGTGTGAACAATTTGAGGTAATGAGTTGGAACCTAAGGTTTTTTATGCTTTTGGAAATTTGGGGTATATATTCTTGTTTAAGATATATTAAAACTCTATCATGCTATTTTTCATGATTAAATAACATTATTTTTGAAGTTAAATCACAATAATTATACTTCTATAAACAGTACTACAAACCGTACTTGCGTGATGAACTTGCCTCTTGAAATATCCTAAAGGTAGAACATGAATTAAATATTCAAATAATCAATTTAATTTTAGAAAACTATTTAAGAAATTAACTTATTTAAAACTGTCAAGCGGTGGTATGAAAGTTAAAAAATTGTGAATTTTTTAGAGAGATTTCTTGAATTCTAAATATTATGCTATTAACTTGTAAGTTATGAATTGATGTGGTAATTGTGAACTAGTAAGCATTTAAATCTACAAGCAATTAATTAAATTGTTAAAGGAAGTTGAAGATTGATTTCGAGGAGCAACGAGTTTGATATGGATGGCAAAATGCTAGGCTTTTAAGGTAGTAATTTTATACCATTTATGCATACTAATTCGTCCAATATTACTCTTTAGGCTTTGAAGTGTTCCAAGAATAAACTTGGAGTCCATTGGAATTGTTTGGCTACTTGGAGTGTGGAAGGAATTTACTTACATTAGATCTCTAAAGTTATGGATAGATATTATTTGTTATGACACATTTTTAAATAATGATCCTTGTTTGATTTGCATATTATTTTCTATGCTATAAGATGTTTATCTAAATTTGCATAACTTAGCAATTTGCATGTTTTATATGTAATTAAAGAACCACAGTTACTTTACTATTATATTGTATAAGATAAAATGTAATTTGTCACTCTAATTTATTGGTGTAATTGTATTTTTTCCCTTTTTCTTTTAATTATAGCAATCTCCCTTTTAATGTTTATTTTCATTGTAAATTCCCCCCATTATTTATTTTTACCATTAAAAATTAATTTTTAGGATTGTGAAATGACAAAGATATCCTTTAAATTTTTTTTTAAAATCCAGATCTAATTTCAATTTTTAAAAAAACTAATTTCATTTTTAAAAAACAAAACCATTCCATTTCTTCCTTCAACGTCAGCCCCAATCCCCATTCTTTATTCACAATAACCCAGCAGCGCGCCACCATAGTGGTTGGTAGATGAAATGCTGAAGCGTCTTTCTAGTTGGCATTGCCGAGTAGCATACAAGTCTCCACCGGGGCAGAACTCCATGACCAAGCAAGAAAAGTGAGAAGCATCAAACTCAGCTTATAAAGTAGGCAGAAAAAGGTAATCAATAATACCCAGAATCTCTTTCTCCATCTCTGCTCTCTGAAACTTGTTCCTTATCGCAATTGCTTCTCTGTCAACCACTTTCATGGCGTAGAAGTAAGGCGACAACTCCACCTACTACAAGAGGTTCCTTAGCTGGCAAAGGTAGACGTTCTCGATGTCACCGCTGTCAAGCCGCAGCAGGAGGCAGAAGTGGTTGAGCCTGACTTGGCCCTTGTCTTCGCAGAGCTGCCGCATGGCCTCCCATGCAGCGTGGTTTACTTTGTGGGGCTTAGTACTGTGAGAGGAGGTGACTGATGGTGGCTTTGCTCTTTTTAGTGGTGGCGCGTTGTTGGGCTGGTGTGAATAAAGAATGGAGATCGTGGCTGACATTGAAGAAAGAAAGAAAATGGTTTTGTTTTTTAAAAATGAAATTAGATCCAGACTTTAAAAAAAATTAAGGGGCATCTTTGTCATTTTACAGTCTTATAAATTAATTTTAATGGTAAAAATAAATAGTGGGAGGGAATTTACAATGAAAGTAAACATTAGGGAGGTAATTGCTACAATTAAAAGGAAATGGGGAAAAATACAATTGTACCAATAGATTAAGGTGGTAAAGTGTATTTTCCCCTATTTTATATATTTAAGTTTTAAATGCATTTCATGTTAGTATGGATTTTCATCTTTAGAATTCTATATATGCATAATAGCCCTGATATGAATCCCTCCATTGCATATGGTAAGAAATGTTGACAACCGAATTTGAACATTAATGTGTGGACAACTATTCCTATGTGGCTTAGATGAGGTGAAATATTTCATTACATTATGTTGACAACCGAATTTGAAATTCATTTATGGTTGGGATTGCATATGGAATATCATAGATTGAAATTGGAAAGTTGGCATATATGGTCTTAATCGATATCCTTTTCAACTAAAAAAAGTTATGGAGAGATGTTCTTAAAAGAAAGTATTGTTAGATTTTTTTTATATGCATTGATTTATTTTATTTTATTTTATTTTATTTTATTTTTATGTTTTTTATGCATTGGAGAAATCAATGTTAAAAACACTATCAATTAACCGCAGTGATTGCTAATTTTTGTGCACTTTGAAATATCAGTTATCAAAGATTTTGTTAACTCTGTATGACGGCTAATACATGTAGATTGGATTATGTGGGGAGTAGAGACAAAGTCTCTTCCTAGTGGTATGATATGGAATATGTAGGAGTAGACCTCCTCCTAGTGACATGGAATGATGGTGATTTCTCTCTTTTACCGTGTGATTGGAATCTTAGAATGGTTTTGATTTTGAGTCTTTTGTAATAACCCTCTCCTAATAAAACCTTTGAAAGTTAAGTATAAATCATTTGAAACAAGGAAGTTGAGAACAATGTAAAATTTTAGAGTGTTTATGACCTTTCTTCCGACCTTTCTTCACTCATATACGTATAACTCTCTCATATAAAATCAAAATTAAGTGATTCCATTTTTTGTTGAACGATAAGACATATATCTACAACTTTGATGTTGGGAACTTTTGCTAATTCCGTGAATATTATAGTGATAAGAGGCAAAAAATCGCAACGTAGTGTGGTCTGGACCTTTGCTCACTATTTTATGCATAACTCTTTCATATGAACTCCAAATTAGGTGATTCAAGTGGCTACTGAAAGCTAAGAGAAAGGGCTACAACTTTTATGTTGGACATTTTGTCAAATTCAGCAAGATGAGTTCACCGCGGCGAGAATATTTTCGTCATGGCGAGAATGCTGCAGCATTTTCCCAATAGCGTGATTTTCTGGTTTCGAATCTGGCCGCCGGCGAAATGAGGTTTGCCGTCGGCAAAAATCGGAGACCAAAAATCTTGCCACGGCGAGATTTGTCAGATAGCTTTTTTTTTAGCAACCCTTCTCCCTTTTTCCTTCATTTTCTCCATAGCTGAACCCTTCATCTCTCTCTCTAAAATTTTCTCCACCTTCTCTCTAAGATATCTCACCATTCGGGCACTCGATTTGAGCTACCAAGGTACCGTTGGACTCGTGGGAAGGAGAGCTACAAACCCCATTGATCAGTTTCGTTGAAAAACCGCCGGAAAATCGCTGGAAAATCGCATGAACAATAACCTCCAAGGTAAAACTCCGTCCAATCGCGTTTTAAGCTTCGTTCTTCCGAAATGCTTTACATAAATAGTTTTAGAATTAGTTTCTATGCTAGAATATAAGGTTTTTAGATTTATGATTAGTTTTTCGGCCGATGTGAATAGTGTTTTTAGCATGAATAGTGACGTTTAGGGTTTATCAAATTCTCATGTTATGTCTATGTTTTCTAGGTTGTTGAACCATCACGAGGTGAAATTCTCGTTGTTGGACTCCTAGTAAGGTGAGTGGGTTTTTCATACTATAGCGCATGTTTTACGAATTCGGTTTATAACTCTTTCTTATGATTTTAATTAGTTGGAATGTATGCTAAATTGTTTTACCGCTTTGAAAACCAATATGTTCCAACCATGTTAGAAATTATAAATTTCAATCCTAGTTGAACCCTAAGTATGCAGGGCAAGCATCTAGACTGATAATTCTCCATTGAGCTAGATTTATAGAAATGCGAACTTAGTCATAGAAATGAACTAAGTTAGCCATGAAATGATTTGATGCATGCGAACATCTATGCGACGTCTACGGACGATATGTTTAAAGGGAAAGTTTATGATGATAAGGTCTCTATGGAAATCCATGGATGAGACATATTTTAGAACAGAGTTTTATGCATGAAAGGAGTTAGATAGAGAATTATAGCTTTATTGAAATGTTTTACTTTAAACTTTTTGAATAGCATATTTTCAAATATTTTCTATTAGAGGAACCCTTTTAGATCACTGTTAGCTAGCCGCAGGTAGTGCTAGTCCTGGTGCACCATGGTCATGCGAAGGCTTCGGCCTAAGATATTGTGATGGGCTTATGACTGCCTAAGTCACGGAATTTATGGTGGACTTATGTCTACGCCTACAGTGATTGCCACACCCTTGCTATGTGCTTGGGGAAGATGATAAATCTGTTAGGAAAGAACTTCAATAGATTAGTGCATTTTTCCTTAAAGATTAAATATTTCTAAACAATCTCATTCATCATTGTGATTGCATAAATAACTTCATTTATTACTTACCATGCATAATTGATTTGCTTTGCGATTATTGATTTAAATCATGTTTTATCTTTTGAACATACATCTGAACTGTTTAGCTTTTCTTTCAATAAATTATGGTTAAATGCTTAATATTTCTATTATTATCTTTACACTTTGATTTAAATTATTAAACTCATTGCGAAACACTCGTGCTTGGTTTACCCTGTTTCTGTTATAGTGTGATTTATCCATTCACTGAGATGTAGTCTCACCCCTCTTCTGTTTCCTCCCCACAGATAGTCAAAGAGACTTTGATCTAGCTACAGCTTCGTAGAAGGCTGAATATAGCGTTGGTGAGCCCCAGTTTGGGCAAGGCTCTTTTGTACAGTTTGTCTAGTTTAGTTTATGTCTAGTGTACCTCCATAAATTTACAAGCAGGATCCTCGCTTCTTGCGTATTTTGATGTGTTGATTGGAAAACGGTTTTATGTTTTACAACGATGTTTGTATTATGAGGCCATGGGTCAAGTTGAATCACGAATGTTGAATTCATGAGATATATATATATATATATATATATATATATATATATATATATACACACACATATATATACAGTATTTTCTTATATTGGATGTGGCATATGTGGCCAGTTATATTTATTATGTACTCTGGATTGTGTGCTGGATGTTTGTATGTGCTATGCGTTAGGCTTGCGGCTAGGGGGAAACCCTTATATCGTGCCGATCATGTGTTCCATCATTTGGAGCCTTGACAGAGTGGTATCAGAGTATTAGGTTTTCCTGTGTTCATGGAGTAACGGACCTTTAGGTAGGACTTTGAGTATGGGTGTGAATCCGGACATACTTATACTCACGGTGCTGCTAAAGGGGTTCGATAGGATGTTGTCTTTTTGTTCAAGTAAGTCAGTTTATAGTATGCTATGTTGGCATGGTTAAGTGATGGTTGGGCTATTTCTGTTTTATAGCGAGATGCCACCAAGAACGAGATCAAAGGTTAGGCAACCCACGGCTTAAGAGCAGATGGCTGAAGAGTCTGTTCAGTCCGCAGTACCCGTGCCTCGAGGCCGAGGTAGAGGTCGTGGCAGAGGCCGACCTAAAGCCAGTACAAGAGGCAGTGGCAGGGGTGTAAGGGCTACTGAAGCAGCCGAACAAGCTGAGTTAAGCAGTGAGCAAGCTGAGACTCCCAGGGCGGGGGAAATTTCTTCTCACCCTCGGGATAATGTGATAGCCTAGATGTTGGCAACTATGCAGGGTATGCAGCGAGCGATAGAAAATCTAGCTGAAAGAAAGAATGGGCAAGGTGGAAGGGACCCACAATAGCCCGAAACAGCTACCTTCGTTCCAGAACCAGTTAGGCCCGTGGAGCGGCATGTGAGACCCGCCGAGAGGGAAGTAGAACTATCTGAGTTCCTGAAGCTGAAACCGCCAACCTTTAAGGGGTTGTTGGCTAGTGAAGATCCCCAAGAGTTTATAGAGGACACTGAGAAGATCTATGAGGTGCTTAAGTGTCCAGAGATCCGATCAGTAGAGTTGGCATCCTTCCAGTTGTCTGGTGTAGCGCAAGTATGGTTTAAGACCATGATGCGCGGAAGGGGAGCTACAGCGCCACCTTTGGGATGGCCAGAGTTCAAGGAAGTCTTCATGGAGAGGTTTGTACCTTAGAGTATCCGAGATGCCAAGTGTCAGGAATTTGTGGAGTTGAAGCAGACTCCCGGTATGTCAGTCACGGAGTATGATTACCGCTTCACACAGCTGTTGCCGTATGCACCGCACATGATCCCTACTGAAAGGGCCATGATCAATAATTTTATCCAAGGGTTGATGCCAGCATTGTTTAAATCAGTGGCACCCCAGTTGAAGCAATTCCCCAACTATGCAGAGGCTATGGACTGTGCAAGAATGATGGAGACTAGGCATTTGGCTGATGTCGAGAATGCCAAGCTGAGAAAGAGGGATAGGGACGGGAACTCCAAAGGAGGGCAAAATTCTCATTCCCAAGGACCACGATTTCAGGGCCAGCAGCGCCCATCACCACAGAATATTGGGAACCCCAACCAGAGATCAGATGCGAATGATATTCTAGGTCCTAGCCAAGGGAACACCAGGTATACAGGTCAACTAGGACCAAGGGCCATTCAGCAGAACAGGCCACAATGCCCTACTTGTGGCAACCATCACTTTCGTTAGTGCCGCAGGGAGGCAGGTGTTTGCTATCAGTGCAATTAACCTGGACACATAAAGAGGGAGTGTGCCCAGTTGTATGGCTCAAGCCAAGGGTTAACTCGACTGGCTTTGCTATCAACCCCAGTGGCAGCTCAACCTATGAGGACTATACCGGGCCAAGTAAGTAGCAGAGGTACTGGTAGAGGGATGATGGTCCGAGGTCAAAGTCAAGCAGGTCGAAGTCAACCGAGGATTTTTGCTCTCACCAGACAGGATACACAGGCTTCAAATACGGTCATGACAAGTACTTTTTCGGTTTGCCTACATAAAGCATATGTTTTGTTTGACCCCGGATCTACATATTCCTATGTTTTCCCTAGTTTTGCTAAGAGCTTGGGTAAAGATCCGATTGGGATGGATGCCCCTTTCTTTGTAACCACCCCGATCGGCGATTATTTGCCAGTAGAGCATGTATGCAAGTCATGTAAAGTGTTAGTGGGTGATAGGGAGACATCTGTTGATTTGATCATCCTGAACATGATCGACTTTGACGTAATCCTAGGAATGGATTGGTTGGCATCATGCTATGCTACCTTGGATTGCTATGGGAAGGCAATCAAGTTCAACATTCCAAGTGAAGTTCCTTTACGGTTCCAATGTGACCAAAGTAAAGCTTAAAGTAACCTAATTTCAGTCTTGGTTGCTCAGAGGATGTTGAAGAAGGGATGCCAGGGATACTTGGCGTATGTTAGAGGTGTGGATGAGAAGGTATCCGATGTAGACAAGATAACAGTAGTAAGAGAATTCTTGAATGTCTTTCCAGAGGAGTTGCCAGGATTACCTCCTGAACGGGAGATAGAGTTTGGTATCGACCTTATTCCAGAAGCTTGACCAATTTCTATACCGCCTTACAGGATGGCACCCACAGAGCTTAAGGAGCTAAAGAGTCAATTGCAGGATTTGTTGGATAAGGGCTTCATCAGGCCGAGCACTTCTCCATGGGGTGCTCTAGTCCTTTTTGTGAAGAATAAAGACGGGTCTTTGCGTCTTTGCATTGACTATCGGCAACTGAATAAGCTAACGGTGCGCAACAACTACCCTTTACCCAGGATTGATGATCTGTTCGATCAACTTCAAGGAGCGAAATGTTTCTCCAAGATTGATCTGAGGTCAGGGTACCATCAGTTGAAGATCATGGAGGAGGATATTTCCAAGACAACTTTTAGGACCCGTTATGGTCATTATGAGTTTTTGGTTATGTCTTTTGGACTAACTAACGCACCAGTTGCTTTTATGGACTTGATGAACAGGGTGTTCAAGCCATTCTTGAATCAGTTTGTCATTGTGTTCATTGATGACATCTTGATTTATTCTAAAGACCATAAGGAGCATGAACAGCACCTACGGGTCATTCTGCAGATCTTGAGGGATCAGCAGTTGTATGCCAAGCTCTCTAAGTGTGAGTTCTGGTTGGACAGCGTTATGTTTCTAGGGCATGTAGTCACGAAGGACAGCATTCAAGTAGACCCCGAGAAGGTAGAGGCAGTATAGCAGTGGCCTCGCCCCGCTAGTGTGACAGAGATCTGAAGTTTCTTGGGTCTAGCAGGGTATTATCGGAGGTTCATCAAGGATTTCTCCAAAATTGCTGCTCCTTTGACCCGAATAACTAGGAAAGGAGTTAAGTTTGAGTGGTCGGATGCATGCGAAGAAAGTTTCCAGACCTTGAATAAGTGTCTAACCACAACCCCAGTTCTAACTATCCCAACGGGCACTGGAGGATACTCAGTGTACTGTGACGCCTCAAGGGTGGGCTTGGGTTGTGTGTTAATGCAGAATGGTCATGTTGTAGCCTATGCATCTAGGCAGCTCAGGAAGCACGAACAGAACTATCCTACACATGATCTGGAGATGGCGGCAGTGGTCTTTGCCTTGAAGATTTGGATGCACTATCTCTATGGTGAACCCTGTGAGATTTACACGGACCACAAGAGTCTCAAGTGCATCTTTCAACAAAGGGATCTTAACTTGAGACAGATGAGGTGGATGGAGTTGGTAAATGACTATGACTGCACCATCTTGTACCACCCAGGCAAGGCTAATGTGGTAACAGATGCTTTGAGCAGAAAGTCAATGGGGAGTCTAGCCCATATCACCTAACTCCAGAGGCCATTGATAAGGGATATTCATCGGCTAGAAGGTGAGGGGATGCGCTGTGAAGTGAAGGAGCCAGGGGTGTTGTTAGCTCACATGCAACTACACTCTCCGCTGGTTGAGCAGATTAAGGCAAATCAGGACAAGGATGCTAAGCTGTGTAAGCTCAAGGATGAAGCTAGGAATAATCAGACTTCTGAATTCAGCGTGGATGCTGAAAGAGTGTTAAGATGTGGGGAGCGATTATGTGTACCCAATGTGGATAGCTTGAGGAAGCAGATTTTGGAGCAGGCACATCAATCAGCCTATACTATCCACCCAGGAACAAATAAGATGTACAGTGACCTCAAGGACTTGTATTGGTGGAATGGGATAAAGAAGGATGTAGCAGATTTTGTGGCTCAGTGCTTGGTTTGTCAGCAAGTGAAAGCTGAACACCAGAAGCCTGTCGGTTTGCACCAACAGATTGAAATACCAGAGTGGAAGTGGGAAAGGATCACTATGGACTTCGTTATAGGGTTACCAAGGACCCCTAAGGGTTATGACTCAGTATGGGTGATAGTGGATCGAATGACCAAGTCATCCCACTTCTTACCAGTGAAGACTACCTTTAATGCGGCTCAGTATGCAAGCCTATATCTGAGTGAGATCATTAGATTGCATGGAGTCCCTGTATCCATCATATCTGATCGAGGTCTACAGTTTACGGTAAGATTTTGGAAAGCTTTTCAAGAAGCTTTGAGGATGAGATTGGATCTAAGCACCGCTTTTCATCCCCAAACAGATTGCCAGTCAGAACGCACGATTCAAATTCTAGAGGATATGCTTAGAGCATGTATATTGGATTTTGGTGGCAGTTAGGAAGGATACCTGCCATTAGCTGAGTTTGCATACAACAACAGTTATCAAGCCAGTATTCAGATGGCACCTTTTGAAGCTCTTTATGGGAGAAGATGCCGATCTCCCGTTGGATGGTTTGAAGTTGGAGAAGCCAAGCTGCTAGGGTCAGACTTGGTGCAAGATGCCATAGAGAAGGTCAAGCTGATAAGGGAACAGCTTTTAACTACACAAAGTCTTCAGAAGGCTTATGTGGACCATAGGCGTCGGGAGTTGGAGTTTTCTCTAGGCGATCACATGTTCCTTAGAGTTTTACCCATGAAGGGAATCATGCGGTTTGGTAAGAAAGGGAAGTTAAGCCCGAGGTATATTGGACCATTTGAAGTTCTGGATAGGGTAGGAACAGTGGCATACCGCCTAGCCCTACCACCTAGATTGAGTGAAGTGCATCAAGTCTTCCATGTCTCGATGTTGATGAAGTATCTACCCGACCCATCTCATGTGATTCAACCGCAAGAAATCCTTTTAGATGACAAGTTGGCCTACAAAGAGAAACCCGTGGCCATTGTTGATAGACAAGTGAAAAAGTTGAGGTCTAAGGATATCCCTACAGTGAAGGTGATCTGGCAGAATCATTCCAAAGAGGAAGCTACGTGGGAAGTAGAGGACGTCATGAGAGAGAAGTATCCATAGCTGTTCCAAGAATAATCTTATGTTTTCATGTTGTTGGTTTTTGTAAAATTCGGAGACCGAATTTTTATAAGGAGGGGAGAATGTAATAACCCTCTGCTAATAAAACCTTTGAAGGTTAAGTATAAATCATTTGAAACAAGGAAGTTGAGAACAATATAAAATTTTAGAGCATTTATGACCTTTCTTTTGACCTTTCTTCACTCATATAAGCATAAATCTCTCATATGAAATCTA
Organism: Gleditsia sinensis; assembly: GCA_037074535.1. NCBI lineage: Eukaryota > Viridiplantae > Streptophyta > Magnoliopsida > Fabales > Fabaceae > Gleditsia > Gleditsia sinensis. Next base: position 9,930,164 of record CM073475.1, on the reverse strand, counting down.
AATTAAGTGATTCCAATTTCTGTTGAACGATAAGACATATATTTACAACTTTAATGTTGGGAACTTTTGCTAATTCCGTGAATATTATAGTGATAAGAGGCAAAAATCGTAGCGTAGTGTGGTCTGGACCTTTGCTCACTATTTTATGTATAACTCCTTCAAATGAACTCCAAATTAGATGATTCAAATGGCTACTGAAAGCTAAGAGAAAGGGCTACAACTTTCATGTTGGTAGTTTTGTCAAATTCGGCCAGATTAGTTCACCGCGGCGAGAATATTTTCGCCGTGGCAAGAATGTTGTAGCATTTTCCCAAGAGCGTGATTTTCTGGTTTCGAATCTGGCCGCCGGCGAAATGAAGTTCGCCGCTGGCGAAAATCGCAGACCAAAAATCTCGTCGCGGCGAGAATTAGTTTGCCGGCAGCGAGATTCATCAGATAGCCTTTTTTTAGGAAACCCTCCTCCCTTTTCCTTCATTTTCTCCATAGCTGAACTCTCCCTCTCTCTTTCTAAAATTTTCTCCACCTTCTCTCTAAGATATCTCACCATTCGGGTACCCGAATTGAGCTACCAAGGTATCGTTGGACTCGTGGGAAGGAGAGCTACAAACCCCATCGATCAGTTTCGCCGGAAAACCGCCGAAAAGTTGCCGAAAAATCGCATGAACAGTAACCTCCAAGGTAAATCTCCATCCAATCGCGTTTTAAGCTTCGTTCTTCCGAAATTCTTTCCATAGATAGTTTTAGAATTAGTTTATATGCTAGAATATAAGGTTTTTAGGTTTATGGTTAGTTTTTTGGTTGGCGTGAATAGTATTTCCTGCATGAATAGTGACGTTTAGGGTTTATCAAATTCTCATGTTATGTCTATGTTTTCTAGGTTGTTGAACAATCACAAGGTGAAATTCTCGTTGTTGGACTCCTAGTAAGGTGAGTGGGTTTTTCATACTATAGCGCATGTTTTACGAATTCGGTTTATAACTCTTTCTTATGATTTTAACTAGTTGGAATGTATGCTAAATTGTTTTACCGCTTTGAAAACCAATATGTTCCAACCATGTTAGAAATTATAAATTTCAATCCTAGTTGAACCCTAAGTATGCAGGGCAAGCATCTAGACTGATAATTCTCCATTGAGCTAGATTTATAGAAATGCGAACTTAGTCATAGAAATGAACTAAGTTAGCCATGAAATGATTTGATGCATGCGAACATCTATGCGACGTCTACGGACGATATGTTTAAAGGGAAAGTTTATGATGATAAGGTCTCCATGAAAATCCATGGATGAGACATATTTTAGAACAGAGTTTTATGCATGAAAGGAGCTAGATAGAGAATTATAGCTTTATTGTAATGTTATTGAAATGTTTTACTTTAAACTCTTTGAATAGCATATTTTCAAATATTTTCTATTGGAGGAACCCTTTTAGATCACTGTTAGCTAGCCGCAGGTAGTGCTAGTCCTGGTGCACCATGGTCACGCGAAGGCTTCGGCCTAGGATATTGTGACGGGCTTATGACTGCCTAAGTCACGGAATTTATGGTGGACTTATGTCTACGCCTACAGTGATTGCCATACCCTTACTATGTGCTTGGAGAAGATGATAGATCTGTTAGGAAAGAACTCCAATAGATTAGTGCATTTTTCCTTAAAGATTAAATATTTTTAAACAATCTCATTCATCATTGTGATTGCATAAATAACTTCATTTATTACTTACCATGCATAATTGATTTGCTTTGCGATTACTGATTTAAATCATGTTTTATCTTTTGAACATACATCTGAACTGTTTAGCTTTTCTTTCAATAAATTATGGTTAAATGCTTAATATTTCTATTATTATCTTTACACTTTGATTTAAATTATTAAACTCATTGCGAAACACTCGTGCTTGGTTTTCCCTGTTTCTGTTATAGTGTGATTTATCCATTCACTGAGATGTAGTCTCACCCCTCTTCTGTTTCCTCCCCACAGATAGTCAAAGAGACTTTGATCTAACTACAGCTTCGTAGAAGGCTGAATATAGCGTTGGTGAGCCCCAGTTTGGGCAAGGCTCTTTTGTATAGTTTGTTTAGTTTAGTTTATATCTAGTGTACCTCCATGAATTTACAGGCAGGATCCTCGCTTCTTGCGTATTTTGATGTGTTGATTGGAAAACGGTTTTATGTTTTACAACGATGTTTGTATTATGAGGCCATGGGTCAAGTTGAATCACGAATGTTGGATTCATGAGATATATATATATATATATATATATATATATATATATATATATATATACAGTATTTTCTTATATTGGATGTGGCATATGTGGCCAGTTATATTTATTATGTACTCTCTATTGTGTGCTGGATGTTTGTATGTGCTATGCGTTAGGCTTGCGGTTAGGGGAAAACCTTTATGCCGTGCCGATCACGTACGTGTTCCATCATTTGGGGCCGTGACACTTTCTATGTTAACATGCAAAATATAGTCTTTTCTAATAATTTATATTTGGGCTAGACATAGATATTGAAAAAAAAAATACTTGCTCACCTTTAGAAGTTCAATCTATTAACTTGTATTTATGTTTTCAAGTTTCCATATTAATTGACCATAAGTATTTAAAGTTTTCTTTAAGCATACTTGTTATTCCACATTTTTATTAATTCTATTGGTTTACTGAAATTTTTATAAAATTTAAAACTTGTACATATAACATGTTTTATTGCAATTATAGTATACTATATTTACTCATTGAGTTACATAAACTCACTCCCCTCTTTCTATGTTTTTCAAATAACTCAAAAGAAAGAAACTTGTCTCTATCAACTCAAGAATAAAATAGATACTTCTGATGTGAATTTGCCTATAATGAGGTAATTGGATATTTTGTATTTCTATACATTGTATTTTAGACTATACTTTGATGGTCATCAACATAATCCCCATTCCTATTTTACTCTATAAGTGAATGTTGTTATGATTATAGTTTTGTAATAGTAAATATCTGATTACTCATATATGAAAGTATCCTTTCTACGTCACATGTGTTGGATAATTTTAATATGAATTATTAATGAGATTCTAATGTGATATGAAATGTGTAATGTAAGATGAATTTTGGTTTTAAGGCTTACAGTTTAAGGATTAGTCCATTATGATGTGCTAATCATGTGTGTGTGTGTGTGTGTGTGTCTATATATTTATAAACTTGTCTTCTTCTTTTCAATCAATAATTATTTTTTAAAGTTACATAGTTTTTAACAATTTAAAATTATATGAATTTGCCATTTTAAAGTAGATTAATTTTTTTTCTAGACACTTTATTTTTATTTTTATTTTATATGAAAGATTTCATGTAAATTAGTCTAAAAATTTACTATTTTCAAAATTCTCCAAATAAATCAATTATAAGGATTTGAAGATTCAATAGAAATAGTGAGGAGTCTTGAATTTTTTACTCATCCAAATATAAATCTAGCTACGGGTCTTGTGAGTACTATAATGCTCTACCTATATGTTCTTCATTATTATTCTTAACAACAATTTTTTATATTTTTATTTTTAAAATTCATCTTATTTTAGTTAGTTAAAACTCAACTCATTTTATAAATAAATGAGTTGAAACAATTTATTAGACTCCTCTAGTTAAATGGAGTTAAGTTTAAACTTTTGTTTTGATTTATTAAATTAGTGAATAGCTTATTTATTAAAAATAAGATAATTTAATATATATATATATATATATATATATATATATATATATATATATATTGAATTAGTTCTTATTTTTTTGTCATTAAATACTATCTACTATTTCTATTATTGTTACTTGTTTCTGGATGACTAATCAATTTTCTAAAATGAAAAGAAGAAGAAGAAGGGGTTTCAACATAAAAAAGACATATAAAACAACAAAAATTATAACATATTTATGTAAACCATTCAAGATTTACCTCTAAATGAACTAACATAATTAGATAATAAGTTTAAATTTAACTTAAATTTAGACTTCAATATCAATTTAAACGATTTTAATTAAATAAGTTTGAATAACTAAATATTGAGTTTGGCTAAAATTTATTACAAAACTAAGTATTTATAACATCCTAGCTGGGCTAACTAAGCCCAACAAACTTAAGTTTACCATACAAAGGCTCGCATAAAAAAAAATCTATTTGTTATGTTTTCTTGTCAAAGAACATAATTCCAAGTCAGTTTAACTAATCACATAAGCCCCTGTCATGGAGTTCGAGCATATGGTCCTAACCAACCAAACAGTAAGAACTAACTAGCTTGAGAAAATATCATTATGCTCCTAAAGTTTCAATAACCACAAGACCCTATAAAACAAGACCTCCTTAGCTATTGCTTTCATAAATAAACTCTAATATTCACACCATGACCTTCGAAGCTAATTTGATTGTTGGAGTAAATAATAGAGCCTTCCCTCAAACATGATGTTAATCATTTTTTGTATGGTCCATAGATCCACCCAAATTTACCAAGCTCAGTTGTCCTTTATTGTGCTCAATTGTGTTACAAAAAGATTGATCATCATTTGGTGTTGTGTTAACCATGATACCTTTTTAAATTGGATGTCTTTCTCATTAAGTAATGACTTACATTGACCAAATCAACTTAAAGATGCTGGATAAAAAATTTGATTCGCCTATAAGCAAAGGGTGGCCAAGTATTATAATTTGAAGGCATCTAACAAGAACTTTTGAAAAAGTAAACATACGCATAATACAACCTTACTAATCAAAGTAAATTTGGCCTCTAATCAGGAAGGTTTGTATCGAATTTGGGAGTTCATTCCAAAAAAAGCCATAAAACCATAGCGGACGGCAACATTCCTCGATCATGGAATGTTGCAAGTCTTATACATTATTTCACTTCAATGTATTTATACATAATTGCAAGATTGTGAAATAAGTGTAAAAAGTTAGTTGAACGAGACTTGTACAATACTATTTTGAAGTAATTAAGGAATAAACTTTGACTAAGTCTCATTATCCAATATTACTTAGAATAATATTTATAGTATATCTAGGCACATCGAGTGAAAAAGAGAATTAATTCATCAATTCTCCTAATATTAAATTGAACATAAGAGTCAATTTTTTAATAACCTGATCTAACAACTAGTACAAAAGACAAACAAGTATCATTTAGGAGTTCCTTCTAAGAAGAGCCTACATATATGAAACCATAGTCGATGCATACATTCATTAATCTTGGAATGTTATGAGTCTTATACATTATTTCACTTGTAGGTATGTTAGACATAATTACAAGATCTCCAAAGCATATGCAAAATAAGCAAAACAATTTAGTTGAATGAGCCTTGTGTATGCCTATTTTGAAGTAATTAAGTGATGAACTTCGATTAAAGTCTCTTCATGCAATATCACTTAGAATAATGAGTGAAGTAGATCTAGGCAAATAGAGGAAACAGAAGAGTTGATTCTTCAATCCTTCTAAGATATAATGAAAGTCAGGGCCAATATTTTAATTGTGTGATGGAGCAACTAATACAAAAGAAAAACAATGGGATTAATGTCATGATCTACCCATCATATCAAAATTTGGATTTAATTTTTTAATCCTTCACAAAAATCTTGATATGGAATGAGCGGAGTTGTGATAAATGAAAAAATTGTGTGTTTTATTGTTATATTTCATCAATTAACTCAATGTTAAATTGTGATTATTTTTCTATTTTGGTTTTATGTTATTTTGGTTGTTTTGAATATTGGTTGACTTTGTTTTCTTTTTATAGGTGAGTAAAATAGCCCAATAATCAAAAGAGAAAGCTCATTTGAAGAGTTCTTTGGATTATGAGAAAATCGAGGAGGAAGCACGGAAGAAATGAGCTTTGGAAGGGCAAGAATGGAGTTTGGCTAGCCCTAACACTGTCAAGTTGTATTTGGGACACCCAGAACATGGCTTGACCATGTTCCATGCAAGATGCAATGCACTTTTCCAAATTCCAGCATGTGTCTTAGGACATGGCTGTACTGCGAGACCGAAGATGACTGTATTTTTTTAGGGTTTTAGGCAGTCAGGAAGCTATATATAGTGGGTGGGAACTTAACGTCTTTTTGACAAATTTTATCTTTCTATCGCTATCTCTACTTCTACTTTATCTTTTGATTATATTGAACCCTTTATAGTTTACATAATGGAATTAATTTTGCTTTCTATTTCAATTATGCATGAGTAGTTCCCATTCTAGGATTGGGGCAACCCACTTATCATGTGATGATACTGAATTATTGAATTGAGTTGTTGAATTCCTATTGAAATTATTTGTAGATAATCGGTTTAGCTATTATGCATGTATACGAGTTGATAAAATGCTTGGCTATTGTTTTGTCACTTCTTAGGTAAATAACCGATGAATTGAAAGATGAAAGTTATTTCCAGAATTTGATTATTAATTAAGAGTATTTTAATCACGAAAATAGTTTAAGATCCTCTAAGAATTGAATTTTCTTTGAGGATTGCATCTCCTTTAGGAATGAATCAGTTGGTTAGCACAGAACTTAAAGGGTTTAAGTTTAACTAAGAACCATGAAAGTAAACAATTATATTAACTTAGATATAGTTATTAGACCTTGAAAGATGCTATTAATGAATTAAGTTTAAACCATCCCCGATATCTCAAACAACTGGTATTGAAAATAATTATTTTGGTTGTTAAACATTATAAGTGTGATGAACCCTAATTCTAAGTATTTTATAATTAAACTCAGTTGTCTATTTATTTTCATCGCTTTCGAATTGTCATTCTATATATCTCTCGAATTATATTGATTCAAACAGTTTGTTTTGTGAAAGACTAGTAATTGATATATTGATCTCTATGAGATATGACACGTACTTACCAGATTAGCTACAATTACACCATGCACTTGCAGTATTTAGTGAAACACACACGAACAAGTTGATTATTCAATATTGTAGAAATTTTTTTATGACAAAATGAACAAAATTTATGTGAATATCATCTAAATTATTACAAAAGTGTTTTATGATTATGGGCATTGACTAAACCAACCAAATTGATTAAAAAATAAATTAATTTGGTTTAAATCGATTTTTTACCTACAAGAACCAACACTTTTTCACCTTATTCTTTACATTCAATTGTAATTTCTCTCATAATCTATTTTTTTTAAGTAATTTGTTTATCCTATTGCATTTAACCCCTAACTATATAAATTAGAAATTAATTTTAATGGTAACTATGAATTACTAAAATATATTTCTATTTGCTTGACACTCTATTTTGCCCAATTCATGGGAAGTTTATTTTATTAATTTCATATAGCTACCATTAAAGTTAATAGTTAATTTAGATGAAAAATTTGGGGGATCAATTGTAAAAATTAATAAATTATGAGAGAAATTGCAATTGAAGACAAAGATCATGGTACAAAAAAAATGGAATTTTCCATATCTATTAAAGCGACTACTGCATAAGCTTTTTTCGAAAGTTAGGAATTTAGACTTATATAAAAAAAAGCGTAATTTTAGTTTTTTTAATACTTTTACCTTTTTTAAGAAATTCATCTAAACATATTTATTTAATTGAAAAAAATGTTTATTTAAGAAAAAAAAGAGCTTAAACCCACGAACTCTTAGTCTTCTCTAAACTTCTAATGCAATTGTGATTTTAATTGTACGACTTTATCATTTAAGATTTTCCTATCACGTGTTGGATAAGCATGAATCTTCCAAGAATGACGCTCTAAAGAACATATAGCTATTAGTTTATATATTTTTTTTCTCATAATATCAAGATTTTCTTGAATTATATAGTCCTTGACAATCATTCTAAACTCATTTACGGCAACTAAATACATAAAATTTTTCAGTCTAACTCTCCATTTTTGTCATACTTAAGTTTTTTACCCTTCATTTTCTTATTGAAGTTAAATTTGGCTTATCAATATCAAAATCATTAGTACTACTTGTGAAGTTATCTCCCTCATAGATTTCCATATCAGGCATTGAATCCTCAATTTTATCCATTAATATTTTCTACATCATTATCATTATCCTCACTTTCCTCTTTAGATTCACAAGAACCATAACTTATATTATCTCTAGTTATATTATAATATTCATCTAAAGTCAATAAAAAAACATTATTTTGAGACTCGGTGTAATTACAAGCTTCATGGCTATAGTCCTTACAACCAACATGTATACTAGAAGTGGAAGGAGCAGGGGCATACCATAATTGCTTAGCATTATCGTATTTAGAGGAATGTAAAAGTTGAAGGACATCATCTTTAGAAGACATAACCCACAAAGAAAGATGAAAATGTAGTTACATCATCTCCAAGAGAAGAAAAAGTGTGAATACATCATCACTAGAAAGCCTTAGTTGTATCAAAACTTTGATTGCTATAAGTGTAAGTTAATCATGAAAAGAAATGCACTTTCCTTATTTTTAGGCAAAGTCTTATTTTAGTCCTTTAGATATATAGTGAAATTCAATTTAATCCTTAATTTTTTTTGTTCAAATACATCATTAACGTGTCATAAATGTCTAATTTTAGTTCCTATGACTATCCATGTCAAAAACATTAACAAAAAATGCTAACCTAGACACATGTTGCTTTTAACTTATTGAATTATTTATTTTAATAGCTGACTTAGCCAAAACTTTTCTATCACCTTGAAACAAATGCATCTGGCCATTCCACCTTTAATTATAGATTTTGGTTGAGTTAGTTTAGGTGGATTTTATGATGATAAAAAAATTTTGGTTGAGTTAATTATTTGAACATACAACTCAACATGTTAGATGCTACGTGTATTCACGTAAACTTTTTTTTTATTAATTTTTCCAACTAAATTAATCCTAAGGGCTAAAAAAGACGTTTATAAAATGTTAAAGATGTATTCGAACAAAAAAAAACTCTAAAAACTAACTCAAATTTCATTACAAACTGGATAAACTAAAATATAAATTTATCCTTTTTTTAAATCAAAAGTTTTGTTTATTTCAAAATGGATTTAATTTTATAGAAAAAGGATATGAAAAACACATTTTGAGAACTTAAAATTTCATTAAAATATGTACAAGTATGCATGATAATGCATGAAAACACTTAGATTTGTTAATGTATGATTTTCTTGTCATTGGCACTTGGAAATATGTCAAAATTTCTCTTTATTTGCCCTATATAAGAAAATATTAGCTTTGTTGTCTTCAAAGATTTTTTTTCCCTTTCTATGCTGATGAATGGGTTTCTATCATTCTATTTGATAATAATTCATGACTATAACAACTTTTCCTCTAAGAGTGTACCTTGACCTGGATTGAGGATATATAAGATTTTAATTTTAACATCATTGCCCTTAATTTGACCATTAGGTCATTTCATATTAATGCCACTATTGTTAATACTTATAATGTCAATGTCAATGACTAAGATACAATTTTACTTTATCTAGCCAAGTAAAAGAAAATCATGCATGAATGAAGATAAAGTCATATTTTTTTCTTAAAATGATCAACAACAATGCCTGCAAGCTAGATCTTCTAGGTAAGTATAATGTTAGTGCGTGTTTCAATTTTATTGATTTAACTCTTTTTTATGTGGGTGATAATTTAAGGACAAATCATTTTCAAGAATAGGAGAATGATGTGAGTGCAACTAATGAATGGAAATGGATGTAGATCCGCTTCAAGTTCTAGTTGAATATATTACAAGAGATCGAGTTAAAATATTCAAAGAGGCACTTAATAATTTAAGTTTGGAAGCTCAACAAGGAGAGAAGTGCATTAATATTAAATAAGAGTCAAGATTAGTCCATATCATTAAAACCCACCTAGATATGGGTCAAGACCAATTAATCTAAAGATGGACTTAAAATACAAGAAGACTAAAGGCTAAAAGCTGAATATAAACCCAAAATCAAGAAGTTATTAAATGACCCAATATGGGCTACATTTTTTCTCATTTATTTATTTTTAGTTTGTTTGACTAAATTTTTTTTTTCTATTTGATGGTTTTCTTGTTTGACTAGAAGAGTTTCCTATTTCTAATTTTTCTTACTATATAGGAGTTTTTATTTAGTTTTTCTTATTTGTTTACGAAGTTGGCCTATAAATAGGCATGTATATTCTTGAACAATTCAGATTATTATTGATAATATTAAGAGTGTTTTTTCTTTGATTCTTCAAAGAACTGTTCTAAACTTATGAAGATTTTTTTGTAGCATTTAAACAAGGCTTATTACTCACAATCTTTTTCTATTTTCTTGAGTGTGGCGCTTGCAAATATTATATATATATGTATATATATATATATATATATATATATATATATATATATATATATATATATATATATATATATATATATATATATATATATATATTCTTATCTCTTTATAGATAACGATTCAATGTCATTTTTTTTAAATCTAAATTAGAACACGATCTTTCAAATTGGATTCCATATTGATCTGTGTGTCACTACTCTTGGTGAGGTTATATCAGAGGTTCATATCATTAATGATGTGAGCACAATTAACAGATAAAAATAGAATGTGGACCCGTTTCAATTTTCAATTGGACATATTACAAGATTTTGAGCTAAAAGATTTAAGGAAGCACTTAATGGTTTAATTCTGAAGGCTATCAAGGAAAAAAGTGCATCACTACTAAATGAGCCAAAATTGGACTAAGTCATTAAAAATATGGTCCAAAACCAACCATGACATTAAAAGTATAGTTTAATTCTTAAATTTTATTTCTTTTTCTTTTATTCTTTGCATTCTTATTCTTGGGTGCTAATATGTTGAGTTTGGATTGTTGCAAGGAATTTTTTTGTTTGAATTCGTTTAAGTTCAATAAAGAACTAAAAAAAAAGACTAAAATAAGAAAAAGACAAAAGCATGTGAGATCATAAGAGGGTAAAAGCCAAAATTGAGTAACACATGAATGTGAGTGCCATTAATATTTAAAGAAACACGTTAGTGTTGTGAGAATTTTTTAGTCTAACATTGTTTGGTAGAAAAATTATGTTACACAATAAGGATAAAAACACTTCCAAAGGTGTATCAGATATGGCGAATTCAAAATTGATGATGGAAGTTTTAGTGATTGAGATAAGGAGATTTTTGAAAGTGGAGATAGAGAGCATGTTTATGAATGGATAGATAGACTAGAGAATGCACGTGTAGAGCAGGCACAAAACACTTCCAATGTGCGTAGGAGGGAGAAAGTACAATCGAGGGAAGTGAGTGTTGGAGATAAAGAGTATTATAGAGATAATTTTGATGAACATGACATGTATTTTAAGTGCTAACAATAAGAGATATGGAGGAAGGTTTAGAGAAGTTAAGAACTGAAAAGATAATAACTTGGGTAGCATTAAGATGAAAATTCTGTTGTTTCAAAGTAGAAACAATCTTGGAACTTATCTTGAGTGGGAGAAAAAAATGGAATTAGTATTTAATAGTCATCACTATTTTGAATTTAAAAAAGGTAAAGTCGGTTGTTATTAGATTTTTTGACTATGCTACTATTTGGTGGGATCAATTGGTTTTAAGCAAAAAATGGAATCATGAAAGGCCCATTGAAACATGAGATGAGATGAAAGCAGTTATGAGAAGGTGATTCATTCTAAGTTACTACCATAAGAACTTATTTAAGAAGTTGTATAGCCTTGCTCAAAAGTCTAAAAGTGTTAAAGAATACTATGAAGAACAAGTCATGTTAAAAAAACAAAGTGATACAAAAAATTTGAGTGATATTTCAAAAGAAAGAAAGAATAAATCAAAAGGAATAGAAATGAAGAGTGAAAAAGAAAAAGAAATTTCAGCTAGTGAGAAAAAGAGAGAGTAATATTTCAAAAGAAAGAGAGACTGAATCAAGAAGTGAAAGAAAGAGTAAAATAAAAAAAAAAAAAGAAATTTTGGTTATTAAGAAAAAAAGAGAAAGTGATATTTCGAAAGAAAGAAAGGCCAAATCAAGAAGAAGGGAAAGAAAGAGTGAAATATAGAAAAAAAATTAGCTAGTAAGGAAACAAAAGTAAAGAGAAAACAAGTGAATTTTTATGTAAGAAAAAGTGAGATAAAAAAAGAATTTTGACCTGTTATCTATAAAGAGATAAAAACCAAATATATAAGAAAATATTACAGACGCCACAGTAAAAAAAAGAAGAAGAAGATTGTGAGTGATAAGTTTTACTTAAATACCATAAGAAAATAGATAAATTCAAAACATTTTATTTTGTAGAACCAAAGAAAAAATATTTTCAATATTATCAATAATAATATGAATTATTCAAGAGCATATACATATTTATAGGTCAATTATCTAAACAAAGAAAATTAAATAAGAAACTTCTACATAGCAATGAAAAAAAAAATAAGAAACTCATCTAATTAAATAAGGAAACCACTAAATAGAAAACTTTTCTAATCAAATAGACTAAAAAAAATGTAGCTAATAACTTCTTGATTTTGAACCTATATTCAGTTTTTACTTTCAATATTCTTATATTTTATGGCCATATTTAAATTGGCTGGTTTTAACTCTTATTTTTGATGTCATGGCTGGTCTTAACCCATATTTTTAATGACGTGGTCCAATTTTGACTATCCTTTAATAGTAATGCACTTTTCTCCTTGATAAACTTTCAGAATTAAACTATTAAGTGTTTCTTTAAATATTTTAGTTTAAACTTTTATAATAGGTCCAATTAAAATTTAAAATGTGTCTGCATTCTATTTCCATTTGTTAACTATGCTCACATCACTTGTTATCACCTTTGTCAACCACTAGCTTTCTCTTCTCTGTTCTTTCACGCGTCACATACTTTTGACTTTGTGTTTGGTTATGTAGCTCATCATCTTGGTTTAGTAGCCCATTGTAACCCACTAGCTTTCTCTTCCTTTCATTGTTGCACGTCGTACACTTTTGACTCTGTTTGGTTTCACTTAGATTTGCTCTTGAAACAATTTTATTACAGTCTCTCAGTTACAATTCATAATAATTTTTTATTTCAAGACTCCTAATTGGAAAAGGAAAAAAGAGATTCATTCTTCATTTTTATCCCTCAACACACCAAATAAATTAATTGTACCAATTATAAAAATCAGTGCTATAAAGAGGAGAGAAGATCAATATTAAGGAAAGAAGAAAACATTGATACCACATAGATAATCAAGGCTGGGGAAAAGATCATTGTTATAGGGAAATCAATGCCAGACAGAGATCATCAAAGTCGAAATCGATGATGATGACTGAAGAAGAGGTACGAGGAAGAGAAAAGTGAAAGATGAGAGAAAAAACTAATTAAGTTTAAAATTAGAATATTATAAAATCGTATTTTAGTCGAGATATACAAAATAATATGAAATTAAGAAGGAAAATCTGAATTCCCATCGCTATACAAAGGAATAAGTTGCCTGAATTTATGGAAAACCAATTAATTAGAGAATTTAAGATTTTGAGGAAAGTTAATTAAAAAACTTACAACAAACATGGTAATTTTATTTTCCCACCTAAAGTTATCTTAAAAATCTATTAAAATCCTTCTACCAGACAACCCTTAAAGATATCTCTCTGAAATGCCACAATTGATGCGGAAAAGATTTTTTTTTTTAGTAAGGCATTTTGTCCCATTTTCAATTCTTTCGATTTTTCTTTCGTTTTGAAATTCATTTTTCACAAGAATTTTGCTCGAATTAATATTTCAAATGAGCAAAACCTAACAAAGATTTCAAATTTTTGTAATGTGACATTGGCAAATATTTTTTTAAATGACAATAATTAAGGCTCAAAACTCATTATGCCCAATTCAAATCTTCAATTATTCTTCTTTACCTACTTCTACAATAAAATTTTAAAATAAAAGCTATTTAACTAGAGAAAATGCTTTTATGGTTGTAATGGGATCTAATGGCTTGAAAATTCTAGTTTGTAATTGAGTCTAAGTGTTTAAAATGTAAATTTTCAAACTACTACATGCGATCTAGTGGTAAAACGTGTGAATAATTGGTAAAATATCATTAGTTCAAATATATATAAAAAAAAATTTACCATGAAAATTTTGTGATTACAAATTAGAATAACTGATATGATATGATATGAATATATATATATATATATATATATATATATATATATATTTGGTTCAATAACTAATACATTTTCAATTTAATGCAATGTACATTTGAAATATGAGGACAGAAGAAAAGTCAATAAAATACATACCATCTAGGGATCACAATCTTGGTAAACTTTAAAAAGTTATGAAGATCAAAAGTAGACCATCCTAGATTATCATTACTACAAAAATCAACATTATGGAAGCAATCTCTACGTTTATCCACTTTCATTCTAATGACTGCAATGTCATTTGGAGTTATCATGTTGTTGCAAAACCGTGCTTTTTTAGTTGTTTAACATATAAACTTCACATTTGAAATTCCATCTCAAATAGAAAGTTCAAAAATTCCTCAGATGCCTTCAAGCTATGTTTTCTGCTTATTACCATGGTGGGCGAGGATATATACCATACTGCTAAAGCAATTAAATGGCTTCGTCCTGGCAAAGTAGGGAAAACATACCTACCTTTATGAACTTATTTTTTGTAAATACATACAAGAGTCAATTGATTCGATATTAACGTCTATTGAGAATACTACTCTTGGGTAATAAATTACTTCGAGGATGTGCACCAATTTAGTGAGAAGACATCGTTGCACTATTGTAAGATGAACTTAATGTCCTTGATTGCCATTTTTGGGGAAGAAACCTAATGCTCAAATAGAACTAGGTTTTGATGTTTGTAAATGCACCAACATACCGCAAATATTGACTTAATCAGAGCCTGCTTTTCAATATGGTTTTGAGCTCGACCAATTGACTATAAGATTTAATTCATTCCCTCAAATTCTACAGTGAAATGTATCCTAATTGTTAAGTTTATACCAAACTGAACTACTTGAGCAAAAGGCAATTTTAAGAATAGGTGATCTATATCTTCTAAGGTTTCGCATTTAAAAGGACAACCTATATCTATACTCTTTTTCTCTTTACGAAGTTCGATTTTAAGGTAAAGTCATATTTTAGTCCCTTAAGTTTGTAATTAAATTCAATTTAGTCTTTAAAGTTTCTTTTTGTTCAAATAAATTTTTAAAGTTTTATAAATTTTCTTTTTTAATGTCTAGAACTAACTTTGTCAAAAAAATTAAAAGAGAAAATTACACCTGACATTTAACTTGCTAAACTATTTATTCAAATAGTTGACTTAGTTAAAAAATTTCCTATCAACTTGAAATAACAACATTTGGCTTTTTTATCTTGAACGGTGGATTCTAATTGAGTCAGTTTAAGTGAAATGACTAAATACTGTTATTTTGAAGTGACAAAAATTTTTTTGACTTAGTTAATTATTTAGATAAACAGTTCAATAGATTAAATACTACATGTGTTGAAATTAATATTTTTATTTAATTTTTTTTACATAATTAATCTTAATGACTAAAAGAAGACATTTAGGAAATGTTAAGAATGTATTCAAACTAAAAAAATTAAAAATTAAATTAAATTTTACCACAAATTTAAGGGACTAAAGTAGGACTATACTTGATTTTAAAGGTAAACAATCATAACACATCTTCTAAACAAAAGTAGCTAAATGCGTAGGTAATCTTGCCTTCCATAAGGAAGACCAATGACATAACTTAGTAGAAGCAGAATTCAAAATGTTATTTTCAATGAGACATGCATAGTCTTGTTTAGGAGAGTAGATGTGTGATGAACAACCTTTCCAGATGAGAATTTGCCTACACCCCATGTCTAGAGGTGGGTGTATCAAGAATCTGCCTAGCAATAGGAGGATCATAGATAGAATAAACCTTTTCTTTATTCTAAGTATTAGTGGAAGAAGATATTAGGTCAGTTACTGTACTAGATTCTTGCAAGTCAATTTTTTGTCGATGATTAAACCATTCCTCGCTATCCAACTTTATCAATGACCCATCTCCTATTGACCACTTTAGATTGCCCTTGATCGCAGAAGCTGTAGAGTAAACTGCTTTCCAAAAATGCAAAGCATTGTCAGGGCATCGTAGCTTACTGTTTATTGAACTTGAACCATATCTACATCTCATCAACGTGCTAAACAGGGAATCACGTTTGTCATTGATCCTCTAATATTATTTAGCTAGCAAAGTTTGATTGTGGAATTTGATGGATTGAATACCTAATTCTCCTACCATATTGGGAAGATAGATTGTCTTCCAAGATTTCATGTGCATTTTATAATGGTTTGGCCGGAAGAAATTGGATAGAATATTTTCACACTAATTTCCTTGTTCGTAAGTTTCTTGCAAGATATTTGATAAAATGGAATTGCTGCAAGACAAATTTATAAGGGTTAGTGTGCTTGCCTGGGAAAGAAGATGAGCTTTCTAGGCTACTAATCTTTGGCTTAATTTACTAATCTTAACAATTGTGCCTCTATCTCAACTATTTCCATCCACATAGGTAGCTAGGTATTTACCTATATGATTAACCAACAAACATTGCATCGCACTTTCCATCATTCTCTGGAACTTCCTTAGAATATTAAGATTGAAACAGATCTTTAATTTGGAATTATTTTTTATGAGCCCCGAATGTATAACAAAGTCTTCAAAGATAGCTTTTACTTTAGCAAACATATTCAGATTAGTTTTGAAAAAGAGTAAAACGTCATCATCATAAAGATATTTAATCACAGGGACCTGCCTGGATAACCGAATACCCAAGATTTTCATTGCAATGTTAGCTACTCAATCTTTTACGTACAACCTAGTCGTGAATCTAGACTCCTATTGCGGTAGACAAGAGATTCATAAATAAACTTAATCTACCAATTTTTGGTAGACTAAGTCAATAAGGAACAAGCATATACATGTGTCCGTTAACTTTTTAATATGTCTCTCTAAACGTGTACACCAATATTTTTTTTTTTTACCAATATGTCCAACAAAATTAAATATAAATTTTTTCGAGATATCCTTCTACATTGGTTTTATCTATTTTTATGTAGAGTAAATTATATTCATCTTTATTAAAATTTTTAAAGTTACACTCATATATCTTCTAATTTTAATTTATATACAAATCTGTATCAATAAAGTTTATATTTGATATATTTTCCTTTTTAAAAAACCCATAATCATAAATAATTCAATTTAATACAATACAAATCATTAGAAGATCAAATTAATGTTTATAAAAAGTTAAAATAAAAAATATTAGTATAGTTTTTTAAAATTTGAAAGAGGTATATGTGTAAATTTTATATATTTCAAAAGAGATTCTCATTTCAATTCAAAACTAAATGCGTGTATGTAAAATTTTTAAATTTCAGAAAAAATAAATGTAATTTATTCTTTTATTTAAAAATTTTACATTCACACATTAAGTTTTGAATTTATATATATATATATATATATATATATATATATATATATATATATATATTTATTTATTTATTTATTTATTTATTTATTTCAGTCCATGGAAACAGGCACTCTATATCGGATCAAAGGTATTGGCCCATTACTCAGATAACACCAAATAACAAGCCCCACGCCTAACCATATGAAGTACTTGTCCAAAAACCAAACAAAAAACCATATCAAGTACAGTACAGCCCAATGACCACAACCACCGTCACCAACACCAGCTCATCCCTCAGCTGGAATCCATAACTCCATTAACAAAACAAAATGTTGGTGCCTGCTTCCAACTAGTAAGAAAGATGAAAATGATAAAAAAAGAAAAAGAAAAAAGGATGATGTATTTTACAGAAACGGAACCTTGTCACTTGGCCGATATAAAGCAGCTTGCAACTCGTGCCTTCAAACGCATTAATAGCCACAAAAATTCAACCTAGCGTACCCTCATCCTTTTCTCTAGTCTTGGTGAATGCTTTTGTGTGGTATTTGTTTGGTCACCTTCTGTCTTCCTACTATTAACAAACTCGGAGAAGGAAGGAATTGGCGGCAACATCGTATTAGAGGAAGAGTTTTCTACTGACAAAGAACCTCGTGAAGTTTCTGATTTAGCATTGGCAGACGGTTCATGGCTAGTGGCTTCTTTTGCACAAGGATCTTGTGTCTCAAGGGGACGCTTATCTTCAAACGATACAATCGATGGGGAAGCATTATTTACACCAAGGCGGTGTATCAGATCAATTGAATTTGTGGTTGAAAGCCACCTTACAGTACTTGCCACTTGTGAATAATAGAATGATTTGCCAGCCTTGCAATATTTCTTGTAGCATTCATCTTCGAAAAATGATGCTGATGCATCCACATCAATCCTGGAATAGATATTTTAAACCATAAAGACCAGATATCAACTTGCGCCTCACCTATAGCTTCTGATCGGCAAAGAAAAAGGACAATATGTGCACTGTGTAAATGCACTCGCACTAAAAATGATAAGTCGGAACTCGAGAACTTAAAAGTTTAGGTATGGTTTAATGTGGAATGGTAGAAGTTTGACTTTGGCACAATAACTGTGATCTTGAACAAAAAGCTTTTACATGTCAGTAAGTTGCATGCTTATTATAGCAAGCAGTTCTTTAGAAGCATCTTGCAGGGAGTGCTTTTTATGGGAGATGGGGGTGGGAGAAGGGGGATGGCAGAGGAAAAAACTCAAACAAGCAGGAAGGACACCAATCATACTTTAAGTTGTCAAGTCGTTGCTGAGCCTGCTTTAGAGCATTTTGCAGTTTTTCTCTGCTTGCTCCTCTCATTGTATCAGATATAGTACTCTTGTCAACTTTGTTTCTCTGTAACAGAAATTAGAAGTGAGTGGTTGCACAGAAGGGAAACGAAAAAGAAGTTACAAGTTCTGCTGAATTAACTTTAACAGTATTGATCTAAGAACATAGATAAGAAATGAACTATCCAGCTTTTCACTCTTTAGATGGGTAACAGCAATTACCAAGTTCTGTTTGGGGACCACCTGATGGTTTTATCATTGACAGGAAAAAGGGGGGTGGGAGCATAGAGGAAAGGAGAATATATATTCTTCTAACTGCAACTATGTGGGTACAAGATATCAGAAGAGATCAACCTGTTTTTTGGCGTTTTCATTTCTATAGAAGTTTTCTTCTGCATGTTGCAACAATGCAATCTTGTCATTCACTCCCAACCTGGGCTTTAACTTTGGTATGGCTAGGTTGTTGACAACCTCATTACCATCTGCCAATTATAACATCAAATAATGGATAGTCAGCTAACCTTTATCCTCCTCTCACCCCAATATAAAAACACAGGCAAGCTGAGAAAAATTTGGTACCCACCATCTGAACCAGATATGTCTTCCTCTGATCCAGCTGCTTCTTCATCACGATTCCAGAATTCAGATGCTTGTTCTTGATCAACGGCACCTATGGAACTGAATAATGGAAATCACATGCTCCATTTAAGTAGGTCGATGGATATATAATAGACAACTGCCATTAAACTAGGTTGACTAACATATAGTGCTACTAGGAGACTATTAAAGCGACTGTAAAATCTTTAGTGCTCCAGTTATCATTCAGTGCTACTAATTAAAGATCAGACCATGCGATCTAGATGATGGAGGAAATTGTTAAATTATATAAAAGTCCCATCTTTCCAGCCAATCTGAAAATTGAATGGGCTAACTAAACCAATTTTGCTCTGCCTAGGCTACATATCACCATCAGAATTATAAATAATTGTATCACACAAAGCTGCAGGACTGTCTATTATTCTAAACTCAATCCCGTTCTGCTTTGCAACTGAAACCCATTCAAAGGCCCAAGAGGCTCTTAACACAAACAATAAAACACCTGGTGATAAAGACTCGAGAGGAACCATTTTTCTGGCATAGAGAACAGGCAGTTTTGAGATCCTCCAAACATCTAGCAACTAAGTTCGGATGTCTGCAGGCATCACATGACTTTCCACATAGTGATACAGTTATCTGCTTTGAACAGAGACAGTAAAATGCTCGAGTCAATATGAAATATAATATAGTGCATCACATATTACCAACGACCATATATATTTTATTACCTGCTCCCCAAAACTCTCAATAATCTTTTTCCTACGACATCCAGAACCTTCACAGTATTCAACCATCTGCATGAGTTACATTTAATATCCATAACTTAAACAATTAATGACAAAATTTGTCCAAAAAGTATCCAGAGATTTAGGCATCACCTGATTGAAATCAGTAAGGGACCTTTTGGGTGATTCTTCTAACGAGCTAGACGACTGTAGCTTCTTGCTCCCAGAATTACTTAATATAAACTCCTGCCACATAGAACATAAATAGGAAAAGCAGGCCAAACAAGAAGACTCAGACAATTTGAATGCAAACAACGATGATAAATTGAAGGTAAATAGAGCCAACCATTCTTTTGCGATCATCTACTCCATAGTACAACAGACTTGTAGAAGGCAGCTGATCACGACCTGCTCTTCCTGACTCTTGATAGAATGCTTCCATTGACTTTGGAATATTAAAGTGGCACACAATTCTGACATCCTTTCTATCAATTCCCTGGTGAATATGATCATAAACCATTAATAGCAAATTGTATGAACTTAACATTAAAAATTATATTATTTCATATTGAGGTTTAGAGTCAAATTAATAGTAAATGGCTTACCATTCTGAATGAAGACCAAAAGCTTTATCAGTGTTTTTAACAATACAGCTCCCATGCAGAAGATAGGAAGAAAATAAATGAATGCATCACAATATCGAATAAAGAAGTTCAGACCTTCATGATAAAATTAGAAAAGGTTGCAGAGTATTAGAAAATAGGGTAAATGTACTTAAATCCCGTGATAAGATTAATAAGATTAGTGTTCATTTTGCCACCTTCTAGTTCGATTCATGTCACTTCACTCAATTATGCTAATTCTGTGACTCCCTCAGTGATAATCAATTAATATGAAGAAAAATCAATCAATTGAATAATATAATTTGGTTAAAAAAGCCAAAATTTAATGAAAAAAGAGGCATTAATAAGTTAAATATTTAAAGTACAGCACTGGGGGGGTACGAAATTGTATATAAGAAATACTTTTCTTAAAAGAAAATGACCAAGTTATTCATTACAGTCAGTCCATGGTCCCCATGAAAGTATTCCTCTTTAATAGCAAGAAAGTAAACAACAAACTGGATAACAGCAAACTTCATGGCATTTAGTTGCAGGTGCAAGTACAGGTGTCCATGTCTTTACAAGCTTAATATAAAAATGCCCAAAAGTGGGGCAGCTATAGTTTACACTCCTACGATCACACTCCCATGGGTAAAAGCTAGGTAATTACACTGTTAAGAATTTGTCAATGGTTCACATAAAGTTTCACTTCAGGCAGACAGATTTAGATATACACACTTTCTGATCGATGCTCATGCCCTCAAAGGAAATAAGACCAACAGGCCCATATTAAGGACACTTGTGATGGTTATCAAAAACCCCTTTTTGTTTGTTATGAAATGAAATTAATCATTTAGATAATGACATGAATTACACAACTAAAATCATGTTAAATGTAATATTTAGAATAAAGTCAGTAAGTGCTATGTATCATGTCTGTCATTGTAAACCATTTTCAGATAAAATGTATGGCTCCATGTTCCACAGCTAGGATTACTAATATACCATTGGGAAAAACATGCTTAGTATTTCTATAAAAAAATGCTTAGTGCAAACTTGAAAAAGGAAAACATACCCAAAAGCGACAGTGGCAACAACGACTTGCGTCTTAGATGAAATCCAATCATCTAATACAGAAGTTCGCATTTTATTATTCAACCCAGCATGATAAGCTGAAGAGGCCAGAAGGAATAAATATACCATATCAATGGATAGTTGTTGTGAGTCAATTTGCAAGGGCAGAGAAAAGAAAAAGAAACAACGGTTACCAGCACAGGAAATGCCATTTTGGGATAGATGAAGTGACAGGTTATCACAAGTTGAACGCTCAAGGCAGTAAACTATTGCACAGACATCCCCCTTAGATTTGAGCATATTAGACAAATCAGCATAAGCATCATCCAAAAGATCTTTGTATCGAACTGCATTAAGAAGTTTATTCAGATACAAGGACATTTGTAGTGTAGCTGTCTTTCATGCAAAATAAACATCTAGAACAATTCACCGATAAATTCATACAGTAACAGGAATGCTGGTATTATCCATACACTTTCTGGTTTGTACAAATTTCCTCAAAGACGTTAATATTAACATCCTATCTATTTTCATGCATTTTTTTTATTCTTCTTTCTTCTTTGAGTATCTTCATTATCAAACATAAGTTAGCAATTAGCACTTGGCAGTTTTTGATTAAATGCTGCTATTGTTTAGCATGCCCTAACATCCATGTAGTGAGTGGATCTATTATGTTTTAGGACCATGTGATACATTACAGTGATTTTTCCCTACTACTAGCAAGCTAATAAAGGCACACAAGTAAGATAAACTTACAGCTGAAATAATTCACAGTGGTACTTCACAGAGTAAGCAGGACTGACCTTCGTAATATATATTAGGACGATTAAAAGAGGATTTTAGTATCAATGGATTTTGCATGGCCAGGGATTTTACCACATCTTTCTGGACCCTGCAGAGCAGAAAAAAATAATTATGAACGCCCCAAGTTGATTCCCATCCTTCTATGCAGTCAAAATAGGGGCCAGAATAAAAGAGATTGCCAGCTTCAAAAGTATTACGTAGAACAATAAGTAAATTCTTTGTAAATGAACAGATTTGTGTGCATACTAGCATATAATAATTTTATGGTTCAGTGGTATGAAAATATAATCCTTGCATGATATTAATGGTCCTGTATGTCATTATAGGTAACTTTTCATCTATACCATATAAAGCAGTATAAAAATTGCAGAATCCCATATGAAATATTACTTTTACAATGAATAGATGAGGTTGTGAAAAACATGCGCAAAAATATGAAATACAATCAAATACACTATAAAAATATATACAAAATTTAATTTTTGGGTAAATTACAATTTACCCCCTTGTGGTTTTGCCCCCATGTGGTTTAAAGTGTGTAGTTCAACCCCCTTGTGGTTTCTTATGTTATCACTTAACCACCTTATGATATTTTTCATCCTTTAATGGAAATGATCATTTAAATGTTAAAACAATAAATAATTTTATTGCTAAAAGTTTGTTCAATTATTCTTGAACAGTTTCATAGTGTTTTGAATCTATTATCAAGATTAAGCTGACAATTTCAATGTCAAATGTCATCTTAATTCCAGCAATGACCTTAGAACACTGAAATTTTTCAAGACATAAGTGAATCAAACTTTCAACTATGAAATCTATCATTTTACACATTCCAGCTATTTATTCTATTAAAATTAAGATATAGAATACCACAACGTAGTTATGTGGTAACTAAACATACCACGTGGAGGTTATACGACACACTTTAGACCACAGGAGGCTTAACTGATTTTGGGTCAAAGTCTAAACTACAAATGGGTAAACTGTAATTTACCCTTAATTTTATTACAGAATGTGCACTGGGAAGACTCACTTGGGAACAGCAGTAGCAGTCAGAGCTAACATTGGCACATCTGGAAGGTGGCTTCTAAGGGATGAAAGCTTACGGTAGCTAGGTCTGTTCTCAAATAGAGTGGAGCAGAATATTTATTTACCATGAGAATAAATAAGATCCTGCAGTATTGCATATGATAGAAATGCACAAGTATGTGTATGCAACCACCAACTAAATTAAACCATTAGGTATTAATTAAGGAACAGTCAAAAAGGCTAAGATAAAAGATGAAGAAGTATTGAAATTTAATTGGTTGGACCCACTCCACTGTAATTATCCGCCAGAACTAGTTCCTTATTTTGGCATAAGCACAAAAAGTGAATAGAGAAGTATACAGAGTTATGTGAATGGAGAGGAAGAGAATGAGGGGAATCCAATTAGGCATGGCAATAGGGACACAACCATATAATCCTTTCCTTTTATTGCCTAAGTAGGAACATTTAGTCCTATTTGATACGCATAATGGAATTCTAGCAGAAAATTGAATTATATGACAAACCTGAAATCATGGCCCCAAGTTGAGATGCAATGTGCCTGAGAAGTTTTGCAGAATAGGAGAAATCACTTAGTAAACCAGACTATTCTAGCCTAAACAAACATTTGAAATGTTCTTTCAAGCTCACACCTCATCTATGGCAATGAGATTTAACAACCCTCTGGCATAAATCTTTCTCAGCTTTGACATAAACCCCAGTGTTGCTATCAATTCTGGAGTGACATATAACAGCCTTACAGAAGGTTTTCCAGAACCAAGGTCCTCGTGAATCTTAAAAAGATAACAGAAAAAGTCACCTTCTGAATTATATAATAACATTACAAATTGAAAAATGTTAAAAATTGGTTAAAATGAATATAAAAATTTGGTTAGGATAGTCATTTTCCTATTCCATAAGATACAACAACAACAACTAAACTTTTTCTCCACTAGATGGGGTCAGTTGCATAGATCAAATGATGACCTATTATAAATGAAGTTAATAGAGAGACTATTAATAGCTAAATCTTTTTTAATAGTTTCACTTAGTATTTTTTTTCACCTCTCTCTATCTCTAACTATCAGGCTGTTCTCCATCTGATCTACTCTTCGCACTAAGACTTCTATAGATTTTTTTCACACATGGCCAAACTACTTTAAATTAGATTCCACTATCTTCTCTACAATAGACGCTACCCCAACTTTCTTTTTAATATACTCATTTTTAATCATATTTCTTCTAATGTGACCATACATCCAACGTAACATTCTCATGTCTGCAGCATTGCATTTATCTTCATGTTATCTTTTAACTACCAACATTCAGTATCATACAATATTGTTGGTCTTATAGTTGTATGGTAGAATTTTCCTTTACCACAACAGTTTTTATCACAAATGACATTCGAAACATTCCTCCATTTCATCCATCCTGCTTGAATTTTATAATTTACATCCTCCTTTACTTCTTTGTCATTTTATATAATGGACTTAAAATATTTAAAACTTTGTAACTTGTTTTATAAGATGATATTCAAGTTTTACTTCTAAATTCGTATTTATTCGTCTTTTACTAAAACTATATTATATATATTTTGTTTTATTTCTACTTATACGAAAGTTGTGTATTTTCAAATTTTGTTGATTCTAATTTCATATTTATTTTATCTTTCAATTCATCAATTAATACTATATCATTTGCAAAAATCATAAAATGAAGTCTCAAATCTTGGATATATTCAGTAACTGCATCCAAAATAAGTAAAAAGAATATGGACTCAGATATGAACTTTGATGTAGTCCTATAGTTGTAGAAAAATTCTTTGTGTCCCCATTCTATGTTCCCACGCAAGTCGTAATTCTATCGTACATATTTTTTATTGTTCGAATATAAGCAATACGTACTATTTTTTTTCTCTAAAACCTTTCATAAAATCTCTTTTAGTATTTTATCATATGCCTTTTTCAAATCGATAAAAATCATATATAAATCTTTTTTTATTTTTTTAATATCTCTATCAATCTTTGTAATAAGTAAATTACTTCCATAGTAGACCTTATTAACATAAAATCAAATTGATTCTCTGTAACTTGAATCTCTTGTCTTAATCTTTGCTCAATGACTTTCTCCCATAACTTCATAGTATGACTTATGAGTTTAATTTTCCTATAGTTGGTACAATTCTGAATGTCTCTCTTATTTTTATAGATAGGAATTAAAACACTCTTCCTCCATTCATCTAACATTTTCTTAAATCTCATTATCTCATTAAAGATGCCAAACAGTCTACTCCAAATCTGCCAACCCACTTCATTTAGAAAAAGGTAATTGCTTTGTCTCTGAACTTTGATAACACATCACATAGAAAAAAATGTATATTTTCCCACAAATCTAAAATCTTGCCCAGCAACTATCAATATAGGGAGATATCCTCCGAAAGAAACATGATAGACCACCTAGGTAATGACGTGACTTCCTAAAAGCTACATGCCTGCATCACAAATTCTACCAGACAGTGAAGAATACTTATAGGGAATTTAGCTGACATACATTTTGCATCAAACCTATAATAGATATTTCTATAACTTTCAATGATCCCTACTCCCTAAGATACCAAAACCTAAATATTCTTTTTTTTTTAAGGAGCATTTGTGCTGGTAGCAGTCCATCCCAACAACAACAACAACAACAACTAAGCATTTTTCCACTAGGTGGGGTCGGCTACATAGATCAAACGACGCCATAGTGGCCTATCATAGATGAGATCAATAGATAAGTTATTAACTATTAAATCATTTTTAATAGTTTCACTTATTATTTTCTCTGGCCTCCCTCTACCTCTAATTATTGGATTATTTTCCATCCGATCTACTCTTCTCACTAGGGTTTCTGCCGGTCTTCTCCACACATGACCAAACCACCTTAAGCGAGATTCAATTATCTTCTCCATAATAGGTGCTATCCCAACCTTCTCTCTAATTCACTCATTTCTAATCATATCTCTTCTGGTGTGTCCACACATCCAGCGCAACATTCTCATCTCTGCAACGTTGAGTTTATCTTCATGTTGTCTTTTCACCGCCCAATATTCAGTACCATACATTATAACAAGTCTTATAGCCGTATAGTAGAATTTTCCTTTAACTTTGAGCGGCACTTTTTTATCACAAATGACACTCGAAGTTTTCTTCCATTTCATCCATCCAGCTTGAATCCTATGGTTTACGTCCTCCTTTACTTCGCCGTCATTTTGTATAATGGACCCAAGATATTTAAAACTTGTAATTTATTTTAATATATAGTCTCCAAGTTTCACGTCTACATTCGTATTTGTTCATCTCTTACTAAAAGTACATTCTATATATTCTATTTTATTTTTACTTATCCGAAAACCATGTGTTTCTAAAACTTATCTCCATGACTCTAACTTCATATTTATTTCCTCTTTCGATTCACCGATTAAGACTATACCATCTGCAAAAATCATACATTGAGGCCCCAACTCTTGTATATGTTCAGTAATTGCGTCTAAAATCAAATTAAAAAGATACGGACTCAGAGAAGACCCTTGATGTAGTCCAATAGTTGTGGAAAAATCCTTTGTATTCCCATTTTGTGTTCTCACGCAAGTCGTTATCCTGTCGTACATGTCTTTGCTCGAATATACGTAATATGTACTCCTTTTTTTTCTAAAACTTTTCATAGAATCTCTCTTAACACTCTGTCATATGCTTTTTCCAGATCAATAAAAACCATATGCAAATCTTTCTGTCTGCTTTGATACCTTTCCATCAATCTCCATAGTAAATAAATTACTTCCATAATTGACCTTCCTAACATAAATCTAAACTGATTCTCTGTAACTTGAATCTTTTGTCTTAATTTTTGCTCAATGATCTTCTCCCAATAAAATTTAAATTAAAAAAATAAGAATTCATCATGAATTCATAAGCTCAAAAACATCAAAGATAATAATTGCAGGAATTTCCGCATTTCCATGAATAAGCTTGACTTTAGCAAAGCCAATGTTTTTTAAGACCATATAAAATTGAAATCATTCTAAACTTCTAATATAAATCCCATTGTTAGAGAAGAGAGTGTTGAAAATAATACAATTCTTATCTAAGCTTCTACTTTGCATTAATATATGCAGATGAGTTATTTGCAATATAATATCTACATTCTGATAATTCACCTTATTTTTTGCATCCACTGTTTGGGTTGAGGAAAGAAATTCTGCAGCAATGCCTTTCTCCTTCAATGACATCACTTGGTTTTCCTAACATATAGAAAGAACAAATGAGCCAAAAACAAATTCCAACCTCATAAACTCAAAATATCTGAAAAAATATATTGGAGAAAGGTTAAAAATGCTTACCATCAACGCTGTCAGTTAAAAAGCAGCAGAAAATGAGAATTTACAACTGTGTCCTATCATAAAATATCAAGCAAATTATCATGCAGCATTTAGCCCGGCCAATGATGTAAGCTTTAGAGAAGAAGAACATCATTCACCTATTAAAGGACAAATAACAAGAACAATTCCTGTTTTAGCCAATGCAGGGATCTGGTAACATAATGACTTGCCTCCTCCAGTTGGCATAAGACAAAAACAATCTCTTCCTTCACCCAAAAACAAAAATAGCGTTATCTTAACAAAAATCAAAGAGGGGAAAAACCTTCAAACTTATAATGTCAATTGCTCAAGCGAATAGTTACTTCTCTTTTCTTAATGTAAAGCACAAATAAGTTGAAATAGCATGCCAGGACAGTCTTTCAAGATGTTCTTATATGTTTGATACTCAACTACACCTGATGGCCCACAAACTCAATAATAATAGTTTTCTAAGTCAGAATGAAATACGTAAACCCCATGAACAAGAGATCAAAAGAATCATTTTCTTTCACTTCCTACGCTGCCTAAGCAACCAAACAGGGTGCGGGTGCATGGATAGAAAATTTTAGAAGGAATGTTATGTACCTGAGAGTACAGCTTGAATAGCCTCCAATTGGTTGCCCCTAAAATCAGGGTATCCAAAATGCCATCTCAAAAGCTTCACCAAAGCTTCCTTTCCCGGTAAAAGCTTCTTTTTAGTTTCATGGGTGTTGCTTTTTACGTAATTCAATGGCAAAGAACACTTCTCCATTTCACTCCCAACCTGCGAAACAAAACGTCAAGTAACCGTTTGTTATTCAATAAATTTTATCTCAAAAAATGAGAACAAAATTAGAAGACAAAAGGAAGGGGCGAGCTTGAAAAATTGAACCTCAACTACAACGTCTTTTGCAGCACGAAAACATTGAGAAATGCGCAGTTTTGATCGGAGTTTTTGGTCTTCTGCTATTGCATACCTATGGCTGATTTTCTGTTTTTCTTCTTTCCTTTTATTTTATTTTAGTTTTTTGGAGTTGCACAATGCCTCTTACAGCGGAATGGCCCTGAAGCAACAAGGTTGGGCTTCCCGGTCAAACTCGTTGCTTAGTTAGTGGGCTAGATCAGAGGCCCATAAAAGCATTGACCTGATATCGAGATCACATTTGACCGGCAAAATATTGGCCTATGGCCGGTAAAAAAAACAAAAAAAAACCGATAACAAATTTATTTTTTATTTTAAAAAATTATTTTTTATTTTTAAAATAAAAAAATTGATTTGATAATTATTTTATGTTATTATTTTAAAAATAAATTTTAAAAATAAATCATTTTTTTTTATTTTCAGAGCACAAAAAATTAAAAAATAATATATTTTTAAAACAATTTATCAAATAAATTTTTTTATTCTGTAAAATAATTTTTAAACATAATTTTAAAAATAATTTAAAAAAAAAACAGAATCAAATAAATTCATATTTTTTCTTATATATTCATTCATACATAAACTAAAGAACAAAAGGTAAATACGCTAATTCTTTTTTATAAACATTAGATTAAAATGTTTAAATCTCTCATAAATTTAGCATCAAATACATTTCTTCTTTCTATTTTAAAAATACACTACTGCTAAATCATTTTTAAAACATGCATAAAATAATCATTAATTAAAATATTAAAATTTAATTAAAATGCTAAATTTGATTGTCAATCACCTTTTAGAATAATTGATGAACAATATTTGAAACTCTAACAATTTTTGTTTAACTCTAAAACAAAAATGACACTACATATTAGTGTTATGAAAATCAAATTAATGAATTCAAATGAAAATTTAATGAAAATGTTTGCTCTTCCATCTAATCAACCGATATAAATTGAAGAGTTAAGAACTAACTGATTCAACGTTAAATCAATTGAAAATAGCACTAAATCGTCCACTAAACAAAACACACTGTGCGTGTTTTTTAATGATAAAACATGGCCGGAATTTAAAATCCAATAAAGTGTCACGTAGCTCACAACACATGAATTTAAATTGATTCTTGTTATATGTAATGCAACTTTTTTATATGTAATAGTTACTAAATCTTAAAAAATGTAAAATTACAAATATTAATTACAATTATATTACTTTAATGCATCATTCAATAATTGTAATAAATTTATATATTAAAATTATATTATTTTGTTGATAAAACATATTATATTTAGTCATATATATTTATAAATCTTTAAATAATTTAACATTATGTAAAGGTATTTAAATATATTATTTTCATTTCTTACTATTTATTGATATTTTTAATAGATATGTATTAAATATTTATATTTTTAATAAATTCTATAGTATTAAATACTGATTCAAACTATACTTAGAACCATGGTTGAAATCAAGAAACCATGAACTACTTACTTCTCTAATTCAATTTGTAACACCCTCAATTTACGAACAAGTGAAATAAATTTTTTTTTTGCAATAAGATATTTTTCATAACATGCATAACACTATTCTTTGTCATGAAAATAGATACATATAGATTCTCTCATGTATATACATTATACAGACTAAGTTATAAATGTCAAAGTAACAACAGAAGTAGAGATCTTACTTGTGGCGTTTAGAGTACACTCTAAAATACAAACATAATATAATTTAAAACTGTGAGCCTTGAAAGCAACGTAGACTCACCCAGAGAATATGTCACTTAACTGATCACTTATCTGTTTGATCAGACCCTGTATTTTTATTTGAAAAATATAGAAATATCGTGTAGTGAGTTTGACAACTCGGTGAGCAGATAATACCTCATATGACCTCTTATGTCAGCATATAGATGTACTCATGTTTTAAAATTTGTCATATAGAAAATACAGTTCAGAAGTATATCTATATGGGACTCGTATTTTAAATATTCTTAAATAAAAGGATATTCAAATATCCAAAATCATATTCAGCACAGTATAATCATTAAACAAATGTTGTTATGCTCAGCTATATAAATTATAGTAAAATAATAATTTTTTGAGATAAAGTTATAACTTTTAAAATGACCTACCTCATTCAACGATCTGATCAACCCACACACTCATTTGCTATACGTATAGTGACCGATCGACTACAGTCACAATAGTGATAAGAGAATGTGAGTTCATCACCTATCTGTCTCCTCACATTACCACTATCACCCGGTTGGAGCGGTCTTCCCTCAGCTCACTCAGGCTAATAAGGTGTCCCCTATTCGGTATCGTCACAAGCCATACAATCTGTCGATATTCATCTATATATATAAATACATATATATATATATAAATGCATAAAATAACATGAATACATCCATCCAGATCGCCGAATAAGACAGGTCATTTTAAAATTTATAACTTTATCTTAAAAACTTAATATTTTACTATAGTTTATACAGCTGAGCATAACAACATTTGTTTAATGATCATACCGTGCTGAATATGGTTTTAGATATCTAAATATCCTTTTATTTGAGAATATTTGAAATACGGATCCATATGGATGTACTTCTAAACTGTATTTTCATTGTGATAAATTTTAAAAAATGAGTACATCCATATGCTGACCTAAGAGGTCATAGGAGGTATTATCTTCTTACTGAGTTGTCAAAATCATTACACGATATTTTCACTCAGATAAGAATACATAGTCTGATCCTGCATATAGGTGATCAGTTAGGTGACATATTCTCTGGGTGAGTTTACTTTGCTTTCAAGGCTCAAAGTTTTGAATTATACTGTGTTTGTATTCTAGAGTGTGCTCTAAACGCCACAGGCATGATTCTAACTTCTATTGTTACTTTGACATTTATAACTTGATTTGTATAATGTATATATATGAGAGAACCTATATGTATCTATTTCTATGACAAAGAATAGTGTTATGCATGTTATGAAAAATATTTGATTGCAGAAAAAAAATGTTTGTTTCACTTGCCCGTAAATGAGGGGCATTACAAGTTGGTATCAGAGTATTAGGTTTTCCTGTGGCTATCGAAGCAAAAAATTCTTTAGTAGGACTTTTAGCATGGATATAGCTGGACATATTTATACTTTAGGTGCTGTTGAGGGATTCTATAGAGTTTCAATTTTTTTTCTATTTCAAGTTATTAAATTTGTTAGTATAAAGTTGATTGAATTGTGACATCTTAAGAGGTATCTATGGGTCAATTACTATCTGAAAGTGAAAGGGATAGGTGTTTCAGAGAATTTAAAGAATTGAGACAAATGCCAAATATGATCATTTTTTAATATAATATTCGTTTTACCCGAATGTCTAGATATGGTAAACTTTGATGTGATATTAGAAATAGATTGATTGACAACATGTCAAGCCATTTTAGAATGTCATCCGAAGATGATTAAATTCAATATTCTTGGAGAATCTTCTTTCTTGATATAAATAGACTATATTGAGGTACCCAAAAATCTAATCTCTGTTTTAGCAGCCTATAAGTTATTATAAAAAGGTAGCAATGATATTTAGCAGTGGTAGGAGATGTTGATATAAAATATACCAGTGTAAATCAAGTTCCAGTAGTTAGAGAATTTTTTGATGTAATTCTTGAGGAATTGCCAATATTACCTCGAAACGTAAAATAGAATTTGGTATTGATTTACTTCCCATAACTTAATAGTGTCTATATCCCCATATAGAATGGCAACGAGTGAACTAAAAGAATTGAAGAATTAGTTGTAAGACTTATTAGACAAAGAATTTATACGCACTAGTACTCTCTTTAAGGTGCTCTACACTTATTTATGAAAAAGAATGATGGATTATTATGACTATGCATAGATTATAGATAGTTGAATAAGGTGACAGTATAGAATAAAAATCTATTACCTCATATAAATGATATGTTTGACCAGTTACAAGATATTCAATATTTTTTCAAAAAAATTGATTTAAGATATGAGTATCATTAATTGAGGATAAGAGAAGAGGATATTCAGAAAATTTCTTTTATAACTCATTATGGACATTATGAGTTCTTGGTGATGTCATTTAGTTTTACAAATACCCCAGCTGCATTCGTAGACTTAATGAATATAGTATTTAAACTATTCTTGGATAAATTTATTATTATCTTTATTAATGAAATACTAATATGTTTCGAGATTATAGAGGATCATAAGCAATATTTAAATATAGTTTTACTAACTCTAAGGGAGTATGGTTGGTAAAGATGGTATCTAAATAGACCCTAAGAAAGTAAAAGTGGTACAGCAATGCCTATATTTTACTACATTTAAATATGAAGATCCAAATTCAATTTGCGCTTCCTGCAGTTATTTGCCGTTCATTCTATTTGAGCCATAGTTGGATCAGGTACATGAACAAATGTTTGTAAAGTATCAATAAACTCTTCAGCATTTGAGACTGAGATGAAAATTCATCGTACTGAATATGGGATAAACCTTTGTTCCACAGTTTGATTTAGAAAAGACAACAGATCATCAAAGAAGTGATTAACATTTAACAAACCTATCGGTTTGTGATGCATATTTAATTGTGCCCAAGAGACTATTTGAAAAATCTCCTCTAAAGTACTAAAACCACTTAGTAAGGCAATGAAGGCATCAGTATTACTCATCATTCTAGCAATGCGCTCATGCATAGAAGTTACCCTAAATTCTTCCCCAATTGTCTTCCCTATAATGTTGGATGTAGCTAGAGTTGTAGGAATAATACCTAGAACTTGACATTCTTTTACATGTGTAGCTGTACACACACACCCCATTAATCCACAGTTACCTCCACCATACACTAAATAAATTTTTCTTCTGGCCAACACCATACCTAGATTTTGTGCAGCTTTCACATACTCTTCATCTTTTTCAGGACTGGAACCATAAAAGATACAAATATTTTGAAACTAACGGAATGCGATTCCCTCCATAGCTGTACACACCCTAACTTTAAGTATGAAGGTAAAGATACTAATGTGAACATTTATAGAATTCAGAGAAAGACATACTTACAATAGCTATGCGCATAGACCAGACATAATTAGAACAACTATGTGAGTGATTGGTGGATATCAGCTAAATTGAAGGTGAAAATTTCAAAAATAACGACAAGCATGTATATATATAGTAGTTGTCATCGTAGTTCATATTAAGCACATAAAGAGAATAAGGTTAAGATATCACCAGAAATTTGTCTTTTCCTTGTTATTCTTGATGAAACATTGATGTCTTAACTCTTGTAGGAAATTGTAGGTGATAGGTGTAATTGTAAAAAAAAAAAGAGTTCAAATGCAAACAAGTTAATTGTTAAAGATAGACAATCAAATGATTTATTTTATTTTTTCAATATTCTTGTTAGTCGACTATCGGTAATACTAAGTTGACTGGCTATTTTTGAGAATTTTTAATTTGGACTGGTTTATTTTACAGTTGATTGATTACATCTATTTTGAAATAATCAACTGCATCCTACTAGTTAATTATGTATTCTTTATTTTCAAAGACTTTTATAAAATCAGAAATGTTTCTTTTTCACAGAATATCAACAGCTTTAAAGTAGATTTTGGCAAATATATTCAAAATTTGCAACCACTGATTTTTGCCGAAATAATAGCTAGATTTTGTTTATAGATTTTCAAGAATTATAGCCACCAAATTTAATTTTCTTTTAATGCTTTGTCCAAATTTTTGATTTTCTATTTTAACATCGTTCTTTATTATACTTTTCATCTATTCTACTGTATTCTCCTTTATTAATGTTTAACATTAAATGTAAATTTATTTTCCCTCATTATAAGAAAATTTAATTTCTTTTCTTTAAAACTCAGTTATTATGGTGTCTAAGTGGCTAGTAGGTTAAAGTATGGAGATTTTGAAAGAATTTATCTAATAAAGAACATATTTTTTTTAAAAAATTATATCAAGTATGTATAACTGTGTAAGTTGGCAGATTATGTGCAAATTAGAAAAAATAATGAGTTTACAGTATATACTGATTGAGTATTAAGGTATGAAGAACACTTAAATTTACCTAATGTGGTTGAGAAGGGAAAGGAGAATAATTTGATAACCATGCTCGAAAATATTGTAAAGCGATTAAGATATTTGTGTTAAAGGTTATAGCATGTTAAGTTGAGTTTAGTATTTATGATGTGAATTATGTTGAGATTGAAAATTCACGTGTAAATAATTGTTGAGAAATAAGATTTCAGAAGAAGCCATAGATTGTGAATATGGATAACCTGAGGCAATAAGGATATACTAAGATATAAAAGAATTGTACTAATATAATGATAAAAAGAAAATACAAGTGAAATATTTTTCGTTGTTTGGTATGTCAGCAAGTAATAATTGAATATATTGTTTCAAGAGAGCTAATCATGAAGATTAGGATCTTATCTAGATTATAGTATAACTGATATTAAATTAAAATGATGTGTTTATACATTAGAAGTTATGCTTTATGTATCTTTATATAATTTTGGTGAAATTTTGGAGAACATCATTTATTATTAGGCCAACATACAAATGGCACCATTTGAAATTTTACATAAAACATCGTAGGTCTCTTGATAGGTGAATGAGTTAAGTAAAGTTAAACTTTTGAAATTTAATTTGAAATAACATACAATAAATAGAATATGACTAACTTAAATTGATGATACTAATTTGGAGAGCATGATTCAAGCATATGTCTTCAAGTTTGGAGGGAGATCCCTTAGCAGAATTTGCCTATAATAAAGTGTTATTTGATGACTTAAAGCCTTATGTAAAAGGTGTTATAAACTTTCTGTTAGATGACTCAGTAGAATCCAACTTATGGTAAGATATTGTTGATAAAGTGAAATTGATTAGAAAAGGAATACAAAAAACTCAATACAGGCCAAAAGTCTATAAGGACCATGAATGTTGAGCACTATAAATTATCAGTTGGTGATCAAATTTTTTTGAAGGACTCACCCATGAAAGAGGTAATGAAGTTTGAAAAGAAGGAAAAAGTTAAACTCTAGTATGTAGGCTCTTTTGAAATTTTGGATAAAGTATGCATAATATATATCGCCTAACTTTGCTATCAAGATTAAGTAATATTAGTATAGTCTTTCTTGCATTAATACTAAGGAAGTACCTATCAGATTCTTCTCATGTTATCTAATTCTAAGAAATTCAATTGGACAATAATTTAGTTTAATCATGAAGAAAAACCGATGTTTATTATTGATCGACAAGTGAAGAACTTATGGTTGAAAGAAATCCCTATACTTAAGGTTATATGACAAAATCACACAAGTGAAGAGATTTCCTAGAAAGTAAATATGATATTAAAAAAATCCCCAATTATTTGAGTAATATGGTTGGTAATTCCGAATTATACCTTAACTTCATTCCTTACATATAATAGGATGGTTTGAAATTCGAGGACCGAATTTCTTAAAGGGGGAAGAATGTAATATCTTGTAATTTTTTTAAAATAATACTGTTTTGCTATAAACAAATATATTTTTCAATAAAATGATTTCTGTTGTGCCTAAAATAGTTATATTTTCCTTTAATAAATTTTTATTTTATTTTTAGAAATATTTTTTCTTTTATTATGTATAAAGATATTTATTTTGTGATTTGTTTTATTAAAATTTTTATTAAGAAAAGGGGGAGGGGGAGTCAGAAGCGTGAAAGAGGGATGTAACCGATTTTATTAACTGATGAATAATGTAAATAGTAACCTTTAAGTTTTCTCTTTAGATCTGGAGTGTTTACAAGTTTCCAATCTCAAAACTAGAGGTACCACTAAATTCAGGATGGAGTATACTACAATTTTGATCGAACAATTTTTTAAATCAGTCGCAAAATTGCCGCAGATCGAAAGTAGAAAATCTTAAAAAAAGGTAAGTTCTGAAACTTCTACTTAGAGACCTCAAATTGAAAATCTGACACCGTAGATGGATTTAGAAGTTAGACAAATATTAGGATATGAAATTTTTCAATCATCTGACAAATTTTTATTTTTTGTGAATAGTGATTCCAATGGTGAATAATGATTTCGACCACGCGTGAACAGTATTTTCTGGCCGTGAATACTGACCAAGCTCCCGGAGTCATTTCTTAAATTTTTGGACCCTCCAAACTCGTTTTTGAGATCTATTTAATCATATTTGACTTGAAAAATTACATTTGGGGCTGTCCAATTTGGAGCCCTGACCTATGAATGGATAATTCTTTCTATGACTTGCCATATACTCTTATTGATCTTTAAATATGTATTTGATTATGTTTATAAGATATTTACACTTTTATATGTTTATGAAATGTGTTAAAATATCTATTTTGCTTATAAATTGGCACATAGTTCAAGAAGAGTATGGTTTTACAAATAGATTTTGAAACTTATTGAATATGTGGTTCTAAATGTATTTATCATTATTTGATAAAGTAAATATTAAGTGCATGAGGCATTAATTTGTAAAATTATAAAGTTACTGATTATGATTGAATGGCAAGCATAAAGCTCATGGCGAGTTGTTTGATAATTTTACATTGTATTTGATAAATATGTATTTATATATATGTATTTATATGTATGGATGAATATCGACGGGTTGTATGGCTTATGACGGTACCAAATAGGGGATACCCTATTAGCCTGAGTGAGCCGAGGGAGGGCCGTTCCAACTAGGTGACAGTGGTAATGTGAGGAGGCAGATGGGTGATGAACTCACATTTCTTTATCATTATTGTAATTGTAGTCGATCGGTCACTATGCGTATAATAAATAAGTGAATTGAGTGTGTGGGTTAACTAAATCACCGAATGAGGCATGTCATTTTAAATTGAGTTGATTAGATCACTGAATAAGGCATGTCATTTTAAAAATTATAATTTTATCTCAAAAACTTAATATTTTATTATAGTTTATACAGCTGAGCATAACAACATTTGTTTAATGATCATACTGTGCTGAATATGGTTTTGGATATCTGAATATCGTTTTATTTAAGAATATTTGAAATATGTGTTCCATATAGATGTACTTTTGAATTGTATTTTCAATGTGACAAATTTTAAAACATGAGTATATCCATATGCTGACCTAAGAGGTCATATGAAGTATTATCTACTTATTGATTTGTCAAACTCACTACACGATATTTCCATATCTTTTTCAGATAAGAATACAGAGTCTGATCTTGCAGATAGGTGATCAGTTAGGTGACATATTCTCTGGGTGAGTCTACGTTGCTTTTAACGCTCAAAGTTTTGAATTATATTGTGTTTGTATTTTAGAGTGTGCTCTAAACACCACAGGCAAGATCTTTGCTTCTATTGTTACTTTGACATTTATAACTTGATCTGTATAATATATATACATGAGAGAACCTATATGTATTTATTTCTATGACAAATAATAGTGTTATACATGTTATAAAAAATATCTGATTACGGAAAAAAAATGTTTGTTTCACTTGCTCGTAAATTGGGGGCGTTACACATATTCATCAAATGCAATGTATAATTATCAAGCAACTCGCCATGAGCTTTACGCTTGCCATTCAATCTTAATCAATAACTTTATAGTTTTACAAATCAATGTCTCATACACAAAATATTCATTTTGCCAAATAATGATAAATATATTTAGAATCACATATACATGCCCTTTCTCAAAGCAATCGTATAGCTTTATAAATCAATATCATATGCATAAATATTCATTTCATCATTTAATGAGAAATACATGTGAAATCAGATATACCATGAGTTCAGAAATCCATTTCTCAAAACTATATTTTTTTTGAATTATATTCAAAATTGTAAGCAATTTAGATAATTTTAATACATTTTAGAAACATATAAAAGTGTAAATATTTTATAAACATAATCAAATACACGTTTAAAGATTAAGAAGAGTATATGACAAGTTATATGAAAAATTATTCACTCATAGGTCAGGACTCCAGGTTGGACAGCTCCAAATTTATTTTTCCTAGTCAAATTTGATTAAATGAATCTAAAAAACGAGTCTAGAGGATTCAAAAATTTAAAAAATGACTCCGGGAGTTTGGTCACTGTTCACGCACGGCCAAAATAATTATTCACCGCCGAAAAATACTTTCATTGCAGAAAATCACTATTCACAAAGAATAAAAAGTTGTTAGATGGTCAAAAAAATTCATATTCTAAGGTTTATTTAGCTCCTAAATTCATTTACAGTGTCAGATTTCTAATTTGAAATCTCTAAATAGAAATTTCAGAACTTACATTTTTTAAAAAAATTTTACTTCTGATCTACGACGATTCTGCGGCTGATTTGAAAAATTATTCAGTCAAAATCATAGTATACTCCATCTTGAATCCAGTGATACCCTCAGTTTTGAGATCGAAAATCAATAGACACTCTAGATTTAGAGAAGAAAATAAAAGTTACTATTCATACTATTCATAAGTTACAAAAACTTTCGCATTTTCTCTTTATTCGTCTCCCCCTCCCCATTTTTCTTTCTTTTTATTATTATTTAATAATTAAATATTTAAGATTATTTTTATTTTATTTTATATATATTCATTTAAATATCATTTTTCATATTAAAATATCTCAAAAATTTTTAAAAATTTATATTATTGCAAAAATTTAGTTGAACTCTTAAATTATGACTTTTCATAATAAAAAAAATTATAAAATAAATATTTTTATGCATAATAAAAAAAATATCTCTAAAAATAGAATAAAAATTTATCAGAGACTAATATAATTATTTTAATTAAAAATATATTTACTTTTAACAAAATATAATTATTTAAAATAAAAATATATTTTTTATTATAAAATATTATTATTTAAAAATTATAAAATATTATACAATCACCACTTTAGTTTTTGAAGGAATGGAAAAGAAAAAATAATCTCCTGGATTCGACGAAAAGTTGCATGTACTCTGTTCACGTGGTAAAAGCGATGTTTTGCGAATGTTATTTAGGCCACAGAAGAGCATCATTACACGCTCCAAGCCTGCTCCAAATCCACCGTGTAGGGGTGCACCATATTTCAAAAAGATAAACCGCACAACATTGTTTTCTGTTTTAATTCAATAAAAATAGAAAATAAAATTAAAAACTTGTTTGTTTATATATTTTTTAAATTTTTAAATTTTTAAATTATATTTTTAAATTTTTAAAATTTAAAAATTTAAAAATTTAAAAAATATATAAACAAACAAGTTTTTAATTTTATTTTCTATTTTTATTGAATTAAAACAGAAAACAATGTTGTGCGGTTTATCTTTTTGAAATATGGTGCACCCCTACACGGTGGATTTGGAGCAGGCTTGGAGCGTGTAATGATGCTCTTCTGTGTTTTTAAAATTTTCAGTATTACAAGACATGATATCGATAATATTTTTTCAATTATTTTAAATTTATTACAATGTGTGTAAATATTATTTTATTATTTATATAATTAGAAAATTTTTAGCGTTTGTATAATTAAAATACTGTGAAAATAAAAATAAAATAAAAATAAAAATTAAATAATATATTTTAGAAATATAAAAAATAAAAGTCATACAGATTTTGATTATCATGAAGTAATAAGCAACACTCTTTCGGGAGGGGGTATGCGAACGATATAAATACAATCAAGTAACGTGCTGTGCTATGCACGAGAGAGGGGATAAAGAATACCTGAAAGAATCAATATACGTAGATATTATATTGAAATCAACTCTGCAAGCCTCTACACATTTTTCCAACAGGTACATGGATAAGCTGAGATCCAGAAATTATCTCCTCACCTAAGGGACAATAAATAGACCAAAAACTCAAATATCAGGTGCGCCCTGAATAACAAATAAACTAAACACTAACTATAATATACTATGCACGTTGACACATAAATCCCTTTAAAGGTTCAAATGGGTATTGCCTTCCCACAGCTTCATTATCCTCCTTACATTTCTGGTTCAAACTGTCAAACATTGCCATGAATAGCCTATCAACTATATCCATTATCTGCCCAAATAAAAAAGTCACATTAATTAGATTATGCTCTTCATTGATTCAAGAAGTAAAGCATATCACTATGAGACAAATCTACCTCAAAATAATGCTTCTCAATCTCCATTTCAACGTCAAGACCAGTAAACTCACACTGATGTCTGTCAGTGTAGGAATCTTCTGCTATATAAACAGCCCTAATCTCGGAAACACAGTCAAAATCATCACAAATTGACATTTTCTTGTGAAGCTGAGGTGACCGGGCTAGGCATGCAGGTTGTCCTTTGTAATCCAGTCTGAAAACAGCAGCAGCACCACCTTCACTAAATCCAGCAATCAATTTGGGTGTGCCAATTTCAGTAAAGCCTTCGGATAATAAGAATTCTCTGAAATAACTGCAAAGCAATGCAATTACAAGGTAATCAGGTCATTTAGCTTTTATATCAGCACTCTGAAAAATGTATTATTCAAGGGTCCTAGTCTGTCTCTCCTGCAATAAACTTGAAATATGGTCATGATCGTTGACAACTGTGTTTAAAAAATAGGAAAAAATATACTTTGCCACCCTAATGTATCAGTGTAATTGCAACTTCCTCCCTTTTCTTTTAATTAAGCAATGTCCCCCTATTATTTGTTTTTGTGATAATTTTCTTCCACTCTTTAATTCTTTTATTAAATTTAATATTTAATAACATAAAATGTCTAAACTACCTTTTATTTAAAAAAAATTAATTTTTTTATTTTCAAAAATATTTTTTTATTTTAACAAAATCAATTCCCTTTTTTTTAAAAAAAAGAAACAAATTTTTTTCACCATCAAGAACCAAGAACGCATCGTATTTCTTCGACTTCAGTAACCCATCTTCTTCCCCCAAAATCCTATTCGCGCATACAGCATTCTGAATGTGAGCACTGGCCACCTGAGGAATAAAGAAACACAATCTCCTAATGAGCTCTCCACTGATTGGAATATCTAACTTTAAATCATACAATACATACTTGCTGCGCTGGAGCTTGCTCTGTTTTATAATTAATGAGATGAAGGATGCACTTATGGCTTCTCTTCTTCCACCTTATCTGGAACATTCCTGAGAATGAAAGGCAATATTTGCTCTTAGATTGTGAATTATGTCTTTGTATATATTCCTCCACCGGCCATCGGTGGTCGTGTTTCTTTCTTTCTCAGGTGGCCAGCGTTCACATTCAGAAAGTTGCGCGCATGACTAAGATTACGGGGGAAGAAGATGGGTTGCTGATGTCGAAGAGATACGTCAATGCTGGTTCCTGATGTTGAAGACAAATGGTGTTTTTATTTTTTTTAAAAATTGATTTTGTTAAAATAAAATAGTGTTTCTAAAAGTGAAAAAATTAGTTTTTTTTAAGGAAGGATAATTTGAATATTTTACGTTATTAAATATTAAATTTAATGAAAAAATTAAAGAGCGAGAAAAAATTGCCACAAAAACAAATAATAAGAAGACATTCCTTCGATTAAAAGAAAAAAGAGAAAGTTGCAATTACGTTGATACATTAGGGTGATAAAGTGCATTTTCTTCTAAAAAATTAATAAATTTAATCAAGAAATGAACTCTTCATAATAACACTCGGAGATGGCATGCTTTACGTTTCGAATTTGAGACCGAATGCGGAAAATTGCTTGATTGGCTGGTGTTCTCGGGTCAAGAAATTTTTAGTTTAGATGTGTATCCTGATTGACACGACCAAGTTGATCACCAGCCAGCACTCATCAAAGGATCCAATTGAAACAAATACAAAATGGAAAAACATATACACTGTTGATGTGATGCGAAGAGAATTTGAAATGATACGCAAACAGCATCCATCAAATATCCTGCCAGGAAAAATAGAAGACGAACAGGACATAAGCAGAGCTCTACCCAATGTACCCGAAGTGCTTTCTCAATTTCAATATCACTTCAAGCAGCATCCTCGGGTTGAAACAGCCCTGCTTACACCATGTAATTTCCTCACTTGAACCTCCACCTAAAAAGAATAAAAGATACATGTATTATTGTAAACGATCTCAACAAAATGCTCAATTATGAGAAAAATGAAAATTTTAATATGAATAAAGGAAAATATGATTAAGACCTTCTACAATTTTTTTTTTTTTTTTTCGGTTCTAGCAAGCATGAATACTCAAAAGGAATCATTGCTTAATAAACATGTCTTCAATCGACAAATGAGTACACTTTCCACCCAATATTTATTGTCCAACCTAGAAAAGAACAAACCTGTTGTGTGCCTCCTTTGATAGGAATGCTAGGCAGACGACTCGATATCAACAATCAACTCCGGCTCAATGCGGTTGCATACTTAACCATCTGACGGCTCACATGATCAGCCTGCACCTGCACTACACACTGCACAGCGAACCATCTCTTCCTTATATCAGCTGTATCACTGCAGATTATATTAATTATAGATTTTTGTAAATTTCAATTCATAACAAATCCTTTAGATTATCAGTTAGGATCAAAATATATGGTAATGATTGAGTAAACCAACTCAAACACATGCTGTTGTATATATATATTTGCCTCCGTTAATCAAATCAAGCAAGCCTTTAGATCAAATATTCACATGGTACCAGAGCAAAACCAATCCTAAATCCTTTCTCTGCACTTCAACTGCTCCTTCCTTCCACACCTATGGCTGCCGCAGATTCTTCAACCTCCTCCACCGCTCACACTAATAATCAAGAAACAACCAACCCACTCATCACTATTAACACCACAAATATCACAAAATTAACCACCACCAACTATATCACATGGAGCCTCCAAATCCGAAGCCTCTTAGAAGGCAATGACCTCCACGGCTTTATTGATGAAACTCACCATAGTTCTCCACCAATCCTCACAAACAATGGCAACAATACCCCTAATCCAGCCTATGGAAAAGACAGGATTGGCTTTTCTTTAGTGCCCTTCTCTATGCTGTCTCTCTACCCATTCAACCACTCCTTGCTCGTACCACTACCTCTCAAGAAGCCTGAACGCTTCCAACACCAATGTTCAACCATCTCGTGGACACATAAAACAAATCAAAGATCAACTATGAAACTACGTTAAAGGATCCACGACAATTTCTGAATACATGCAATTTATTAAACATTTGAGTAGACGAACTTGCTCTCCTTGGGCGACCTATAGACCGAAGACCTCACTGACAAAATCCTTGATGGACTTGGAGACCAATATAAAGGTATTGTAGATGCTGCCCGTGAAACACCCATATCCTTCGAAGAAATCCATGAAAAACTAATCAACGAAGAAGCCTCCCTCTAACAATCCTATACACCATTATCACCCTTCCTGGTCACAGCCAATTCCACCATTCATCATCCTCATCAGCGAACAATCCATCTTGGCATTCCTCACCATCTGCACCTTACAACCGAACTCACCATTCCAACACATCTCAGCCTCCACTACGCCCTTACTCAGATTCTATTAAGCTTGTGGTGTCCAAGGACACACAGTAAAATTTTGCTCCTCTTTTTGCCTTGTCAATATACACCCCTCATCAAACTCCACACAACATCCTCAATCGGTCCGTTCCCCATCTTTCTGGTAGCCACATGCCGATTTTACCTCCATTGAGCATAACAACACTCCCACATGGCTCCTTTTATATATAGTGGAGCATCACATGTTACTACAAATCTAAACAACCTCTCTCTTCACACTCCCTATATCGATGTTGATGATGTTGTGATCGGATA
The DNA here is from genome assembly GCA_037074535.1 of Gleditsia sinensis. NCBI lineage: Eukaryota > Viridiplantae > Streptophyta > Magnoliopsida > Fabales > Fabaceae > Gleditsia > Gleditsia sinensis. The sequence goes on along the minus strand of CM073475.1, from coordinate 9,885,477 downwards.
TGGCTCAGGCCTACAAATTACACACACTGTTTAACTACTCTTTCTACTCCTTCTCTTACTTTTAATTTATATAATATTCTCTGTCACTAAAATGCACAAAAACCTTATTTCCATCTATCAATTTTGCAACACTAATCAGGTATCGGTTGAATTCTTATCATCTCTTTTTCATGTAAAGGACCTTGGGACTATCCTCCTAACCAGCCGAACTAAGGTTGAGTTTATGAGTGGCCAATCACCTCACCCACACAGCTTGCACCTCTGCTAGCCTTTTCTAGTGTCAGGACCACCTCCTTCCAATGGCACTCCAAGCTCGGTCACCCATCACCCCACATTGCATATTTTGTTAAGTTTTACTTTACCTCATGCAACTTCTCAGAATTTTCATTGTAATGCATGTTTGAGTAATAAAAGTCACAAATTTCCTTTCTGATCTACATATACAATCACATCTTCTCATCCCCTGCACACCATCTTTTCTAATGTTTGGACATTTCCAATCCACTCAGTTGACAAATAAATACTATATTATATTTGTTGATCACTTCATCTATGACAACGCCAATTCTGGAGTGCGTAACCAGCACCGTATTAATGATAACTTCAAGCCAAACTTATCGAAAACATAGCTAAACAATTAGATTTTCATTTACTTTAAACAATTATAAAAAATAAACACACACACACACACATACACACACACATATATATACATATATAGACACACTGAAAAGCTTTATTCTCTATACAAAACAAGTCCTGATAATCTATATAATAATACAAAAAAATAGGACATGCGATAGATAGAGCATACTCACAGTATAATATATATTATAAACAAAAATTTTAAATTAACTTCGCTGAAACAAGCGGGTTCACTAAGAATATACTACTCGCTAACTGATTGTAGAGAATAAACTTGTATTTATATTTTAGTTGAAAAATATTTTTTTCAAAAAACATTATAATTTAAATAAAGCCAAATACTCATCAGCATAAAATCTTTCAATAACGATTTAGATAGAAATCAAGATTTACCACTTTGTTAAAAACAAATAAATAATCTTTTCAGAAGTCATAAAAAATCTTCAAGGAATATTTTCATAGAACCTATAATTTCAAAGACAATAACCATACACTCAAACTTAATACTTCAATTAGCTTTTTCACTATTAGAAATGAAATTTCAAATATTTAATTTATATCAAATATATCTTAACTGCCTCATATCCACAATATTTTCGATTCATACAGGCTCAGAAAGATTCATTTTTCTACATAAAAAATTTATCATTTTCAGAAATGAGATCCATTGGTTAATTCATGTGACTATGCCATATTTATCACATGTTAGAATATTCTTACTTAATACAATTTAATAGAAAAATAATAACTTTTATTCCATACAACATTTATTTTAAAGAAGGAATCATAGTAAAAAAAACTATAAATATTAACAATTAGAAATTAACATATTTAATAAATTCATATATTAAGTTTTTGATAAAAGAAAGTGGCGTTAACATGTTTAAGAAGTTTTATTATTATGAAAAATAAATAATTTATATTATTTCAAAAACAATCCAATAAAAATTAGTATTTTTCTATTAAAATATTAAACCAAGAAAATGAATTATGGTAAAAAAAAAACACATATAATTGACGATAAAATATTTAAAATTTACAATAACATACTGCCAAAATTTTAAATGAAACAAAAGTTCAAAAAATAATAAAATATAATTACATAATTATGATTGTTAGCTTAACAAGCATCAGCAGAATATATAGATTACCCTTATTTGACCAAACTTAGAAAAATTTCAACCAAAATCGTAATAATATACGGAGTAAGGAAATCATCAATTCATTAGATAACAACATGCAATTCAATACACATATTACTCATATACTCGTCACACATTTCATGTTATACAAAATATAGTCTAAGAGAGAATCATAATTAGAAAATATAAAGGTTACTAAATACATCTTAATAAATTTAATAATTCTAGATGTCAAGATTTTAATAAAAGAGAATGAAACTATAAACTTGTAGAAAATTTAATAAGTCTAAGAAAATTTATTGCCATGAAAATAAATTAAAATAAAATAAATTGATTACTTCCTATTAGAAAGAATTCAAGTTGTTGTAAATAAACAACTAAAAGTCAGCTATAGAAAGTTCTTCAATTCTTCAAGATTTTATTGTCACAAATAAAGTATATATTAATTCTTTTTAAACTCTACATTAGAATCATAAATTAACTACGAGCATATAAGTTGGGAGAAAAATTATTAAACTAACAGGCACACAACCCGAAAGAAAAATCACCAAACTAACAAGTACATAGAAATCATCAAACTAATAGAAACATAGCTTGAATATCCAACTAGTATTCTACTTGAAGATGAGGTATTCCACAACTTTTCGTAACAATGTATGTCTATGTATGTTGGCTAACACATAAGGTTAGCACCATCCCTACTAACAAGGGTTTTAAGATGCACCAACGTTAACATTTACTATTGCTAATTAATGATATTTCTAAAAAGACTCTTCCTTATAAAAAATATATGAAAACACATTCATAATTAAATTAAATAAGAAAGAATTACAATCAATTCAATCTTTATTGTTCAAATTCATATCCAAATCCATATCAAATCTGTAACTCAATTTTAGAATCAAATATGTATTGGCCAGGCCAAGTGCTAAATGTATGAACATATCTCATTTAGCAAGAACATAACTTCAGTATTATTCATAAGTCATAATATAAACCACTATTTTCTAAATACATATCAATAAATTCGTATATTAAAACTTATCAAAATATTTGGTTCTTTCTAACCTCAGATACTTAGTACATTTGAAATCAAGCAAGTCACTGTTCAGTAAAGCTCTCATTTCCAAAATAGCACTTTAAATACTTAATTTCAAATAAAAGAAATCATAAACCATAACATATACGAAAATATCCTTCATTTATCCAATACTGATATATCATTTTCATAACAAATCACATATCTTAAATGTAGTATGCATTCAAAGATTCCAATAACCAATACTCGTAATATACTTCAATTCTACTTCCATATCAAATACTCAATTCAAATCAATAAATCATAAATCATACTATGTATGAACATATTTTCCAGTTAATAAATAATAATATTTTAATTTCATAATGGTTTCCAAAATTACAATCATAATATACTTCCAAAAGTTTCAATAACCATCAAATATGATATGCATTCAAAAAGTTCATACATAACATACTCCAAATTTGATTCTATTTTAACCATTCCAAAACTCAATTCTTTTTCACATTTTAATCTTCATACTTTCAAACAAGTGACTCACAACTAATGCTTGTCTTGTGTTCTAAGGGCTCTATGATGAAACATATGAATTACGAAGACTCTTAATTAAAATGTAGCACTTTAGTATCAATACAAAATACTTAAGAATAGAAACTAAGCATATGACATTTATAATTCATAATATATGCCATAAAACATATAAAATATACTTTAGAAACTGAAGAGATGTCATAAACATATTATAACATGTGTTATCTACACAAGACAACAGGTTCAGAATTGGTTTATGTTTATGCCAACTTTCAAAGTCGATACAGTCAAAACAAACTTCAAAATTGAAATCAAATGATCCAAAAACTTAAAAAATAATTCCAAAATATTAGTTACTATTCATAATGATGGAGATATTGTTTACATAAGTTGAAAACACTATTTATGTCAAACAAAAATGTGCTATATGGCTGTGAAACTTTGAACTCTAAAGTTTTAACAACTCCTAAGTCCATCTACAATGCTATTTTTTTTCCTGATTAAAGACCTCAAAGTAGAGTTTTTTGGAGCTTACTTTCTTAGGTTTTTTCCTTCAACGTTTCTCACTAATTTTCTAGAGAAATTAAACTATCAAATTTGTTGTACTCTTTGCCATGAATCCAATGGCACCCATAGCATCACAAATGAAGGTCTATAGGTGCTTGCAATCTAGAGAGAGAAAGAGGGAATGTAGAGAGAGGGGGAGAGAAAAAAGGGAGAAGAATTAAGAGTCTTCGAGAAAAATATTATGGCTGGAGGCTAAAAATGCAGAAGGGCATTTTTATCATTTTACTTAGCATCATGGCACTTGTGGTCTACTATCACGGAGCTAAGCATTTTGGAAATATGAATTTGTGTGTTATGCTTCTAGTGTTTTGACCCTACAAACTTGTCGTCGTGGCAGTGAGCTCTCTAGACTTCTAAAACAATTTTTTTATTTTTTATTTATTTTGGCATTATGACTATAGAAATCTAGTGTCATTACAGTGGCTCCTTTTGAAAGATTTGTATTGTAGCCTTAATTTATCCTCTGTGTAGCTTATAACTTGCATTTATTCTCTTAAAGAAAGCTTAATCATATATTACTCCATTAATTTCCTTAATAAACCACATAATATGGTAAAAAAATGATAATTTAAACTTAGGGTATCACATCACCAAATACATGTGGTATTACACACTTAAATGAAAATCCCATGTATGATGTCTTCATTTTGTTTAACCCCTCGTAGAAAATCAATTGTCACACTTTACTCTGATAATGGCAATGAATATTAAGCTTTCACTCCTTTTCTATCACAACATGGCATTTCCTAACTTACCTTCCCTCCATAAACACCTAAACATAATGGTTTTCTAAACATCACTTTTATCACATAATTAAGACGAACCTCTCCCTTTTCACCCATGTCTCCATCCCTCTTTCCTACTAGACTTATGTCTTTGCCATTGCCGTTTACCTCATTAATCACATGCCAACACCTACTTTCTCCTTCTTTTCACCTTACAAGTGACTCTCCGACAACTTCCACTACTAGAAAAACACGATTTAGAGACGAAAATTATAGACGGAATAATTTTCGTCTCTGTTAGAGACGAAAATAGAGATGGATTTGAGAAGTTAGAGACGGATGGTAAGTTTTGTAATTTAGAGACATAAAATTTTCTGTCTCTAATTCCGTTTCTAATGTATAAATTGTGTAGATAAATTTTTTATGTCTAATTTTATATCTAATTTTCGAAATAATATTTAAATTATTAGTAAAATTAGCTAGAATTTAGACAATTTTTGACAAAAATTTAAGTCCTGCTTAATTTGTAGAAATAAGTTGATGAAATGGAAATCGAGATTCTCTTATATTAATTTATTGTGTTTGATTGATATAATTGACTATAATTTTTATTTCCATAATATACAGATTCTCTTCTATAAATAAGATGATTTTATCTTGAACAACTTCTAAAAAAAGAACAAGTGAAATGAAATAAAAAAAGAGGTTAAAAGAGATAAATGATGAATATATATATTTTATTAATATGTTTTATTGTACAAATTTTTCATATTTACTTTTATTTTACATTTTTCAAAATTGATGGGTAGATATATTTTATTAATATTATGAGAAATGATTTAATAATTTTAAAAATTTGAAGGGGCTTGGTCCAGTTGGGGAAAAGTAGACAACAATACCATTAAAATGTGGTTCGCGGAGTTCAAGGTAATATGTAATATTTTCTATCATATTTATTGATATCTTTTTTAAAAATATGTGTATGTTATGTTAATTTGTTTACTTTCTTTGTTTAGGCAAATTTTAAGTGGTTGGACAATGATGAGCACAATATTAAAATGTCATTTGACAGCAGGGGATCAACAACCTTAAAAAATGCATTGTTTAAGGTGCGTAGCGGTGAGGACAAGGGTGTTTGGATTCTACCAGAGAAGCTACAACAATTAAGGGCTGAATGGGATAGTAAGGCTGGCAAGATAAAGCCAAGAAAAATAAACAAAATAGACTTTCCAAAGAAGGACTTAATGTACATAGTGGATGATCTATATCTGCACGAGAGCATGCCAAAAGAATGGTGAGTAATTTCTATCAAATATATAGTGATTTAAGTTCTTACATCAATATTACTTAACTTTTTATTATTTTAGAGGGTGCAAATGAATAAAGAACCGACATGTTTTGAGTTGTATGAGCAGCTTCACTGGCCTAAAGGGAAGCCATCGGGGTGGTTCAACGACCGGCAAGGAAGAATTGCTGTATGTAGTCACTACTATTTTATTTTCATTTCTTTATAAATATTCATTTTGTTTAATAATTTTATTTTTTCAGAAAATGTATCGAACAAAAATAGCTGAAAGACAGTCCGAATCTCAGAGCGATGAGGGTTCTAGCCAACACTCCACCCAACATTCAGACAATGTTGTTTATTTGGATATGATTGGCGGCATGAACAATAAAGGACAGATATATGGGCTGGGATCTCAAGCACATAATGTATTGGCAGCAAGTTCCTCTTCTAGGTCTTCCGCTTCTGATGAAGTCTCAGCAAGTTCCTCTTCTGTTATGAATGCAAAAATTGAGACTTTATCTACACGGCTCCAACAGAGTGAAGAAGAAAATTTTATGTTAAAGCAAAAGGTTGAGAAATGGGATTGGATGTTTCGACGCCTCATGATAGATGGTAGTATAATAATGTCCTCGTCTCCACCTAGAGAAGAAGATAATAATAACAATGAGCAAAATAGTAATGCTGCTGATGGATCATGATAGTTTGTATTATTTATGACTTTGTGTTATGTATTAATGATGTAAAAGTGTTTGATTGCTGATATTTTCATGTCATGTAATTATTTATATGATAATAGGTATGAGATTATTAAAAATTTATGTTGATATGTTTCTGGATGATACTAGGTTTGAGATTATTCAAAATTTTTGTTGATATTTTCTACCTGATATTGGTTTGGTTTTTGGCTGTTGGCTGATATTGGTTTTTGGTTGATAGGTTTGAGATTATATAAAATATATTTCTGGAATTAGAGACGGAAAAATCTGTCTCTAAAATGAGACGTAAATTCATCTTTGGAGTCAGAGATGAAATATTCCGTCTCTGCCTCCGGAATGGGACAGAGACAGAAAATTCCGTCTTTGACTCCAGAGACGGACTCTGACTCCAGAGTCGAAAATTCTGTCTCTGATTCCGTCTCTAACTGCATTAGAGACGGAATTTTTCCTATTTAGAGACGGAAAAATTTCGTCTTTAAACAGGATTTTCCTAGTAGTATTCCTTAACTACACCAAATTACAAGTCTTTGGCTCTTATGCTACTCATGGCTTCGTCCTTACCCCAACCATAAAATAGAGCCGTATTCCATGCCTTGTGTTTTCATAGGATACTCCTTAACCCAAAATGTTTACCTATACCTTGGAACTACAACCTCTAAACTATACACCTCTTGTCATGTCCAATTTCTTGAAACCGTCTTCCCTTTTCACTCTCTACCAACTTTTTTCAACAATCCAAACAGGGCCACCCTTACCAATTAGTTTCCATCTATGTCCCTCATACCTAGTCCAACCACACAACATATTACTATTCCTACAACTACACCCAGTTCACTACACTCATCTTGTAACAACCTAAATACTTACTTTGAAAACCTGACAACACTACATCAGCCTTTACTCACTTCACCACCTTTCATCTTAATGTCACATCATCTTGACCACTCCTTTACCATTTTTAATAGCCCCACCACCTCTCCTGAGTCTATCCCTTCACCATTGCCTCTTTCCCAAGAATCTTACTCAAAACACCCATCAACACTCATCATATGACCACTCACTCCAATAATCACATACATAAAGCTATTCAGAGACTTAACCTCATTGCTACTCTTTAAAACACTCACTTCCCTAAACCTCATATAGTTAACCTAGCCTTTATAAAACTTTACTATTGTCAAGCTATGTTTATTGAATGTGATGCTCTTATTCGTAATGGAACATGGTACTTGGTTCCTCCTACTTCTTTCCAAAATTTTGTTGTATACAAATGGTTTTTTTGAATTAAATGATTACTTGTTCCTTGTCATCAAAGGTTTCCATCAACATCTTAGTTTCGACTACCATAACACCTTTAGTTCAGTTGTAAAGCTAACGACCATTTTGTTGGTTCTCAATATTGCCGTCAGTAATAGCTAGCTTATTCGAAAAATTGACATCAACAATGTGTTTCTTTAGGGACATCTCAATAATACGTCTTCATGGCTCAACCTCCAGGCTTCATTGATCTTGATCATCCCACACATGTTTTGAAGCTTTGTAAGGCCAATTATACTCTTAAACAAGAACCCAAAACTTAGTTCAATGAATACTACCACTTTCTTATTACCTTTAACTTTACAAATTCACATTTTGATACATCCCTGCTTGTGCTCAATTGTGACAGAGTTATTTTCTACCTTCTAGTGTACATCGATGATGTAATCATAACTAGTAACCACCTCTCTACTATTCAATGGTTCGTAAAACTTCTTGGCACCCACTTCTCTCTTAAGGACTTAGGTAATCTTACAAATTTTTTAGGTGTAAAAGTTGCAGCTCACTTCTCTAGATTAGTTTTGTGATGTAGATACAATTAAAGACATCCTTACTCACACCAACATAAATGGAGCTAAGTCAATCATCATTTCATTTTCCACTAAACCAACACTCATGTTACATTTTGGCATTACCCTAATCGATCCCTCTAAAGCCTTCAATACCTCCATATAGCATATTTTGTCAATAAACTATCCCAGTTCATGCATTGACTTACCACTGATTACTGGAACATTGTGAAATGTCTCTTTCCTATCTGTGGGGCATTATAGACCTCAACCTTTAACTGCATCGTCACCCTTTATCTTCCCTGCATGCTTTCTTGGACACTAACTAGGAAGGATGAGTATACTTCTACCAATGCCTACATTGTCTCCCCTAGCTGCAATCTCATCTTCTGGTCTTGCAAGAAATATCACATAGTTGCACGATTATTGAATATTGCTCAATGGTAGTAAGGGGGTCTTAAAATTAAGGAGAGTGATACAATAGCTTGAAAGTGACAGAGCTTCTCTTGCTTGGTTGCTTACTTTTTTTCCCTACATTTATGCCATTAAACTTTGAAATATATATAACTAATATTTGTTTCCACATTGCAAGTTAAGATCTAAAGCATGCAGAGGAAATATTTTCCTTAAGAATAGCATTAAAGGGAAACAAAGAACTTAATATAGAAAATATTTATCACAATATTTTTTACCCACCAAGCTCTTTCAATAGTAACTAATTAACATAACTTGTTAAATCATAATGAGTGTTGATCCTTAACTAACATAAATTGTCAAACCATCATGTATGTTGATCATAACCTAATAGTCACTTTAATGGTAATTATTCTTACATGACTCTTAAATCCAATAACCACTTTAAATGGTTATTTTATCAATCTACATGTCTTTTCACACGTTGGTTATTTTACGAACCTACATGCCTTTTGACATGTATCGTTTTCAAACTATCTTTAACAATCCCCAACTTAGTTTGAAACAACTAAGAAACTTCTCCAACTTTTAGAATCATGCATGAAGAAAGGGCTCTTTTGATTTGGACCTTTCCTTAGTGTAAATAATTCAAATTTTCAACAAATTAATGGAAGCATAATTAGCTTGGAATCATAATTCTTATGTTAAAATAGGAAATGCCATACACATGAAATTATATATCTTTAGAAGTAGTTCATTAAAAGTTTTAACACTCAAATGGCCATGTGCTACATCCTAATTTTCATGAACATGTACAGAAAGTAGCCTAAATTTTTTGGTAGCACCACCACCATTCCTTATGTCCATATAGGTAAAGTTCCTTTAAAACCATATCTCTATAGGCTTACTTAAACTTCATTAAGAGTTTATTACTCACCCTCCAAAGTCTTTTTATTGTGCACTACCCTTGGAATGACAAATTGTACTTTAGTGCTTCATAGTCACTTATTAGTAAGTCGTTGTTATCCATTAAACCTTTTAACTAGATGTAGTCTAGAGAAGAGGTTAAATTTCCATTACTGGTGATTTTACTTATAGGGTTTCATATTTCAAAACAATTCCATTCAAATCCCTTCACCACATGTTTGGTGAGTTTTTAGTATTTTATTGAAAATTACCAATGATTTATATACAAAAACAATATGTCTAAACATTTGTTATGTGTTTCACAATTTTCTATAACTTCCTCACAATTTTCTTAGACATGCTGTAATATCCCTAATTTCGTTTATTTTATTAATAAAGGTACATAAATATTTAATTAAGAAAATAAAATTTATTAGACAATTTTTAAATATCTATGGAAATATAAACCTTAGAAATTCTTCACCTTATGTGTATACATAGAAAATGTTTCTAACATTAAAAGAATAAGTAAAGAGAGAAAAATTAATAGGAAAAATTAGAAATAACATACTAAAGAGAGGCGAAATTCTTGGGTAAGGAAGATAAATTTTTGGTAAGTAAGTAAAGGTCTTAAAATTTCAAGAATATTGGATTATGGTAATTTTTCCTAATTCAAGAGTTAGAGTTTTTAACTTTAACATCTCCACCCATACATTGGGCTTTCACCTATGGATACTTTATATATAGTTTTTTTTACTTCACATGAGTTTCTAGCAAGTCAATTGGATAGCTCAAGCAAGAGATAAAACATAGAGTTAGACCTATGATTGTGATAAGATAAACCTATGATTATGAGAGGTGAACCACTTGATAGTTTATTTAAATAAAATCCACCCTTATAACATTATAATTTTGTCCAAGTGACGGAGAGGAAAAACAGAAGCAAGGTAGAGTGAGGAAATGAGAGAAAAAGAGGAGAAGAGAGCAAGGAAGAAGAAGGAGAAGTCTAGAAGACTAAGTACTCAAGATAAGTTAGCTTAATCTCCACTTAAATCCATCTTTTCTCTTCATCTTTGGGGTTGAAAACTCACCCTTCTTCTCTTATTTAATCTACTAGAAAAGTTAAGGGAATGGAGAAATCTTGCTACTTCTTTCAAGAGGAAACAAGAAAAAAATTTTACTAAATGAGTTTGGGAGTTCTTTAGGTAGGTTTAACAATATCTCTTTTTGAAGAAAAGTTTTGAAATTTGTAACATTTATATGGGATTTTAATCTTAGAACTTTGATGAAATTTACAATAGTTGCTACTTTAATGATTGGGATGTGGATATATCATGTTACATGTTAATCTTATATGTGATAGATGTTTTGAATACTTCGATTGGTATGGAAAGTTTTGCATAGATATGGCTATGGGCGGCAAAGATTTAGGGCTTTTATGATGCTGTTATGTATATTTGAATGTGGTGATAAATTGATGGAATATGATTAGATTGATAAAATGAGTATGGCCTTAAAAATTTAGAAGAACATGAGAAATTTCTATTGAAAAACACCTTTAGTGATGCATGATTTGATTATGTTTTCTTTTTAAAGTGGATAATGGAATATGTTAAATTAAGTAAGAAATATAATTAAATGTTGAGATGAGTAATTCTTTGGTTAGGTGAAAATTTAGAATAAAAATGGAAGAGAACTTAATAAAAGGATGAACTAGAACTTTAGAAAATGATAGACTAAGAAAACTAAATTTCGGAGTAATTAGGGAAGTTTCTGTTTTTGGAATTTTGAGAAGAATAGGTTGGGAATTAACAAAAATGGTTAACATAAAAAATGTATATATATGTCTCACAAATTTTTTGGTACTGAAATCACTCAATTTGGATTCCATATGAGGGAGATATAGTTAGATTAGTAAGCAGTAGTCAGAAATTAACTAACTAGGGAAGAATCTGTTGAGTATTCTTTTGTGTTTGAATTTCTGGACATAATCTGTAGGAAATTAAAAGAAATTGTTAACATAATATATATATATATATATATATATATATATATATTACAGATGTATAGGCTTTGAAATAACTTAATTTAAAGTCCATATGAGGGAGATATGACTGATTAATGAGTAGATGTTAGAATTAATCTAGAATCCAGGATGGTAAATATAAGCATTTTTATTTTTAATTTTCTGAAAATAATTTGTAAGGAATCTAAAGCATGATAAACATAAAAGTTGTAGATAATTTTCTTAACTTTTTATAGGCTTTAGAATCACCTCAATTAGAGTTCGTACGAGAGAGATATGGTTGAATAAGTGAGAAAGGGTCACAGAACATGGCCAGGCCGTGTTCCGGGTTGCTTTAGCACGGGTAGGCTGTGTTCAGGGCTATTTTTGAGTACGTGTGAAGTATTTTTTAAGTATGGCCGTGTCTTGAAACGTGGTCAGCCGTGTTGGGAATTGGTAAAGGTTATTTTTAATATTTTTCTACCCTAAATAAAGGTAATAATATAAACTAAATTGGAGAAAAATACCCTATAAAAATTGTGAAAGCATGTGTTGTAAATGATATAAGTAGGAAGAAAGTAACTATAGGCCAAGCATAAAGAAAATGAAAAGATTAAAATAATATTTAAAAAATAAGAAGAATTTTATAAATGGAAATAATAAATAACTAGTGTATGCTCTAACCATTATCATTGCATGAACTCCTTACCATTTTAAGTGTGAAATTTTGTTATGAAAATATTTTATAAAGTGATATTCGAAAATGGTTATAATCATGGTATGATTGCATTTTACCAATAATTTTCGGTAATGATGGCATGTGAGTATAATGAAAATACTTTTTATTAAGATCATATTTTTGGCTATTAACGTGAAAAGAAAAGAAAAGAGATGAGTACGGTCATATGGCGGTCCGTGTGGTGCACTAGTAGGGGATGCCCTACTCACGGCTAAGATTATGTTAATGAGAAAATAAAGAAAAAGTGTGCCATATTGGACGGAGCGAAAAAAGTCCGTACTGGATAGTAGAAAGTACTCACCCTAACTGGGGTAACTTCATATGAAAATAAGTTGATAGCCATCATATAATATTCTGAAAATAGTTATTCATACTATACATGTCATTATTATATGATTTTCATGTGCATAGATAAAGTGCATTCATGTGACTTAAGATATTTGCTGTAGCTTATATAGATGACATGACATGATGATCTATATTGATGATAATTATGATTTATTGTTGAACCTATTGGGATTTAATTCCCACTATATTTTCATATCATGTTCAGAAAACTAAATATGCAGATATTCTCTATGACTGGCTTTTAGCGTACGTTGGGTCGAGTTGGCTAAGATCATAGTGAAGGTGCAACCACTCGCACCCGTATCACCAAAACTGGTCAACATGAATGAATAAGATGTAAACATATATGTGTTTGATTTTTGTACGAACGTTTTTAATTGATGATGTGTATGTGAATCTAGAATTGTATCAGTGTTAATGGTATACCATAAATCTTAATTATTCTTGATTAATTTAATTGAATGTTATTATGAGTTAAATAGTTAGAAGTAAAGAGGTAATGACTTTATGAGATTTTAAATATATATATATATATATATGCAAAAAAATGGAGTTGTTACATAATTGGTATCAGAGCAGGTCGATCCTAGATGACCAGTGGGTGGATGGTTATCTGAATCAATTTTATAGTGTCTTGAGTATGTTTGTGGTTATGTTGTGTGGAGGATCAATAATTTCATATAGGTAAAAAATTACTATTATTTTCTATCTATATGCTAAGGTGATATTATGACTGTCGTAAATATTTTTGAACTAACTCTTTGGTTTGATCACCTCAATAGCAACATAACTCTGTTTTTTTCACAGCAGGATATGGTACCACTGAGGAAAAACCTTGCAAACAGTGCAGAAGAAACCCTGCACAACTTGGTTACATCAATTCGAGACCATGTCACAGCCACCAATCAAATTTTGCAACATCTCTAGAATAGTAACAACCTGAATGGAGAAAATAATGCAAACAATCGGATGAATGGAAATGATAATGGCCTATCTGAGTTCCTGAGAACTAGACCACTTTCTTTCTAAAGTGGCTATGACCCAACGGTAGCCGAAAGGTAGATAAGAGAATTGGAAAAGGTCTTTGAGGTGATGGGCTGCACTAATGAGTAGCAGGTTATCTTTATTGCATATATGCTGAAGGATGAAGATGAGTGTTAACGGCGAGGGGCCAGAGAGCTACTAACTCACCAGAGAAGGCAGATCACCTGAAAAGTGTTTAAAAACATTTTCTTGAAGAAGTACTTTCCAAGTACTATGCAAGCTGAGAAAAATATCGAATTCTTCCAACTCAGCTAGGATAATATGTCAATAGATCAATACATCGCTAAGTCGAGGAGTTGTCTTAGTTTTTCTCTTACCTGAGGTTTAACCCTGATGAAGCATGGAAGGCTGTTAAGTGATGAGTGAGTTTTATACTCATAAATTAAATATTTTCATCTTATCTTTTTGCCATAATTAAGCATAAATCTCCCTTACTTGTCTTTAGTTTGTGTATTTCTTACAGATGGAGAGAAGAGTAGAAAATAGACTTAATTGGAGGAATCAGAGCTAAATTGTGGTTCTTTGGGAATGATGTCTATAAATCAAACAGATAAAACAAATTCATTAAGGATGGCTGAGTAAGGAGCATTATCATACTGACTCTTGAGACACATCCTAATGGAGATATGCACAAATTTATTCTTGATTTATGATCACATTTCTAAAAGAACTAAAACATAAAGATTCATGGCAAAGCACCCAATGTTGAGAATATGTTTGTTGTTTGTAGTCCAGCCCAACCTTGCTGTAATACTTGAGCCATATCTCCTAAAATACATATCCAATATGTATGAAATTTGGTAGATGTGTAGCTGACACAATTGGGTACAACTTTCATGTTCAAGTGGTCAGAAAATTCGGATATTAAAAGGGCCAAAAGTGGGGTAGAAGAGAATTTGACTACTGCTGCAGTCCAGCCCGACTTTGCTCTAGTATTTTGACTATAAGTCACACATTACGTATCCAATTTGTCCACAATTTGTCTTGACGGAAAGCTAATGAAATTTTATACAAATTTAGTGTTGATGAAGTCAGCAAATTCGGCGGATTTCAAGACGATATTTAAGGATCAATTTCGGTGCACATGATGGAATCCAAATTGTCAACTTTGTATAACTTCCTACCTAACAATTTTGACAATTATCACACCTACCACACCTAATTGTATTTATAAATGGAGGGCTTGAGGGGTGAGTGGGGGAGTTTTTTGGAGACTTGGGAGAGAGCTTGGGAAAGCTTTGTTGGAATTCTACATGTAATGTTATTCTCTCTTTAGACATCTTGTATTTTTCATTTTCTTTCGTAATATTATCATATTTCTTCATCCTTCATTTTATTTTCTTACCTTGATTATGTAGAACTAATCTCCTAATGCTAAGGTGAAAGGGTGAAACTCTTGGTATGAGAATGATAATTTATCTAACTCTTAATCTTAATGTTTATCTTTGATATTGTATTTACCTTCTTATTTCTTTTCTCATAATTATTTCTTAATGGCTGGTTTTATCAGACCGCCGATTTCTTGTTATTTTATTGGCTGGTTTTATCAGACCGCCTATCTCTTTTTATGTTTCTTCTTCGTACCTCTTTTCATTCTAATCTTGTAAACTTTAAATCTTGATACATTGTAGACAATCTTTGGCACAATAAATGCTTGAATCAATCTTGATTTATTATAGACAATATAATGATTGGCACAATGTACGCTTGAATTTAGTTACAAGTTATCTTTTGTATCTTTGTATTTTTAATCTTGTGAAATGTGAATCTTGATATATCGTAGACAACATGACAATTGACACAATATATACTTGAATCCATTTTACAAGAATGTTTTGATTATTAGTAAGGAGGTAAATATAATTTATGTATAAAAAAAGTTGAGCTTAAATTAACATATCATCCGATTAGAACTTCATTTGTGTAAGGATTCTAATTGAGTAACAAAATAGTTAAATTTATCTTTATTCTATATACCAAGAGTGGATCCCCTAACCTTAACATGCTTCTTTACTTTGAATACATCTTCATTTAAATTCAGTATATTAGTTCTTTGTGTAATTTGTTCAATATTCCTCTCACAAAACAAGACATCGGGAACTAGGTTAGAAGTATTTATTTCGGATCTATATTAGAATTTTCTCTCAATTGGCAATCTCTGTGGGATCGACCTTGCATACCACTAAATCTATACTTCAATAGATTCGTGCACTTGCGAGTTTTAATTAAAACAACAAGAAGTTTTTGGCGCCGTTGCCGGGGATTGCGACGGAAAAGTTATTTGGATTTAGGTAAGTACTTTTCTTCCACTAGTTATAGTTAGAACATTTGTTTATTCTGTGTATAGAAATTTTTCTTTAGAATTGTTTCTTAAAAATTGGTGTAGTAATTTGGGTGTATAAAATTGGTGAATTCTGTCAACAAGGCTAAAAGTACCTAAGGAATATGGGGTTTAAGTGAAACCATTGTGATTCCTCCATATTTTTCTGGGAAGTCTACTGATTAAATACTACCCATTATTACTAATACTTAAAAAAAAAAGGAGTTTGTATAATTTTGTGATTTTTTTTGTGGTATTTACATTTTGTTGTCGTTGTGTAGTTAGATTCTTTTTCATAATTAGGAAGCAATTTTTTTTAGTTTATGCGTGCTTGGAAATGTGATAAAGATAAGCGGTTGGTTAGGAAAAGTTTAGGGTCAACCGTTGAGTGTACAATAGAGACATTAGATTCTGCTGGATCACCATTAAAAATGGAAGAACAAGTTGTGCATAATAAAACTCTTATGGAGTACTTCTCACCTGTCATAGCCAATACTCCATCTTGCATAGTTTTACCACAAACTACTGCAACTCATTTTGAACTCAAACCGGCTATACTCCAACTTTTACCATCATTTTATGGTATGGAAAGAGAAGATCCATACATGCACATTAAAGAGTTTATTGAAATCTGCTCGACTTTTTGCTTCCATAATTTCAATGATGAATCAATCAGGCTTAGAATGTTTCCATTTTCATTGAAAGATAAAGCTAAATCCTGGTTGAACTCCTTTCCTACAGGAACTATAACTAGTTGGAACCAATTAGTAAATAAGTTTCTAGCAAAATTTTTTCTTATGTCTAAAATTGATGCCCTTCGAAGAGAAATTTCTGATTTTTGTCAAAAAGAGGGTGAACAATTTTTTGAATGTTGGGAAAGATTTAATGATCTTCTTCTGAAATGTCCTCATCATGGGTTTGAAACTTGGAGATTGATGAAATATTTCTATGATGGCTTAACTTCATCAAACCGTCAAATGATCCAAAGCATGCATGGTGAGAGATTTTTACAATTGAATGAGGGGGAAGCTTGAGAATCCTTAGGATCTTTATCTAAAAATTCTCAGCATTGGAACTGCATAGATCCCAGGGATAAGAAGTCTCAAATACAAAAAAAGGGAAGAATTTACGAAGTGAGTGATGACACAGATGTGAGAATTTCCTTAGCTATCCTGACTAGAAAGGTAGAAGCTTTAACTTTAAGCCACACTCTGAACCCTTCTACCAATACTAGGATAGAGGCATGTGCCTTATGTTCTAGTACATCTCACATTGTACAATTTTGTCCATCCATACCAGCTTACCAAGAAGCATTTTCTGAGCAAGCTAATTCTATTCAGTCTTATGGAAAATCATCAGATAGTCCATTTGCACCCATATATAATCTAAATTAGAGGAATCATCCAAATTTTTCATGGAGGCAAAATCAACCTGCAATGAATCAAAATGGGCAACAATTTGCCCCTTCCAATTCATACCCTCAAGTTCCTCAACATACTCCTCCTTTCGGGGTATCTCAACAAAGAAAACCTTCTTTGGAAGATACTCTACAGCAATTCATGCAATCAACCCAACAAGTTTTACAATCTCACACTCAATCCATTTCAAAGATTGAAGCACAATTGGGTCAATTAGCCAATGCTGTAGGAGAGAGAGAAAAAAGAAAATTCCCTAGTCAACTTGTTCCTAATCCTAAGGGTCAATATAAAGTAGGATCATCAGCAAATCCTAAGGAAGAAGTAAAGTCTGTGACAACCCTTAGATCTGGAAAGGTCATTGATAATCATGTTCACATGCCAGAAAATGAGGAACAGAGTCAACATGAATCCCAAACTAATGACTCAAGTGAAAAGAAAAGTGAACAGATTTCTTGTGTCCCTAAAACTCCTTTCCCACAAAGACTTACATCAGTCAAGAAAGGTATTCAGTATAGTGACATTTTAGAGTTGTTTAAGCACGTAAGAATTAGCATCCCTTTTTTGGACGCTATCAAACAAGTACCTGCTTACTCAAAATTTTTGAAAGATCTTTTTAGAGTCAATAAAGGTTTTGAAGCAGAAATGAACCCAAATATCAGGAATGTAGTGATAGCTTTAGAAATAAGGGAGTTTGTACCCTTGATAAATAAATCTAGATTTTTGGAGAAGAGTTTAAGGGCAGTGGAGGACGAGAAACTGAGACGAAACTTGTGGAAGAGGAAGAAAGTTTCCCCAACCCTAACAAAAACATAAGGGGAAGAGGATATAGAGCTGGTAAGAGGCCATTGACTGTGGGTCCCCGACCTTTAAACAAGACCTTGCCATAGCCAAGTGCACTAAGTATAGACATATGCATGGTAACCGGCCATGCTACATGGGACTAAATGTCTGCTTCAAATGCGGACATAAAGGTCATTTTGTGAAAAACTACCCATAGAATGTGGGGAAGTAGCCAGAACAGAGGCCTTAGGTGAAAGGAAGGGTTTTCACCCTAAGCGGCCAAGAGGCAGCTCAATCTTCTGAAATGATTCAAGGTACGTGCTACATCTATGGATTTCCTCTTATAGTGTTGTTTGACTTTAGTGTTAGTTGATGAGTGAGTTTTATAACCATGAATTAAATACTTTCATCTTAATTCTTTGTCATGTTTAAACACTAATTTTTTGTATTTATCTTTATTTTTATGCATCTTGTACAGATCGAGAAAAAAAATAGAAAATTGACTCAATTGGAGAAATCAAAGCTAAATTGTAGTTTTTTGGGAATTATGTTTATAGATCAAGCGGTAAAAATGAATTCATTAAGGATGGCTGAATAAGGAGCATTATCTTTTTGAATCTTGAGATGCATCCTAATGGATATATTTAATCTTGATTTATGACCATATGAGATTCAAGGAACCTCCAATGTGGAAAATCTGTGTGCTGTTTGTTTTTCTGCCCAACCTTACTCTAGTATTTTAATCATAAATAATAAATTACATATCCAATATATATGAAATTTGGTAATTTAACATCTAACACAATTTTATACAACTTTCATGTTTACGTGATCAGCTAATTTGGAGAGTAAAATGGCAAAAATTGGGCTAGAAGAAAATCTGCTTGCTGTTGCAGTCCAGCCTAACCTTTCTGTAGTATTTGGGCTGTATCTCATAAAATACACAGTCAATGTATACGAAATTTGATAGGTAGATAGCCGACACAATTCCATACAACTTTTCGTTTCACATGGGCAACAAATTCGGCAGCTATCAAGGAGGAATATAATGATCATTTTCGGTGGACATAGTGGAATCCAACCTGCCAACTTTAGTGCAACTTGCTTTGTCACTTACCTCATTAGTTGTATCTATAAATAGAGGGGTCTTGTGAGCTAAGAGGAGGTCGAAAATAGTTGAAGAGAGTGTAGTTTTGAGACCATAAATTTCAGTTTTTAGTATTGTAATGTTCTTATTTCTCTAGATACTTTGTTATCTTTTCATAATATCATCATGTTTGTTCATCTTCATTTTTGCTTTCTTACTTTGAATATGGAGAACTAATGTCCTTATGCTAAGGTAAAGGGTGAAACTCTTGGTATGAGAACAATAATTAATCTAACTCTTAATCTTGATGTTTATCTTTGATATTGTATGTACCTTCTTATTTCTTTTCTTATGTTATTTCTTAATGGCTGGTTTTATCAGACCGCCGATTTCTTGTTATTTAATTGGCTGGTTCTACCAAACCGCCGATTTTTTATTATATTATACTATTGTGTTTATTTTCTTTCCTCTTATCTCTTGTTATCTTATTAGTTGGTTCTATTAGACCGCCTATATCTTATTATGTTTATGTTTGGCCTTGCCACCTATCTTTTGTTATGTTTCTTCTTCGTACCTCTTTTCATTCTAATCTTGTAAGGTGTGAACCTTAATACATTGTAGAAAATTTTTGGTACAATAAATTTTTGAATCAATCTTGATTTATTGTAGACAATATAATAATTTGCACAATGTATACTTGAATCCATTTTACAAGCATGTATTAATGGTGTAAAAGGAGGTAAATATAATTCATGTATAAACAAAAGTGAGCTCAAAGTAATACATTTTTTGATTGAAACCTTATTCATGTGAGGATTTCAATTGAGTGATAAAAGAGTTAAATTTATCATTACTCATACCAGGAGTGGATCCCCTAATTTTAGCATTCATTTTTATCTTGAATACATTTCAATTTAATTTGAGTACATCAATTCCCTGCACACTTGAATTAATATTCTCATCACAAAACAAAGATTTTGACAACTAGGTTAGAATTATTCATTTTGGATTTAAATTAGAATTTTCTCTCAATTGGCAATTCCTGTGGGATTGACCTTGCATACCACTAGATCTATACTCCAATAGATTCGTGTGCTTGTGAGTTTTAATTAAAACAACAACATTTGTCATTCATTTATATCGGAAGAATGTATTAGGGAGCTTTAGTATCATATTTTTAAAATTCCCTATGAGCTATATATAGTAACTCTCACAAGGGAAAGGGTCTTAACTTATTCTGTATGTAAAGACTGTCAGGTCACTATTCAGGAGAAAACTTTTTCTGTAGACCTCGTCTATCTACCTTTAAGAGGTATTGATGTCATTCTAGGGTTAGATTGGATGTCTAAAAATTGAGTCTTGCTAAATTGTTGCACCAAGACCATTGAATTTCTATCTCTTACTCCACAAGAGGAGATGCAGTTATTGATGCTAAATGCCAATCAAGTTAATCGAGAGTTAAAGAGTGGAGTACTTGGTTACATTCTCTTATGTTTATTAAACCTAGAAGCTGAAATGAAGTTTAATGAATTTCTAATAGCTAATGAGTTTCCTAAAGTATTTTCACTAGATATTCCAGGCTTACCTCCCAAGAGAGAGATAGAGTTCTCTATTGATCTCCTACCCGGGATAGGACTTATCACTATTGCACCTTATAGAATGGTCTTGAAGGAACTACAAGAACTCAAGCAATTCATTAGACCGAGTGTATCACCTTAGGGAGCTCCTGTATTATTTGTTAAGAAGAAAGACAGGAGCTTGATACTATGCATAGATTACAGACAGTTGAATAAGGTGACTTTCAAAACTAAGTACACTCTCTCTGGATCAACTGAAGGGAGCTTCCATTTTTTTTATAAAATTGACTTAAGATCAGGATACCATCAGATTAGGATCAAGGAGGAGGATGTACCAAAAACAGCTTTCAGGACTAGGTATGGGCACTATGAGTTTCTCGTAATGCCCTTCAGGTTGACAAATACACCCGCAATTTTTATAGATTACATAAATCGCATTTTTTGACCTTACCTAGATCTATTTGTGGTGGTGTTCATTGATGACATCTTGATATATTCTAAAAATGAGAAAGAACATGAACAATATCTTCGAATTGTGCTACAAGTGCTGAAAGAGAAAAAGTTGATGCCAAATTAGATAAGTGTGGATTTTGGCTGACAGAGGTGAAGTTTCTCAAACATGTCATCTTCAATAGAGGGATAGTCATAGACCCTAGAAAGAAGGAAGTAGTGATTCAGTGAAAAAGACTAAAGATGGTTACAAAAGTCAAAAGTTTCTTGGGTTTGACAGGATATTACAGGAGGTTTATGCAAAAACAATTTCGTATAGCATTGCCATTGACTAAATTGATTAAGAAGGAAAGTCTTTTCAAATGGATTGATCAATGTGAAACTAGTTTCTAAGAGCTTAAGACAAAATCAACCACTCCTCCTGTTTTAATTATTCCAGACCCTACAGGATATTTTAAAGTGTATAGTGACGCTTCAAAGAAAAAGTTAGGGTGTGTGCTAATACAAGATAAGAGAGCAACTGTTTACGCCTCTAGGCAACTAAGACCCCATGAAGGAAATTATCCAACCCATGATCTTGAATTGGTAGTGGTGGTGTTTGCATTAAAATTTTGGTGATACTATTTGTACGAGGCAACATTTGGAGTATACTGTGATCATAAGAGTCTTAAGTGACTTTTTGATCAGAAAGAGTTAAATATGAGGCAACAAAGATGAGTAGAATTTCTCAATGACTACAAGTTTGAGATAAAGTATAATTCAGGAAAGGCGAATGCTGTAGTTGATACCTTGAATCAAAAATCTCTACACATGGGTCAGATGATGGTGTATAAGATGTAAATACTAGAGGAATTTTAAAATTTGAAGCTGGTCACTACTCTTACCCCAAAGAAGCTAATCATCAATATGTTGAGTATATAGTATGATCTTAGAGTCAAGATTAAAAAGGCTCAAACTGACAACCAATACTTACAAGATCACAAAGAACAAGATGATTTTTCTGTCTCAGAAGATGGAGTAATCATATATCAAGGAAGGGTTTGTGTCCCTAAAGAACAAGAGTTGATGACTAAGATCCTGCAAGAGGCACATCAGAGTAAGTACACAGTCTATCTTGAATCCACTAAAATGTATCAAGACATAAAGAAGATGTACATGTGGCTAAGGATGAAAAAGAACATTACTGAGTTTGTGGCAAAATATTTAATTTGTCAGAAGGTGAAGGTAGAGCATCAAAAGCCAGTGGGATTTCTATAACCTCTTGAGATCCCTAAATGGAAATGGGACACAATATTTTGATGGACTTTGTAGTGGACTTACCTGAGACTTTAGTTGGACATGACTCTATCTGGGTAATAGTTGACAGATTAATCAAATCTGCTCACTTTCTGCCCATAAAAATTAATTATTCACTGGACAAATTGGCCTAATTGTACGTCCAAAAAATAGTTAGACTACAAGGAAATTCCTTAAATATTGTTTTTGATAGAGATCTAAGATTCACGTCGAGGTTTGGAAAGGCGTTGCAAGAAGTTTTTGGCACCTAGTTGCAGTTCAATACTGCCTACCATCTTCAGATTGACAGGCAGACAGAACGGACCATTCAAACCCTAGAAAATATGTTGAGGGCCTGTGTGATAGAGTAAGGTAAAAGATGGGATAAGTACATATCTTTAGTGGAGTTTGCTTATAATAATAACTATCACTCTAGTATTAAGATGGCCCCCTACGAAGCTTTATATGGTAAGAAGTGCCGATCTCCACTATGTTGGTTTGAAGTAGGAAAAAAGAATTTGCTGGGTCCTGATCTAGTTCAACAAACTATTGAACAAATCAATATGATACGAGACAAAATACTTATAGCTTAGAGTTGAAAAAAGAGTTACTATGATAAGAGACATAGACCTCTGGAGTTTGAGGAAGGAGACCATATATTTCTAAAACTTTTTTCAACTATTGAAGTTGGTAGGTCTCTCAAAACCAAAAAGCTAAGTCCGCGATTTTTGGTACCTTACCAAATTTTGAAGAAAGTAGGGACGTCAACATATTAAGTTGTCCTCTCACCTAATTTGTCTAACATGCATAATGTTTTTCATGTATCACAGCTCCGGAAGTATCTTCTAGATTCCTCACATGTAATACAAGATGAACTAATCCAAATAAAGGAGTACATGACATACCAACTAATACCAGCATTCATATTGGACACCGACGTGAAGCAATTGAAGAATAAAACCATTCTCTTGGTTAATGTGTTAAGGGAAGGTTTGACTCCAAAAAAATCAACTTTGGAGTTGGTAGAAGTTATGAGGAAGAAATATCCACAATTGTTCTTATTAGGTAATTTTTAAAATTTTGAAGCAAAATTTCTTTTAGGGGGGAGAGAAATGTAACATCCCTAATTTCGTTTATTTTATTAATAAAGGTACATAAATATTTAATTAAAGAAATAAAATTTATTAGATAATTTTAAGATATCTAAAGAAATATAAGCCTTAGAAATTCTTCACCTTATGTGTATGTATAGAAAATGTTTATAACATTAAGGGAATAAATAAAGAGAGAAAACCTAATAGAAAAAATTAGAAATAACATACTAAAGAGATACAAAATTCTTAGGTAAGGAAGATAAATTTTTGGGAAGTAAATAAAGGTTTTAAAATTTTAAGAAGATTGGATTAAAGTAATTTTTCCTAATTCAAGAGTTAGAGTTCTTAAGTTTAACATCTCCACCCATATGATATTATGAAAATAGGTATTCATGATTTACATGTCATTACTGTATAATTTTTATGTGCATAGATAAAGTGCATTCATGTGACCTAAAATATTTACTGTAACTTATACAGATGAACATGACATGATGATCTAGATTGATGATAATTATAATTTATTGTTGAACCTACTAGGATTTAATTCTCACTATATTTTTATATCATGTTTAGAAGACTAAATATGCATATATTCTCTATGACCGACTTTTACCATACGTTCAGTCGAGTGTGTTAAGATCCCGGTGAAAGTATAACCACCAGCACCCGTATTCCCAGAACTAGTCAATATGGATGAATAAGATGTAGACATATATGTGTTTGATTTTTATACGGATGTTTTTAATTAATGATGTGTATGTGAACCCAGAATTGTATCAGTGTTAATAGCATACCATAAACCCTAATTATATTTGGTTAATTTAATTGAATATTATTGTGAGTTAAATAGTTAGAAGTAAAGAGGTAATGCCTTTATGGGATTTTAAAAATATATATGTATATATGAAAAAAAATGGAGTTGTTACACATGCGTTTTCCACATTATTTTCTTTGTGATATCCCTCACAATTTTATTTATGAGTCTTCTTACCTTCCCAATTTTCTTTGTTGTGAGTCCTCTTACTCTTTTAATTTCTTTTGTGAGTTCTCTTATAAATATATTTACCAATTTTATTTACTTAATTTTAGATATTGAACAGTTATGATTATAAAATCGCATACCAGTGATTATTGTTTCAAGCTTAATATGACTAGACATTTGTTTATGGTCCACAATATGCTAGATGTAGTAACCCTAAATTAAAGAAAGAATTAATATTAAGTTAGAGAAGGGTTTTACTAAGTTAAATGATTTTTTATTATTTATTACATGGTTATGAGGATTTATATGGTTAAATATAAAAGTTTAAGGTTATGGGTAAAAATACAATTTTTAAAAAGTTTTGGGGTAAAATATAAATAACCAAAATTGTAAAAATGTTGGTATTTTAATTAAAACTTACAAGCGCACGAATCTATTGTAGTATAGATTTAGTAGTATGTAAGGTTGTTCCTACGAGAATTGTTAGTTGATAGAAAATTTAATTTAGACCCAAAATAAATATTTCTAACCTAGTTGTTAGAATGTTTATTTTGTAAGAAGAATATTGAATAGAGTATGCAAAGAACTAAAATATTGAAATTAAATACGAATGTATTCAAAGTAAAGAAACATGTTAAGGTTAGAGGATCCATTCTTGATATATCAAATAAAAATAAATTTTAACTCTTTTATTACTCAAATAGAATCATTACATAAATGAGGTTTCATTCGGAAGATATGTTACAATAAACTCATTTTAGTTTACAGATAAAGTATATTTGCCTTCTTTTTATTATATTACTAATAATAAATAACTCTTGTAAAATGGAATTAAGTATACACTGTGCCAATCATTATATTATATACAATAAATCAAGAATGCTTCAAGAATTTATTATACCAAAGATTGTCTACAATATATCAAGATTCACACTTTACAAAATTTAAAATGAAAAGATGTAAAATGAAGAAAAACATAACAAAAGATAGGTGACAGAGTCAATAATAATAATATAAAATAAACGGTAAAATCAACCATTGAAAAAATAAAATGACAAGAAAATAACAATAGAGGGGCGACAAAGCCATCCTCTAAAAAATAAACAATAAAATAATAATAGAGAGAATAACAACAGAAAGGCAACAAAATTGTCCTCTCAAAAGAAAAATAGCAAGAAAATAATAATAGAGGGGCGACAAAATCATCATCTAAGAAAAAAAATAGTAAAAAAATAATAACAGAGAGGCTGCATAGCCATCATCTCAGTAGGAAAATAACAAGAAAATAACAACAGAGGGGCGGCAAAACCATCCTCTAAAAAAATAATAATAGAGAAAATAACAACAGAAGGACGACAAAGTCATCCTCTAAAAAAGAAAATAATAACAGAGAGGTGGCATAGCCGTCCCCTCAGAAGAAAAATAACAAAAAAATAACAACAGAGGAGCGATAAAGCCATCTTTTAAGAAAGAATTAACATAAGAAAATAAATAAGAAGATAAATACAATATCAAATATAAATATTGAAATTAAGAGTTAGATAAATTATTATTTTCATATCAAGAGTTTCACCCTTTCACCTTAGCATTATGAGGTTAGTTATCCAAAATCAAGGTAAGAAAGAAAATTAAAAGTTGAAGAAGCATGAAAATATTATGAAAGAAAGTAAAAAAAACAAAATGTTTAAAGAGAGAAAAACATTATAAGCACTTAGAACTCCAACAAATTTTTTCCAAACTCACTCTCCAGCCATTTTTCTCCTTCTCTAGCTTACAAGATGTCTCTATTTATAGATACAACAAGAGGAGTAGGTGACAAAAATGGTGGATAGAAAATTGCACTAAAGTTGACAAGTTGTGTTGCATTATATGCACTGAAAGTAATCGTGAGATTACTCTTTGATATCCACCGAATCTGCTAATCCCATCAATATAAAAGTTGTAAATATTTTCATTATCTTTTCATACATATAAAATTTGGACAAATTAGATACGTAATTTGTGAATTATGGCCAAAATAATGGAGTAAGGTCAGGCTGGACTGTAACAACAAATATTGTCTCTTCTAGCCCAATTTTGGCCTTTTTAATGTCCGAATTTACTGACTATTTAAACATGAAAATTTTTCAAAAATTATTTCAACTACGCACCCACCAAATTTTTTATGCATTGAATATTTACTTTCTAAAATAAGGCCTAAATACTACAGAAAGGTTGGACTGGATTGCAATAGTAAACATATTCTTTTCTATCCCAATTTTGTCCCTTTGGGATGTTTGAATTTTCTAACCACATAAACATAAAAGTTGTAAGAAATTGTGTCAATTATTTATCCACCAAATTTTGTATGAATTGTATATGTATTTTATGAGATACGGCTAAAATACTGCAGTAAAATCAAGTTGAAAAACAAGCAGCAAACATATTTTTAACATTGAGTTTTTTGTCTTGAATCTTTATGTTTCAATTCTTTTAAAAATGTGGTCATAAATCAAGATTGAATTGATGCATATATCCATTATGATACATCTCAGGAGTAAAAAAGATAATGCTCCTTATTTAGCCATACTCAATAAATTTATTTTATCTGCTTGATTTATAGGCATCATTCCCAAAGAATCACAATTTAACTTTGATTCCTTCAATTGAGTCCATTTTTTATTTTTCTCTCCATCTGTAAAAGATGCACAAAATTAAAGATAAGTACGAAAAAATAAATGCTTAAATATGACAAAAAGATGAGATAAAAGTGTCTAATTTATGGTTATAAAATTCACTCATCAAAAAACATCCTTTAATAATTAAAATTTTGCTAATAAGTCCCTGATATGAGTTTTTGGGACATCAGTTGTAGAAAGAAGGTGTAGAAATTCCTAGAGTCTTCTAACCCCCTTTTCCCTACTTAAAATTTCTATTTTCTCTCTCTAAAAATTATAGCACTTTTAGACCTCTAATTGCAATACCACCAATGTCAACAGATTCAAAACAACATGAATTACAAGTTTGGCTAATTAGTTTTACCCAACTGGCCATAAATTAGCCAAAAACTATAGAAAAAACCCTTAAAATGTAAATTTTGAAAAACTACTTAGAGTGCTCAAAATGAAAAACTAGCACCATAGATATATTTATAAGGTGAAAAAACTTTGGGTATTCAAATTTTTCTACCAGACTACCTCTATATACACATGCACATGCACATGCACATTGAAATTATGATTAATAATATATATATATATATATATATATATTGAATTTAGAGTAAAGGTCATATCCATTGATCCTATCAATGTCAATTTACAAAAATATAACCAAAACCTTGCAAATTTGCATTGATTGCAATTGCCTTATCCTTCAATTTATAACACCCCTAAGTTTAAATGGTTACATTTTGTCTTTTATGTGGTGTGTTAAGAGAATTAAAGATTTATCCTATTATATGGTTGGTTTTAAGAGCTTGGATACAAGTTTGGGGAATTTTAGAGGCTAACACTTAGAAACATTTTATAGTTAGATCGGTGTCTCGACACTGCACACCCATTGTTATGATGCTAACATTTCTAGGAACCAACCCAAAAATCCAAAGGAGCTAATGTCATGATGCTTGTTTTATAGATTTCAAACCTTGAAATCTAGATAAGCCAATGTCACGATGCTATCTCAAAATTACAAAATTGCCCCTTGGTTTTTTAAACAAATATATGATGAGATATTTCTTCCACTACCACTATCATCTTCTTCCCTCAACTCTCTATTTCGAAAATGACCCTCTTTCTCTCTCTAGATTTTAAGCACTTTTAGACCTTCAATTGTGACACTATAGGTACATTTGGATTTGTGGCAAAGAGCACGACAATTTTGATCGATTGATTTTTTTGGGAACTGCTAGAAAATCATTGAAAAAGTTGAGAAAAAAATTCTAAGGTAAGTTTTAAAAAACTCTATCTAGAAATCTCAAATTGAAAAACATTTTAGATAGATTTAGGAAATATAAAAACCTTAGGGTTCAAATTTTCATGGCCATATGATACCTATTTGTCCAGTGTAAATAGTATTTCGACTGACGTGAATAGTACTTGCACTACTATGAATAGTAATTGATTTTTTTATAGTTATTTTTTAGATTTTTGGATGTCCAAAGTTCAATTTTATAGTTCATTTAGTCCGTTTTGGCATTGGAAGTTGGTATAAGGGTTAACCAATATTGAACCTACAAATTTATGAATAGATAATAATTATTACAAAATTCCTTTTTATTGTTCCTTTCATTTTTATATTGAACTCATGATATCAGATGTTATTGAGATTAAACCTGAAATTTGAATTATTTGTCTCTTGAGAATTGTTTATAAAATTTTCTAAACTTAAATTCTATTCTAGTTATATAACCTTTTATTTCTCAATCATCCTTCATCAAAGCCCTAGGCTTACAGGACAAGCTTAATTTGGTTGAACCTTCCATCAAGTTTGTTGAAATTAGAATTAGAATTATGATTAATATTTTAGAATGTCTTATCCATAGGATACATTGTTATTGTCTACAGGAGAATGTCCTGATATGTTCTAGCTTGTGATTTATCGATGTGAGATAGACACTTGAATATAATTTCTACAGGTAAGGAAATGACTTTGGATTAGATGATTCCGGATTAATGAAATGTATAACTGATACATAGAACTATTTTTGAAACTAGTTGAAGAATTATGTTATGAATGTGAAATTGAATTGTTTGATGGAGAAATTTTTTTAAAGAGACCTTATTATGATTTTCTTTGACCGTAAACTCGTTTCCTTGTACTGTTTTCTTTAAAGGAATTTAAATTAGAAACAATGCTAGCTAGTAGCAGAATATGCTTGCCAAAATGCACCTTGAAATATTATATAGTAGGGACAATAGTAAGTAGTGTAATACTATGATTCCCATCCATGAGCAAGGATGGTGGTAAGCAGTGATAGTAATTCTCGCGTACAAAACTAATTGATTGGAACTTATAAGTGGAATGCTTGATAAATATAAGGGCAAAATGCCCAATGAGTTATAGGTTGCTTTTCTAGTAGCTGGGTGATTACACTTCCTTGTTGTGTGTTTGGAACTGTGCTATAGTTCTAATTAGGATCCTCCTAAGCATATTTTATTTTATTTTATTTAACGCAATCTAATTATTTTTACTTGTGCAATAAATTTCTTGAGAAGCTTATAAAACTTCCTATGGTACTTATTTAACTATTTTATTTTTCAACTTGTTAGTAATTTATTTAAATTTGGATAGACTGTTAATGCTAATTTTATATATTTCTATTATAAATTTTTTCTTGAGTTATACTTTATATTTAAGATCTTTAATTTATATTGTACTATTTCTAAGATATTTAAACTTGTTAATAAAATTCCTTCTCTTGATTTATAATTAAATTACAAAAAACTTGTGCTTTGACTTGTCTTATTTTTGTTATAGTATAAATTATTTGTTCACTGAGTTACAAAACTCACCCCTCTATTGTTTACTTTTTCAAATGGTGACAATTAGTTTGATCCAACTCCTTTGGTGCAATGATATGGAGCAATCATGTGGTGAGCCCAAACTTAGTTCCATGGGCTCCATTTGACGTTTAACGTTTTGTAATTTTGTACTCTAGTTAAGCTTTGTGAATCATAGGCATGATCTTTGCTTCCCATTGTATTTTGCATTTATGGTTTTGTATTTTTCTAAGACACTATTTACACGATATATTATATAATTTTGAATATTTTCAGTATGGTTGGTTAAAGACTTACAGTGTGAGATTATTCTCTTACCCATGTTGGTTATGGACTCCCATTATGGGGTTTGTGGCACAACTCTTCTACATGAATGATTTTCTCTATTCTCTCATGAGTTTCTTCATTGATTCTAGTTTAACTTTCATGAAAATTGATGTAACAAAGAACTTTCAGAAATTTATAGAAAAGTACATACTTAATTAAGTTAACTAAATATGTGAACATTAGACAAGTGGTGTGATGACCTAATAGATTTGATAGGCCAAATTTGAAAAATGTTGCAAGGGAAGTTGCAATAGTTTGTTTGAGAAAGTCTAGGCATGTTATGAGTATCTAGGAAGCTAGTGAGTGGACTATGGAGCAAGTTGAATATGGATGCATGGATGTGTTTGCCTTATTTTTTATTAGTCATGATCTTTCTCTCCATGATTAAAAGGGTACATAAAATATTTTGTGCGTATTGTCAATCTATAATAAATTAAGAAGAAACTACTAACGTTTGTCATTGGTTAACCAGTGCCATTCTAATTTCTTTTTTAGGAATTTCAAATTTTGATTAATACATTAAAAATATATATATAATTGTAACATTCAATGAAAACATTAAAAGCTCCATAATAATATGAAAGCATTGAATAAAATTAGAAATCAGTGCTACTGCTAAAGTCAAACTATCAAATGTTGACAAGTGACTCTCTAAATTCTTTTTCTTTTAACATTTGATTAATTTTTGAAAATTTGATTATATATATATATATATATTGAAATTATGATTAATAAATTACATATATATTGGATTTAGAGTGGAGCTCGCGTCTCATTAATCCTAGCAATGTCAATTTACGAAAAAAATAGCCAAAACCAATGATAATGATTGCAGTTGTTTTATCCTTGAGCTCTTGTACATGGATAATTTTTATTATTCTGTCGTGAGTTTCTACATGAATTCCAACTTCACTTTTTTGGGAATTGATGTGATTAAAAACTTTGAGAAGCTAATCGAAAGTATAGGCTTGATTAAGTTCACTAAATGCGTGAATATTGAAGAGGTGGGGCAATGGCCTAAGATATTTAATAGGCCAAATATCAAGATATTGCAAGAGAAGTGATAGGGGTCTGTTTGAGAAAGTTTAGGCCTAAGTAATAAGGAGGTTAGAGGGTTCGCTATGCAACAAGTTGAATTTGGATGCATTGATGTGTTTGCCTCATTTTGTATTAGTCATGATCTTTCTCACTATGATCAAAAGGTACATTAAATGTTTTGTATATAATGTTTATCTACAATAAAGAAAAAACCACGACAGTCACATTGTCATTGGTTGGCAAGTAGAACTCAAAATTTTTTTTCTTCTATTTTTTTTTTAATTTTAGGAATTCAAATTAATGAATATATATATATATATATATATATATATATATATATATATATATATATATATATATGTTAGATTTAGAGTGGAGGTCATATCCTACTGATTCTAGCTATGTCAATTTGCGGAAAACATAGCTAAAATCTTCCAAATTTGAGTATCTTGCAATTACCTTATCTTTCAACTGTTTTACAAAGACGATTTTTTCTATTCTCTCTTGTGTTTCCTCATGGATTCTAGCTTCACTTTTGTGGAAATTGATGTGGCTAAGAACTTCGAGAAGCTTATCGAAAAGTACAAGTTTAATTAAATTCACCAAATGTGTAAACATTGGAGAGGTGGTGCAATAGCCTAAGAGATTTAATAGGCCAAATGACAAAGATGTTGTAAGGGAAGTGGTAGGAGTTTGTTTGAGAAAGTCTAAATATGTTATTCCGTGTAACTAGAAGACCAGATAGTTGACTATAGAGATGGTTGAATATGGATGCATGGATGTGTTTGCCTCAATTTATTTTAGTCATGATATTTCTCTCCATGATTAAAAGGGTACTGAAAATGTTATGTGCATAATGTCTATAACTGGAGTCGATATGTTATTTGTTGACAAGTGACAGTTTATATTTTTTTTCTTTCAATTTTATTTTGTTTTTGAAATTCTAATTAAAAAATTAAAAAATATATATAGCTGCAACCTTCAATGAAAATATTTAAATCTTTTTATGTAAGAATTATTGCTAAATTGACAGTACAACAATTTTTTAAACTATATTATAACTAGCAAAAGAGATCAAAGATTAGATAAAGCTTTTGCAGTCAATTAATTATGTTACGTGGATTATTATTTCCTAATATCAAGAGTTCGTGTTGATGCTTAACTCTCTTCATAGAAATTCCTTAATGCCTTTTTGAGTGTTCCTTAATTCATCTTTTGATAAGTTGTGCCCCTGTACTAATCTCGTTGCCAAAGTGCTAAGTATAAGTATTGTAAGTTTTGCAATTTGCGTGTTGGACTGAAAAAGAAATTCTATCAGATTATTGGCTCCTTTTCCGACAAATTTTTTTTTCACTTTTTTGTGTAAACTCAAAGTTACATATTTAGAAAACACCCTTCCCCTTCCTTTTTTTATTTTTTTACTATCTGTTATCTGCTTATAGAAAGTTAGAAAAAGCATCGAAAGGAAAAAAAATACATATTTTTGTTATAATTTATATTGAGAAATATTTTAATGCAAATAATATTATCTCATAAATATGTTAAAGTGATAACATGGGTAAATATAAATAAAATTAGGTAAAAAGTGATGTAAATAAATTACAATTACATTTTAGAATAGAAAAAATATAAGTAAATAAAAAATAAAAAATGGTAAAACAAAACAAAAATAATTACAAAATAAATTTAATAGTTAATAAATAAATAAAAACAAATATAGAAATAAAAAAAATGTAAAAAAGCTGAAAAGTAATATAAGTAACTTTCAAAAGAAGCTGAGATTTTTCAATAATTATTAAATATAATTTTAATGAGATAATTTAAGAATAAATTAATTAGAAAAAATACACTTAATTAAGAGAAAAATATAAAAATAAAAATACTATTTCTTTTTGATAAATTTTAATATATCAATATTTTAAAAATATTTAATCAATATTAATTTATATTATTTGAATTTTAAATAATATTTAATTAATGGTATAATTAATTAAAACAATGTTTATAACAGCACGGGACAAAACACTAATTTAAATGAAAGACAGAAAAATTAAAATAAAAAACTTGAAATCCAAATACAAATGAAATATCATATGCCAGACTCAAAGTGACAAGTTAAAATGAAAGAGACATATAAAATTAAAAATTAAAAGAAAATACAAATATTAAAAAAACAAGACAAGCGTATTATAAAATATACAAGTAGAACAAATTTTAACCATAAATAATTAAAGAAAATAGATACAATACACTATTAAACACTAATTTAAAAATAGAAAGATTTACATCGCAGTTGACAAAATATAGATAACTTTCAAATTAAATTACCCAAAAATTTTACTCTTTTATATATGAATATGAGAATTAATTAATGGGTATGGGTTTGCTCACATTAAAATTTTCCTCTGAAAACAAGGTTATGTCTAGAGATTTTGAGTAAACTGGAATGGGACTGAGTTCTCAATCCGTCTTTTTGACCTAGTCTCCAATGGTCAATAATGCGATATATATACATTTGTTTATGCAAAAACGACATATGAATTATATGATCTCATTAGAAGAATAGTTTATTTGTCATTCTAAAATAGTTGACAATCTTAGTTATTTGATACCATCCAAACAACTCTCCCCAAACCAAACTAACGTGGGGGTTAAATTTTTTCCCCCCATTTTAGAGTTAAGGTGGCTCGCGTTCACGTCACAGCTTTTGGAGGGACATTAAATTTACCTTTGAGCAAAGTACACATTCACAAACACATCTTCCCTTGACATGTAGAAATTGGATATCTACTAGGAAATTCGTATTTAGAGACAGAATTTTTCCGTCTTTAAATAGGAAAAATTCTGTCTCTAACGCAGTTAAAGACGGAATCAGAGATAGAAATAATTCCGTCTCTAAAAATGGGATCGCTAAAATTTAGAGACGGAATATTTCTGTCTCTAAAAATAATATATCCGTTTCTAATTTTTTTACAAATTCTGTCTCTCATCTCAGAGACGGAATATTCTGTCTCTGATTCTAGATTCGTCTCTCATTTTAGAAACAGAATATTCCGTCTCTAATATTAGAAAAATATAAAATAAAAAATTTAAAAATCTGAAATCTATCAAACCAACACAACAGTCAAAATCCAGACAGAAATATCAACATACATTTTACATAATGTCAAACCTCTTATGAAGTCAACAACTTGACCCCTCTTGACCATTGTGAAAGATTTAAAAAAATGCAAACATTACACATTTTTTTCACACCCAAAAGGTTATTTTTTATGGTTTTGAATTTAAAAAGACTCCTTAAGAAGAATATACATATATTATTAGAATAAAATACTATTTGGATCTCTATACATGTTCTATCAATTTAGTCCTAGAAAATGATTGTAGACAAAGTTTAAGGCAAGATCATGTTGATGGATTTTTAAATTTTCTGAATCAAATTATGATAATTATGTTTTAATGATTAAATTGATGGAACATGCATATTTTTAGAAACTTAAATAGTAATATATTTTTTCAACAGATTGGGATTGGAATTTTTTTTTGTCCAGATTCATCTATTTGACTTTAAACTAATTTTTTGGAAAGTTGGATTAGATCCTATTGGAAAAAAAGAAAGTGGTTTTTTCAATTAATCACAAGCCAAAATTACAATTTTTGAGAAAAATGTGGTTTTGAATGGACTGCATTTATTTCTGGTTCTGCTACTAAGGAAAGTGCAAACAAAAAAATTTGACTAATTGACTTGAAATTTTAGTTGCCTTATTAATTAGTATTTGAAGAAATAAAGCCCGGTTAAGTGAATCAGAAAATTACCATGCCGAAATTCATTAAAGGAAAAGAGAAAGCAAGAAATACAAAAGAAGTAAACAATATTCTAAAACAAATGAAAAAAACATTGAGAAAAATTGAAAGAAATTATTAAATTGTCGCCATGCAGTCTTGTTTCTTTCTTTTGCTACGCACTATATCATATAAGAAATAGAGAAGAATACATTGAGAGTGGGAAATTTTTTTTTTCTTATTTTTTGGCTATTTTTGTTTCAAATATCAAAGTAACAGAAACAAGAAAACTTAATTACATATACTCAAAACCAACTAAAATGTTGCAAACAAATTACAAAATGTGGAAAATGTCAACAAAGTAATTGAAAAGTAGAAAAACTCCTTACCTAAGGTTCAAGTGCAACAAACAAAGTGACTGAAAGTCTCGTTCCAATATTGTTAAACAACTTCTTGTTAGGCTAGAGCAGTAGCTAGTTGTTGTTGTATTTTTTGAGTATTTAGTCCTTGAAAAAAAAAGACCAATGAAGTCAATCCGAAAATTATCACAATAGCAAATAAAAATGAAGCATAAATTGGTTGAAGAACAAGTGGAAGCAAGAAAAACAAAAGGAATAATCAATATTCTAAAACAAATTAAAAATAAAATGGGAGAAGTTCAAATAAATTATCAAGTTGCTGTGGTGCAGTCTTCTTTCCTTCTTTTGATATCACATAAGAAACAAAAAAAAAAAATACAATGAAAATGAAAATTGTTTTTTCTTCTCTTATTTCTTGGCTTTTTTAAAAAAAATTATTGAAGTAACATAAACAAGAAACCTAAATTACATACACTCAAAACCACCTAAAGACTTGCAAAGAAATTATAATTGTAGCAATGATACTTAAAAAACAAAGTTGTATCATACATACACGCACGCGCGCACAAAGACAAAAACACTCATATTATATATCACACGATATTTTATATCAGAAGGTGACTTCCAGTTGAGTGATATGTTCACAAGGACCAATAATTTATTGTTCACAAGGACCTTTGGTTTATATGGAAGTCACCTTGTGAATGCTCTCATGCACTTCACCTACATATTATGTATCACACTATTCATAATTTAATATTCACTTGATTATTTCCGTTTAAACTTGAATGCAAAATATCACAAGGTGATTGAGCAATAATATAAGAAATCACAAGTGGGTTGAGTGAAACACTTTCAACCACAGGGGGAGGGGAAACTATAATTTACCTGAAAACAAATAAATGCTTCCTCTTCTCTAAGGGGCTTAGGCAGAGAATTTAGGTAAGGGGAAAGGCTGTAAAGGAGGGTTGAGGAGAACTCCATTTCAAAAAGTAGAAGATATTACCTGAAGTCCTACACATATGGGAAACCTCCATGTGGTGTATAAATACTAGGGAAAGACAGTCAGGGCCTTGTTATCTGGTAAATCTTGTCCTACTGTGACTATTAACAAAACTCCGCAGATAGATATAGAACAAATTGCCCACCAATAATTACCTGAAAGCTGAACATGAATTGTCTTGCTTTCTTGCTCACTTTAGCGTTTGTGTGAGATTAAAGTTTCTCATACATAAGTCGAGCCTCATTGGACCTGTCAATTTGTCAAACTAAGTTTGGAAGTCTTAAATAATAAAACAATAGCAAACACTAATGAGTACCTGTCTCCCCTTTCAAATCAGGAGGCTATTTGTCTCTAAATAAATTCCTAATTATAACAATCATACACACACTCAACTCTACCTGGAATATCATGGACTGGGGATAGGCAGCAACTCATTTTCAATAGATAACATAATACACGGATCAAAACCTGACTTATTGTCAAAGACTTGAAGCTACTATTTCACTCTAAACTTATGAGTTTTAACAACTTTACCATCTTGTCCCCTTCATCAGGCAGAATGAACCTAGGTATTGACACTGGCACCCTCAGTGAGGCTCAAATTACACCTATTTAATGGGAAATATCACTATCACCAGAATGAAACCTAAACAAGGCCTGAGACACCTTACTTAACCAGAAGGCACTGATGCCTGGTTCGGGTTGAATTCTGGAGTCATATCGCTGTATTCACAATGCAATCTTTTTGTTTTCTTGGCGTGAGGGTGCTGTTAGAATCAATATTCTTATTGCAAGTTCAGTGTTATTGTTATACATCAAGAGCCTTGGTATTGATAATTCCCTTTTGGTTCAAACTTCCATGCAAGATGTACAAAACAATTCAACCTTACAAATTAGTTAAATAATCATGAACTTTGAGCATCAGTATCAGATCCTTAAATGATATTGCCAATGCTTATACAGCGAATGGATTTCCCTGGCAAACCATCATTAAGTTTTAACAGGATTTCAAACATGAAGACAGATTGAGTGATGATACAACCGAGATATAAAATCAGATTTGTTCAGGTAGGGGGCTAAGAATTATAAGCAGAGCCTGACTGGGGCAGCAACTTTGGAAATAACACCGTATGACATTTTTGAAATAATTTGATTTTTTTGTCATTTTAAGTTGAAGACATTAGGAATAGTTTTAGATTAAAACACAAATACAACAACACACAGACCACAATGATCCAGTAAATTCCACGGGAAGTTTATATATGTCAAGTTTCTGAATATACCTGCTGAGGGAGTCTTGACAAATTGACCACTGCAAAGCAGCTAATCCATGCAGCTCACTCTGCAGAGACATGATTAATGTCATGCATATATTCCTCCAAGGAAAAGGAAAAGGTTTTCTTTTTCAGTTTAAGTAGTAGAATAAAAATAATTTACATTTGAAAGTTAAAATCTAACTACTTTGGCCATGCATAATAAAAGTGATAATGGAAATAGCAACTATTTTCTCAGCATCAATTTTCTCTTTCTAAGATTTATATGCATCTTGTTGAATCTCAATGATTTCATATTGCTGATTGCTGAGTTTTAATAAGGAATTAATTATTTATGGCTTTAATGGGTTTAAGTTATTGTTCACAAGGACCTTTGGTTTCTCAACATAACAGCATTCCAGTTGCACATGAGAGCATTCACAAGGTAACTTCCATATCAGAAGAATAGGTTTTGAGTTTAAGATTAAGCTTATTAATGTCCCGTCTCCTTTAGAAAGATGGAAATCACACATAACTTTTGTATTTAATTGAGAATAGTTTGATTAAGAATAGGGTGTGACAACAAAATAATCGATGCTTGATTGACACAATAATAAACAAAAAAATTACAAGTGTGGGGAATAGGTTGTTGGAGATGGTTTGAAATAAAGACAAAACAAAGGGTTAAAAAAAAGATTCGGTTCCTTTATCCAATGAGACTTTATTATCAAAAAAGTAAATCAATTAACTCTTATTTAAAGAATTTGTGTTCCAATATCCTACATTACCTAGCAGGATTCACAAGGGCTAGTCATGGTCACAACTTATTTCAGAAATAAGCTCATTGAAATGATCAGTAACTTGGTGCAAGTGTGTAGAGAAGCATTATTTACCAAAAAGAGATAATTTGTTTTACTGGGTTTTAGTGAGTTTACAAAAATGATGGTTATCAAAGCTCAAAAGGGGCGAACAAGTGAAAATCAAGTTGGGTAGGGTATTTGGTTTTGAATGGTAAATGCAAAGAATGCATCAAAAAAATTTGTGCATGCATGTATCAGTATGACTTTGAAAATAGAACTGAATAACCAATAACCATAATCTATGATAAGATGATGTATCAAACAGAGAACTAAAAAACAGAACAAGAATGGAAAAAACCAGCAACTTACATAAATATAAAGCTAAAGTTCTCAAGAAATAACCAAAGGAAGTACAGGTACAGCAATATAAACCAGCAACTTGAAATTTATAGGTATGCAAATGTCATGCAAGAAGTTCTTCAGAATATAACAAGCTTGGAGCAAACCTGGCAATGGCAATTAAACACAGGAAAACATTTGCAAAGAGAACTATAAAAGTAGGTCCACCGTTGGTAGCCAAGCCAAGTAGAAAAAAAACATAAGAACTTGTGGGATTCTTACACATATGACACACTGAAAAATAAGAACCTTAAATTGAATGTGTTAAAGTTCAATGCCAAAAGAACATAGTGAAAAGTTTCGATTGGTATTCATTCTTTTATAGTTAAATTCCATTAGCATAAAATATAAAATGATAATACTTATAATCAACATTCATAATCAAAATGCACTCACCAAAGCTCCAACCAAATCTCATGTTAATTGTTTCCTGAAAATTTCCCTTGAACTGCGAGCACGGAAATAAAGCAAATGTAAATACCATATTCTACATTGGAAGAATTGTATACAGCAAAAGATAATAAACAAGCAGTCCATATGGATGAAAATAGTCATTCATAT
Source organism: Gleditsia sinensis (assembly GCA_037074535.1). Classification (NCBI taxonomy): domain Eukaryota; kingdom Viridiplantae; phylum Streptophyta; class Magnoliopsida; order Fabales; family Fabaceae; genus Gleditsia; species Gleditsia sinensis. Next base: position 9,845,553 of record CM073475.1, on the reverse strand, counting down.
ACCAACTGGTATTGATATAAGATTATTTGTTTTCCCCAAAAATAAAAAGATTACATCAATAGATTTCCTAGGGCCACAATTTATGCGAACATCAACTTATGCGATAATGGAGCTGAAAGCCCGAGCAAATGCTCATTTATCATGTAGATTGAGATTCAAGAAAATGAGGTCAAGGGGAACGGGAACCTCAGAACTCAAAGTTAGGACCAGAAGGGAGAAAAACGCACCTTGTCTTCTTCAGCTCTTCTCCTTCGCTTGCAGAAAAATATAGAGCAAAGTACTGATCGGGTCAAGGGTCTGGTGAGCCTGGCTTGCCCAAATGACACTGTGAATCGTGAATCTTCGGGACAATGGACTCACGGAGGTGATGGCTTGCCTAAACGAGCAGAACGGTGATGGAGGTGGGGTTTGCGTTAGGGCACGATGACGGACTCACGGGAGGTGGTGGCTTGCCCAAACGAGTAGAATGTAGGGTGAGTGGAGGCGGCGCTAGGGCACGATGATGGAGACTGGGAGACGGACCAAGAGGCGAAGGGAGTAATGTGATATGCTAGGGCACGATGGGATTCTAGAAGAGACGAAGGGAGTTCTCGGGAGGAAGAGTGAGGCCGTGGAATTGGTTTGGGCAAAATGCATTCGCAGTGGGCCTGGACTCTCCCATGTCCAGCCCGCAGTCCAGTCCGTGGGCCTGATTATTTGAATTTTTTTTAACTGATATGATATCTTTAATTTAGACTTTATATTCTTTTAGTGATTGAGTTTTCTATATTTTATTTTTAGACTAGTCTTATATCTTGTAATTTAGACTTTATATATGTTTAGTGATTGGGTTTGGCTTTTTTTTCAAAAAAAAAAAATAATAATAATCAACATTCATTCACCTAGTCAAAAAAATAGTCTAAAAAAATCTCATAAAAAAATATGTAAAATTTATTCACCTAAGTAAGCTCGAAGGTTAAGGGGGTCTACTTGATTATGCATTAGATTTTTTATAATTTTTTTTAAAGTATTTATTTAACTTGGCTGTAAAAATAAGTAAGGTTGATCATAATGTTATACAATACTGACAATAGATAGAGTCTCGTTTTATTTTGCAATCTATTTTATTTTATGTCTCTTGGGTAGGCGTAAGGCTTCTTGTACAGAGCAATTTTAGGTGTGACCTTATGTAAATCAACTAAAGCAGAAATCCAACATTTTAAGTGATTTGATTTGTTAAGTTTTATTTTGACATTATATGAATAAATTTCGTATTAACAATCTCAACGTGAAAAAAAATTCTTATTTAAATTTTTTTAAATAAATAAGTTTAAGTTTGAGTTTTTTAAAATATTAAATTTATTATATTTTTCAATATAAATTTAAAGATAAATTGCTATTTGATATATCTGATTCAATATTTTTTTATGCGGTTCATATACTAAGTTCTTTGTAACGATATGGGGCTTGATTCAAAAAATAGCATTTTTTGCTGTATTTTAAAGTATTTTCACTTATTTATTTTAAAATTTATTTTTAATAAATTTTTAAAATTTAATTTTCTAAAATAAATATTTTAAATGACCTTTTATAAATATATTTTTTAAAATATTTAAAAGAAAATTTCTGATTTTTAACAAATCTTTATATTTCTTAAGTTTATTTTCTTTTTAATTTTTAAAGACAATATAATTTTTTAAATAATTTGTACAAAATATTAAAATTTAAAAATATATTACAATAAATTCAAAAAGAAAATAATCCAAATTTTTAAAAAAATTTGTTTATTTATAATTTCTTGGATAAATATTTCTTCTCCTATGATAATTACAGATAAAATAATATTTCTATAATTTCTTAATAGTATCCAATGACATAAAATATAAAAAATATGATTTAAAACACACTTATATTTCATAAAAAATTTCATTTACCTCTTTTAACTTCATATTTTTTATTTTTGAATAATAAACACCTATACACACACACAAATATATATATATATATATATATATATATATATATATAGATCAAAATTATATTACATACAAAATTAAGCGTATATTTATTGGGAAGACATGTCTTTATTTTTCATAAATGCTTATTTGTTTTTGAAATTATTAAATTATTTCTCATAATATTAATAAAATATATCTATTCATCACTTCTGAAAACTGTTAAATGAAAGTAATTATGAAAACTTTCTACAATAAAATATATCTACTCATCATTTATCTCTTTTAACTTTTTTTTATTTATTTCATTTCACTTTTTTCTTTCTTATAAGTTTTTCATGATAAAATCATCTCCTATATAGAAGAGAATTTGTATATCGTGGGAATAAAAATTATAGTCAATTATATCAATCAAACACAATAAATTAATGTAAGAGAATCTTGATTTCCATTCCATCAACTTATTTTTACAAATTAAGCGAGACTTAAATTTCTCCCCTAACGATGATTTTATATATATATATATATAATCAGCGTTAGAGAAAAAAATTTAAATTTCGCTTAATATGTAAAAATGATTATGTAGTATATAGTATGTTCGTATATGTGTATATATGTATGTATCTATACATACATACAGACATACAGATATGTATGTATGTATAGATACATACATATATACACATATACGAACATACTATATACTACATAATCATTGTGACCAAAATTATATTATATTCAAAATTAAGCGTACATATATTTATTACGAAGACATGTCTTTATTCTTCATAAATGTTTATTCATTTTTCATAATATTAATAAAATATATCTACTCATCAATTTTGAAAAATGTAAAATCAAAGTAAATATGAAAAATTTGTAAAATAAAATATATTATTAAAATATATATATTCATCATTTATATCTTTTAACCTCTTTTTATATTTCATTTACTTGTTCTTTTTTTAGAAGTTTTTTAAGATAAAATCATCTTCTTTATAGAAGAGAATATGTGTAACAACCTCTTTTTTTTTCCTTTATTATTATACAATATTGAGTTCACATACATGTCATTAATCAAAACAGACGTATAACATATCAAACACATAGATATTTACATCTTGTTTATTTTGGTTGACCAATTCCGGAGATACAGGTGCGGGTGGTTGCACCTTTACCGGGATATGAGCCAACTCGACCACAAACATCTTATTTGATTCTGAAATCTGCCGAACATAAAGTAACTCGATCCAATGTTCACTAAAAGCCAGAGCTATAGAAAATCTGCATAACTAATTTTCTGAACATGATATGGAAATATAGTGAGAATTAAATCCCAGTAAGTTCAACAATAAATTATCATCAGTAAAGCTCATCACGTCATGTTCAGCTGTATAAACTACAGAAAATATCTTTGGTCACATGAATGCATTATATCTATGCACATAAGAATCATACTGTAATGATATGTATGACAGGATTAACTATTTTCAAAATATCATATGATGGCCATCAACTTATTCTCATTTCAAGCTACCCCGGTCAGGGTGAGTATCCTCTACTCTCCGGTACGGGCTTTTCTCGCTCCGTCCGACATGGCCCACTTTCTCTTTCTTTTCTCATTATCATGATCATAACCGTTGGTAGGGCGTCCCCTACTGGTGCACCACACGGATTGCCATGTGACCGTGCTCATTTCTTTTCTTTTCATAATGATAACCAAAAATATGCTTTCAATAACAAGTATGTTCATCAAAATATAACTATTACCATAAATCATTGGTAATCATGCCATGAACATAACCATTTCAAATATCACTTTATAAAATATTTCCATGTCAAAATTTCACACTTAAGATGGTAAGAAGTTCATACAATGGCAATGGTTATGGCTATACTAGTCATTTATTAAGATTCATCTTCTTTTTTAAATACTAATTTTATTCCTTTATTTTTCTTGATGCAGGTTTTCATCCTATCTAACCTTCTCTTACTAATCAGAGCATAACTCCCTCAATTTAACTCTGATGTAGGTGATCTTAGTGTCCATTTCAAGATAAAACAATTATCTAAAACTATTATGTTGAACATTGTAGCAAAAAATTAAGAAACGAAGGTGATATTACTCCCTCAAAGTACAGGATAGTTCCTCTCGGATAGGTTCTGACCTTTACTGACTAATTAGACCATATCTCCCAAATTGGAACTCCAAATTGAGTTATTCCAGTTGGTAAAAATCCATGAGCCATATATATATAATTGTTATGTTGGCGCGCTATTTTAATTCCCTACAGAATATTCCCAGAAATTCAAAAACTAAAGCATTAATAACATACTCTTCCCTGAATAAACATTTTCTGACCTCTGCTAACTAATCGGATCATATCTACATCATATGAACTCCAAATTGTATAATTCCAGTGGGTACATTTCCATGAGACATAGATATATAACTTTCTTGTTAACCATTTATTTTAATTCCATACAGATAATTCCCAGAAATTAAAATACAACAGCTGTCCTAACATAATCTTCCCTGATGAATCATTTTCTGACCTTGGCTTACTAATCGGACCATATCTACCACATGTGGACTCCAAATTGAATGATTCCAGTGGCTAAAAATCCATGACACACATATCTTTAATTCTTATGTTAACCATTTATTTTAATTCCCTACCAATAATTCCCAGAAATTAAATTACCGAAACTATCCTAACATATTCTTCCCTGATGATTCATTTTCTGACCTTTGACTACTAATCAGACCATAGCTACCTTATATGGACTCCAAATGGAATGATTCCAGTGGGTAAAAATCCGCGACACATATATCTTTAATTCTTATGTTAACCATTTATTTTAATTCCTTATAGATTTTTCCCAGAAATTAAAATACCGAAACTTAAAATTCTGTCAACCATAGCCATACCCATGCAGAACTATCTACACCAACCTAAGTATTCAAACATACATCACATGCAAGATCAATATGTAACATGATATAGCAACATCAATGACCAATCATCAAAGTTCTAAGATCAAAATCTCATATAAATATTATGAGTTTCAAAGATTTTCTTCAAAAAGAAATATTGTTAAACTTACCTGGAGCACTTAGTCTCCTAGACTTCTCCTTCCTCTTTCTTCCTTTCTTCCTCTCCTTTCCTCACACTACCTTGCTTCTATTTTTGCTCTCCCTCACTTGGACGAAATTCTAATGTTGTAATGGTGGGTTTTCTTATATAGACCACCAAATAATTCACCTTTCATGATCATGGGTCTACCTTATCACAATTAGGATACACTTTGTTGAATTTTTGGAAAACAAACAACTTATGTTCTTGTCTTCCTCTTCCTTAGTCAAGATATGCATAGAAAAAGGAGATTTGTATTTTGAAAATTATGATGATATGTTCTTAAGATATGGGGCAAGATTCCTTTGATTTAGGGATTCATTTCCTTTTTCTTTTGTCTTAATCAAGTATGATAGATTTGCCTTTTTAAGTGGCAAATTTCTAGCCCTTGAATTTTCCTTACTTAACTAAAATTATTTGTGTAGGATAATGATGTTTTGTCATAATTCTATGTATTATTACCCACTTGCTAAAGTTATGAAGGTAGGATATAGATGTTTTTGTCCTAAAGCCTTGTATTATTATGCCACTTGCCAAAATGATGAATGTAGAATCACACCACTTGCTAAATTTTTGTCTTAATGCCATGTCACTTAATCTTGATTACACCAATATTTCATCACTTTAATTTTATTTTTATTTTTATTTTTCCTCTTGGATTTGGGCTCATTCTTGCCCATTTTCCTTACTTTGGTTAAAATTCTACCTTTCATAATGGGCTTGGTCATATTTTCATGATTTTTGGGCTACCGGTCCAATTTCTATATCCTAGTCCAAGTCTATGTTTTATTTCTTCCTTGAGCTATCCTATTGGCTTGCTAAAAATTCATGTGAAGTAGAAAAACTCTATATGAAGTGTCTATAGGTTAAAGCCCAATTACGGGTGGAGATACTAAACTTAGTAACTTTTGCTCTTAAATTAAGAAAAATTACCATAATCCGATCTTCTTGAAATTTTAAGACCTTTACTTACTTCACAAAAATTTATCTTTCTTTACCTAAGAATTTCACCTTTCTTTAACATGTTTATTTCTAATATTTCCTCTTAGGTTTTCTTTCTTTACCTATTCCATTAATATTAGAACATTTCTATGCATATATGTAAGGTGAAGAATTTCTAAGGAAAATATCTAAAAAATTACGGGATGTTACATTCTTCCCCCCTTAAGAAATTCGGTCCCCGAATTTCAATCCATCCTACCACATGTAGGGAATGAAATTAAGGCATTATTCAGAGTTACCAAGCTTATTACCTAAATAATTAGAGATATCTTTTTTGTATGACATCTTTACTTTTTAATATGTCTATTCACTTGAGTGATTTTGCCATATAACTTAACCATAAGGATTTCTTTCACTCATAAGTTCTTCAATTGATATCCTCTAGCCCGCATGGATATATCTATGGGTCGATATTAGAAAACACACATATAAAGGAACATATACACCTTCATATTGTGTAACTATCTTTTCTTATTCCAAACTTCTATCAAGTCAAAATTTTTTTTTATATATATCAACATCATCCCCTGAATATCATCATCTTAATCTATCATCTATTTTTATCTTCAAATCCTTTAATCAATATGTTAAACATACGTAGCAATAAATCCTTCAAACCTTTAATAACGTTTATGTACCATTGACACATGTCTAATAATTTCAACTTACCTCATCACAGTAATTCTACACAAGCTTATTAACACCATTAAACTCATTGTCAAAAATTTCAATTATTTCTTCTATCATATCCAAAAGCACCTCATTCTAGCTTATGCCAATCCCATTTAATTCACCCAATCATTTCAAGAAGATTTGTGTTTTTTTTTTCCTAACAATTACTCATACATGAATTCTCAATTCCAACATAATTCACATCCTAGATACTAGACTTAATTTAGCATGATATAATCCTTTAACACAAATATCTTGATAACCTACATTATTTCCGGACATGGTTCTCAGAATATTCTCTATATTTCCAAATTAAGAGTTCAAAGACTAACTTAAATCCTACTTCCTATATTTTATTCCTCGAGAACTTCAACACCACTAATTCTCTTGATTACATTCGTCAAAACACTATAAGACCATCATCCGTCCATTCTTTTCAAACCTTTCATTACTTTAACCTATTAACAACTTAGACACCATAATAACCAAGTTTCAAAGGAAGAAATTATCTTTAATTGTAATGAGGGAAAATAACCTTGCATTTAATGCCAACCGTTAATGAGTGAAACAGACGAAAAGTATAATAGAGAATGGTTCCAAAAGCGAAAGTCAAAAGTTTTAACAAAGCATTGAAAAATATTAAAATCGGTGGCCGCAATTCTTGAAAATCTATAAACAAAATCTATCTATGATTTCAACAAAATCGGTGGCCGCAAATTTTGAATATATGTGTCAGAATCTACTTTAAATCTATTGGTATTCGGTGGAAAGATATCACATGGAAAAAGAAACATTTCTGAGCTTATAAAAGTCTGTGAAAATCAAAGAATATGTAGTTAACTAGTAGGATGCAGTTGATTGCTTCAAAATAGATGTAATCAATCAACTGTAAATTAACCAGTCCAAATTAAAATTTCTCAAAATATCTAGTCGACTTAATAATACTGATAGTCGACTGGCGAAAACATTGAGAATACAAAATAAATCATTTGATTGCATTTTTTTTTTCAATGACGGCTATCACCTATAACTTTTCTACAAGAATCAAAACATCAATGCTTCATCAAAGACAACAAGATAAAGACAGATTTATGGTGATATCTTATCTTATACTCTTTATGTGCTTAATATGGGTCACAGTCATACTACTGTACATATACATGCTGGCCGTCATTTTTGAAATTTTTTTTTTATTTGCCTTTAATTTAGTTGATTTCCACCAATCACTCACATAGTTGTTCTAATAATACCCGGCCTAGTCGCATAGCTATTATAAATATGCCCTTCTCTGAGTTCTATAAATACTTACATTAGTATCTTTGTCTATTCTCAAAGTTAAGGTGATAGAAATTATGGAGGGAACCGCATTCCGTCAGTTCCGAAATATCTGTGTCTTTTGTGGTTCCAGTCCTGGAAAAGATGAGGAGTATGTTAAAGCAGCACAAAATCTGAGTATGGTGCTGGCTAGGAGAAAAATTCATTTAGTGTATGGTGGAGGTAACTGTGGGTTAATGGGGTGTGTGGCTACAGCTGCACATGCAGGGGGATGCCAAGTTCTAGGTATTATTCCTACAGCTCTAGCTACATCCAGCAATATAGGGAAGACAATTGGGGAAGAATATAGGGTAGTTTCCATGCATGAACGCATGGCTAGAATGATGAGCAATGCTGAAGCCTTCATTGCCTTACCAGGTGGTTTTGGTACTTTAGAGGAGATTTTCCAAATAGTCTCTTGGGCACAACTAAATATGCATCACAAACCGATAGGTTTGTTAAATGTTAATCACTTCTTTGATGGTTTGTTATCTTTTCTAGATCAAGCTGTGGAACAGAGGTTTATCTCACACTCAGCACGACAAATTCTCATCTCAGCTTCAAATGTTGAGGAGTTGATTGATGCTTTACAAGCCTATGTTCATGTACCTGATCTAACTATTACTCCAGTAGAATGGACGACAGATAACCGCAGGAAGCGTAAATTGGATTTGGATCTTCATCTTTAAATGTAGTAAAACGTAGCCATTATTGTACTACTTTTACTTTCTTAGAGTCTACTTGGATACCATATTTACCAACCATACTCCTTTAGAGTTGGTAAAACTATCCTTAAATGTTTCTTATGATCCTCTGAACTTTTGAAATATTCTAGTTATCATCAATAATAAAAAATTGATACAGGGATGACCTGATTACTATTCATTAAATCTATGAATGTAGCTAAAATATTTGTCAATTTAAATGCATCACCACGAACTCATAATGCCCATAATAAGTCCTACATCCTCTTCTCTTATCCTTAATTAATGTTACTCATATCCCAAATCTATTTGTGGAAAAATATTGAACAACTTATAACTGGTCAAACAGGTAATCTATACGAGCTAATGGGTTTCTATTCTACATTGTTACCTTATTCAACTGTCTACAATCTATGCATAGTCATAGTGATCCATCTTTCTTTTTCACAAATAGAACTAGAGCACTCTAAATAAAAGTACTAGGGCATTTAAATCCCTTGTCTAACAAGTCTTGTAATTTTTTTTTCCAGTAACTAGAATAATTCTTTTCTGATGTGGAAATACTGCAACCACGGAGCATACTAAGATTTTTCAAATAAAACCGGCACTTTCAAAACTTCTTGGAAATTTTATATGAGTACTAGGGTAAATTCCATGTTAAAATTCCACACTAATATCTCGGTAACTGGATAGTAATTGTAGTCTGTAAACAGCGCACCAGAAAAGTTCCCAAGAAAGAGAGGTGGGTCACTAATGGACACGCTTAAGTACCAAGTCTTTTCTTGCCAGAGCTTTCCTTAGACATGCACTTTTCACAAATCACAATTTTTTTTTTGAATTCAATCGATATCATTCTATATAGGGATATAGATACTAGTTGGGTTCTAAGGAGTAAATCAATACCAAATTCTCGAATTGCTGTGGCAAGGTTGTACAAGATTTTCTCCGCATTGTTTGCCGGATTCCGCCTTGGTGGTGCCATTTCCTACTATGGGAAAAATAAATTTATGCTACTATTGAGGTGATCAAGCCCAATAGTTAGTTTCAAAACAATATTTAACAGCAGTCATAACACCACCTCGGCATATAGATAAGAAACACTAGTAATTTCTTACCTATATGAGTCACTGATCCCCTACACAGCACAACCACAACATACTCAAGACACTATAAGATCGATTCAGATAACCATCCACCCACTGGCCATCTAGGATCAACCTGCTCTGATACCAATTATGTAACAACCTCTTTTTTTTTTCCTTTATTATTATACAATATTGAGTTCACATACATGTCATTAATCAAAACAGACGTATAACATATCAAACACATAGATATTTACATCTTGTTTATTTTGGTTGACTAATTCCGGAGATACAGGTGCGGGTGGTTGCACCTTTACCGGGATATGAGCCAACTCGACCACAAACATCTTATTTGATTCTGAAATCTGCCGAACATAAAGTAACTCGATCCAATGTTCACTAAAAGCCAGAGCTATAGAAAATCTGCATAACTAATTTTCTGAACATGATATGGAAATATAGTGAGAATTAAATCCCAGTAAGTTCAACAATAAATTATCATCAGTAAAGCTCATCACGTCATGTTCAGCTGTATAAACTACAGAAAATATCTTTGGTCACATGAATGCATTATATCTATGCACATAAGAATCATACTGTAATGATATGTATGACAGGATTAACTATTTTCAAAATATCATATGATAGCCATCAACTTATTCTCATTTCAAGCTACCCCGGTCAAGGTGAGTATCCTCTACTCTCCGGTACGGGCTTTTCTCGCTCCGTCCGACATGGCCCACTTTCTCTTTCTTTTCTCATTATCATGATCATAACCGTTGGTAGGGCGTCCCCTACTGGTGCACCACACGGATTGCCATGTGACCGTGCTCATTTCTTTTCTTTTCATAATGATAACCAAAAATATACTTTCAATAACAAGTATGTTCATCAAAATATAACTATTACCATAAATCATTGGTAATCATGCCATGAACATAACCATTTCAAATATCACTTTATAAAATATTTCCATGTCAAAATTTCACACTTAAGATGGTAAGAAGTTCATACAATGGCAATGGTTATGGCTATACTAGTCATTTATTAAGATTCATCTTCTTTTTTAAATACTAATTTTATTCCTTTATTTTTCTTGATGCAGGTTTTCATCCTATCTAACCTTCTCTTACTAATCAGAGCATAACTCCCTCAATTTAACTCTGATGTAGGTGATCTTAGTGTCCATTTCAAGATAAAACAATTATCTAAAACTATTATGTTGAACATTGTAGCAAAAAATTAAGAAACGAAGGTGATATTACTCCCTCAAAGTACAGGATAGTTCCTCTCGGATAGGTTCTGACCTTTACTGACTAATTAGACCATATCTCCCAAATTGGAACTCCAAATTGAGTTATTCCAGTTGGTAAAAATCCATGAGCCATATATATATAATTGTTATGTTGGCGCACTATTTTAATTCCCTACAGAATATTCCCAGAAATTCAAAAACTAAAGCATTAATAACATACTCTTCCCTGAATAAACATTTTCTGACCTCTGCTAACTAATCGGATCATATCTACATCATATGAACTCCAAATTGTATAATTCCAGTGGGTACATTTCCATGAGACATAGATATATAACTTTCTTGTTAACCATTTATTTTAATTCCATACAGATAATTCCCAGAAATTAAAATACAACAGCTGTCCTAACATAATCTTCCCTGATGAATCATTTTCTGACCTTGGCTTACTAATCGGACCATATCTACCACATGTGGACTCCAAATTGAATGATTCCAGTGGCTAAAAATCCATGACACACATATCTTTAATTCTTATGTTAACCATTTATTTTAATTCCCTACCAATAATTCCCAGAAATTAAATTACCGAAACTATCCTAACATATTCTTCCCTGATGATTCATTTTCTGACCTTTGACTACTAATCAGACCATAGCTACCTTATATGGACTCCAAATGGAATGATTCCAGTGGGTAAAAATCCGCGACACATATATCTTTAATTCTTATGTTAACCATTTATTTTAATTCCTTATAGATTTTTCCCAGAAATTAAAATACCGAAACTTAAAATTCTGTCAACCATAGCCATACCCATGCAGAACTATCTACACCAACCTAAGTATTCAAACATACATCACATGCAAGATCAATATGTAACATGATATAGCAACATCAATGACCAATCATCAAAGTTCTAAGATCAAAATCTCATATAAATATTATGAGTTTCAAAGATTTTCTTCAAAAAGAAATATTGTTAAACTTACCTGGAGCACTTAGTCTCCTAGACTTCTCCTTCCTCTTTCTTCCTTTCTTCCTCTCCTTTCCTCACACTACCTTGCTTCTATTTTTGCTCTCCCTCACTTGGACGAAATTCTAATGTTGTAATGGTGGGTTTTCTTATATAGACCACCAAATAATTCACCTTTCATGATCATGGGTCTACCTTATCACAATTAGGATACACTTTGTTGAATTTTTGGAAAACAAACAACTTATGTTCTTGTCTTCCTCTTCCTTAGTCAAGATATGCATAGAAAAAGGAGATTTGTATTTTGAAAATTATGATGATATGTTCTTAAGATATGGGGCAAGATTCCTTTGATTTAGGGATTCATTTCCTTTTTCTTTTGTCTTAATCAAGTATGATAGATTTGCCTTTTTAAGTGGCAAATTTCTAGCCCTTGAATTTTCCTTACTTAACTAAAATTATTTGTGTAGGATAATGATGTTTTGTCATAATTCTATGTATTATTACCCACTTGCTAAAGTTATGAAGGTAGGATATAGATGTTTTTGTCCTAAAGCCTTGTATTATTATGCCACTTGCCAAAATGATGAATGTAGAATCACACCACTTGCTAAATTTTTGTCTTAATGCCATGTCACTTAATCTTGATTACACCAATATTTCATCACTTTAATTTTATTTTTATTTTTATTTTTCCTCTTGGGTTTGGGCTCATTCTTGCCCATTTTCCTTACTTTGGTTAAAATTCTACCTTTCATAATGGGCTTGGTCATATTTTCATGATTTTTGGGCTACCGGTCCAATTTCTATATCCTAGTCCAAGTCTATGTTTTATTTCTTCCTTGAGCTATCCTATTGGCTTGCTAAAAATTCATGTGAAGTAGAAAAACTCTATATGAAGTGTCTATAGGTTAAAGCCCAATTACGGGTGGAGATACTAAACTTAGTAACTTTTGCTCTTAAATTAAGAAAAATTACCATAATCCGATCTTCTTGAAATTTTAAGACCTTTACTTACTTCACAAAAATTTATCTTTCTTTACCTAAGAATTTCACCTTTCTTTAACATGTTTATTTCTAATATTTCCTCTTAGGTTTTCTTTCTTTACCTATTCCATTAATATTAGAACATTTCTATGCATATATGTAAGGTGAAGAATTTCTAAGGAAAATATCTAAAAAATTACGGGATGTTACAATATGTATATCGCGAAAATAAAAATTATAGTCAACTATATAAAACAAACAAAATAAATTAATGTAAGAGAATTTTGATTTTCATTCCATCAATTTATTTCTACAAATTAAACAGGAATTAAATTTTTTTAAAAATTATCTAAATTTTAACTAATTTTACTAATAATTTAAATATTATTTCAAAAATTAGATATAAAATGAGAGATAAAAAATTTATATACACAATTTATAGATTAGAGACGGAATTGGAGACGGAAAATATTCCGTCTCTAAAATTCCGTCTCTAAATCCGTGTCAAAATTTTTTTTCCACTGTTTACGAAGTTAGAGATAGAATTAGAGACGGAATATTCCGTCTCTGTTCCTCTCTGAAGTCAGAGATGGAATATTCCGTCTTTAAATTCAGAGACGGAATAATTTTCGTCTCAAATTCCGTCTCTAACTGAGTTTAGAGACGGAATTGGAGACGGATTTTTAGAGACAGAAATTTTTCATCTCTAAATTACAAACTTTTCCATCTGTCTCTAACTGCCTAAATCCGTCTCTATTTTCGTATCTGTTAGAGACGAAAATTATTCCGTCTCATCCTTTTTCTAGTAGTGGATATAGAGTTACATTGAAGATAATATAAACCTTGTCAAAAATTGACAAAACTCGTGACTTAAAAAGGTGCCAAAGATTGTTTTTACAATAAGGTTTATATGAAACCACAACCCATTACTTATATAAAAGTAAGAGCATTGGTATAAGAAAGACATCACAATTAGTGATTGTTGATTCGGTTAATAAGTCAAGAATGAACGCCATAAAAAAGTTCAATAATTTCGGATAATTCTTCAAAGAACCAATGAGAAAGTACTTACTTTTTATCAATAATAATCTACTATTTTTTTTTATTGATCATTCATGCTTATTTATAAGCTAAATTTTTAAACAAAAAAAAACTAAATAAAAAGCTCTCTTACTTAAACAAAGAAAACAAAAAGTAGAAAACATTCTTAGTCAAACAAGGAAATTAAATCTCCTAATTAGACAAGGAAACTAAAAATAAAAAAAAATTCTTAGCCAAATAAAGAAACTAAAAGTACAAAACTTTTCTAATCAAATAAGAAAACTAAAAAATACAAACTTTTCTAATCAGACAAGAAAGCTTTTTCCTAGTCAAATAGAAAAACTTTCCTAATTGAACAATGAAAGTTTTCCTACCCAAACAAGGAAAAAAAATAGGAAACTACTATATTTACGCAATCTTGACTTTAATTAATCACGTTTCTTGGTATTGATCCATATCTATATTGGCTTTGATGACATGGACTATTCCCTGCTCATCTTCAGTAGTGGAACATAAGTGATTTTTTGAATTTCTTAGCCCACACTCTAATAGTAGATCTAATTGGAACTTAAAGTATGTTTACATTCCATTTCTATTTGTTAGACTTAGTTGTTTCATCATCATTACACCAAATGCTATGAACCCTATCAAGAACTGATGAAACCTGTTATATAAGAAGATGCCAAGATTGTTTCTACAATCAAGTTTGCATGAAATTGTGACTTGTAACATCCCTAATTTCGTTTCATGTAAAAGTACAAAAGTATTCAAAGTAACATCCCGGATTTTATCTGAGCACGAGACCGGCACGAAATGAAGATTTCTTCCCACTCTGTAAGCCTCATTGTCGCATTCTGAATCTAAAACTTAATAATTAGTTTGGTCATATGATCACATACTCACTCTTCAAAACTTTAAGCACATATAAAACATAAATAAAGATCTAGCCTCAAAACTATATCAATTACATTTTTCATTTCTTGCTTTACATAGGGTTTACGTTTTGTTTTCACGCATGGGAAATGGGGATCTTGCCTGTGGTAATGTGGAGCAACTCTAGAGTACAAATATATAAAACAACAAGAAACTAAGCCCATCAGGACAAATTTGGGCTTACCTCGAAAATTTTACTATTTCAACGCATGCCTTTAATTTTTACCTTATCTGGAAGCATTTAAAAGATTGGGGTGAGTCTTGCGACTCAGCGAGTAAATAACACAATTATAACATGTAGAAAAATTTATATTATATATTAGGTTATGATTTAGCTTATGAATATTTTGAAGTATTCTTGCTAGTTTTGTTTACTTATTCTCATTAGAAATAAGTTATGAATAGTATCTTTATTTTAAAACTTATTCAATATTATTGAAGATTATTAATTCATTCATTTACCTTAGTTTAACCTATTCTCATACTTTTCCTTATCTAGTTTTATCATCATATACATATAGGTCCCTAAAGGACTTCTTGACTTTTCTCAGTCACTTTCCTTTGTCGTTCTTCCTTTAAGTAAACACTTGAACATCTCTACGTGCAAACATTTGCACACACTGTAACAAATGGGCTAGATCCACTTTATCATTTTTCTTAAAATTATGCCACTATATTATTATGCTCCTACATCATATAAAAATATTCTATGTTATTTGTGTACATATAGATATGTATTTAATACTCAAGCTATATATATATATATTCAAGAGTACAATTAAAGTAAAATAATTATATTAATTTATTATATATTAATAAGACTTATTCTTTTATTAATATCTTTCAGTTTTATTCTTAAATTATTATTATTTTTAGCGTATTTTATTTAGTTTGGAGGATCTCAATCCAGAACCATTTCAACATACCCAAGCACACAGCCTGGTAAGGGAAAATCACCATTTTACCCAAGCACACAGCAAGGGTGGATAAATCACCACATATATGTCTTATCCCAATCACATAGCAATGGGACGAGTAACATCATCATATTATCGTCATTCATATCATAAGGTTGGGAGGAGCTCTCCTCAACTCTCTAACATTTCCATATGATGACTGTCCTAAGCACACAGCAATAGAACGGGTAAATCACCTCATTCTTATCATAGGTAACCAGGCCAATTGCCACTGGCTATTGGAGGAGACATACCTCAACTCCACATTTATTCACATTTCAATCCTTATGTGCTTGTTCGCACAAGGGGCTAGCAACTCCCTTGCTAACTAGGGTTACAAGGTGCACCAAGGCTAGTCATCTCTGCCGCTAGCTGACAGTGTTTCCGAAAAGGAATTCAATGTAATTATTATTAATCTTACTTAATTATTTCTTTGTTTTCAAGTTTTCAGATAAAGTATTATTTTAATCAATATCTGATAATAAACCATTATGATCTTATCATCATACTCATTATATCCTCAATAGATACTTTACCATCACTGAGTATCAAATTTAATAATCATCACACTTAGTCATATCACTTTCATTCATTCATTTTCTTTTGACTCATTTATATTTTTAAAGTGTACGTATATATATCCATGTGCTTACTTTAATAAGAAATTTCAATTTGATAGTCATACCTCATTTCATTGTATATAACCTTATATTCTTGTATCATTATTTATTGTTTCAATACCCATTAGGGTTGCCATAATTAAATATTATTTGTGATGCCATTATACATAAATATTCACATACTTATATGTGTTCATAATATAAGCATCATATGTTACGGGAGATCGTAATATTAAATTTTTTGGTTAGAACATTGTACACTATTGGGACAAAAATATACCCGATACATTATACATATATAACTTATCCTAATAAATTCTCAAACCATTATGAATCATCTTCACTAATATTTGAACTATCCTCAAATTTGCATATTGATATCCATAAGTCGATATAATTAGGAACCATACACATAAAATAATATATACACATCCATAGAGGGTAATCCAACTTTTCTTATTCCATATTTCTACCAAGTCATCTTTAATTCTCACATGTTAACATCCTCCCATGAATCTCAAGACTTTCTTACTTTCATTTCTAAAAGTATAGCATTCTAGTTCCTATCAATTTTGTTTAACTAGTCCATTTGTTCTAAGAATACTTTTCTCAACAATTATTCACACCTAACTTTCCAATCTCGACATAATTTACATCTTAAATACTAGACTCAATTTAGCACGGTATAAATCTTTAACACTAATATCTTGATTACTTTACATTATTTTCGGACATGGTGCTCAAAATAGTCCTCATATTTCCAAATTAAGAGTTCACAGATTAATTTGAATCCTACTTTCCATATTTTATTCCTCAAGAACTTCAACACGACTAATTCACTTTATTACATTTCTCAAAGCATCGTAAGGCCATCAATCGTCTGTTCCTCTCACCTAGAAATTTTTATACAGTTCGGTGTCAAAACTCACTATTTTAAATTATGACTAGTTTAATGCCCAATTTTCTCCAAAATTTTCTCCATTTAATCACTTTCAACAAATTGAAATCGCTAATTTCCTAATTTTGTTTTACCTATCCTCAAATAAACTCAATATGCTAAAATCTTAATCTTATGACACTTTTCCATCACTAGCCAATCCTAAAGCAATCCTAACAAATCTTACTTTCACCATTCTTAACATGTCTACTAACTACCTATCTCAATTCACTTCTCACACATTCCTATATTTTAATGACATACTATCCAAATATCAAACATCACCCAAATCACAATTTCGAAATACAAAAATTGTCATAAATTTATATTACATAACCATATTATACAATTTATAAATCTAGAGACAAATTATAATTCTTTTCTCCATGCCATAATTTATGTGATTTACTTACCAATTTGAAGCTTCAATTGGACTAGTTTCTTCTCGCCTTTTTCCAAATAAAATTGATCGCCAACAACTCCAAATTATGCTCTTCAACTTAGCTATTTTGGAATCCATAAATTCATTGTGCAGGTACTGTTCACACAGTTGACACTGTTCACGGAGGTAAAACACTATTCATGGGATACTGTTCATCAGAGAAAATTTTGCATGATTTAGGCACCAAATCATGTTATCTAACCAGAAAAACATGCATACGAGGAGTATTTTACCTCTTAAATATGATTCTAGGGCCAAAATCACCAAAAAAACACCAAGAAAATTCAAAATCATCAAATTTACCTCGTAGTACTGTTCACCGTATACTGTTCATTGTTTCCAGAAATTTTCGGCGAGTTTCCGGCGAAATTGACTGGTGGGTTTTGAAGCTCTCACCGCCACGAGTCCAACGGTACTTCTGGTATCTCAATTGGATGTGTAGATTGAGAGATATCTTAGAGAGAAGTTTAATTTTTAGAGAGAGAAAGAAAAATTGGATGTTTTCTCCTGCCCGAGATTCTGCTTCCCTCTCACGCTACTTCTGCTTTTCTTTTCTTTTTTTAATTATTATTATTATTATTATTATTTAATAATTAAATAATGGAATTTATTTTTATATATATACATATAAATACTATTTTTCATTCTAAAATATCCCAACATATTCTTCAAAAAGAAATATTGTTAAACTTATCTGGAGCACTTAGTCCTCTAGACTTCTCCTTCCTCTTTCTTCCTTTCTTCCTCTCCTTTCCTCACTCTACCTTGCTTCTATTTTTCCTCTCCCTCGCTTGGACAAAATTTTTAATGTTGTAAGAGTGGGTTTTGCTTAAATAGACCATCAAATAATTCAACTTTTATGATCATGGGTCTACCTTATCACAATTAGGATACACTTGGTTGAATTTTTGGAAAACTAACAATTTATGTTATTGTCTTCCTCTTCCTTAGTCAAGATATGCATAGCAAAAGGAGATTTGTATTTTGAAAATTATGATGATATGTTTCTAAGATAAAGGACAAGGTCCCTTTGATTTAGGGATTCATTTCCTTTTTATTTTGTCTTAATCAAGTATGATAGGTTTTCCTTTTTAGGTGGCAAATTTCTAGCCCTTGAATATCCATTATTTGGTTGAAATTATTTGTGTGGGATATGAATGTTTTGTCCTAATTCCTTGTATTATCATACCACTTGCTAAAATTATGAGTGTAGGATATAGATGTTTTGTCCTAAAGCTTTGTATTATCATACCACTTGCTAAAATTATGAATGTAGGATATCATACCACTTTCTAAATTTTTGTCTTAATGCCATGTCACCTAATTTTGATTACACCATTATTTCATCACTTTACTTTTATTTTTATTTTTCCTCTTGGGTTTGGGCTCATTCTTGCATATTTTCTTTATTTTAGTTAAAATGCTACCTTTCATAATGGGCTTGGTCATATTTTCATGATTTTTGGGCTACCGGTCTAATTTCTATATCTTAATCCAAGTCTATGTTTTATTTCTTCATTGGGCTATCCTATTGGCTTGCTAAAAATTTATATGAAGTAGAAAAACTCTATATGAAGTGTCCATAGGTGAAAGCCCAATTTATGGGTGGAGATACTAAACTTAGTAACTTTTGCTCTTAAATTAGGAAAAATTACCCTAATCCAATCTTCTTGAAATTTTAAGACCTTTACTTACTTCAAAAAAATTTTATCTTCCTTTCCTAAGAATTTCACCTTTCTTTAGCACGTTTATTTTTAATATTTCCTCTTAAACCAACATGTTGGTTTATTTCTAATATTTCCACTATGTTGGTTTTTTTTCTTTACCTATTCTATTAATATTAGAACATTTCTATACATACACGTAAGGTGAAGAATTTCTAAGGATTATATTTCCTTAGATATCTAAAAATTGTCTAATAAATTTTATTTCCTTAAACCAACATAGTGGAGATCGGCACTTTCTACCGTATAAAATTTCATAAAGGGTTCATCTTAATACTGGAGTGATAACTATTATTATAAGCAAACTCTACTAAAGGTAGGTACTTATCCCATCCTTTGCCTTGCTCTATCACACATACCCTTAACATATCCTCTAGAGTTTGAATGGTCTGTTCTGTCTGCCCGTCAGTTTGAGGATGATAGGCAGTACTGAACTGCAATTGGGTTTCAAAAGCTTCCTGCAACGCCTTCCAAAACCTCGATGTAAACCTTGGATCTCTATCAGAAACGATATTTAAGGGAATTCCATGTAGTTTAACTATTTTCTGGACATACAACTAGGCCAATTTGTCCAGTGAAAAGTTAATTTTTATGGTCAGAAAGTGAGCAGATTTGGTTAATCTGTCAACTATTATCCAAATAGAGTCATGTCCCACTGAAGTCTTATGAGGGAGATATGAACCGATTAGTAGGCAGAGGTCAGAACCTATCTGAGAAGAAATAACCTGTACATTGAGAGAGTAATATCACCTTGATTTATTAATATTTCGTTAAACTGTTCAACATAATAGTTTTAGATAATTGTGTTATTTCTTCATTGGGCTATCCTATTGACTTGCTAAAAATTTATATGAAGTAGAAAAACTCTATATGAAGTGTCCATAGGTGAAAGCCCAATTTATGGGTGGAGATACTAAACTTAGTAACTTTTGCTCTTAAATTAGGAAAAATTACCCTAATCCAATCTTCTTGAAAATTTAAGACCTTTACTTACTTCAAAATTTTTTTATCTTCCCTACCTAAGAATTTCACCTTTCTTTAGCATGTTTATTTCTAATATTTCCTCTTAGGTTTTCTTTCTTTACCTATTCCATTAATATTAGAACATTTCTATACATACATGTAAGGTGAAGAATTTCTAAGGATTATATTTCCTTAGATATCCAAAAATTGTCTAATAAATTTTATTTCCTTAATTAAATATTTATGTACCTTTATCAATAAAAGAAATGAAATTATGGATGTTACCTTTCTCTCCCCCTAAAAGAAATTTTGTCAAAATTTCAGAAATTACCTAATAAGAACAATTTCAGATATTTCTTCCTCATGACTTCTTCTAGCTCCCAAGTTGCTTCTTCCAGAGTCAAACATTCCCATAACACCTTAACTAGGGGAATAGTTTTGTTCTGTAATTGCTTCACATCAGTGTCCAATATAGATGCTGGTACTAGCTGGTATGTCATGTTCTCATTTATTTGGATTGGTTCATCTCGTATCACATGTGAGGAGTCTGGAAGATACTTTCGGAGCTGTGATACATGGAAAACATTATGCAAGTTGGACAAATTAGGTGGGAGAGCAACTTGATATGCTGATGTCCCTACTTTCTTCAGAATTTGGTCGGGTCCCAAAAATTGTAGACTTAGCTTTCTTGTTTTGAGAGACCTACCAACTCCAGTAGTCGGCGAAAGTTTTAGAAATACATGGTCTCCTTCCTCAAACTCTAGAGGTCTATGTCTCTTATCGTAGTAACTCTTTTGCCGACTCTGAGCTGTAAGTATTTTGTCTCGTATCATCTTGATTTGTTCAGTGGTTTGTTGAACAAGATCAGGATCCAACAAGTTCTTTTCTCCTACCTCAAACCAACATAGTGGAGATCGGCACTTTCTACCATATAAAGCTTCATAGGGGGCCATCTTAATACTGGAGTGATAACTATGGGTGGCAAAATTTTAAGCTTCTATTTTTAAAATTCCAGGAAGAGTTAGTAAGGAATTTAAAAAAATGGTTAACAGGAAAAATGTATATCTATGTCTCACGGATTTTTAGCCACTGGAATCACTCAATTTGAAGTTCATATGAGGTAGATATGGTCTGATTAGTATGCAGTGGTCAGAAATTGGTTAATTAGGGAAGAACGTGTTAGGATAGCTCTAGAGTTTGAGGAAGGAGACCATGTATTTCTGAAACTTTCCCCGACGACTGGAGTTGGTAGGTCTCTCAAAACAAGAAAGTTAAGTCCGCGATTTTTGGGACCCTACAAATTCTAAAAAAAGTAGGGACATTAGCATATCAAGTTGCTCTCCCACCTAATTTGTCCAACTTGCATAATGTTTTCCATGTATCACAGCTCCGAAAGTATCTTCTAGACTCCTCACATGTGATACGAGATGAATCAATCCAAATAAAGGAGAACATGACATACCAGCTAGTACCAGCATCTATATTAGACAATGACGTGAAGTAATTGCTGAACAAAATAACTTTTTATTATTATTTATTATTATTATACAATATAGAGTTTACATACACACTACTACAAAAGCAGGGTATAGCGATGGTCATTTAAAGACGGTAAAAAAAACCATCGCTAAATTAGTCTTTAACGACGATGAATTTAACTATCGTAAAATTAGGCGATATAAGTTATATAACGACAGTTAGGACCAGACTGTCATTATATAACGACGGTTAGGAACAAACCGTCGTTATATAACGATGGTTTAAGTTTAACCTTCGTAAAATAACGACGGTTTGATTTGAACCATCGTAATATCTCATGGAAAATGAATCGTTACTGGAAAAATGGACCGGTTTCAAGACAGTTTCAGAGTAACCGTCGTAAAATTCCATAGAAATTAGTCCGTTTATAGGAATTTGCTCCGGTTTAACGATGGTTTATTAGAACCGTCGTTATACCACGATTCCATTGAACGACAGTTTGTCTTAAAACCGTCGTTAAAATTAAATTTAACGACGGTTTTCTTTGAAACCGTCGTTAAACCCCGGCTTTTCCTATAAATTCGCTTCACCTCCTTCATTTTCATTACGCAACTTGAATTTCTCTCTATTTCTTCTTACAAACGCTTGTGAGTTTTATTCTGTGATAGATTCTTGTGATTTTGGTGGTTCGAATTTATTTACTTTTATTTGAGGTAAATTTTTATATATTTGTATTATTATGTATTATTTTTTATTTAAATTGTAAATTTAATTTAATTTATTAAGTTATTTGTTTTTTAAATTTTTATGTAGATACTTCGTTTATATACAGACAGTTGTGATTCAGAGTTGTTTATTTTGACATAAGGTATGCATTTTAATTTTAATTATGTTTAATGTTTTGAATTTTTTTTGATATATTTGTATGTTTTATTTAAATAGTTTATACTTTTCGTTTATTATAAATTATATGTTATGTTTTTAGAAAATGATGTATTATGTTATATAGGTTAAATATCTGTTGTTAATTTAAACAAATTAATAGTAAAAAATAATTAATATTTATATTTGTTAATTAGAATAATTAAATGAATATTAATTATTATTTAAGAAGAATATCATAATTATTAACCTAGAATTTTATGTTAATAATTATAAGGTAAAAAAATTTAAATATAATAACTTAGTTTCTCTTCCAATTAAAGTGACATGTGAACAGAAAATTATACGAAACATTGCATAGTAGATTTAAATGCAGCTTTTTATCTCAATAAAATTAAACTGAGATATTACAACATAAGGTGAAACAATGTTAATATAATAACTTAGTTTCTCTTCCAGTTAAAGTGCCATGTGATAAAGAAAATTGTACGAAAAATTACATATCATATTTAAATATAGCTTTTCGTCTCAATAAATTTTAACTGAGATATTACAACAATGCTCTGATATAAAGTGTTGTAATATGTCAATAGAATAAATAAGATTAATTAAATATAGATTAAGAAAACGTACAAGAAGAACTATAGATTAAAGAGAAGCATAATTACAACCTACTGGACTCCTTTAACTTTTAGAGAGAGTTCAGAGAGAGAGAGAGCAATTCAGACAGTAATTAAAGTGGTCAAATTATCAGTCAGCATTTCAATAGGAATAAAAATGATAGCAAAAAAAGTTGTAGGTTGGGCCTCTGTCTAAATTTTCTGTGCAGACCACCTATCACAGTCCACACAAGAATATAACGGCCCAATCTGTATTGGGCTTAATAATTAATAAAATAAAAATTTAATTTAATTTTTGTAGTTAAATTATAATATTCATTTTAACTTAAACATAATTAGTTAAATTTAATTATACAAATTAAGTAGGAATGTTAAATTGTTAAATAGAATTAAAAATCATGAAATTTTTCTTTTTTGTATATTATTTAATCCTCGATAAGGGGTTAGATTATGAAGTTATGCATTAAGAATACATTATTCAGTGAATTATTATTTAATTTTTTTGATTTCATAATGGTTTCAGTCATGGATAAGACTTGGATCCAAAAACCTCGACACACCCGAGAGTATTTGGAAGGTCTACAAGGATTTTTAGATTTTGCAAATGTTAACTCGGGTGTGGAAGGTCAAATAATCTGCCCATGCCCAAAGTGCAGATTTAAAAAATGGCAAGCTACGGAGGTTGTGCTCCAACAGTTGATCGTTAAACCTTTTCCACAAGGCTACAATTTTTGGAGTATGCACAGAGAAAGGGTAATAGAAGATCCTGCTACAAGACATCAAATAGTACTACATGATGTTCCAGAACGTCCAATCGTTCGAAATGACCCTGTGCACGACATGGTCTGTGAAGTATTTGGAATTCATCATGAACATGAAAGTGTTGATTCTGTTGACATGTCGATTCCACCGTCAGGTGAAAGGATGGACGAAGGCACGAGAGATTTTTTTGAATTACTGAAGGATAGGCAAGAACCATTGTACGAAAGGTGTGACAAATACTCCAAATTGTCGTTTCTGGTGAATTTGTACCA
Organism: Gleditsia sinensis; assembly: GCA_037074535.1. NCBI lineage: Eukaryota > Viridiplantae > Streptophyta > Magnoliopsida > Fabales > Fabaceae > Gleditsia > Gleditsia sinensis. The sequence continues at coordinate 9,820,856 of CM073475.1, read as the reverse complement.
CATCAATTTTTTGTGCGGCATATCCAACAAGGCTATGTCAATGATACTGCAGCTATTGGTTGACGTCTTTCCAGATGCAAAGATTCCAACTTCATTTTACGAGGCTAAAAAAATTATTAATAAGTTAGGGTTGAACTACAAAAAAATACATGCCTGTAAAAATGATTGTATGCTACTCTGGGGGGAAAATGAAAATAAAGATTCTTGTAATAAGTGCAGTGCATCAAGGTGGAAACTGGGAAAAAAAGGGGAGAAGCGGAAGAAGGTGGCTAATAAAGTCCTCAGATACTTTTTATTGAAGCCCCGGCTACAAAGATTGTTCATGTCTTCTAAGACTGTCGAACATATGAGATGGCATTCCACAGACAGAAATAGTGACGGTATGATGAGGCATCCGAGGGACTCCGAGGCATGGAAGAGATTTGACATATTAAATCCTCAATTTGCATCCAATCCTAGAAATGTGCGTTTGGGCCTTGCTACCGATGGTTTCAATCCATTTGAAAATTTAAGTACAAGTTACAGCATATGGCCAGTCGTACTGATCCCTTACAATCTTCCTCTTTGGATGTGTATGAAGCAGAGTTCTTTTATACTGTCAATGATAATCCCTTACAATTCTGGCAATTGGGCCCTTGGATAGAGCACGCCGATACAGTGCATACAATATAAATGGATTCAAATTTTGAACGTTAGAGCGAGACCAAGGTTTGACAACCCAAAATAATGGAGTTCACGGTATTTTTAGAACGAGGAGTTATGCAAGTAGCAGTGACAGAAATATGCAATTCGGTGGAGTGCCGTATTATGGAAAGTTATTGGATATTGTAGAATTGAATTATCATGGTCACTTTATAGTTACTTTATTCAAATGTATGTGGGCCAATACAACAACAACGAGGGGCATTACCACGGATGGTTTCGGGGTGACATCTGTCGATTTTTCACGGTTGATTCATACCGATGAAAATGACGATGATGAGCCGTACATCAAAGCATCCGAAGCGCATCAAGTATATTATGTAGAAGATGTGGTTGATAACAAATGGAGTATGGTTGTATATTTGAAGCCTCGTGATTTATATGAGATGGGCGAGGACGATGATAATATTTCATATGATAGTGATCCGTTGCGTATTCAAAATTTAGAAAGATTATTTTTAGAAGAAACAGGGAATTATGTCTGTTACAGTACTAATTTGACCCTGTAATATCTTGAATATATTTTGTGTTTGTTTATGAATAGTTTATGCTTGTTATGTATTTATATATGTTTTTATTATTTGCTTATTTTTAAATGAACAATTTATGAGGTGAAATTAATGTTATTAATTTTATTCTGACAGGCATAGTGAGGATGCGGAGAGGTAGATTTGGATTTGCGGGCAGAGCGGGTGCTGCAACATCAGCTGGCCATGTTGCTCGCCCGGCTAGTAGCGAGGGAGGACAACCTTGCGATGATGATACAACGGTTTCAGTAAATGTCCCGTCCACGGTACCTCCGGACTCGAGGGGGCTAGAGTCAGAGGCTGGACCGTCCACACTACCCCCATCTGACGATACAGCGTCGGAGTCAGAGCCCATCCCGTCCACAATCCCCTCTTACAACGCCCAGGAACTAGACGACGATTTTGATATCAACCTGGACGTCAATGATTTGTTTGATCGCGTTGAGGTGGAGCGTCAGATTGCTTAGCAGGAGCGTAGGCGCAGGAGGAGCTAGACAGTCGATGTTATAGGTATAATATAAAATATTTCTTATATTTATAATAATTAGCATCCAAATATTGAGTTAACACATTTATTTTATATTGTAACAGATGAGACCGGTCAGGTGATGCCTAGACAGATGACTGTCCACTATGTTTGGGCGTTACCTCATGGGCACAAGGTGGTTGTCCGGTGTAACGACACCCACCAGCCCATTGGAGACGGAGGTGGTCTCCTTAGTGTCTTCCTCGGCACCATTGGAGATAACTTTTGTTTCTTTCCGATCTCATATAAAGATTAGAGGAGCATTCCCGATGATTACAAGGCCGGAGTGTTTTGTGACACGATACAGGTATGAACTGTTAATTCTTCTTAAGTATACTTTAATATTTCTAATGTTTAACTGAAATTTGTATTATTTTTTGTAGACACATTTTAATGTGACGGGCTTCCACAAGAAGATCATTTTACAGTCACTTGGAGCCAAGTGGAGAGCCGCACGTTATAATATGTGTCGGCTCAAGTACGATGGGACGAGGTCTAAGGAGGAGTTGCTGAACAACGTACCCTCTAGCATTCCACGTTACCACTGGGCTACGTTCGTTGATTACCAGCTTAACATGAGGACCAGAGTAATTTTTTATATTAATTTTTTCATATATATTTTCTTTCAAAAAACATTGATTAATTAATTTATTTATGCATTTATTTAGGATGTGGCTTCTCAAAATAGACGTAACAGAAGACGTATGACGATGCCACATGCAATTGGATCTAAGAGCTTTGCACGTAGAAGGGCTGAGCTTGTGAGTTTTATTTCAAAAGAATTTTATTTCTTTTTAAATACAAAACATATTTCTTTATAAATTTTATTAATTATTAACTTAATCAGGAGGTGGAGGTTGGGGGACTAGTGACTCGCAGTGATGTATGGACGGCAGCTCATAAAAAGGTTGACGAAACATACATCAACGATGAGGCTCGAGCAGTTGCGGTATGTAAAATTTTTCTATTGTTATGTTAATTAAAAATTTTATTTCATTCTTTGTTAATTGTAATAAAAATTTAACGTCTCTTTTTCATTTTATAGGAAAAAATTGCCTCGATCCAACAGAAGGATAGTTCTTCCCAAGAGCTCTCAACAGATGATTCACTTGCGAGAGCCTTGGGAACTGCAGAGCACTCAGGTCGTGTTCGAGGATTTGGGTTAGGTGTTTGTCCAACCCAAGTCTTCAGACGTCCCTCTGTTGGGTCGAGCTCATTATCTGGGTCTGAGCCTTCATACAATGAATTATAGAATGAGGTGGCTCGTCTGAAAGCTGCCATACATGAGCGACACATCGAGAAGCAGCGACGAGAGGCGGAGCGAGAGGCTCATGACGCTGACATGATAGCTCGACAGAGACAGATGGAGGCAGCTATGACATTCTTGCTCCAGGACTTTTCGAGTCAAGTGCTGCCTGACATTGCACTTGTTCCGAGTGCAAATCTTAGGGTAATATTTAAATTCTGAATTTCTTAAATAATTTTTATTATTAATATTTTTAATTTCAAAACGTTTATATAATAAAATTGATTTTCAGGTCCCTAGTGATAAAGGCAGTGGACATCAGGAAGATCAGACGCCACAGGGTCCTCAAGGTCCGAGTTGAGAGTTGAAGATATTTATTGTATATTATTTTTTTTTGTACAAAAATGTATATTATAGTTTTAATTTTTAAGTCAATATTAATTTTATTTTTATAATTTATTTATGAATGTCATTTACATTATATTATTTATTTTTAAATTTTTAATATATATCGATATAAGAGATAAAAAAAAGTTAACATTATAAAATAGACAATTTTAAACGAAAAACTATATTTTAAAAAATTAAATATAATAATCATAAAATTAAACTAAATTATAATATAAATTATGAAGTTTGAGATAAAAATAATAAATAAATAAATAATAATGCCAGTTATAAATATTAAAATAAACATATATGTTTTAAAATATTAAATATGATAATAATAATATAAACATAAATAATCTTGTAAATTAATAATTTTTTAATAAAAATTTAAAAAAGGATATAACGACGGTTCTTGTAACCGTTGTTATATGCAAAGATATAACGACGATTCTTAGTTTCGTCGTTATTGCACATATAACGACGATTCGTACAACCGTTGTTATATCCAAATAATTATCGACAGTTGTACGAATCGTCGTTAATCTACACATGGAGATGGTTCACTAACCGTCGTTAAGACGGGTAAGAACCGTCGCTATACCCTGTCTTATTGACGTTATTCCCACGGTTGGGCCAAATCGTCGCAAAGCTAATGTCTCGGCGACGGTTATATAAACCGTCGTTATGGTCGTTAGCGACGGTTGGAACCGTCGCTAAAGCCACTAAATAACTGTCGCTATGCTCCGCTTTTCTTGTAGTGACATGTCATTAATCAAAACATACGTACAACATATCAAACATATAAAAGTCTACATCTCATTTATTTTAGTTGACCAATTCCGGAGATACTGGTGCAGGTGGTTGCACCTTCACCGAGATTTAAGCTAACTCGACTACAAATATTTTATTTGTTTCTGGGATCTGCCCAACATAAAGTACTCGATCCAACGTGCACTAAAAGCCAGAGCCATAGAAAAATCTGCATAACTAATTTTCTGAACATGATATGGAAATATTGTGAGAATTAAATCGTAGTAAGTTCAACAATAAATAATCATCAATATAGCTCATCACGTCATGTTCAGCTGTATGAACTACAGCAAATATCTTTGGTCATATGAATGTACTATATCTATGCACATGAGAATCGTACAATAATGACATGTATGATAGGATTAACTATGTTTAGAATATCATATGATGACTATCAATTTACTCTCATATCAAGCTACCCCGGTCAGGGTGAGTATTTTCTACTCTCCGGTACAGGTTTTTCTCGCTCCGTCCGACATGGCCCACTTTCTCTTTCTTTTCTCATTAACATGATTATAACCGTTGGTAGGGCGTCCCCTACTGGTGCACCACACGGATTGCCATGTGACCGTGCTCATTTCTTTTCTTTTCAAAATGATAGCAAAAAATATGCTTTCAATAACAAGTATGTTCATCAAAATATAACTATTACCAAAAATCATTGGTAATCATGCCATGAGCATAACCATTTTAAATATCACTTAATAAAATATTTTCATGTCAAAATTTCACACTTAAGATGGTAAGAAGTTCATATAATGGCAATGGCTATGGCATATACTAGTCATTTATTATTTTTATTTTTAAGATTCTTCTTCTTTTTAAATATTAATTTTATTTCTTTATTTTCTTGATGCAGGTTTTCATCCCATCTAACCTTCTCTTACTAATTTAGTGTATTTTATTTAGTTTGGAGGATTCCAATCTAGAACCATTTCAACATACCAAAGCACACAACCTGGTAAGGGATAATCACCATTTTACCCAAGCACACAGCAAGGGTGGGTAAATCACCACATACATGTCTTATCCCAAGCACATATAAATGAGACGAGTAACATCATCATATTCTCGTCATTTATATCATAAGGTTGGGAGGAGCTCTCCTCAACTCCCTGACCTTTCTATATGTTGACTGTCCTAAGCAAGTCCATAGGATAGCCCAATGAAGAAATAAACATAGACTTGGACTACGATATAGAAATTGGACCGGTAGCCCAAAAATCATGAAAATGTGACCAAGCCCATTATGAAAGGTAGAAATTTAACCAAAATAAAGAAAATGGACAAGAATGAGCCCAAACCCAAGAGGAAAAATAAAAAAAGTTGTTACATAATTGGTATCAGAGCAGGTCAATCCTAGATGGCTAGTGGGAGGATGGTTATCTGAATCAATCTTATAGTGTCTTGAGTATGTTGTGGTTGTGCTGTGTAGGGGATAAGTGAATTCATATAGGTAAGAAATTATTAGTGTTTCCTATCTATATGCCGAGATGGTGTTATAACTGCTGTTAAATATTTTTGAACTAACTATTGGGCTTGATCACCTCAATAGCAGCATAACTTTGTTTTTGCCAGAGTAGGAAATGGCACCACCAAGGAGGAATCTGGCAAACGATGCGGAGTAAACCCTGCGCAACCTAGCCACGGCAATTCGAGACCAAGTTAATTTAATGACATGATTACCAATTACTTTTGAAAATAGTTATATTTTGATGAACATACTTGTTATTGAAAGTATATTTTTGGCTATCATTGTGAAAAGAAAAGAAATGAGCACGACCACATGGCAATCCATGTGGTGCACGAGTAGGGGACGTCCTACCAACGGTTTTGATCATGTTAATGACAAAAGAAAGAGAAAGTGGGCCATGTTGGACGAAGCGAGAAAAGCTCGTACCGGAGAGTAGAAAATACTCACCTTGACCAGGATAGCTTGATATGAGAGTAAATTGATAGTCATCATATGATATTCTGAACATAGTTAATCCTATCATACATGTCATTATTGTACGATTCTCATGTGCATAGATATAGTGCATTCATGTGACCAAAGATATTTGCTGTAGTTCATACAGCTGAACATGAGGTGATGAGCTATATTGATGATGATTTATTGTTGAACTGACTAGGATTTAATTCTCACTATATTTTCATATCTTGTTTAGAAAATTAGTTATGCAGATTTTTCTATGGCTCTGGCTTTTAGTGCACGTTGGATCTAGTACTTTATGTTGGGTAGATCCCAAAAGCAAATAAAATATTTGTGGTCGAGTTGGCTTAGATCCCGGTGAAGGTGCAACCACCCGCACCTGTATCTCTGGAATTGGTCAACCATAATAAACGAGATGTAGATTTTTATGTGTTTAATATGTTGTACGTATGTTTTGATTAACGACATGTACGTAAACTCTATATTGTATAATAATAATAAAAAAGTTGTTACATAATTGGTATCAGAGCTGGTCGATCCTAGATGGTCAGTGGGTGGATGGTTATCTGAATCAATCTTATAGTGTCTTGAGTATGTTATGGTTGTGCTGTGTAGGGGATAAGTGAATTCATCTAGGTAAGAAATTACTAGTGTTTCCTATCTATATGCCGAGGTGGTGTTATGACTGCTGTTAAATATTTTTGAACTAACTATTGTGTTTGATCATCTCAATAGCAGCATAACTTTGTTTTTTCCAGAGTAGGAAATGGCACCACCAAGGAGGAATCCGGCAAACAATGCAGAGGAAACCCTGCACAACCTGGCCACAGAAATTCGAGAGCAAGTCATGACCACTAATCAAATTCTACAATACCTCCAGAATGCTAATAACTTGAATGGTGTGAATGGTGCTAACAACTGGATGGCTGGAAATGATAACGGCATATCCGAGTTCCTAAGGACTAGGCCACCTTTTTTTCAAGGTGGGTTTGACCCGATTGTAGCTGAAAGATGGATAAGGGAGTTAGAGAAAATCATTGAAGTGATGGGCTGTACTGAGTAGTAGTTAGTAATCTTCGCTGCATAACTCTCTCAATGTATATATTATTTTTTCTCGGATAGGTTCTGACCTCTGCCTACTAATCGGTCCATATCTCCCTCATAAAAATTTCAAATTAAGTGATTCCAGTGGCTACAAATTCGTGACACATATATCTATAATCCTATTTTTAGCCACTGGAATAACTCAATTTGAAGTTCATATGAGTTAGATATGGTCTGATTAGTATGCAGTCATCAGAAATTGGTTAATCAAAGAAGAATATGTTATGATAGCTTTTGTTTTTAAAATTATGGGAAGAATTAGTAAGGAATTTTAAAAAATGGTTAACATGAAAAATGTATATCTATGTCTCACAAATTTTTATTTTTCCTCTTGGGTTTGTGCTTATTCTTGCCCATTTTTTTTATTTTGGTTAAAATTCTACCGGTCCAATTTCTATATCCTAGTCCAAGTCTATGTTTTATTTCTTCATTGGGCTATCCTATTGGTTTGCTAAAAATTTATATGAAGTAGAAAAACTCTATATAAAGTGTCCATAGTTGAAAGCCCAATTTATGGGTGGAGATACTAAACTTAGTAATTTTTGCTCTTAAATTAGGAAAAATTACCCTAATCCAATCTTCTTGAAATTTTAAGACTTTTACTTCAAAAAAAATTTATCTTCCTTACCTAAGAATTTCACCTTTCTTTAGCATGTTTATTTTTAATATTTCCTCTTAGGTTTTCTTTCTTTACCTATTCCATTAATATTAGAACATTTCTATACATACACCTAAGGTGAATAATTTCTAAGGATTATATTTCCTTAGATATCTAAAAATTGTCTAATAAATTTTATTTCTTTAATTAAATATTTATGTACCTTTATCAATAAAAGAAATGAAATTATGGATGTTACTTTGAATACTTTTGTACTTTTACATGAAACGAAATTAGGGATGTTACATTTCTCTCCCCCTAAAAGAAATTTTGTCCTCAAAATTTCAGAAATTACCTAACAAGAACAATTTCGGATATTTCTTCCTCATGACTTCTTCTAGCTCCCAAGTTGCTTCTTCCGGAGTCAAACCTTCCCATAACACCTTAACTAGGGGAATAGTTTTGTTCTACAATTGCTTCATGTCATTGTCCAATATAGATGCTGGTACTAGTTGGTATGTCATGTTCTCCTTTATTTGGATTGGTTCATCTCGTATCACATGTGAGGAGTCTGGAAGATACTTCTGGAGTTGTGATACATGGAAAAAATTATGCAAGTTAGACAAATTAGGTGGGAGAGCAAATTGATATGCTGATGTCCCTACTTTCTTTAGATTTTGGGAGTGTCCCAAAAATCACGGACTTAGCTTTCTTGTTTTGAGAGACCAACCAACTCCAGTAGTAGGGGAAAGTTTCAGAAATACATGGTCTTCTTCCTCAAACTCTAGAGGTCTATGTCTCTTATCGTAGTAACTCTTTTGCTGACTCTGAGCTATAAGTATTTTGTCTCATATCATCCTGTTTTGTTCAGTGGTTTGTTGAACTAGATCAAGACCCAACAAATTCTTTTCTCCTACATCAAACCAACATAGTAGAGATCGGCACTTTATACCGTATAAAGCTTCATAGGGGGCCATCTTAATACTGGAGTGATAACTATTGTTATAAGTAAACTCTACTAAAGGTAGATAGTTATCCCATCCTTTACCTTGCTCTATCACACAGACCCTTAACATATCTTCTAGAGTTTAAATGGTCCCTGCCCGTTAGTCTGAGGATGATAGGCAGTACTGAACCGCAACTGGGTTCCAAAAGCTTCCTGCAATGCCTTCCAAAACTTCGATGTAAACCTTGGATTTCTATTAGAAACGATATTTAAGGGAATTCCATATACTTTTACTATTTCCTGGATATACAACTGGTCCAATTTGTCCAGTGAAAAGTTAATTTTTATAAGCAAAAAGTGAGCAGATTTAGTTAATATGTCAACTATTATCCAGATAGAGTCATGTCCCACTGAAGTCTTAGGCAAACCTACAACAAAGTCCATCGAGATACTGTCCCATTTCGATTTAGGGATCTCAAGAGGTTGTAGAAATCCCGCTAGCTTTTGATGCTCTACCTTCACCTTTTGACAAATTAGACATTTCGCCACGAACTCAGTAATATCCTTTTTCATCCCTGGCCACCAATACATTCTCTTGAAGTCCTGGTACATTTTAGTGCATGCAGGATGGACAGTATATTTACTCTGATGCGCTTCCTGCAGGATCTTAGTCCTCAACTCTCGTTCTTGAGGGACACAAATCCTACCTTGATACATGATTGCTCCATCTTCCATGACTGAAAAATTGCCTTGATCTTTATGATCTTGTAAGTATTGGTCGTGAGTTTGAACCTCTTTGATCTGGGATCTAAGGTCACACCCTATACTTAAACCATTAATGATTAGCTTCTTTGAGGAAAAAGTAGTGTCTAGCTTCAAATTCTGAAACTCCTCTAGCATCTGCAACTCATACATCATCATCTGACCCATGTGTAGAGATTTTCGACTCAAGGCATCTACTACAACATTCACTTTTCCTGGATGATACTTTATCTCAAACTTGTAGTCATTGAGGAATTCTACCCATCTTTGTTGCCTCATATTTAACTCCTTCTGATCAAAGAGATATTTAAGACTCTTATGATCGCAATATACATCAAAGGTTGCTCCATATAAGTAGTGTCGCCAAATTTTTAAAGCAAACACCACCCCCGCCAATTCAAGATCATGGGTTGGATAGTTTCCTTCGTGGGGTCTTAGTTGTCTAGAGGCGTATGCAACTACTCTCTTATCTTGCATAAGCACACACCCTAGCCCTTTCTTTGAAACATCACTATACACTTCAAAATGTCCTATAAGGTCTAGAATAATTAAAACAAGAGGAGTGGCCAGTCTTGTCTTAAGCTCCTGGAAAATAGCTTCACATTGATCAGTCCATTTGAAAGGACTTCCCTTCCTGATCAATTTAGTCAATGGCAAGGCTATACGAGAGAAGTTTTGTATAAACCTCCTGTAGTATCCTGCCAAACCAAGGAAACTTCTGACTTCCGTAACCATCTTTGGTCTCTCCCATTGAATCACCGCTTTCATCTTGCTAGGATCTACGGCTACCCTTCTATTAGAGATGACATGTCTGAGAAACTTCACCTCTGACAGCCAAAATTCACTCTTCTCCAATTTGGCATATAACTTTTTCTCTTTCAGCACTTGCAGCATGATTCGGAGATGTTGGTCATGTTCTTTCTCACTCTTAGAATATATTTAGATGTCATCAATGAACACTACAATAAATATATCTTGATTGGGTTGAAAAATGAGATTCATATAATCCATGAAAATTGCAGGTGCATTCGTCAACCCAAAGGGCATTACAAGAAACTCATAGTGCCCATACCTAGTCCTGAAGGCAGTTTTTGGTACGTCCTCCTCCGTGATCCTAATTTGATGGTATCCCGACCTCAAGTCAATTTTAGAAAAGATGGAGGCTCCCTTCAGTTGATCCAATAAGTCATCTATCCTAAGGAGAGGATACTTGTTTTTGATAGTCACCTTATTCAGCTGTCTGTAATCTATGCATAGTCTCAAGCTCCCGTCTTTCTTCTTAACAAACAATACAGGAGCTCCCCAAGGTGATACACTCGGTCTAATGAATTGTTTGTCTAATAGTTTCTCCAATTGTTTCTTGAGTTCTTGTAGTTCCTTCGAGGCCTTTCTATATGGTGCAATAGAGATAGGCCCTGTCCCAGGTAGGAGATCAATAGAGAACTATATTTCTCTCTTGGGAGGTAAGTCTGGAATATCTGATGGAAAAACTTCAGGAAACACATTGGCTATTGGGATTTCATCAAGCTTTGATTTGACTTCTAGGTTTGATAAATACAAGAGAATGTATCTAAGTACTCTATTCTTCAACTCCCTATTAACTTGATAGGCATTAAGCATCAATAACTGCACCTCCTCTTTCGGAGTAGGACGTAGAAATTCAACAGTCTTGTTACAACAATTCAGCAAGACTCGATTTCTAAACATTCAGTCTAACCCTAGAATGACCTCAATACCTCTTAAAGGTAAACAGACGAGGTCTACAGAAAAAGATTTCTCCTGGATGGTGACTTGACAGTCCATACACACAGAGTAAGTTAATACCCTTTCCCCTGTCGGGGTTACTACAGATAGCTCATAGGGAGTTTCAAAAATAGGAAACTAAAACTTTCTAATACATTCTTTCGATATAAATGAATGACTAGCACCAGAGTCAAACAACACCATAAGAGCAAATCCATAGATATAGCATGTACCTTGAATCATTTCAGAAGATTGAGCTGCCTCTTGGCCGCTCAGGGTGAAAACCCTTCCTTTCACCTGTGGCCTCTGTTCAGGCTGTTTCCCTACATTCTGAGGAGATCAAGCCCAATAGTTAGTTCAAAAATATTTAACAGCAGTCATAACACCAACTCGGCATATAGATAGGAAACACTAGTAATTTCTTACCTAGATGAATTCACTTATCCCCTACACAGCACAACCACAACATATTCAAGACATTATAAGATCGATTCAGATAACCATCCACCCACTTGCCATCTAGGATCGATCTGCTCTGATACCAATTATGTAACAATTTTTTATTATTATTATACAATATAGAGTTTACATACATGTCATTTATCAAAACATACTTACAACATATCAAACACATAAAAATCTACATCTCATTTAATCTGGTTGACCAATTCTGGAGATACAGGTGCGGGTGGTTGTACCTTCACGGGGATCTAAGCTAACTCGATCACAAACATTTTATTTGCTTCTAGGATCTGCCCAACATAAAGTACTCGATTCAATGTGCACTAAAAGCCAGAGCCATAGAAAAATCTGCATTACTAATTTTCTGAACATGATATGGAAATATTGTGAGAATTAAATCCCAGTAAGTTCAACAATAAATCATCATCAATATAGCTCATCACGTCATGTTCAGCTATATGAACTACAGCAAATATCTTTGGTTACATGAAGGCACTATATCTATACACATGAGAATCATACAATAATGACATGTATGATAGGATTAACTATGTTTAGAATATCATATGATGACTATCAATTTACTCTCATATCAAGCTACCCCGGTCAGGGTGAGTATTTTCTACTCTCTGGTACGGGATTTTCTCGCTCTGTCCGACATGGCCCACTTTCTCTTTCTTTTCTCATTAACATGATCATAACCGTTGGTAGGGCGTTCCCTACTGGTGTATCACACAGATTGCCATGTGACCGTGCTCATTTCTTTTCTTTTCACAATGATAGCCAAAAATATGCTTTCAATAACAAGTATGTTCATCAAAATATAACTATTACCAAAAATCATTGGTAATCGTTCCATGAACATAACCATTTCAAATATCACTTAATAAAATATTTCCATGTCAAAATTTCACACTTAAGATGGTAAGAAGTTCATATAATGGCAATGGCTATGGCATATACTAGTCATTTATTATTTTCATTTACAAGATTCTTCTTCCTTTTAAATATTAATATTATTTCTTTATTTTCTTGATGTAGGTTTTCATCCCATCTAAACTTCTCTTACTAATTAGAGCATAACTCCCTCAATTTAACTCCGATGTAGTTAATCTTGGTGTTAATTTCAAGATAACATAATTATCTAAAACTATTATGTTGAACAGTTTAGTGAAATATTAATAAATCAAGGTGATATTACTCTCTCAATGTACATGTTATTTCTTCTCAGATAGGTTCTGACCTCTGCCTACTAATCGGTTCATATCTCCCTCATAAAAATTCTTAATTAAGTGATTCCAGTGGCTAAAAATCCGTGACATATATATCTATAATTCATATGTTAACTATGTATTTTAATTCCCTACAGAATGTTCCTAGAAATTAAAACACAGAAGCTATCCTAACATATTCTTATAAACAAAAATAATAAATGACTAGTATATGCCATAACCATTGCCATTGTATGAACTTCTTGCCATCTTAAGTGTGAAATTTTGTCATGGAAATATTTTATTAAGTGATATTTAAAATGGTTATGTTAATGACATGATTACCAATTACTTTTGGAAATAGTTATATTTTGATGAACATACTTGTTATTGAAAGTAGATTTTTGGCTATCATTGTGAAAAGAAAAGAAATGAGCACGACCACATGGCAATCCATGTGGTGCACGAGTAGGGGACGTTCTACCAACGGTTTTGATCATGTTAATGAAAAAAGAAAGAGAAAGTGGGCCATGTTGGACGGAGCGAGAAAAGCCCGTACCGGAGAGTAGAAAATACTCACCTTGACCAGGGTAGCTTGATATGAGAGTAAATTGATAGTCATCATATGATATTCTGAACATAGTTAATCCTATCATACATGTAATTATTGTACGATTCTCATGTGCATAGATATAGTGCAGTCATGTGACCAAAGATATTTGCTGTAGTTCATACAGCTGAACATGAGGTGATGAGCTATATTGATGATGATTTATTGTTGAACTGACTGGGATTTAATTCTCACTATATTTCCATATCTTGTTCAGAAAATTAGTTATGCAGATTTTTCTATGGCTCTGGCTTTTAGTGCACGTTGGATCGAGTACTTTATGTTGGGTAGATCCCAAAAGCAAATAAAATATTTGTGGTCGAGTTGGCTTAGATCCCGGTGAAGGTGCAACCACCCGCACCTGTATCTCTGGAATTGGTCAACCATAATAAATGAGATGTAGATTTTTATGTGTTTAATATGTTGTACGTATGTTTTGATTAACGACATGTACGTAAACTCTATATTGTATAATAATAATAAAAAAGTTGTTACATAATTGGTATCAGAGCTGGTCGATCCAAGATGGCCAGTGGGTGGATGGTTATCTGAATCAATCTTATAGTGTCTTGAGTATGTTATGGTTGTGCTGTGTAGGGGATAAGTGAATTCATCTAGGTAAGAAATTACTAGTGTTTCCTATCTATATGCCGAGTTGGTGTTATGACTGCTGTTAAATATTTTTGAACTAACTATTGTGTTTGATCACCTCAATAGCAGCATAACTTTGTTTTTGCCAGAGTAGGAAATGGCACCACCAAGGAGGAATCCGGCAAACAATGCAGAGGAAACCCTGCACAACCTGGCCACGGCAATTCGAGACCAAGTCATGACCACTAATCAAATTCTACAATACCTCCAGAATGCTAATAACTTGAATGGTGTAAATGGTGCTAACAATCGGATGGATGAAAATGATAACGGCATATCCGAGTTCCTGAGGACTAGGCCACCTTGTTTTCAAGGTGGGTTTGACCCGATTGTAGCTGAAAGATGGATAAGGGAGTTAGAGAAAATCTTTGAAGTGATGGCCTGTACTGAGGAGCAGCAAGTAATCTTCGCTGCATATATGCTAAAAGATGAAGCAGAATACTGGTGCCGTGGAGTTAGAGAACTTTTAGCTCACCAGGGAAAGCAGATCACTTAGCAAGTGTTCAAAGGCACCTTTTTGGAAAAGTACTTTCCAAGTATTGTGCGGGCGGAGAAAGAGATTGAATTTTTCCAACTCAGGCAGGGTAGCATGACTGTAGACCAATACATCGCCAGGTTCGAGGAGTTGTCTAAGTTCTCTTATCTGTGATTTAACCCAGATGAAGCATGGAAGGCTGTTAAATTCGAAGCGGGACTGAATCCGGACAAAAAGAATGCTGTTGTAGCTATGGAGATTAGGGAGTTTGTACCTTGATCAATAAATGTAGACTCTTGGAGAAAAGTTTAAAGGCAGTGGAGGACGAAAAGCAAAGGAAAAACCTATGGAAAAGGGAGAAAATTTTTCCCAACCCTTGCAAGAACGTTAGAATAAGTGGATATGGAGCTGGTATGAGGCCATTAATTGCGGGTTCCATACCTTTCCAACAAGACCTCGCCCCATTCAAGTGTGCTAAGCGCGGACGCATGCATGGTAATCAGCCATGCTACATGGAACAAGATGTCTACTTCAACTGCGGACAGAATGGTCATTTTGCGAAAAACTGCCCTCAAAATGTGGGGAAACAGCCAGAACAGAGGCCTCAGGTGAAAGGAAGGGTTTCACCCTGAGCAGCCAAGAGGCAGCTTAATCTTCTAAAATGATTCAAGGTACATGCTATATCTATGGATTTGCTCTTATGGTGTTGTTTGACTTTGGTGCTAGTTATTCATTTATATCGGAAGAATGTATTAGGAAGTTTCAGTTTCCAATTTCTGAAACTCTTTATGAGCTATCTGTAGTAACCCCGACAGGAGAAAGGGTATTAACTTCCTCTGTGTGTATGGACTGTCAAGTCACCATCCAAGAGAAAACTTTTTCTGTAGACTTCGTCTGTTTACCTTTAAGAGGTATTGAGGTCATTCTAGGGTTAGATTGGATGTCTAGAAATCGACTCTTGCTGAATTGTTGTAACAAGACCGTTGAATTTCTACCTCCTACTCTGAAAGAGGAGGTGCAGTTATTGATGCTTAATGCCAATCAAGTTAATAAGGAGTTGAAAAATGGAGTACTTGGATACATTCTCTTGTATTTATCAAACCTAGAAGTCGAATTGAAGCTTGATGAAATCCCAATAGCCAATGAGTTTCCTGAAGTATTTTCATCAGATATTCCAGGCTTACCTCCTAAGAGAGAAATAGAGTTCTCTATTGATCTCCTACCTGGGATAGGGCCTATCTCTATTGCACCATATAGAATGGCCTCGAAGGAACTATAGGAACTCAAGAAACAGTTGGAGGAACTATTAGACAAACAATTCATTAGACCAAGTTTATCACCTTGGGGAGCTCCTGTATTGTTTGTTAAGAAGAAAGATGGGAGCTTGAGACTATGCATAGATTATAGACAGCTGAATAAGGTGACTATAAAAAACAAGTATCCTTTCCCTAGGATAGATGACTTATTGGATCAACTAAAGGGAGCCTCCATCTTTTCTAAAATTGACTTGAGGTCGGGATACCATCAGATTAGGATCAAGGAGGAGGACGTACCAAAAACTGCCTTCAGGACTAGGTATGGACACTATGAGTTTCTCGTAATGCCCTTTGGGTTGACGAATGCACCTGCAATTTTCATGAATTATATAAATCACATTTTTTGACCCTACCTAGATCAATTTGTTGTAGTGTTCATTGATGACATCTAAATATATTCTAAGAGTGAGAAAGAACATGAACAACATCTCTGAATCGTGCTGCAAGTGCTGAAAGAGAAAAAGTTATATACCAAATTGGAGAAGTGTGAATTTTGGCTGTCTGAGGTGAAGTTTCTCGGACATGTCATCTCTAATAGAGGGGTAGCCGTAGATCCGAGCAAGACGGAAGCGGTGATTAAATGGGAAAGACCAAAGACGGTTACGGAAGTCAGAAGTTTCCTGGGTTTGGCAGGATACTACAGGAGGTTTATACAAAACTTCTCTCGTATAGCCTTGCCATTGACTAAATTGACTAGGAAGGGAAGTCCTTTCAAATGGACTGATCAATGTGAAGCTAGTTTTCAAGAGCTTAAGACAAGACTGACCACTTCTCCTGTTTTAATTATTCCAGACCCTACAGGACATTTTGAAGTGTATAGTGTCGCTTCAAAGAAAGGGCTAGGGTGTGTGCTTATGCAGGATAAAAGAGTAGTTGCTTACGCCTCTAGACAACTAAGACCCCACGAAGGAAACTATCCAACCCATGATCTTGAATTGGCGGCGATGGTGTTTGCTTTAAAAATTTGGCGACACTACTTATACGGAGCAACCTTTGATGTATATTGCGATTGTAAGAGTCTTAAAAATATCTTTGATCAGAAGGAGTTAAATATGAGGCAACAAAGATGGGAAGAATTCCTCAATGACTACAAGTTTGAGATAAAGTATCATCCAAGAAAGTTGAAAGTTGTAGCAGATGTCTTGAGTCGAAAATCTCTGCACATGGGTCAGATGATGATGTATGAGATGCAGATGCTAGAGGAGTTTCGGAATTTGAAGCTGGACACTACTTTTTCCTCAAAGAAGCTAATCATTAATGGTTTAAGTATAGGGTGTGACCTTAGAGCCCAGATCAAAGAGACTCAAGCTCACGACCAATACGTACAGGATCATAAAGATCAAGGCAATTTTTCTATCATGGAAGATGAAGCAATCATGTATCAAGGAAAGATTTGTGTTCCTCAAGAATGAGAGTTGTGGACTAAGATCCTGCAGGAAGCACATCAGGACTTAAAGAGAATGTATTGGTGGCCAGGGATGAAAAAGGATATTGCTGAGTTCGTGGCGAAATGTCTAATTTGTCAAAAGGTGAAGGTAGAGCATCAAAAGCCAGCGGGATTTATACAACCTCTTAAGATCCCTAAATGGAAATGGGACAGTATCTCGATGGACTTTGTTGTAGGTTTGCCTAAGACTTCAGTGGGACATGACTCTATCTGGGTAATAGTTGACAGATTAACCAAATCTGCTCACTTTTTGCCCATAAAAATTAACATTTTACTGGACAAATTGGCCCAGTTGTATGTCCAGGAAATAGTTAAATTACATGGAATTCCCTTAAATATAGTTTTTGATAGAGATCCAAGGTTTACATCGAGGATTTGGAAGGCGTTGCAAGAAGTTTTTGGAACCCAGTTGCGGTTCAGTGCTGCTTATCATTCTCAGACTGACGGGCAGACAGAACGAACCATTCAAACTCTAGAAGATATGTTAAGGGCCTGTGTAATAGAGCAAGGTAAATGATGGGATAAGTACCTACCTTTAGTATAGTTTGCTTATAATAATAGTTATCACTCAAGTATTAAGATGGCCCCCTATGAAGCTTTATATGGTAGAATGTGCCGATCTCCACTATGTTGGTTTGAGGTAGGAGAAAAGAACTTGTTGGGTCCTAATCTAGTTCAACAAACCACTGAACAAATCAGGATGATACGAGACAAAATACTTACAGCTCAGAGTCGCCAAAAGAGTTACTACGATAAGTGACAAAGACCTCTAGAGTTTGAGGAAGGAGAACATGTATTTCTGAAACATTCCTTGACTACTAGAGTTGGTAGGTCTCTCAAAACAAGAAAGCTAAGTCCGTGATTTTTGGGACCCTCCCAAATTCTAAAGAAAGTAGGGACATCACCTAATTTGTCCAAATTGCATAATTTGTCCATGTATCACAGCTCCGGAAGTATCTTTCAGACTCCTCACATGTGAATTTCTTACCTATATGAATTCACTTATCCCCAACACAGTACAACCACAACATACTCAAGACACTATAAGATCGATTCAGATAACTATCCACCCACTAGCCATTTAGGATCGACCTGCTCTGATACCAATTATGTAACAACTTTTTTTTTATTATTATTACACAATATAGAGTTTACATACATGTCATTAATCAAAACATACATACAACATATCAAACACATAAAAATTTACATCTCATTTATTCTGGTTGACCAATTCTGGAGAGACAGGTGCGGGTGGTTGCACCTTCATCGGGATCTAAGTCAACTCGACCACAAACATTTTATTTTCTTCTGGGATCTGCCCAACGTAAAGTACTCGATCCAACGTGCACTAAAAGCCAGAGCAATAGAAAAATCTGCATAATTAATTTTCAGAACATGCTATGGAAATATAGTAAGAATTAAATCCCAGTAAGTTCAACAATAAATCATCATCAATATAGCTCATCACCCCATGTTCCGTTGTATGAACTACAGCAAATATCTTTGGTCACATGAATGCACTATATCTATGAACATAAAAATCGTACAATAATGACATGTATGATAGGATTAACTATGTTCAGAATATTATATGATGACTATCAATTTACTCTCATATCAATCTACCTCGGTCAGGGTGAGTATTTTCTACTCTCCGGTACGGCCTTTTCTCGCTCCGTCCGACATGGCCGACTTTCTCTTTCTTTTCTCATTAACATGATCATAACCGTTTTTAGGGCGTCCCCTACTGGTGTACCACACGGATTGCCATGTGACCGTGCTCATTTCTTTTCTTTTCACAATGATAGCAAAAAATATGCTTTCAATAACAAGTATGTTCATCAAAATATAACTATTACAAAATATCATTGGTAATCATGCCATGAACATAACCATTTCAAATATCAATTAATAAAATATTTTCATGTGAAAATTTCACACTTAAGATGGTAAGAAGTTCATACAATGGCAATGACTATGGCATATACTAGTCATTTATTATTTTCATTGATAAAATTCTTTTTCTTTTTAAATATTTTTATTTCTTTATTTTCTTGATGCAAGTTTTCATCCCATTTAACCTTCTCTTACTAATTAGAGCATAACTCCCTCAATTTAACTCCGATGTAGTTGATCTTAGTGTCAATTTCAAGATAAAACAATTATCTAAAACTATTATGTTGAACAGTTTAGAAAATATTAATAAATCAAGGTGATATTACTCTCTCAATGTACAAGTTATTTCTTCTCGGATAGGTTCTGACCTCTGCCTACTAATCGGTCCATATCTTACTGATTCTTCCCAGAATTTTAAAAACAGAAGCTTAAAATTTTTCCACTTATAGCCATACGTATGCAGAACTATCTACACCAGCTTAAGTATTCAAACATACATAATATGTAACATGATATAGAAACATCCTTGACCAATTATTAAAGTTCTAAGATCAAAATCCCATATAAATATTACAAGTTTCAAAACTTTTCTTCAAAAAGAAATATTGTTAAACTTACTTGGACACTTAGTCCTCTAGACTTCTCCTTCCTCTTTCTTCCTTTCTTCCTCTCCTTTCCTCACTTTACCTTGCTTCTTTTTTTCCTCTCCCTCACTTGGATGAAAATTCTAATGTTGTAACGGTGGGTTTTGCTTAAATAGACCATCAAATAATTCAACTTTCATGATCATGGGTCTACCTTATCACAATTAGGATATACTTGGTTGAATTTTTGGAAAACCAACAACTTATGTTCTTGTCTTCCTCTTTCTTAGTCAAGATATGAATAGCAAAAGGAGATTTGTATTTTGAAAATTCTGATGATATGTTTCTAAGATAAGGGACAAGGTCCCTTTGATTTAGGGATTCATTTCCTTTTTCTTTTATCTTAATCAAGTATGATATGTTTGTCTTTTTAGTTGGCAAATTCCTAGCCCTTGAATCTCAATTATTTGGTTGAAATTATTTGTGTGGGATATTAATTTTTTGTCCTAATGCCTTGTATTATCATACCACTTGCTAAAATTATGAGTGTAGGATATAGATGTTTTGTCCTAAAGCCCTGTATTATCATACCACTTGCTAAATTTTTGTCTTAATGCCATGTCACATAATCTTGATTACACCATTATTTCATCAATTTAATTTTATTTTTATTTTTATTTTTCCTCTTGGGTTTGGGGTCATTCTTGCCCACTTTCTTTATTTTGGTTAAAATTTTACCTTTCATAATGGGCTTGGTCACATTTTCATGATTTTTGGGTTACCGGTCCAATTTCTATATCCTAGTCCAAGTCTATGTTTTATTTCTTCATTGGGCTATCCTATTGGCTTGCTAAAAATTTATATGAAGTAGAAAAACTCTATATGAAGTGTCCATAGGTGAAAGCCCAATTTATGGGTGGAGATACTAAACTTAGTAACTTTTGCTCTAAAATTAGGAAAAGTTACCTTAATCCAATGACGGGTAGACAGAATGGACCATTCAAACTCTAGAAGATATGTTAAGGGCATGTGTGATAAGGCAAGGTAAAGAATGGGATAAGTACCTACCTTTAGTAGAGTTTGCTTATAATAATAGTTATCACTCCAGTATTAAGATGGCCCCTTATGAAGCTTTATACGGTAGAAAATGCCGATCTCCACTATGTTGGTTTGAAGTAGGAGAAAAGAACTTGTTGGGTCCTGATCTAGTTCAACAAACAATTGAACAAATCAGGATGATACGAGACAAAATACTTACAGCTCAGAGTCGGCAAAAGAGTTACTACGATAAGAGACATAGACCTCTAGGGTTTAAGGAAGGACACTATGTATTTCTGAAACTTTCCTCGAATACTAGAGTTGGTAGGTCTCTCAAAACAAGAAAGCTAAGTCTGTGATTTTTGGGACCCTACAATTATGTAACAACTTTATTATTATTATTATACAATATAGAGTTTACATACATGTCATTAATCAAAACATACGTACAACATATCAAACACATAAAAATCTACATCTCATTTATTCTGGTTGACCAATTCCAGAAATACAGGTGTGGGTGGTTGCACCTTCACCGGGATCTAAGTCAACTCGACCACAAACATTTTATTTGCTTCTGAGATCTACCTAACATAAAGTACTCAATCCAACGTGCACTAAAAGCCAGAGCCATAGAAAAATCTGCATAACTAATTTTCTGAACATGATATGGAAATATATTGAGAATTAAATCCCAGTAAGTTCAACAATAAATCATCATCAATATAGCTCATCACGTCATGTTCAGCTGTATGAACTACAGTAAATATCTTTGGTCACATAAATGCACTATATCTATGCACATGAGAATCGTACAATAATGACATGCATGATAGAATTAACTATGTTCAGAATATCATATGATGACTATCAATTTACTCTCATATCAAGCTACCCCGATCAGGGTGAGAGTTTAACCAAAAGTTTATGAGAATGTAAATTTTTAAAAAAATTTGGGAAATTTTAAGATAAAAACGAAATTTATATGAATTTATATAAAAGGATCCTATTATTAATTACTAAATAATAATAATTATTATTAAAAAAATAAAATAAAAAGGGAAGCGGGAAGGTCAAGAATTAATGCACGGGATCTAAAGAAATTTTGAAACAGATGAATAATGAGTAAATAGTATCCTTCAACTTTTTCTCTAGATCTGGAGTGCCTATTGGCTTTCGATCTCAAAACTAAGGGTGTTACTGAATTTAGGACGAAGAATACTACGGTTTTGACTGATCAATTTTTTAAATCATCCGTTGAATCGCCGTAGATCTGAATTAGAAAATCTCAGAAAAAAGGTAAATTCTAAAAATCTTATTTAGAGACCTCTAATTGAAATTCTGACACCGTAGATGGATTCAGGAGTTAGATAAACCTTAGGATATGAAATTTTTCAGCTATCTGACAACTTTTTACTCGTCGTGAATAGTGATTTTCCGACGGATGAATAGTGTTTTCCGGTAATGAATAGTGACTAAGCTCCTGAAGTCATTTTTTAAGTTTTTGGACCCTCCGGACATGTTTTTGAGGTCAAATTAGTCAAATTCAGCTTGAAAAAGTACATTTTAGGGCTGTCCAACTAGGAACCCTACCCTGTGAGTAGATAATTCTTTCTATGACTTGCCCCATGCTCTTCTTGAATTATAAATGTATTATTGTTTCTGTTTATAAATTATTTATACTATTATAAGTTTATGAAATGTGTTAAAATATCTGTTATACTTACGAACTTGCACATAGTTCAAGAAGAGTATGGTTTTAGAAATGAATGTTGGAACTCATTGAATATGTGGTTCTGAATGTATTTATCATTATTTGATAAAGTGAATATTATGTGCACGATGCATTGATTTGTAAAGCTATATACTTGTGAAAATGATGCATGTCATATTATAAATGAAATTGAATGGCAAGCGTAAAGCTCATGGTGAGTTGTTTGATAATTTTACATGTAATTATATGTATTGATGAATATCGATTGGTTGTATGGCTTGTGACGGTACCGAATAGGGGACGACCTATTAGCCTGAGTGAGCCGGAGGAGGGCTGCTCCAACCGGGTGACAATGGTAATGTGGGGGGGGGGCAGGAGAGTGATGTACTCACATTCCCAAATCACTTATTATGACTGTGGTCGAGGTCACTATGTATATAGCAAATAAGTTATATTTTCATTGCATTGACCAGATTGCCGAGTGAGGCAGGAGCATTAAATTGATGATTTTAACTCTAAATCATAATATTTTACTATAACTTAGATAGCTGAGCATAACAACATTTGTTTAATGATCATACCATGGTGCATATGGTTTTGGATATCTGAATATCCTTTTATTTGAGAATATTTGAAATACGGGTCCCATATGAATGTACTTCTAAACTGTATTTTTTATGTGACACGTTTTAAAATATAAGTACATCCATATGCTAACCTAAGACGTTATAGAAGGAATTATTTGCTCACTGAGTTGTCAAACTCACTACACGATATTTTCACATTTTTCAGATAAGAATATCAGAGTCTGATTCGGCAGATAGGTGATATATTCTGTAGGTGAGTCTACGTTGCTTCCAAAACTCACGATCTTTGAATTATACTGTGTTTGTATTCTATAGTGCTCTGAACGCTACAGGAATATCCTCGTTTCTGCTATACTTTGATGTTTATAGACTTGGTCTGTATATTGTGTATACATGAAAGATCCTATATGTATCTGTTCCTATGATAAAGAATTGAATTATGTATCTTTATGGAAAATATCTGATTGCGAAAAATAAAAATAAAAAATGTTTATTTTACGTAATGTAAATTAGGGGCGTTACAAATTGACGAAATGCGATTCCCTCCATAGCTGCACACACCTTAACTTGAAGTATGAAAGTAAAAAAATTAATGTGTGCATTTATAGAACTCAGAGAATGGCATACTTACGATAACTATGTGAATAGGCCGGGAATAATTAGAACAGTATGTGAGTGATTGGTGGATATTAGCTAAATTGAAGGTGAAATTTTTAAAAATGATATAAGTACAGTAGTTGTGATAATCACTCATATTAGGCATATAAAGAGAATAAGGTTAAGATATCACCAGAAATTTATTTTTTTCTTGTTGTCCTTGATGAAGCATTGATGTCTTGATTCTTGTAGGAAAGTTGTAAGTGATAGGCGTAATTGTAAAAAAAAATAGTTAAAATGCAAACAAGTTAGTTGTTGAAGAAGGACAATTAAATAATTTATTTTGTTTTCCCAATGTTCTTGCCAGTCGACTATCAGTATTATTAAGTCAACTAACTATTTTGAGAAATTTTAATTTGAACTGGTTATTTTACAGTTGATTGATTACATCTATTTTGAAGCAATCAATTGCATCCTACCAGTTAACTACATATTATTTGATTTTCACATACTTTTATAAGATCAGAAATGTTTTTTTTCATGTGCTATTTTTTCACCGAATACCAACATATTTAAAGTAGATTTTGGCACATATATTCAAACCTTGCGGCCACCGATTTTTGTCGATATAACAACTAGATTTTTGTTCACAGATTTTCAAGATTTACAGCCACCGATTTTAATTTTATTTCAATGTTTTGTCCAAATTTCTAACTTCCTATTTTGGCACCATGCTCTATTAAGTATTCCACTTTTTCTGCTGCATTGTTCTACATTAATATTTAGTATTAAATGCAAGATTCTTTTTCTATATTATAAGAAAAATTAATTTCTTTTCTTTGAAACTCAGTTATTATGGTGTCCAATTGGTTAGTAGGTTAAAGTAATAGAAATTTTGAAAGGAGTGGACGGATGATGATCTTATGGTGTTTTGACAAATATAATCAAGAGAATTAGTGGTGTTGAAGTTTTTGAGGAATAAAATATGGGAAGTAGAATTTAACTTAATCTTTGAACTCTTAATTTAGAAATATGGAGAATACTATGAGAATCATGTTTGAAAATAATGTAAGTGATTAAGATATTTGTGTTAAAGGTTTATATTATGCTAAATGAGAATGTAAATTTTTAGAAATTTATGGAATATTTTAGGATGAAAAATGGAATTTATATGAATTTATGTAAAAGAAAATGAGACTCGCATTTCAAATAATCTCTGTTCAAATTCATATTCAAAGTAATGCTGTAAAAATGGTAATAAAATCATGTTATGCATCAACATAATTCTTCTAAAAACATTTGGAGGATCTCATATCAGAACCACCATATCAAAGTTTAACCCCTTCCGTACTTTGGTGGTATAGGATTTGCCTAAATTCAACATCCCGCTGAGGTTTGCCCTACTACCATTCAAGAGGATACGCGAAGGGACTTTATATGGGTTTTCCCAAGCACACAGGAAGAGAAGAAAAATCATAACTCATATAACTGGCATCTCACCCATATAGGAGGCATTCCGCTCTTCATCACATATCATCTCCCATGTGTTGGCCCTCACACAAGGCTAGCACCACCTCTCGCTAGCTGAGGCAATCAAGGTGCACCAGGGCTAACATGACTTGCTGTTAGCAGACAGTGTTCCAACAGGATTCCTCCACAGAAAATATCATATGCACATTTTCCATATAATCAAAATTCTCAATATAATACAGACTTTCAGTCTCAGTATATTCATCTGTTAAAACTTCCCAATCAGGGGAAACATGTATACATGCCTATATCCGAGGCAAACATATCACTGTATAAATCAATATCATATGCATAACATATGTTCTTTGTCATATAATGAAAAATACATTTGAAATCAGATACATCATGAGTTCAGAAATCCATTTTCAAATTTGTTTTTGCCACAGTAGGAAATGGCACCACCAAGGAGGAATCCGGCAAACAATGCGGAGGAAACCCTGCACAACCTGGCCATGGAAATTCGAGACCAAGTCATGACCACTAATCAAATTCTACAATACCTCCAGAATGCTAATAACTTGAATGGTGTGAATGGTACTAACAATCGGAAGGCTAGAAATGATAACGGCATATCCGAGTTCTTGAGGACTAGGCCACCTTGTTTTCAAGGTGGCTTTGACTCGATTGTAGCTGTAAGATGGATAAGGGAGTTAGAGAAAATTTTTGAAGTAATGGGCTGTACTGAGGAGCAGTAAGTAATCTTCGCTGCATATATACTAAAAGATGAAGCAAATTACTGATGGTGTGGAGTTAGAGAACTTTTAGCTAACCAGGGAAGGCAGATCACTTGGCAGGTGTTCAAAGACACCTTTTTGGAAAAGTACTTTCCAAGTACTGTACGGGCGGAGAAAGAGATTGAATTTCTCCAACTCAGGCAGGTTAGCATGACCATAGACCAATACATCGCCAGGTTCGAGGAGTTGTCTAAGTTCTCCTCTTATCTACGATTTAACCCCGATGAAGCATGAAAGGCTGTTAAGTTTGAAGTGGGACTGAACCCAGACATAAAGAATGTTGTTGTAGCTATGGGTGGCAAAATTTTAAGTTTCTGTTTTTAAAATTCTAGCAAGAATTAGTAAGGAATTTAAAACAATGGTTAACATGAAAAATGTAGATCTATGTCTCACGGATTTTTAGCTACTGGAATCACTCAATTTGAAGTTCATATGAGGTAGATATGGTCTGATTAGTATGCAGTGGTCAGAAATTGGTTAATCAGGGAAGAATATGTTAGGATAGCTTCTGTGTTTTAATTTCTGGGAACATTCTGTAGGGAATTAAAATACATAGTTAACATATGAATTATATATATATATATATATATATATATATATATATATATATATATATATATGTCACGGATTTGTAGCCACTGGAATCACTTAATTTGGAATTTTTATAAGGGAGATATGGACCGATTAGTAGGCAGAGGTCAGAACCTATCCGAGAAGAAATAACCTCTACATTGAGAGAGTAATATCACCTTGACTTATTAATATTTCGCTAAATAGTTCAACATAATAGTTTTAGATAATTGGTTTATCTTGAAATTGACACCAAGATCAACTATATCGGAGTTAAATTGAGGGAGTTATGCTCTAATTAGTAAGAGAAGGTTAGATGGGATGAAAACCTGCATCAAGAAAATAAAGAAATAAAATTAATATTTAAGAAGAAAAAGAATCTTATAAATGAAAATAATAAATGACTAGTATATGCCATAGCCATTACCATTGTATGAACTTCTTACCATTTTAAGTGTGAAATTTTGACATGGAAATATTTTATTAAGTGATATTTGAAATGGTTATGTTCATGGCATGATTACCAATGATTTTTGGTAATAGTTATATTTTGAAGAACATACTTGTTATTGAAAGCATATTTTTGGCTATCATTGTGAAAATAAAAGAACTGAGCACGATCACATGGCAATCCGTGTGGTGCACCAGTAGGGGCACCCTACCAACGGTTATGATCATGTTAATGAGAAAAGAAAGAGAATGTGGGCCATGTCGGACAGAGCGAGAAAAACCCGTACCGGAGAGTAGAAAATACTCACCCTAACCGAGGTAGCTTGATATAAGAGTAAATTGATAGTCATCATATG
Organism: Gleditsia sinensis; assembly: GCA_037074535.1. NCBI lineage: Eukaryota > Viridiplantae > Streptophyta > Magnoliopsida > Fabales > Fabaceae > Gleditsia > Gleditsia sinensis. The sequence goes on along the minus strand of CM073475.1, from coordinate 9,793,335 downwards.
ATATTCTAAACATAGTTAATCCTATCATACATGTCATTATTGTACGATTCTCATGTGCATAAATATAGTGCATTCATGTGACCAAAGATATTTGTTGTAGTTCATACAGCTGAACATAACGTGATGAGCTATATTGATGATGATTTATTGTTGAACTTACTGGGATTTAATTATCTCTATATTTTCATATCATGTTCAGAAAATTAGTTACGCAGATTTTTTATTGGCTCTGACTTTTAGTGTACGTTAGATCGAGTACTTTATGTTAGGCAGATCCCAGAAGCAAATAAAATGTTTGTGGTCGAGTTGGCTTAGATCCCGGTGAAGGTACAACATATCAAACACATAAAAATCTACATCTCATTTATTCTAGTTGACCAATTCCGGAGATACAGGTGCGGGTGGTTGCACCTTCACCGGGATCTAAGCCAACTTGACCACAAACATTTTATTTGCTTCTGGGATCTGCCCAAGATAAAGTACTCGATCCAACGTGCACTAAAAGCCAGAGCCATAGAAAAATCTGCATAACTAATTTTTTTAACATAATATGGAAATATAGTGGGAATTAAATCATAGTAAGTTCAACAATAAATTATCATCAATATAGTTCATCACGTCATGTTCAGCTGTATGAACTACAACAAATATCTTTGGTCACATGAATGCACTATATCTATGCACATGAGAATCGTACAATAATAACATGTATGATAGGATTAACTATGTTCAGAATATCATATGATGACTATCAATTTACTCTCATATCAAGCTACTCCGGTCAGGTTGAGTATTTTTTACTCTCTGGTACGGGATTTTCTCGCTCTGCCGACATGGCCCACTTTCTCTTTCTTTTCTCATTAACATGATCATAACCGTTGGTAGGGCGTTCCCTACTGGTGTATCACACAGATTGCCATGTGACCGTGCTCATTTCTTTTCTTTTCACAATGATAGCCAAAAATATGCTTTCAATAACAAGTATGTTCATCAAAATATAACTATTACCAAAAATCATTGGTAATCGTTCCATGAACATAACCATTTCAAATATCACTTAATAAATATTTTCATGTCAAAATTTCACACTTAAGATGGTAAGAAGTTCATACAATAGCAATGGCTATGGCATATACTAGTCATTTATTATTTTCATTTATAAGATTCTTCTTCTTTTTAAATATTAATTTTATTTCTTTATTTTCTTGATGCAGTTTTTCATCCCATCTAACCTTCTCTTACTAATTAGAGCATAATTCCCTCAATTTAACTCCGATGTAGTTGATCGTGGTGTCAATTTCAAGATAAAACAATTATCTAAAACTATTATGTTGAACAATTTAGCGAAATATTAATAAATCAAGGTGATATTACTCTCTCAATGTACAGGTTATTTCTTCTCGGATAGGTTCTGACCTCTGCCTACTAATCGGTCCATATCTCCTTCATAAAAATTCCAAATTTCATGTGTCTATACTACAGAAATATTTATCGGATCCAACACATGTTATACAATGTCTACAGATTTAGTTACAAGAAGATTTAACCTATAAGGAACAACCAGCAGCAATAGTGAACAGACAAATAAAGAAGTTGCGGTCAAAAGAAATACCTATAGTGAAGGTGATAAAAAAAATCACTCTTCTGACGAAACTATTTGAAAAAGAGAGGAAGATATACGTGCCAGATATCCGCATTTATTTGAACAATGATGATAGAATTTCTCTGCAACTATGGTGATGAAATTCGGGGACCGAATTTCTTTAAGGCGGGAAGAATGTAATAACCGTAAAATTTAACGAAAATTCCAATTAAAGAAAATTTGGAATAAAAGAGATAAATTGAAAATAGGGATAAGAACCATAGAAAATATGTATATTTACTACATGGGTTAAAGAAGTACAAAAAAAATATGGGAATTTACGCTTTAGCGCATAATTTTTATTTTTAAATGAATATATTTTTATTTGTTTAAAAATCATTATGTCTTGTTAAAAGTAAGTAGACTTTTAAGTAAAATAATTATTGTTTTGCTTAAAATAATTATATTGCCCTCTAACGAATTTTTGTTGTATTTTTAGAAATATTTTTTCTTTTAATATGAATAAGTCTATGTTTTATTTTTTCATTGGGCTATCCTATTGGCTTGCTAAAACTTTATATGAAGTAGAAAAACTCTATATGAAGTGTCCATAGGTGAAAGCTCAATTTATGGGTGGAGATACTAGCCATTGGAATCACTCAATTTGGAGTACATATGAGGTAGATATAGTCTGGTTAGTAAGAAGTGTTCAAAAAATGGTTAATCAGGGAATAACATGTTAGGATAGCTTTTGTGTTTTAATTTCTGGGAACATTCTATAAGGATTTCAAAGAAATGGTTAACATAAGAATTATAGATTTATGTGTCACAGAATTTTATCCACTGGAATTACGCAATTTGAAGTCCACATGAGGTAGATATGGTCTGATTAGTAAGCAGTGGTCAGAAAATGGTTAATTAGGGAAGAGTATGTTAGGATAGCTTCTGTGTTTTAATTTCTGAGAACATTCTGTAGGGAATTAAAATACATAGTTAACATATGAATTATAGATATATATGTCACGGATTTGTAGCCACTGGAATCACTTAATTTAGAATTGTTATGAGGGAGATATGGACCGATTAGTAGGCAGAGATCAGAACCTATCCAAGAAGAAATAACCTATACATTGAGAGAGTAATATCACCTTGCTTTATTAATATTTCGCTAAATTGTTCAACATAATAGTTTTAGATAATTGGTTTATCTTGAAATTGACACCAAGCTCAACTACATCGAAGTTAAATTGAGAGAGTTATGCTCTAATTAGTAAGAGAATGTTAGATAGGATGGAAACCTGCATCAAGAAAATAAAGAAATAAAATTAATATTTAAAAAGAAGAAGAATCTTATAAATGAAAATAATAAATGACTAGTATATGCCATAGCCATTACCATTGTATGAACTTCTTACTATCTTAAGTGTGAAATTTTGACATGAAAATATTTTATTAAGCGATATTTGAAATGGTTATGTTCATGGCATGATTACCAATGATTTTTTATAATAGTTATATTTTGATGAACATACTTGTTATTGAAAGCATATTTTTGGCTATCATTGTAAAAAGAAAAGAAATGAGCACAGTCACATGGCAATCTGTGTCGTGCACCAGTAGGGGACGCCCTACCAACGGTTATGATCATGTTAATGAGAAAAGAAAGAGAAAGTGGGCCATGTCGGACGAAACAAGAAAAGCCCATACAGGAGAGTAGAAAATACTCACCTTGACCGGGGTAGCTTTATATGAGAGTAAATTGATAGTCATCATATGATATTTTGAACATAGTTAATCCTATCATACATGTCATTATTGTACGATTCTCATGTGCATAGATATAATGCATTCATGTGACCAAAGATATTTGCTGTAGTTCATACAGCCGAACATGACATGATGAGCTATATTGATGATGATTTATTATTGAACTTATTGGGATTTAATTCTCACTACATTTCCATATCATGTTCAGAAAATTAGTTATGCAGATTTTTCTATGGCTCTAGCTTTTAGTGCACGTTGGATCAAGTACTTTATGTTGGGCAAATCCCAAAAGTAAATAAAATGTTTGTGGTCGAGTTGGCTTAGATCTCGGTGAAGGTGCAACCACTCACACCTATATCTCCAGAATTGGTCAACCAGAATAAATGAGATATAGATTTTTATATGTTTGAATATGTTGTACGTATGTTTTGATTAATGACATGTATGTAAACTCTATATTGTATAATAATAATAAATAAATAAAAAAGTTGTTACATAATATCCGAGGCAAACATATAACTTTATAAATCAATATCATATGCACATATACCGTATAATTTAGTATTAAATTCTCAATATAATGCAGACTTTCAGTCTCTGTATATTCATCAGTCAAAATTTCTCATTCAGGGGAATCATGTATACATGCCTATATCTGAGGCAAACATATAGCTTTATAAATAATGCCACATGCATAAATATTCACGTTATCATTTAATGAGACATACATGTGAAATTAGATACATCATGAGTTTAGAAATCCATTTTCAAATACTATACTCTTCTTGAATCATATTACAAATTATAAGCAATTCAGATCATTTTAATACATTTCAGAAACATATCAAATTGTAAATATCTCATAAACATAATTGTAACATTCCGTAATTTTTTTTTTCAATAATAATGTTTTGTTATAAACAAATATATTTTTATTTGTTTAAAAAGAATTATGTTCTGCTAAAAAAAAGTAAATTTTTAATTAAAATAATTATATTGGCTTTTAATAAATTTTGTTGTATTTTTAGAAATATTTTTTCTTTTATTATATATAAAGATATTTATTTTGACATTTGTTTTATTACGATTTTTATCAAGAAAAATCATGATTTAAGAGTTTAACTAAAGGTTTATGGGAATAGAAATTTTTAGAAAATTTTGGGATATTTTAGGATGAAAAACGGAATTTATATAAAAGAAAATCTTATTATTCAATTATTAAATAATAATAATTATTATTAAAAAATAAAAATAAAAATAAAAAAAGGGGGAAGGGGAGACAACACGACTATTCGAAAATTTCGAAAAAAAATTGAAAGAAGGAATAGTGAAAATAAATAGTAAGTGAATAGTAACTTTCAACTTTCTCTCTAGATTTAGAATGCCTATTGGTTTCCGATCTTAAAACTGAAGGTGCTACTGGATTCAAGACGAAGAATACTACAGTTTTGACTGATTAATTTTTCAAATCAGCCGTTGAATCAACGTAAATCTAAAGTAGAAAATCTCAAAAAAAGGTAAATTCTGAAACCCTTACTTAGAGATCTCCAATTGAAATTTTGACACTGTAAATTGATTCAGGAGTTAGATAAACCTTAGGATATGAAAATTTTCAACTATCTGACAACTTTTTGTTCTTGGTAAATAGTATTTTTCGGCGGGTGAATAGTGTTTTGGACCCTTCGGATATGTTTTCAAAGTCTATTTGATCAAATAGAGATTAGAAAAGTACATTTTAGGGCTGTCCAATCAGGAACCCTACCCTGTGAGTAGATAATTCTTTCTATGATTTGGCCCATACTCTTCTTGAACTATAAGTGTATTATTGTTTCTGTTTATAAATTATTTATACTATTATAAGTTTCTGAAATGTGTTAAAATATCTGTTATACTTACGAACTGGCACATAGTTCAAGAAGAGTATGATTTTAGAAATAGATTTTGGAACTCATTGAATATGTGGTTCTAAATGTATTTATCATTATTTGATAAAGTGAATATTATGTGCACGATGCATTGATTTGTAAAGCTATATACTTGTGAAAATGATGCATGTCATATTATAAATGAGATTTAATGGCAAGCGTAAAGCTCATGGCAAGTTTCTTGATAATTTTACATGTAATTATATGTATTGATGAATATCGGCTGGTTGTATGGCTTGTGACGGTACTGAATAGGGGACACCCTATTAGCCTGAGTGAACCGGGGAAAGGCCGCTCGAACCGGGTGACAATGGTAATGTGAGGGGGCAGGAGGGTGATGTACTCACATTCCCTAATCACTTATTGTGACTGTGGTCGAGGTCATTATGCGTATAGTAAATGAGTTATATTTTCATTGCATTGACTAGATTGCCGAGTGAGGCAAGAGCATTAAATTGATGAATTTATCTCTAAATCATAATATTTTACTATAGCTTATATAGCTGAGTATAACAACATTTGTTTAATGATCATAACATGGTGCAAATGGTTTTGGATATCTGAATATCCTTTGATTTTAGAATATTTGAAATACGAGTCATATATGAATGTACTTCTGAACTGTATTTTCTATGTGATACATTTTAAAATATAAGTACATCCATATGCTGACCTAAGAGGTCATAAGAGGAATTATTTGCTCACTGAGTTGTCAAACTCACTACACGATATTTTCACATTTTTCAGATAAGAATATCAGAGTCTGATTCGGCAGATAGGTGATATATTTTCTGAGTGAATCAACGTTGCTTCCATGACTCACGGTCTTTGAATTATATTGTGTTTGTATTCTAGAGTGCTCTGAACGCTACAGGCAGGATCCCCGTTTCTGATGTAATTTGATGTTTATAGACTTGGTCTGTATATTGTGTATACATGAGAGATCTTATATATATCTGTTCTCAAGATAAAGAGTTGAATTATGTATCTTTATGACAAATATCTGATTGCGGAAATAATAATTTAAAAAAAAATGTTTATTTTACGTAACGTAAATTGGGGGCGTTACAATAATCATATACATGCTTAAATATTAAGAAGAGTATAGGGCAAGCCATAAGAAGAATCATCTACTCATAGGTAAGGGCTCCAAATTGGACAACCCTAAAATGTACTTTTTCAATCTCTATTTGATCAAATTGACCTCAAAAACGTATATGGAGGGTCCAAAAATCAAGAAAGCAACTTTAGGAACTTGGTCACTATTTATTGTCGAAAAACACTATTCACTCGCCGAAAAATAATATTTATGACAAAAAAATACTTTTAAATGGCCGAAAATATACATATCCTAAAGTTTATCTAACTCCTGAATCCATTTACGGTGTCAGAATTTCAATTGGAGGTCTCTAAGTAAAAGTTTCAGAATTTACCTTTTCTTTGATATTTTCTACTTTAGATCTACAGTGATTCAACAGCTGATTTGAAAAATTGATATGTCAAAAATGTAATATTCTTCATCCTAAATCTAGTAACACCTTCAGTTTTGAGATCGAAAACCAATAAACACTCTAGATCTAAAGAAAAAGTTAAAAGTTACTATTCACTCACCATTCACTCTTTCATTTTTTTCAGAATTCAAGCGTCTCTACCCTCCGTTGCATTCCCCCCTTCCCTTCTGGTGCTAGTCATTCATTTATATCGGAATAATGTATTAGGAAGTTTCAGTTTTCTATTTCTGAAACTCCCTATGAGCTATCTGTAGTAACCCCGACAGGAGAAAGGGTATTAACTTCCTCTGTGTGTATGGACTGTCAAGTCACCATCCAGGAGAAAACTTTTTCTGTAGACCTCGTCTGTTTACCTTTAAGAGGTATTGAGGTCCTTCTAGGGTTAGACTGGATGTCTAGAAATCGAGTCTTGCTGAATTGTTGTAACAAGATCGTTGAATTTCTACCTCCTACTCCGAAAGATGAAGTGCAGTTCTTGATACTTAATGCCAATCAAGTTAATAGGGAGTTGAAGAATGGAGTACTTGGATACATTCTCTTGTATTTATCAAACCTAGAAGTCGAATCGAAACTTGATGAAATCCCAATAGCCAATGAGTTTCCTGAAGTATTTCCATCAGATATTCCAGGCTTACCTCCCAAGAAAGAAATAGAGTTCTTTATTGATCTTCTACCTAGGACAGGGCCTATCTCTATTGCACCATATAGAATCGCCTCGAAGGAACTACAGGAACTCAAGAAACAGTTGGAGGAACTATTAGACAAACAATTCATTAGACCGAGTATATCACCTTGCGTAGCTCCTGTATTGTTTGTTAAGAAGAAAGACGGGAGTTTGAGACTATGCATATATTACAGACAGCTGAATAAGGTGACTATCAAAAACAAGTATCCTCTCCCTAGGATAGATGACTTATTGGATCAACTGAAGGGAGCCTCCATCTTTTCTAAAATTGACTTGAGGTGGGGATACCATCAGATTAGGATCAAGGAGGAGGAAGTACCAAAAACTGCCTTCAGAACTAGGGATGGGCACTATGAGTTTCTCGTAATTCCCTTTAGGTTGACGAATGCACCTACAATTTTCATGGATTATATGAATCACATTTTTCGACCCTACCTAGATCAATTTGTTGTAGTGTTCATTGATGACATCTTACTATATTCTAAGAGTGAGAAAGAACATGAACAATAACTCCGAATCGTGCTACAAGTGCTGAAAGAGAAAAAGTTATATGCCAAATTGGAGAAGTGTTAATTTTTGCTATCAGAGGTGAAGTTTTTCGAACATGTCATCTCTAATAGAGGGGTAGCCGTAGATCCTAGCAAGACGGAAGCGGTGATTCAATGGGAGAGACCAAAGACGGTTACGGAAGTCAGAAGTTTCCTGGGTTTGGCAGGATACTACAGGAGGCTTATACAAAACTTCTCTCGTATAGCCTTTCCATTGACTAAATTGACCAGGAAGGGAAGTCCTTTCAAATGGACTGATCAATATGAAGCTAGTTTCCAGGAGTTTAAGACAAGACTGATCACTCCTCATGTTTTAATTATTCCAGACCCTACAAGACATTTTGAAGTGTATAGTGACGCTTCAAAGAAAGGGTTAGGGTGTGTGCTGATGCAAGATAAGAGAGTAGTTGCTTACGCCTCTAGACAACTAAGACCCCACGAAGGAAACTATCCAACCTATGATCTTGAATTGGCGGCGGTGGTGTTTGCTTTAAAAATTTGACAACACTACTTATACGGAGCAACCTTTGATATATATTGCGATCGTAAGAGTCTTAAATATCTCTTTGATCAGAAGGAGTTAAATATGAGGCAACAAAGATGGGAAGAATTCCTCAATGACTACAAGTTTGAGATAAAGTATCATCCAGAAAAGGCGAATGTTGTAGCAGATGCCATAAGTCGAAAATCTCTGAACATGGGTCAGATGATGATGTATCAGATGCAGATGCTAGAGGAGTTTCGGAATTTGAAGCTAGACACTACTTCTTCCTCAAAGAAGCTAATCATTAATGGTTTAAGTATAGGGTGTGACCTTAGAGCCCAGATCAAAGAGACTCAAGCTCACGACCAATACTTACAGGATCATAAAGATCAAGGCAATGTTTTTGTCATGGAAGATGAAGCAATCATGTATCAAGGAAGGATTTGTGTCCCTTAAGACCGAGAGTTGTGGACTAAGATCCTGTAGGAAGCACATCAGAGTAAATATATTGTCCATCCTGGATGCACTAAAATGTACCAAGACTTAAAGAGAATGTATTGGTGGCCAAGGATGAAAAAGTATATTGCTGAGTTCGTGGCGAAATGTCTAATTTGTCAAAAGGTGAAGATAGAGCATCAAAAGCCAGCGGGATTTCTACAACCTCCTGAGATCCCTAAATGAAAATGGGACAGTATCTCGATGGATTTTGTTGTAGGTTTGCCTAAGACTTCAGTGGGACATGACTCTATCTGAGTAATAGTTAATAGATTAACCAAATCTGCTCACTTTCTGCCCATAAAAATTAACTTTTCACTGGACAAATTGGCCCAGTTGTATGTCCAGGAAATAGTTAAACTACATGGAATTCCTTTAAATATCGTTTTTGATAGAGATCCAAGGTTTACATCGAGGTTTTGGAAGGCGTTGCAGGACACTTTTAGAACCCAGTTGCGGTTCAGTACTGCCTCTCATCTTCAAACTGACGGGTAGACAGAACGGACCATTCAAACTCTAGAACATATGTTAAGGGCCTCTGTGATAGAACAAGGTAAAGGATGGGATAAGTACCTACCTTTAGTAGAGTTTGCTTATAATAATAGTTGTCACTCCAGTATTAAGATGGCCCTCTATGAAGCTTTATACGGTAGAAAGTGCCGATCTCCACTATGTTGGTTTGAGGTAAGAGAAAAGAACTTGTTGGGTCCTGATCTAGTTCAACAAACCACTGAACAAATCAGGATGATACGAGACAAAATACTTACAGCTCAGAGTCTGCAAAAAAGTTACTACGATAAGAGACATAGACCTCTAGAGTTTGAGGAAGGAGACCATGTATTTCTGAAACTTTCCCCGACTACTGAAGTTGGTAGGTCTCTCAAAACAAGAAAGCTAAGTCCGCGATTTTTGGGACCCTACCAAATTCTAAAGAAAGTAGGGACATCAGCATATCAAGTTGCTCTCCCACCTAAGTTGTCCAACTTGCATAATGTTTTCCATGTATCACAGCTCCAGAAGTATCGTCCAAACTCCTCACATGTGATATAAGATGAGCCAATCCAAATCAAGGAGAACATGACATACCAGCTAGTACCAGCATCTATATTGGACAATGACGTGAAGCAATTACGGAATAAAACTATTCCCCTAGTTAAGGTGTTATGGGAAGGTTTGACTCCGGAAGAAGCAACTTGGGAGCTAGAAGAAGTCATGAGAAAGAAATATCTGAAATTGTTCTTATTAGGTAATTTCTGAAATTTTGAGGACAAAATTTCTTTTAGGGTGAGAGAAATGTAACATCCATAATTTTGTTTCATGTAAAAGTACAAAAGTATTCAAAGTAACATCCATAATTTCATTTCTTTTATTGATAAAGGTACATAAATATTTAATTAAGGAAATAAAATTTATTAGACAATTTTTAGATATCTAAGGAAATATAATCTTTAGAAATTCTTCACCTTACGTGTATGTATAGAAATGTTCTAATATTAATGGAATAGGTAAAGAAAGAAAACCTAAGAGGAAATATTAGAAATAAACATGCTAAAAAAATGTGAAATCCGTGACACATTTATCTATAATTCTTATGTTAACCATTTATTTTAATTCCCTACTAAAAGTTATCAGAAATTAAAACACAGAAGCTATCCTAAAATATTCTTCCCTGATTAACCAATTTCTAACCACTGCATACTAATCAAACCATATCTACCTCAAGCATATACTAGTCATTTATTATTTTCATTTATAAGATTCTTCTTCTTTTTAAATATTAATTTTATTTCTTTATTTTCTTGATGCAGGTTTTCATCCCATCTAACCTTCTCTTACTAATTAGAGCATAACTCCCTCAATTTAATTCCGATGTAGTTGATCTTAGTGTCAATTTCAAGATAAAACAACTATATAAAACTATTATGTTGAATAGTTTAGCAAAATATTAATAAATCAAGATGATATTACTCTCTCAATGTACAGGTTATTTCTTCTCGGATAGGTTCTGACTTCTGCCTACTAATCGGTCCATATCTCCCTCATAAAAATTTCAAATTAAGTGATTTTAGTGGCTACAAATCCGTGACATATATATCTATAATTCATATGTTAACTATGTATTTTAATTCCCTACAGAATATTCCCAAAAATTAAAACACAAAAGCTATCCTAAAATATTCTTCCCTGATTAACCAATTTCTGATCACTGTATACTAATCAGACCATATCTACCTCATATGAACTTCTAATTGAGTGATATTGTGTAACAAATTTTTATTATTATTATTATACAATATAGAGTTTACATACATGTCATTAATCAAAACATACGTACAACATATCAAACACATAAAAATCTACATCTCATTTATTCTAGTTGACCAATTCCGGAGATACAGGTGCAGGTGGTTGCACTTTTACCGGGATCTAAGCCAACAAACATTTTATTTGCTTCTGGGATCTGCCCAACATGAAGTACTCGATTCAACATGCACTAAAAGCCAAAGCCATAGAAAAAACTGCATAACTAATTTTCTGAACATGATATGAAATATAGTGAGAATTAAATCCCAGTAAATTCAACAATAAATCATCATCAACATAGCTCATCACGTCATGCTCAGCTGTATGAACTACAGCAAATATCTTTGGTCACATGAATACACTGTAAGATCGATTCAGATAACCATCCACCCACTGGCCATCTAGGATCGTTCTGCTCTGATACCAATTTATAGATATATATGTCACGGATTTGTATAAACCTCCTGTAGTATCCTACCAAACCCAGGAAAATTCTGACTTCCGTAACCGTCTTTGGTCTCTCCCATTGAATCACCACTTCCATCTTGCTAGGATCTATGGCTACCCCTCTATTAGAGATGACATGTCCGAGAAACTTCACCTCAGACAGCCAAAATTCACACTTCTCCAATTTGGCATATAACTTTTTCTCTTTCAGCACTTGCAGCATGATTCGGAGATGTTTTTCATGTTCTTTCTCACTCTTAGAATATATTAAGATGTCATCATTGAACACTACAACCAATTGATCTAGGTAGGGTTGAAAAATGTGATTCATACAATCCCTGAAAATTGCAGATGCATTCATAAACCCAAAGGGCATTACGAGAAACTCATAGTGCCCATACCTAGTCCTGAAAATAGTTTTTGGTACGTCCTCCTCCTTGATCCTAATCTGATGATATCCCGATCTCAAGTCAATTTTAGAAAAGATGAAGGCTCCCTTCAGTTGATCAAATAAGTCATCTATCCTAGGGAGAGGATACTTGTTTTTTATAGTCACCTTATTCAGCTGTCTGTAATCTATGCATAATCTCAAGCTCCTGTCTTTCTTCTTAACAAACAATATAGGAGCTCCCCAAGTACGGAGTCAAACCTTCCCATAACACCTTAACTAGGGGAATAGTTTTGTTTTGCAATTTATTATTATTATTATTATACAATATAAAGTTTACATACATGTCATTAATCAAAACATACGTACAACATATCAAACATATAAAAGTCTACATCTTATTTATTTTGGTTGACCAATTCCGGAGATACAGGTGCGGGTGGTTGCACCTTCACCGAGATCTAAGCCAACTCGACCACAAATATTTTATTTGCTTCTGAGATCTGCCCAACATAAAGTACTCGATCCAATGTGCACTAAAAGCCAGAGTCATAGAAAAAACTGCATATATCCAGCGAAGATTACTTGCTGCTCCTCAGTACAGCCCATCACTTCAAAGATTTTCTCTAATTCCCTTATCCATCTTTCAGCTACAATCGAGTCAAAACCACCTTGAAAACAGGGTGGCCTAGTCCTCAGGAACTCGGATAGGCCGTTATCATTTCCAGCCATCCGGTTTTTAGCACCATTCACACCATTCAAGTTATTAGCATTTCGGAGGTATTGTAGAAATTGATTAGTGGTCATGACTTGGTCTCGAATTGCCGTGGCCAGGTTGTGCAGGGTTTCCTCCGCATTGTTTGCCAGATTCCTCCTTGGTGGTGCCATTTCCTACTGTGGCAAAAATAAAGTTATGCTGCTATTGAGGTGATCAAGCCCAATAGTTAGTTCAAAAATATTTAACAATAGTCATAACACCACCTCGGCATATAGATAGGAAACACTAGTAATTTCTTACCTATATGAATTCACTTATCCCCTACACAGCACAACAACAACATACTCAAGACACTATAAGATCGATTCAGATAACCATCCACCCACTGGCCATCTAGAATCGACCTGCTCTGATACCAATTATGTAACAAATTTTTTTTATTTTTTATTATTATTACACAATATAGAGTTTACATACATGTCATTAATCAAAACATACGTACAACATATCAAACACATAAAAATTTACATCTCATTTACTCTAGTTGACCAATTCTGAAGATACAGGTGTGGGTGAGCCCAGAAACAATTTAGGCTCACCACGGAAGTAAGACACCAAGTCGATCAAGATGCTATATGACCAAACTCTGGGTTTTTATCTGTAAAACATATAAACCACGTGTAGTGAGTTTTACACTCAGTGAGCAGATAATACCTCCTATGACCTCTTAGGTCAACATATGGATGTACTCTTTATTTTTAAACTTATCACATTAAAAATCACAATTCAGAATTTCATCCATATGGGACCCACATTTCAAAATGATCTATGTTCAAATTCATATTCATAAGTATTGCTGTAAATACGTTAATAAAAAAAAGAGAAAGTGGGCCATGTCGAACAAAGCGAGAAAAGTCCGTACCGGAGAGTAGAAAATACTCAACCTGATTGGGGTAGCTTGATATGAGACTAAATTAATAGTCATCATATGATATTTTGAACATAGTTAATCATATCTTACATGTCATTATTGTACGATTCTCATGTGCATAGATATTATATAACAACTTTTTTATTATTATTATTATTATACAATATAGAGTTTACATACATGTCATTAGGATAGCTTCTGTGTTTTAATTTTTGAGAACATTCTTTAGGGAATTAAAATACATAGTTAACGTATGAATTATAGATATATATGTCACGGATTTGTAGCCACTGGAATCACTTAATTTGGAATTTTTATGAGGGAGATATGGACTGATTAGTAGGCAGAGGTCAGAACCTATCCGAGAAGAAATAACCTGTACATTGAGAGAGTAATATCACCTTGATTTATTAATATTTCGCTAAACTGTTCAACATAATAGTTTTAGATAATTGTTTTATCTTGAAATTGAAACCAAGATCAACTACATCGGAGTTAAATTGAGGGAGTTATTGTCTAATTAGTAAGAGAAGGTTAGATGGGATAAGAACCTGCATAAAGAAAAAAAATTAATATTTAAAAAGAAAAAAAATCTTATAAATGAAAATAATAAATGACTAGTATATGCCATAGCCATTGCCATTGTATGAACTTCTTACTATCTTAAGTGTGAAATTTTGACATGAAAATATTTTATTAAGTGATATTTGAAATGGTTATGTTCATGACATGATTACCAATGATTTTTGATAATAATTATATTTTGATGAACATACTTGTTATTGAAAGCATATTTTTTACTATCATTGTGAACTCTATATTGTATAATAATAAAAAAAAAAGTTGTTACATGACTCGTTGCTTATATAGAAATAAAAACATTGGTATAAGGAAAATACTGTAATCGGTAATGGAAGATCTTATTGATAAGTCAATGATCAATGCCACAGAAAATTTCAATAAGTTTGAATAAATTTTCACAGAATTAAAGACAAAATACTCTCTATTGATCATTCATGCTTATTTATAAGCTAATTTCCTAAATAAACAAGAAAAGCTAAATAGGAAACTCTCCTAATTAAACATGGGACAATAAAAATAGGAAATTTTCTTGGTCAAATAAGGAAACTAATTTTCTTGTCAAACAAGGAAGCTCATTTTCTAGAAAAAAAAATTGATTTTCTAGTCAAAAAAACAAACTAAAAACAGGAAACTTTCTTAGTCAAACAAAAAAATTGAAAATATAAAAGTTTTCTAGTCAAATAATGAAACTAAAAAATACAAAATTTTCTTATTCAAATAAGAAAAACTTTCCTAATTAAACAATAAAACTTTTCCTAGCCAAACAAGGAAACAAAAAATGGGAAACTACTATATTTGCGACATCTTGACTTTAGTTAATCACATCTCTTGGTCTATATCTAGAGTGGCCTTGACGATGTGGATTACTTCTTGTCACCTTTAGTAGTGGAACATTTCTCTCATTGTTAGACTTCTTGGATTAAGCTATTAAGTGCTTCTTTAAATTTCTTAATCTGAGCTCTTATAATAGGTTTAACTAGAACTTAAAGCAAATTTACATTATATTTTCATTTGCTAGTTTTAATTGTGCCCTCATTATGTCTCTTCCCTTGAAAAAGATTTATCCTCAAATCATTACCGACATAAAAAAGACTTAAATCAATAACATTAAAAGTGACACTAACATTGTACTCAGTGGGCAAATCTAGCTTGTATGTATTATCATTGATGTGCTCAAGGAATTAAAAAGGACCACCTCCTCTTAGAAGCAACTTAGAATGTATTTATGTTGAAAATATTTCTTTCCTCATTTGAAAACAAACCCAATCTTTGGGTTCAAATACTGGCTTCTGACACCCTTTGTTGGCTTGTTTTGCATATTATTCTATTCTTCGCTCAATGTTGAGTTTTTCATTCTCATATATCTATTTAACAAATTCAGCCTTTTTCTTTCTTGCTTATATCGGATGACATATGGAAATGTCTCAACAAATTTCACCCATTGTGCATACCTCTTGTTAAGCTTATGTTGGCTCTTAAGATGTTCTAAGGAATCATGAGTATTATGAATTACAAATTGCTTAGGTTAAAGATAGTGTTGTCCTGCTTAATTTTTCGTTAAAATATCCAATTGGTCTTCTTTCTTGCATATGAACTGCTCCTATGTCCATACATGAAGCATCACATTCAGTTTCAAATGTTTTAGTAAAATCACATTAAGCAAGTAAAGGAGCATGACTTAATTTTTCCTTAATCAATTGGAACTCATTTTCTTGCATCACCCCATTTAAATCTAAAGTTATTTTTGATGACTTCGGTAAGTAGTGAGGCAATCCTACTAATATCTTTCATGAACCTCCTATAAAAACTAACAAGTCTGTGAAAACTTTGTACATTATCTACACTTGTAAGACTTGGCCACTCTTGACTTGCACATATATTTTCTTCATCAACCTATATTCCTTGTGCATTCACAACAAAACTAAGAAACACAAGCTTCGATGCAAAAGGTGCACTTCTTTAAGTTAGCAAACAACTTTTTTTTAAGCACATCTAAAACTAAATTTAAATGCACAATATAATCATCCAAGTTTTTACTCTAAATGAGAATATCATCTAAATAAACAGCAAAAAGTCTACCTATGAATGCATGCAAAACATGGTTCATCAAACACATACAAGTAATATATGCATTAGTTAATTTAAATGGCATAACTAACCACTTTTATAGACTATAATTCATTTTAATAGCATTTTTCCATCTATCACTGATGTGTTCATAATTAAACATGATTTTAATATCTTTAAACTTACTTTTTGTTTGATTTAAGTAAAATATGATTAGGAATTAACTTAATTTTATGTTTTGTGTCGTAGGAGCAAAGGAAGAACAAAAGAGGAGAAAAAGACAATAAATTCATGTAAAAATATTGAATTGCAGTTATTCTGGACCTGTCATCCCTAATTAGAAAATATCTCCATCATATGAACTCCCATCGAAATGGTTCAAGTGGTTGGAAAAAGATAAAACAATTATCTACAACTTTTATGTTGAGCACTTTGTCAAATTCGAGATATTTCAGAGTGTTACAAAACTCGAAAATTGGAATCGCAATGCAACAGGATGAATCTTGACCTTTGGTCACTAATTTGAGTATATCTCCCACATATTAACTCTGATTAAGGTGATTCTAGTGGCTATGAAAATTTAGGAGATAGTAATACAACTTTCATATTTACGAATTTTGCAAATTCTAGAAAAATCATAGCGCTGCAGCTCCCATAATGAGCCCTGCGGCGTTACAAAGCTGGTTACTGGGACCTGTCCGTACCGCCACAATGCTTGCCATCGCAACACTGTTTTTAATGCAATTTTTGAGATTTTTTATCCCAATTGATGTCCAAAAACACAAAAACAACCCTAAAAGAAATTATACTTTATTTAAGATTCTCCCAATCTCTAAATATGAGGAAAAGCAAGCATCAAAGAATCAAATCCATCCAAAGATTTAAGGATCAATTTCTCAACTTTTTTCTTTTTCTTCTTCTTCTTCTTATCTAGTTTTTCTTATGACCCTGCGTAGTTAGTTTCTTTTTTATTGGTTGAGGAAGATTGAAACCTCAAGAATCTTTTATGCATTGTGAGATTTAGATTTAATTTTATTAGTTCAATTTTAATTGAGTATTGATTATTCATCTGCTCTTCTCTTTTCAATGATTATTCATATAATTGTTAGGGAGGCCTATTAGTATATTATCTATCTTAATATATGTTTTGAACAAATTTTTCATTATGGTGATTCATGAGGCAAATAGGCTTAAGAATTTTAAATTATAAATCATTAAACTTATGGTAAATAATTGACTAAGTTAAATATAACCAATGTGTCTATATTTGTTTAGCTTTATCAGTTTCTTTAATTCTACATGCGGTTAATAAGTTGTGCTTTACTGATGTGTTAAAGGATTGCTTGTTAATTAGGGTTAATTGAGGCGATTTTCATCAATTACTAAATTTAAGGAGAAACAGGGATAGAATCCCAATAGCAGATACTCAATTTAAGATTGATTATGTTGTCAATGATCAATGCGATTCTTTTATGGTAGATATCAACTGAAACCAACACTTTCATTCTTGATCACTCTCTTTTATTATTTTCAATAATTCTCTTTTTACTTTATTAATTTACATTTAACATTTAATTCCCATTTTATTATTCACAAAAAATAATATCAGTCTCTATAGGATCAACCCTTACTCTTACTACTACAGGTTAATTTAAGAGGTAAGGTATTATATTTGGTGTACCTGCGACAGTATGCACCAGTCATCCTCTTTCATTCTTATTTGATGATACACACTCTTTAAATCAATTTTAGAAAATACATAAGCACTATGTCGCTCATCTAACATATCATTTAAGTAAGGAATATGATGAAAATATTTACCATTATATTGTTGATTTCTTTGCAATCAATGCACATTCTCTATGTTTCATCCTTCTTAGGAACCAAAATTACTGGAACAACGCATGGACTCATGCTTTCTCTCATGTACCCCTTTTCCATCATTTCACTAACTTGCTTTTGTATATCCTTTGACTCCTTAGGATTACCCTAATAGGGTGGTCGTTGTAGAATGATGGCACCAGGCACAAAATCAATTTGATATTCAATCCCCCAAATAGGTGGTAAATTATGTGAAATCTCCTCGGGAAAGACATAATCAAACTATTGTAAAAGAAAAACAACAAAACCAGGTAAAGATGCATCAAGTTGGTTAGTTGTTTAAAATGCCTATTTGTACAAAAGTACAATTGTTGGCTTATTTTAAAACATCACTATTTTTATTTCACTTGCTTTTTTAGCAGAGAAATTTTTTTTTCTCTTTTCTTTTCTCTTAATGGACAAATTTGTTCTCTTGTTTTCTTTCTTAATTTTCTTGTCATATCTCTTTTTCTCTATTATTTTTACTCTTTTTATTTTGATAACTCTCTTTTTGTAATCTCACTTGATTTTCATAAACTTGTTTTAGTGTCAAAGGAACTAGAGTGATTGCTCTTTGATTAAGCACAAAAGAGTATTTGTTGGTGAAGCCATCATACTTAACACGTTGATCAAAATGCCACAGTTGACTTAACAACAAGTGTCTAACTTGCATCGAAACTAAATCGCACAAAACTTTATCTTCATATTTCCCAATGCAAAAAGAAACAAACTCTTGTTTATTCATCGTTGCTTCACTACTATCATTGAGTCATTGCAACTTGTAAGGTCAGGGATGTTGGATTATTGGCAGCCCTAATTTATTCACCATTATAATATTAGCAATATTAGTACAACTACCCCCATCAATGATCACACTACATATCTTGTTTTTCACATGGCACTTAGTATGAAAGATATTTTCTAGTTGCACTTCATCATTTTCTTTGACTTGCACACTTAGAGCTCTTCTTGTAACCAACAATTCACCTTAGGTAGCATATTCCTCGTCATCCACATCCTCTAATAGTTGCATAGATTCAATGTCATCTTTATCATCAGTTTCAATCACATCATTATGTTGCAACATCATAACTCTTTTGTTCGGACATTGGCTCACTATGTGACTCTTGCCTTGGAATTTAAAACACTTATGATCATAATTTCATGTAGTGGAAAAATATAATTTACCTTGATTTCCATGGCTTATCATTTCTTGATTTTGCTCCATTTTGGGCTTGTTTATGGCTTGCTTCTCCTATTTCTTCCATTGATTCGGTTTCCAAGAGGATGTACTTAAACTTTGGCTTAAATGTATGCTATCTCCCTTTTTAAGCTGACACATAATTTTGATAGCCATGTGCACTATGTCTTCTAACTCTACATAATGTTGCAATTTCACTGCATTGACAATTTCTTTGTTCAAACCACCTAAAAACCTAGCCACGATAGCCTCATGGTCCTCTACTGCATTTGCTCATATCATAGTGATTTCCATGTCTTTATAATAATCCTTCCCACTCTGGTTATCTTGTGTAAGACTTTACAATTTTTGATACTACTACTCGTAGTAGTAACTTGAAATAAACTGTTTCGTTATCATGGTTCTTGATGAGTGAGTTTTATACTCAAATTAAATATTTTCATCTTATCTTTTTGCCATAATTAAGCATAAATCTCACTTACTTGTCTTTAATTTTTTGTATTTCTTACAGATAGAGAGAAGAGTAGAAAATGGACTTAATTGGAGGAATCAAAGCTAAATTGTGGTTCTTTGGGAATGATGTCTATAAATCAAGCATATAAAACAAATTCATTAAGGATGGCTGAATAAGGAGTATTATCATATTGACTCTTGAGACGCATCCTAATGGATATATGCAAAAATTTATTCTTGATTTATGATCACATTTCCAAAAGAACTAAAACATAAAGATTCAAGGCAAAGCACCCAATGTTGAGAATATATTTACTGTTGGCAGTCCAGCCCAATCTTGCTGTAGTACTTGGGCCATATCTCTGAAAATACATATCCAATATGTATGCAATTTGGTAGGTGTGTAACAATTGGGTACAACTTTCATGTTCAAGTGGTCAGAAAATTCAGACATTAAAAGGGCCAAAAGTGGGTTAGAATAGAATCTAACTACTGCTGCAGTCCAGCCCGACTTTGCTCTAGTATTTTGACCATAAGTCACAAATTACGTATCTAATTTGTCCACAATTTGTCTTGACGGAAAGCTAATGAAATTTTCTACAACTTTTGTGTTGATGGTGTCAGCAAATTCGACGGATTTCAAGAAGATATTCAAGGATAAATTTCGGTGCACATGATGGAATCCAAATTGTCAACTTTGTACAACTTCCTACCTAACAATTTTGACAATTACCACACCTACCACACCTAATTGTATCTATAAATAGAGGGCCTAAGGGGTGAGTTAGAGAGGTTTTGGAGAGAGTTTGGGAAAGCTTTATTGGAATTCTACATATTTGTAATGTTATTCTCTCTTTAGACATTTTGTATTTTTCATTTTCTTTCGTAATTTTATCATGTTTCTTCATCTTTCATTTTACTTTCTTACTTTAATTATGGAGAACTAATCTCCTAATGCTAAGGTGAAAGGGTGAAACTCTTGGTAGGAGAATAATAATTCATTTAACTCTTAATTTTAATGTTTATATTTGATATTGTATTTACCTCCTCCTTTTCTTATGTTATGTTTTACTGGCTGACTGAGCCACCTATTTCTTCTTCTTGTTTAATGGCTAGCTTTACCGTCTACTTCATATTTTTATTGTTCAAGGTTGGCTTTGCCACCTATTCTATTTCATTTTATTTTGTTATGTTAATTAGTTTTCTACCTCTTTCATTTTCTACATAAGTTAATCTTGTAAAATGTGAATTTTGATATATTGTAGACAATCTTTGGCACAATAAATACTTGAATCAATCTTGATTTATTGTAAACAATATAATGATTGGCACAATTTATGTTTGAATCCATTTACAAGTTATCTTTTGCATCTTTGTGTTTTTAATCTTGTAATGTGTAAACATTGATACATTGTAGACAATTTTTAGCACAATAAATACTTGAATCAGTCTTAATTTATTGTAGACAATATGATGATTGGCACAATGTACGCTTGAATCCATTTTACAAGAGTTTTTTATATATTAGTAATACAATAAAAAGGAGGTAAATATAATTCATGTATAAACAAAAATGAGTTTAAATTAACATATCTTCCGATTGGAAACTTATTCATATAAGGATTCTAATTGAGTAATAAAAGAGTTAAATTTATCTTTATTTGAAATACCAAGAGTGGATCCCCTAACCTTAGCATACTTCTTTACTTTGACTACATCTTCATTTAATTTCAGTATATTAGTTCTTTCTATACTTTGTTCAATATTCCTCTCACAAAACAAGACATTGGCAACTAGATTAGAAGTATTTATTTCGGATCTAAATTTGAATTTTCTCTCAATTGACAATCCCTGTGGGATCGACCTTGTATACCACTAAATCTATACTCCAATAGATTCGTGCACTTGCGCGTTTTAATTAAAACAACAATGGTTCTCATCTCTTCCCATGTCTCTATTGGATGCTCTTTATTCCTCCTCTTATTTAACACTAGTTGATCCCACCAAATAATTGTATAATAAAAAAACTCAATAGCTACAAGTTTTACCTTTATATACTTGAAATAATTGCAACAATAAAATTCCAATTTCACCTTCTTCTCCCACTCAATATAAGCTTTGGGACTTTTTTTCCTTGAAACAATGGAATCTTCATCTTAATAGTACCTAAGTTATTATCTTCTTGATTCCTAGCTTATTTAATCTACCCACCATATCTCCTATTGCTAACACTCAAATCTATGTCATCTTCATCAAAATTGTCTCCATAATACTCTTTATCTCCACCACTCATTTTTCACAGTTGAACTATCTCCCTCCTATGCACATTGGAAGCATTTTGTGACTGCTCCACATGTGTATTCTCTACTTGATCTATCTGTTCATGAACCTACTCCATCTCTGCTCTCAACAATCTTCTCATCTCACTCACTAAAACTTCTATCAACAACTTTGGATTCGTCATTCTTGACACACCTTCAAAAGTATTTTTGTCCTTGTTGTGTTATATGTTTTCTCTATAAAAAAAAAGTAGAAAACTTTACAAAACTCACTCATGTGTCTATATCAAGATTGATGGCACTCACACTTGTGTTTACTCAAATTTAACTTTTATCATCTTCTGAGCTTACACTCTCTTGTCTTTTTTCTACTAAACTTTTTTCTTTTAGTTCTTTTGAAACCAAACAAACAATAATCAAAATCTTCAGCATCAATTCATGAACCTATCCAAAAGAATTCAAATTTAAAGGCTAGAAAACAAGGTCATGTCCCGAATTTAAGGGTTTCAAAGAGAAATCACAGTTCCTTGGCACTTTTAATAACAAAATAATTACAAAAAAGCTTAAATGGAAAATTCACTTTTCTCTTCTTTTTTTGTTGAAATTCTCTTACTCAAATATAGATCCTTTGGTAGAAATACTCAACCTCTCAATATGTTGAGCTTTCCATGACAATACCCTATTTTTATTTATGTTAGTTCATAGTTTTTATAATTAAATTACTTTTGAAGGAAATTTGTGCAAGTGCCACTTGTAATTATATTTGGAAGCAATTTGTTAGTCTTTTAGGGAAGTGGTGTGGTGGGACTATTTAAATATATATATATATATATATATATATATATATATATATATATATATATATATATATATAATAAAATGTTCTAATTCTTAATTTCCATCAATACCCATAAGCTCATCTCGTTCAATTAAGTATAATGGTACAAATCTCTTTGAAGGAATTTTAGAAAATAAAATGTAGTGTAAGATGATTTCACTATATATTCTTTCCAACTGTAAATTAACTGTATGAGTTTCATAAATGTAGGGCAAGTGAACTTAGAATATGATATGAGAGAAGAAAAAATTTTAGACATACATTTCAAATAAATGAGAGACTTGATTAGGAGGCATAATAGGATAGTCTCCAACAAGTTTTCTTTTGTCTAAATATATTTATATATATTTAGTGAAACAAAAATTTGAATTCAAGGGCATGTATTTTGTTACACATACTTTCATAAGAGTCCCACATTGATAAAAATACTAGTGTGGGTGTGGTATTTAAGTTCAAGGGTTCTTCAACTTTAAAGGCTAGCTTTTAAGGGGTAGTTCTCCCTTAATTAAAAAATACATTGTAACAATAGTATCAGAGCTGGTGGTTGACCTCTACAAAAATGGCTACTTAACAGGAGTAACCGGGCTCAGTAAAAAATGTCCGTTGTTGGCGAAAGTGGTGGCCATCAGACTTGTCTGATAGAGTGTCAACCGTCATGGATGTCGGTTTATTCAAGCAGGGTGCTCTGTTACACATACTTTTATAAGAGTCTCACATTGGTAAAAATACTAGTGTAGGTGTGGTATTTAAGTTCAAAAGTTCTCCAACCTTAAAAGTTAGCTTTTAAGGGGTGGCTCTCCCTTGATTAAAAAATACATTGTAACATGTCCTTTCCACAAAGTTGCTCCGCCATTACTGCAAGCTAGGGAAGTCTTTTCTCCCTCTAGAAAGGGATGGCTTGTGTATAGGGCTTATGACTTGTGAGTCTTCTCCCTCAAGAAACCCTTGCGCTTGTGGAGGTCTTTTGAAAAGCCACCTATTCTCTTAACCTTAATTAAGTAGGATAAGTCAAATAGGATTTCATTTTATTTCTTTCTTTTTTCTTATTTGATTTGATTCTGATTTTGTCTCTCTGTTGACTAAAAATCTCTCAAAATTTGCAATGAGGTTTAGGTTTTCTTCCTTCAATTAAAAAAATTAGATTTCTATTACTTATAACTCAAAAGCGAATAGGTTTAGTTCATTAAAATCTAGTAAGTTTAAAAACTGCACCCAAATAAAAAGTTTTCAATTTTTTTTCTAGAGAGAAGTCTATAAATTGAAAGACTTAACATGAGATTTAAATGAAAGACACACAAAAATTGAAATAAAGGACTTAATAAAAATTAAAATAAAAGACTTGAAACTAAAAAACAAATAAAAAAATCGTATGATAGATGATCGAAGTGACAATTTAAAATAAAGACAAGCATATTATTAAAGTATACAAGTAGAAAAAATTTACACTTTTGAAAAATGTAAATAACCATAAATAGTTAAAGAAAATATAGGCAATGCACCCTTAAACACTAATTAGAAAAAAGATGTACAAGGAAATTAACGAAATATTGATAACTTTCAAATTAAATTATCCACAAATTTTACCCTTTTAAATATGAATATAATAATTTACAAATGGGTATGGTTCATTTTTTCTCACACTAAAATTTTTCTCTATAAACGAGTGGATGTCTAAAGCTTTTTAGAGTAAACAGGAATGGAGCTAGGTTCTAAACCCAACTTTTCACCACTCTTAGTTTTTAAATGCTCAATAATGTGATATACATTTGTTTATTCGAAGACGACGTATGAATGATATTATTTTATCAGAAGAATAGTTTACTTGTCATTCTAAAGTAGTTGCAATCTTAGTTTGACAATGTGATTCTCATAATCAACTTAGATGAAACACACCTTCCCTGTTTTTATTTTTTTATCATATAGTTGAAAGTTAAATTTTTTTTATCTTGATAAATAGGACAGCTCAAATACACGCTACCTCTTTTGGAGGGACATCGAGTTTACCACTAAATAAAACACATATACGAACACTTCTTTTGCAAAATATAAAAATTGGATATCGTATTACATTGAAGATTTGCATTAAAAATTTTAGGCGCACAGAATAAATCTGTACAAATAACACTAATCATTGATTGCAAAGAAGTCATCATACTTTTTTTTGAAAGAGGTCAACAACTACATTAAAAAAAAAAAAAGACAAAACACAATCACATATTTTGTCACCTTGATGATTTGGTGCAGTTACAATTTTTCTCTTCTTTTTTTTAATTGTCGTAATGTTTTTTTTATTGCAATTTTTTATTGTTTAATTTCACAGTTAACTTCAATAAAATGTTAAATGATTAAAATACCCCTGTAATTTTTGTTTTAAATTCATTCTATTTCTTTTTAACATCAGAACATTTCCTCCCAGAACCTGAGCCCCTCCCCTTCGAGTAAGAACCTAATACCCATGAGC
Organism: Gleditsia sinensis; assembly: GCA_037074535.1. Classification (NCBI taxonomy): domain Eukaryota; kingdom Viridiplantae; phylum Streptophyta; class Magnoliopsida; order Fabales; family Fabaceae; genus Gleditsia; species Gleditsia sinensis. Next base: position 9,767,809 of record CM073475.1, on the reverse strand, counting down.
AACCTAGCCATAGGAAGGAAACATAATCAGTGTGCCGCGCCATTGACCCTAGCCACTGCAAGCACCGATAGTCTAAACCACATAAGCACCCTCCCTTGCAATGACACAAATCCCTAGTCGTTTGTGGCTGTGCTTTCATTGCTGTGAGCATTTTCCCTTGTGAAGCAGATAATTCTTCTTTCTCCCCTACTTAGTGTTGGTTCTATGGTCAAATAATGACAAAATATTATTGTTTTCAAATTCTATGGGCAAATTTTGTATTTAGTTGTTGACGTTATTGTGTTGATGTGTTATGTGAGCATTTGTAGTAATCTTGATTTGGTTGCTCTATTACATTACTGGTAAATATGTAGAAGTTGCGCAATCCACTTTCTATATATCAGATTACACAAATTCTATATTTAGTTGCTGATGTTATTTTTTTGCTCTATCATGAGAGCATTTGAAGTAATCTTGATTTGGGTAAATTCGCATTTTGCAAAACACTAGTTATAACAGGCTTAATGCATGACAGCACATAATGGTAAATTATGTTGAAACATTTATTAAAATTTTGTAGAGCACTAGTTACAACAGACTTAATGCATGACATCATGGGAATTCAGTTATTAACATAATAACAAATCAACAGTATATAAAACTAGTGAGATCTAACAGTGATTGCAAAGAATGTGTATATCCCAACTGAATTAAAGCTTGGCAAGTTATACTAAACTAGCATAGATTGAAATCCAATTAGATTTATGCTTGCATATTTCTATCTACTCAAGCACAAAACTTAATGCAAGTCAACTATGGCTTGGTTCCAATGGTTAGCTAGTTAGTCTATTATAGTGCAATTTAAGAAAGTAAAAACTTGGAATGTCAAGTTCTAAAGAACGTTTTATAGATTTCATGAATCTTAATACATTCAAATGAGTAGATCTTTACATTAATGAATTTCTCCCTTCTCACATGTAAATTATAGAATTACCATGATGCAAGAGCTATATCAAGTATCAATTTTGCTCCTGTCTTGCTAAAGAATAATTAGCTACTCAACCATACAACCAAACTCAGTTAAACCTATCCTCTGGTTGGTTGCATAAGAACAAATGTTACCTTCTAGAGGAATAAACTCTAGACCTAATATTACTAAAGGTATTTATAGTACTGCTACACTTTTGTCATTATATACTATGTTGATATTTATTGGCATGATTTGCACTTATTCAACAAACTAACATAACATTAGTAGAAAAAAGGAACAAAAGCTTTGCTTCATTTTAAATTGTAGGGTATGTTGTTCAAGCATAAATTCAAACTAGTGTATGAGCTCTTTTGACAGTTGCAATTGTAGGCTATATTGCTTCATTTTGTATGGTAGGCTACGTTGTTCAACTTTCTTGTGTCTAATAAATAGTTGATATAGTGTTTTAGCTGAGTTCTTGAACTCTTTGTTTTTTTTTTTTGGGAAAGTTAGAACATGTCTATTTGTTGATTTAGCTTATCTCATATATGTTCTCTCCTTGGGTTATGTAAAAGGAGTAGAATATACTCCTTTGATCTATAAGTATATATTTTCTTGTTGAATGTAATAATGTAATGTCTTTTACAAGGTTAAGCTACTAAAATATGTTATAAGATTCAAGCCACCGAAGTTTCAAGAGCTTTCAAAAAAACACCAATTTGTGTGATTGTGGACAACAAGCTAATCACCTTATTTCCTTTACATACGACAACTTTAGAAGGAGATTTTAACATATCGAAATTACCAATCTAGTGAGAGATGTGATTTCTTTGAATAGGTAGATCCAATGATATATGAAAATAAAAGATGTGTCTTGTTTAAACTTAGTCAACAACGAGATTTACTTACACCTAGTAGAGAAAAGGTGAATAGAAATGCTAGTAATGGAGAGAGCTTGGGGAAATTTACTTGCTTTACGTCATGGTATATTTTGTTGAGTGTTGTCATTGATTTTTAGATGAAAGGCATATTAAAATTCTAAGTTGAATGACGAAAATGTCATGAATGCATTTTGTAAAAGCTCTAAATTTATCAACATTTGCCAAACTAAATTAAAAGTGTTGTCTTTTTTAGTTGTTATGAATGTAGTTCATACAATGATAAATTATTTCATTGTTAAAATTTTTATTGTGCAAATGTTCAACATATGCAATTATACAAGTGCAAAAAATTTATCAATAGAAATACAAATGATGGGCTTCTCAAAATATATTTTTGAATAGAAATACAAAAGTACTCAATACTCTATTAAATACATAAGCTAATATACAAAAATTATATACCATCCATTAAATATAAAAGCTAATACATGAAAGTTATACCATCTATTGAATACAGAAGCTAATACACAAAAGTTATATGCCATCCATAAAATACAGAAACTAACACATAGAATTTATATACCATTCATTAAATATAGAAGCTAATACATGGGACTTATATATCATCCATTGAAAGTCTTTGTTTAACATTCTTTTGGGGACCACCCTTCTCCAAAATTCGTTTAATAGCTGCCTAAATAGTGGCCATAACTATATGTTTCAATTGTTAGTTATACTGTGCATCACTTCTACTAACAGAAGGTGAAGGTATTTGCCAGCTAGACATTAGAAATACTGTATGAAACCTTCCCTCTATAGCATTTCCTTTTCTCAGCATAGCTTTACCACTAGTATATCTTTTTCAACATTCTTTCCTTTGTGACCAGACGGTACCTACAGAACACAAAATAATTAAGTATAACATTATGCAAACTTAAGTAGAACCAATAATCAATTAAAAAACCTCCTCTCTGTTAAAGGCATTCCTTGTTTCAACAATGTGGTTCCTAATGTTGGCAACTTGTGTAACTTGAACCTGCACATAATTTATGTAAATCTCAAGATAATCATCAAAGAAATAGAATGACAAGCATTGTTTAATAACAAAACACTGTCTAATAACAAATATTGAGCTTAAAATTTTCATTATTTACTAAAAACACCAAACTCATCCTAAAACATTATACTAACAACAATTTTACATCAATTAGATTCAAGACATTCTTACCTCATAACTTGGCCATGCTTGCTCATTTTGTAAGATTTTTTATTTTCTCATTCGCATCCTTAATCCTTTGTTTCTAAGCCTTCTAGGAATCTTTTTAGGCCTTGGAGGATTGATGTCTAGCAAGTTTGCCTTCGTCCATCCCATTTCATCAAGTGTTGAGTAAATTATTGGTTTGCATAACTTGATGTATGCTTATTTTGTGTGTTCAGAGAACACAAAATCTTCAAGCTCCTGACCATGCATTCAAATGGCAGAACATGAATGTGGGCATGGTATTCCATTCAAGTTCAATCTTCAACAGCTACACGATTGTTAGATTAAATTTATAACAAACTGTTTTTCCTTACAATAAACTTGGAAGTGGCAATCCCCGGCATAAATAGTTTAACACTCAAAAGAATCATACTTAGCAATCTTTAGTTTAGCCTTGATGCTTTTGCATATATCATGGTCATCCATCTTTATGCCATCATTCTAGAGCTGAAATATTCTCATTAATTTCATCTTTATCATCGTTATTAGTGGCTCGTATCTTGCTTTTAGAATGTAGTTGTTAAAACTCTCATTGAGCTTATTCACCAATAAATTGCATTTAAATCTCGTGCTTAAAAATACCCTAGACTATGTTTTTAGATCCACAGTTGCCAGATAATTGTAGCCAATAGTCATACACCTTGTATTGATGACTCCATTCCCCACAAATAAACTTCATAGCCTTCTTCTGTGCTTTGTAAACTTGGTGCAATGACACATCAATCTTCATATTAGTAGTCATCTCTGCCATTATATTGGCAACATTTCAATCCGACTTACTTCTCAATTTCTCTAGGTATTTATTTGTCAAATTACTCGAGTTGATCTGCCTATTCTTGTAGGCTCTAAGACAAGAGTGCTTCAGATACAAGATTCTAATATGAAATTTACTTTCACCTTTTAATTTGATCATATATATTCTAAATATGTAATTCTTTGCATATTCAACTATGACTTTATCAAGATCATTCTTCTTCCACTTCAAGTCCTTCCCTTATTAGATGTTCCATTCATGAACTGCAGTTTTAAAAATAGCCATATTAGGGGACTTTTTACTTATACCAAAAGATTGTATTGTCTATGTCTTTATCAGGATTGAACCCATCATACTTTGATGACAATCTTTATCATTGTTCACAGGTGGAGATATCAATTCATTAGAGTGATGTGAACCCCTGATATGAACCTTACCAAGAGTAGTGAGACTCAGAATCAATATGGGATCCGTTTGGAAGGATCGTATTCTAATCAGATTTATAACAAAAATAAATTAAAATAAAATAACCTTGACCCGTTATCTATAAAGAGATAAGAACCAAAGGTATAAGAAATATTGCAGACGCCACATTCAAGAAAGAGGAAGAAGATTGTGAGTGATAAGTCTTACTTGAACGCCACAAGATAAATCTTGATAATTTCAGAAAAAGTTCTTTAAAGAACCAAAGAGAAAACACTCTCAATAATATAAATGATAAACTAAACTGTTCATGAGCATACATGCTTATTTATAGGCAAATAACCTAAAAAAACAAGGAAAAGTAATAAAAAACTTCTATAGAGTAAGGAAACTTAAAAATAGGAAACTCCTAAATAGTTTAGAAAAAACTCTTTTAGTCAGACAAGGAAAACATCAAATACTAAACTTGAAACTCTTAAAGAGTTTAGGAAAAATTCTTCTAGTCAAACAAGGAGACCATCAAATAATAAACTTCCCTAGTCAAATAAATTAAAATAAATCAGAAAAAAAAAAACGTAGCCTAAATTGGGCCATAAAATAACTCATTGATTTTGGGTCTATATTCAATCTTCAAGTTTGAATCTTCTTGTATTTTAGGTCCATATTTAAATTGGCTGGTCTTGACCTATATTTAAATGGGTTTTAATGACATGGACCAGTTTTGGTTCTTCTTTTGTAGTAATACAGGTATCTTCTTGATGGGCCTTTAGGATTAGACTATTAAGTGCTTCTTTGAATATTTTAGTCCGAGCTACATATAGTGAACAATGAAATTTATATATGATTTCTTTGACCTAACATAAAAAAAAAATTGTAAATTTGTAACTACATATAGCATTATTAAATAAAGTGAGCCCATTATTCAATTATGATTATTTCATGAAACGAACTAAGTAGAGTGGATCAACTAATATTTTACCATGATTTTTTATCATTTTATTTCAACAATTTAAATTGTTTATTACAAAGTAAATTTTGTCTGAAAGATTTTATAATCTGTTATATAATATTTGACTGTATTGAAATTTAATTTAATTTCTTTTCTTTTAGTGGTAGGACTTCAATATACATGTATGAAATTTGTTACAATTAAGTAAATTTTACCGGTCAATAAGCATGTAAGGTAGAGTTGACTAGCAATTTTATAATTTTTTATAACCAAATAAGTTTGTTACTGCAAATGATCCTTTTGATACAAGAGATTTTAACTTATACAATGCTGAGACAATGATATGAAAAAAATTTCATCAACACAATTCTCTACCATGGCATAAACATGGTGTGACCAATGAAAATTACTATTGTGGCAAGCAAAACAATATTCAGTCAACACGCTAAATTACATTGGCATAGCCATGGTGGGACCACAAAAGGAATCTACAGACCCATATGTTTATAGCCAGAAGTACAATGTTAAACTTCTTCACATGCTTTTCACTTTTTTGTATAATCAGTGGTCCATATGCTATGTACCCATGTGTCTGTATGCATTACATTTGATATATACTAAAACATTTTTCCTTTGTAGAAAGATAAAAGCATAGTCACAAACAGTTGGAGATTTGCCAAATTAGGTGTCTTCATGAGAGAGGGTGCTCACAACGTTAATGCTCATCCAATTTGGGTTGTCAGTGCTTGCAATGGTTATCGAAGTTTGCGGTGGCTGGGGTCGACGATCGACGATGCAACACGCTGCTTGTGTTTTCTTCTAATGGCTAGGTTGTTTGCAGATGCTAGGTTCTTGCTCGAAGAAGAATGGCTCGGATTTTGGGGCAAATGTGTTAACAGTGTTTCTGATGTTAAAAAGAATGGAATAGTTCTTAAAAAATTACAAAGTAATTTAGTTATTTCACATCTCCTAAAATTAGAGTTGACGTTAAAAATAAATAACTGAGGAAAAATTGCGCTGAAAAAATAATAGATAAAATATTGTCACAATTAAAAGAAGGAAAGTCGCAATTAGTGGTAGAGTGTTATTTACCCTTTTTTTTTTGTTTACAAAAACTGAAAGCCCAAAACTACCTTTTTTGTTTGTGATAAACCCAAAAATACTTAGGGTATAAAGAAATCATTTTTTAGAAAATTAAAATCTTTAACCTCATAAGCCAAATATTACCATTTTGGGGCATGTTACAAAAATAACAATTTTTAATTTCTCTAAAAATATTTTCTTTGGAAAAAAATAAGAATTTTCCCCCAAGAGAAAATTATCCAGTTTGTCAAATAAAGGGCTAGGCCGAAAGTCTGCACTAGTTGGTGAAGCCCAATTAATCATACATGAAATTAGGGGATAGAAAGCTGGGAACTAGATCATTGCATTCAAGTTTAACCTTATAAGGCACAATCAACTGCATTTTCTTTATTGAGCTTGTTTATTAATTCGCCAGCCCCATATTTGTTTTCTGGACACTTTTACACATTGAAAAAGCTTATTCTCATAACACCCCATCAACAGAATCGCTGTTCAACTCAAGAACTGATGTGACAAAGTGAGAAAAAGCTCACTCCACCGAGTACTTCAGCTGTTAATCTGTCTTTTGTGTGAAAGCTTTTATGTCAAAGTTATCAGCACATGTCTTGGTAATGACACCCTGATTAGAGATGGAGAACATAAAATGGTTAAAGCAAAATGAAATGGAACTATATATATATATATATATATGCAAAAGATAGAGAAGAATGATAGGAACCTTCTCGGTGATGATCCCAGATATAAGACTAGCAGGTGTAACATCGAAAGCGGGGTTCCACACAGAAATTCCAGGGGCTGCAACTGTCTCTCCAAGGCCTCCACGTGCGTTCAACAATTCCTTGGGAGATCTCTCCTCGATGACAATTTCTTGTCCAGAAGAAAGTGATAGATCGATGGAAGTCAGGGGAGCAGCCACATAAAATGGTACATTATGAAACTTGGCACATAAGGCAACACTATAGGTTCCAATTTTGTTGGCTGTGTCACCTGCAATGACATACGAAAGAAGATAATGAATATCAATCTGATGATAAACCTCATGTTTCAGAAAAGAAGCAAATAATAAATTAATTTCATTGGATTCTCGAAGTACCGTTTGATGCAACACGGTCTGCCCCAACAACAACAGCGTGTATACGTCCAGTTTTCATCAGGGCAGCAGCAGCAGAATCTGCTATAAGAGTTGCAGGTATGTGCTCATGCACCAATTCATAGGCCGTGAGTCTAGATCCCTGCAATTAAAGACTATAATTAACAAGTACAAACTCTAAATCATTTAATTAAGTTGTTCAATTCATAAGATAGAATTAATAGAGACATCATGCTCATCATAGATGCAGGAAAAAGCCTAAATATTCTTGAAGGTTAGAACTGTGTTCTCAAAACTACTTCAGTTAACCAATTCCACCATTGCCTTCAACCCTTGAAAAAGAAATAATGTAAACATATAAATTGTCTGTTCAATTACTCACCATCACCACTATCAGAAAAAGAGAAGCCATCATCTTCATTATTATTACCTTCTCTATAAGTAAACAGTCAATATTTAGGGTTCCAGAATTGTGTTTTCTCAAGTCACAGAAACAAAAGTAGCTTATACAAAATTACAAACCATACTATCAGTTACTTAGTGGATTCACCTTCTCTTAACAGAGCTCCATGTTTAACAAAATTTTAACCTTGAAGAGAAAAATACTCACCTGATTGAATGGGCGTGTTTCTGTGCAATAAGCCCTTTCTAAAACTCCTTCACTATGAAGGGCACGGATTACACCCAGAGCAGTACCATATCCAGCAGTGGCAAGACTGAAATAAACAAAACACAGTTGCAAGCAAGTTGAAATGCCTCACTTTCTTCGTAAAGTGAATGAACCAAAAGAAAGCTTTATGATTTTACTAAAGTAATAAGGGAAGGTACGGTAATAGGCACCTTCCAGTATTGCAATGGGTCAAAACAGAAAGCTTTGATTTCTCTGTCTGTTGTTGAATAAAATTAGCTCCGTAAGAGCCAATTGCTTTATTTGAGGCAACATCATCCTTGAGCATAATTTCAGCAGCTTCTATATATGCCTACAAGTAGTCCAGTAGATGCAGGTTCCATTGGCCAGAGCCCAAAGGAGAGTAAAAGAGCAAAAAATATAACCTTTATTTGTCAGACTTCCTTTATGATATATCTGAGCACAAAATACCTGAAAAACACTCCTGGCCTCTGAAGTGCTAGCAGCAGCCTTAAGTATAACTTCTTTGAGTTTTGTTGCAGCATCTGAAAGGTTCACTGCAGTTGGCCGACTGAAGAATGAAGAAAAAGATCAGCTAGCAGTCATCATCTTAAAATGAATTTCATAACAACATTAATAATTACTCAAGAAGTGTTAACTTTATGATGCCAAATGCTATTTAGACTTCTCAGCAGGCACACTTAGGTAAACCATAAATTCAAATTTTCAGAACCTAAAATTAGAAACAGTAAGTGGATACTTTCTCAGTTCCATGTAAGGATTTGAAAAATACCTTGAGACAAGATATTCTAATTTCTTTTGAAGGAAGGAAGCAGCGTCACTAGGCGACCCATTAAAGGCCTCTATATTAAACACTTCTACAGCCAAAGAGAGTGCTGCTGCCATAGCAATAGCAGGTGCTCCACGGACCACCATATCCTGTATAGCATTCCTGGAAGGTTACGAAGTCTTAGATATTTGAATCCACTGACTGAAAGTATTAAGATCATAATCCAAACCCCAGAGGCTTTTGAATTTCTAATTAGGGGGAAAAGAAAGTAATTTCAACAACAGAAACTGCTACTCTAGTTACTCTGAAAATTGACCACCAAAGAACTTATGCAGTGGCATACAAGCCTGTACGAGGTAATACTTAATACTGTTACCTTGGCAGGGAACCAAGTCAGGTAGACTAACTTTTATTCAATGAGAATATCATAATAAGAATCTTGCTATTGCTCATCGTACTTTACAGATAAGGATCACAGAAGAATTTATAAGATGAATTAATTTATAAGTGCAACAAAAGATTACGAAATATATAGTAAGACTAAGCATGAGACATGGTAAAAAAGAAGTTTTTCCCTTTAAATCAAACTACAGTATTTACCAGCCATCTGTTGAATCCCGGATATTCAAGTAAACTGTTTCCAGAGGGAGCTTTCTCTGCACCAGAATTATCAGCGGTAAGGAAAAGAAATCAGGTGCAACTGTGCAAGGCTCTTAGCATCCACTGAGTAAATTTAGCACCCAAAAAAAGTTGAGGGGAATTGTTTTATCAAATAAATAACCTTCTCATGACAAAATATTTAGAAATGGCTCTGAAATTTTTTTTATTTTAAAGATTACTTGTCATTAACATTCACCAATTACAAAGTTCGAGGAGTTAATAGATGCTAAAAGTAATCTAAAGAACTAAAGCATAGAAGAAAATGAAACAAGGAAAGAGGAAAACGAAGATGTATTGAATAGTCATATTTCTCAGTACTTGTATTTTTTGTATTACACTTCTTTATATACAAAGCCACCCACCAATGAGACTTGCAACTACATTCAGTTATAACTTTAAACTTATTTAGCACATGAGAAGAGAATGCTATTCCCTTTCAAATGCCAATTGGAGTTTTAATTTTCCTTGTATTTGATATCAACATAAAAAGAACCTGTCCTTCGTTTCAGCATAAATACATAACCAAATCGCTAATCGCTTACACCCAAAAGCTCCAGCTAAAGGGTCTCAGCCAAACTTGTATTTCTCGTGCAAGTGAATTTCTCTCTCAAAGTTGCATCGCAACGTTATCCCAATTATTTGCCTATAATAATAATTTCAATAAAACCAAGTACGACATTTTCTCAAGTTTTCCCCGATACCTCGAATAACTAATAGCTTTGACATATATATGAAACACGTGTATTCACATCATTTTCTCGTTTTTCATTTCCGTACAGCAGTTCTGAATCACTATTACCTTAACTTGGACGAAGTTAAGATTGCAAATTGCAAATTATGGAACTAAAAAAATAGGTGAACTAAGAGAGCACCAAGGGAATAAACCTGATCAAGTAGCTGAAGCCAACCACGCTTGTAACAGATAGACTGGAGCGTGTTATCGGCTGCAGATCCATTCGTATCAGATGCCATAGGTTCAGAGTCGATCTCCAGCTCTCTGGGTACAACACCCAAAGAAATTATGGATAACCAAGAACTGAAAGAAAACAGTTTACTGATTAGTGTTTTTTAGGTTCAGCAACTAAAAGAAAAAACTGAAGAACCGAAACAGTGGAATCCAAAAGCTCGCTTATTTGTTTTGGGAAAGTAGGCGGAGTGGCAAGGATTAGGATGATATTTCAATTTCGAAACCTATAATTCTTTTCTTTATTTTTCCTTTGATAAAATTTACAAACCCCATAATAGGGGCATTCCACGTCTCCTTCATTCATGTTGCAGAATACAGACAATCTATACAATATTTCCCTGAATCTATAAGCTCAATTTATAAAGTTATTATAAATAGAACTTAAAAATGGTTTTCTCTCTTATTATTTTTTTACTAATAATTTGAGATAAATTATTTTTTACTTTTATTATTTATTTTATGTTAATCCCTTAATTAAAAGTAATATTTTTAAAAAAAATTTAAATTTAAAAAATTATTATTTATATCATAAATTATAATTTAAATAAAAAATAACAAAAAAAAAACACTTAAATCTTAAACTCAAACACTCTAAACACTAAACTCAAATGTTTAAAAATTATAAAATCATAAATTTTAAATTCAAAATTCTAACATCTAAATCTTCAACCTTAAAACCATAAGTTCCAAAGTTTAAAATCTTAAATGTTAAATTCTAAAATATAAATCATAAAACCTCAAACTTTAAATATCAAATTCCTAAATTCTAAACACTAAAATCACAAAACCCCTAGCACCAAATTTTAAACTCTAATATCTCAAATTTTTAACTCCAAAATCTCAAATCTCAAACCTATAAATCACAAATTCAAAATTTTAACAACCCAAATCCTAACACAAAATACTCCAAACTCCAAAATTCAAAATTTCAAAACTTTAAATTTCAAACCCTAAACCTTAAACCCAAAAAACCAAAAAGCTCAAAACACTGAATCCAAAATCTCAAAACCCTAAATTCAAAACCTCAAATCTAAAATTTTCAAATTCTAAACTCCAAATCCTAAACTACAAACTACAAACTCTAAATTTAAACTCCAAATCTTAAAACTCTAAATCTCAAACCCTAAATCCCTAAACCCTAACTCTAAACTCCAAACATCAAAATATTAAAACTTCAAATATCAAACACCAAAAATTTCAAACCCTAAACTGCAAGCTATAAACTCCAAATCTTAAAACCTTGAACCACGAAACCTCAAACCTTAAACTCTATCTCTAAATCCTAAATATAAAGACCTTAAACTCCAAATCTCAAATCTCAAAAAATAAAATTCTAAACTCCAAATTTCAAAACCCCAAATCCTAAAATTTAAACACAAAAACTTCAAATCTCAAACTCTAAATCTTAAACACTATACTCCAAGGCTCAAAACACTAAACCCCTAAACCTTAAACTCCAAAATCATAAAATTCCAAGCCTTCAACCCCAAACATCTAAACTTGAAATCTCAAATAAGAAAAATCAAAACACCAAACCTTAAATTCTAAATACCAAAATCCTATACCCTTAAACCTAAAAAATTCAAACTCTAAACTTTAAAATTCCAAACTACAAACATTAAACTCAAAATCTCAAACTCTAAAACACGAAACTCTAAACTCCAAACTTCAAAACACTAATTCTTAAACACTATACTCCAAGGCTCAAAACATTAAACCCCTAAACCTTAAACTCCAAAACCATAATTTCTAAGCCTTCAACCCCATACATCTAAACTTGAAATCTCAAATCAGAAAAATCAAAATGCCAAACCTTAAATTCTAAATACAAAAATCCTATACCTTTAAACCTAAAAAATTCAAACTCTAAACTTTAAAATTATAAACCCCAAACATTAAACTCAAAATCTCAAACTCTAAAACACGAAACTCTAAACTCCAAACTTCAAAACTCTAAATCACAAACCTCAAATTTCAAAACCTTAAAACTCAAGACCCAAACTCTATACATGTTATGGTTTAGAATTGTTTGTTTAGGGGTAAGGGTTTAGGCCTTTGTCTTTTGAGTTAGGTTTACAGCTTGAGATTTGAATTTTTAAGGCCTTGATGTTTGGGGTCTATGGTTGAGGTTGAAAATTTAAAGTTTTGAGGTTTAAAATTTAGGGTTTAGAGTTTGAAGTTGAAGTTTTCAATTTAGAGTTTGGATTTAAGGATTAGGGTTTGAGATTTTAAGGTTTAAAATTTTAGGTTTGGGATTTGGGATCTTAATTTTTAGTGTTTAAGATTTCATATTTTAAGGTTTTGATATTTGGAGTTTAGAGCAAGGGTTTAAGGTTTTGAGTTTTGGGTTTGAGGTTTAAAGTTTATATGTTTGGGGTTTAGGGTTTAGAGTTTGTAGTTTGTAATTTGGTGTTTGAGGTTTGGGGTTTAAAACTTTTAGACTTAAGGTTTGTGGTTTGAGGTTTATGATTTTAGTTTTTGTTGTTTGAAGTTTAGGGTTTTAGGATCTAGTTGTTTGGGGTTTAAGGTTTGGAATATAGGAATTGAGATTTAAGATTTAAGATTTACAATTTGAGATTTTAGGGTTTATATGTTGTAGTTTGGAGTTTAAAGTTTTGAATTTTTTTTCGTTTAAAGTTTGGAGTTTAGAATTTTAATTTTTAGTATTTGAGGTTTAGAGTTTTAGGGTCTTAGTGTTCGAAATTTAAGATTTAGAATTTGGGGTCTTAGGGTTTGATGTTTGGAGTTTAGAGGTTTAGAGTTTAGAATTTATAGTTTGATATTTTACGATTTGGACTTTGTAGTTTATAGTTTGTGGTTTAGAATTTTTGGGTTTGATGTTTGAAATTTTGGAGTTTGGAGTTTAGAATTTTAGTTTTTGGAGTTTGAAGTTTGGGGTTCGAAGATTGAGGTATTTGAGGTTTGAGATGTTGGGGTTTTAGAGTTTGGGGTTTGGAGTTTAAGATTTAAAGCTTTCGGTTTGAGATTTTGGAGTTTACTGTGAGAAGTTTGAAATTTTGGGATTTTGATATTTGAGGTTTGGGATTTACAATTTGAGGTTTTATGACCTAAGTTTTAGAATTTAGAGTTTAGAGTTTTATATTTTAGAATTTAGAGGTTAAGGTTTATTGTTTTAAAAATTTTAACTTTTAAGTTTGTGGTTTAGGGCTTTAAGTTTTATGATTTTAGACTTTTGGATTTAGGGTTTTTAGATTTAAGGTTTAGAATTTAAGAGTATTTTTTTCTCTTTTTTTTTCATTTAAATTATGGTTTATGATATAAACAATGATTTTTTAAAGTTAAAGAATTTAAAGAAAACTATTTTTAGTTAAAGGACCAAAATGATAATAAAAAATAAATTAAGGGTGCTATTTATAATATATTCATAGATTAGGGAAACATTGCAACGATTATTACATTAGATGAGATATTGCAAATTAGTAGTATAGATGAAGACAAGTAAAGGCTATTTCCCCTAAAATATAAACATTGATATTGAAAGTTTACATCGGTGAATTGCAATGTTCAAGTATTGTTTGGCCAAAAAAAACTAAGGGAGTATTTGTATTTGGAATGTTGACAACTCTTTCATTCTCAATAATCACATTTGGAATGTGTGATTTTAAAAATATTGTTAAAATTATTTGGTTTGGCTAGAATTTTTCACGACATTCCAAAAAATATTACACTTTTTTGTTTGATTTAGACACAATATTTCTTAAAGTCTCTAAATAATTTTCTAACATTGAGAGAGAGAGAGAGATATCATTTTGTGGCATTGGTAGCTTAATTCTAGACAAGTTACAATGGCAAACGATATGAGAGGAAGAGAGCTTGAAGAGTAATTCAGGACAAACTTTTCAAAGTAAAAAAAGGTGGATAGTATATTCTTTTTGATAGAATAAAATATTCTCACAACATAGGAACGAAACACTCCCACCTGCCATTGGGAATGAAAGTATAAGAATTTGGTAATACTGCATTTTAAAGAATGCGACATTTTTGGAATTTTAAATTTCTTTTGCACATGTTAAGCATGTGACAATTTATTAAACATTTTTTTTTACACTTTGTTTTTGCAGAAAAAATTAACCATATGTATGCATATCGAAAGCGAGGATTCTGTTTGTGTTGGTGGAGTATTCTAGAATACAACATCTTATATAAACAAATAATAACCTAGGCCTAATGGACCAAATTGGGCTCACCAAGATTAGCCTACCCGTCGTAGCAAAAGAATTTGATTTTAATCCGTTTGAAAAAAGCATAAAGAAGATAGAGTAAGTCTTGCTACTCCATTAGTATATATCATATACTACAAAGAATTAGGACAAGTGACAGACACGTATTTCACAACCAAACCATAAATCAAATCGGAAAGCAATATAAGTAGGATGCAAGAAATTATGTTATAGTTAAAATCTTAAAATAACCTCTTAATAATACTACAAATTTTAGTCATTCAAATTAGGACCATAGTATCCAATCTTCTTATTTTCAAAATACCATATTGATTATAGTCTTGTCATTTATTTTGATTCTTATGGTTTAATAAGGACCTCATTTAGAAACCTATTATAAATTTTCTTTTACGAACTCCCTTAAACCATCACAATAAATTCTCTCGATCTAAAACCTTCCACATTATTAGTTGATGAAGTAAGTGCTTGATGAAACTAAATATAAAGCTCTTCAATAAAAAGAGCAAAATCATATGAGGAAAAACGTTTAATAAACTTAGGAAAAGTTATTATTAGAAAGGACAGTAAGGTAGAGTAAGTAAATATCAAATCAACATTTTATCTTCAAAAACAATTTGGTAAAATTGTAATTTGTTTTAAAATTTCACAGTAAGATGAAGGATTTTTTTTAAAAAAAAAAACTTATAGTTTTTAAAAAATAAAACCTTTAAAATCTCTTAAGACAACTATCAATACCTAGATAATACATAGACCTAAAATTTAATAAGTAAAACCACTTGTTAGTAGTAAGCGTCAAGGTTTAAATTATATAGTTCTACTATTTATTAAAAACATAGGTTTGAGAGTCAAAAAATAAAATCACAAGATTTATCATACTAGAAAACATATACATATAGCATCAAAATATTTAACATTGACTGTAACGACTCCATTTTTTTTCATATACATTAGTACACAAACTCATAAAGTAATTATCTCTTTACTTCTAACTGTTCAACTCATAATATTCAATTAATTTAACCAAACATAATTAAAGTTTTAAGTCTATCATTAACATTGATGCTATTATAAGTTCATATATACATTATTAGTATTCGAGTATTACTTGAAACATATCAAAAGCAAGAAAGACACTCAAGCACTATGTCAAAAATATAATTAGCATTTGGGTAGGATTAGTCAAAAGTACTTGTACAATAGTTAAACATATAAATATCTACGTCCTATTCATCCACATTAATCATTTTTGGGGACATAAGTGTAGGTGGTGGCACCTCCACCGAAATTTCAGTCAAATCTATAATAGATACATCACATATAATCGACATTAGTCCAAAGTAGGACAATTCGATTCATCGTACAGTAAAAACAAGATTTATGGAGAATATTTGCATATATAATTATCTTAACATAACATATAATTATAGTGATAATTATATTACAGTAGGTTCAACAATAAATCATATGCTTCAATAGTATCAGTTATCATGTTATGTTCAGCTATATAAGTTATAACAAAATTTCATCAAGCTACATAAATACACTTTATATATGCACATGAAAATCATGCAATAATGTCATGTATGACATAAATGTATTTTCTTCATCAAATCATGGACATGTATAATTATTTCACATATCAAGGGTAAGATCAATAATATAAAGACGTGGCATATCATAAATAATAGTTTTATCATATGATGGCTATTAAAATATACTTCATGTCAGGCTACTTCGGTCAAGACGGATACTCTCTACTCGTTCAATACCGACTCTTCTCTTGCCCCTTCCAAAATGGCACAAATTTTCTTTCCTTTTTCTCATCATTATCATTTTTATAGCTGTGAGTAGGGTGTCCCCTACTTAGTGCACCATATACGAACTGCCATGTGACTGTGTTCTTTTTTTTTTTCTTTTTTCACATTAATAGTCAAGATATGATTTTTCAACAAAATATGCCCAATATGCCTACATGCCATACTTCATCAAAACATAGTCATTTCAAATATCATTTTATGCTATAAATTGTATTTCCAAAAACATAATCATTATAAAATATTTTCATATCAAAATTACACACTTAGAATGGTAAAATATTTTTGCAATGGCAATAGCTAGGGCGTAAGACTTATCCAATCCTCTTTTATTTTTACTTATAAAGATTCTTCTTCTTTCTTAATTTTATTTCTTTATTTTCTTCTATCTTTGGCTTCTAACCCATTTTATCCCCAACTTAGATCTTACTTGATTCATTCTTCAACATGTGCATTTAAATTCTTATTCCAAAAACTTCTTTTGAAACCTTTTTGCTAAAATCTTACTTGGTGCTTCACATATTTCTTATCTATGAATTCCTCAAGGTTTATTTGTAATAACTCCATTTTTTTAAATATATATCTTTGTAAAGTCCCATAAAGTCATTATTTCTTTACTTCTAATTACTTAACTCATAATAATATTCAATTAATTTAACCAAGTATAATCAAAATTTAAGGTCTACCATTAACACTGATACAATTTTGAGTTCACATACACATCATTAATTAAAATGTTCGTACAAAAATTAAACACATAAATATCTACATCTTATTCATCCATGTTAACTAATTCTGGAGATACGGGTACGGGTAGTTGCACCTTCACCGATATCTTAACCAACTCGACCACAAACACCTTATTAATTTTTGAGATCTACCCAACATAGAGTAACTCGATCCAACGTACACTAAGAGCCAGAGTCAAAGAAAAATCTGTATAACTAGTTTTTTGAACATGATATAGAAATACAGTGAGAATTAAATCTTAGTAAGTTCAACAATAAATCATAATGTCATATGATTTAATCTTTATTATTATTACACTACTATTTTTTCACATGGTTCTTATTTTTTTTTCTTGGATTTGGGATCATTCTTGCTCATTTCTTTTACTTTGGCTGAAATTCTACCTTCCATAGAGAGTTTAGTCATATTTTCATGATTTTTGAGCTATCGGTCCAACTTCTATATCCTAGTTTAAGTCTATGTTTTATTTCTTACTTGGACTATCCAATTGGCTTGCTAGAAAATCATGTGAAGTAGAAAAACTCTATATGAAGTGTCCATAGTTGAAAGCCCAATGTATGAGTGGAGATGTTAAACTTAGGAACTCTAACTCTTAAATTATGAAAAATTGCCATAATTCAATCTTCTTGAAATTTTAAGACATTTATTTACTTCTCAAAAATTTATCTTTCTTATCCAAGAAATGCGCCTCTCTTTAGTATGTTATTTCTAATTTTTCTTATTAAGTTTTCTTTCTTTACTTATTCCTTTAATATTAGAAAATTTTTCTATGCATGCACATAAGGTGAAGAATTTCTAAGGCTCATATTTCCTTAGATATCTAAAAATTGTCTAATAAATTTTATTTTCTTAATTAAATATTTATGTACCTTTATTAATAAAAGAAACAAAATTAGGGATGTTATATTAGTACTCCTTTTGTTAGAAATTTCCATCAATTTAAGTTTTAAGGCTCAAAAGACATTTTAGATTTCAGGGCCCAAACCTTTAGTTATTATTTAGGCCCTATCTCTCTTGTTTGGACTCTAATTTAGGTGATTCTAATGGAAAGATAAGACATTTATCTAAAACTTTCATGTTAATCATTTTGGCCAAAACTTACGAAATTTAAGTGTTATCAAGCCCTCAAGTTCACTGTTATTTTACTTTAGGTGGGTTTTGACCTTTACTTACTAATTGAGTCATATTTACTTTATATGAATTCAAAATTCAATGATTTCAGTGGCAAAAATCCATAATACATATATCTACATTTTTCATATTAACCATTTCTTTTAATTACTAACATGTTCTTCTCAAAAATTTGAAAATTGAATGCTTTTTCTTAACTATCCCAGCTAAACTAGTCATCTTTTGCCTTATTTATAACTCATTACAATTTCATGCATAACCATTACATTAAATATTTTCCTATCTCATTTTTATATCATCCTAGTAAATTTTAATGTCTTAACTATAACTCTTGCTTATTATAACATATTCCATCTTCTTAAGAAAAACAGAATCAATCATGCATCATTAAGCGTGTTTTTCAATTAAAATTCCTCATGGTCTTCTTCTAGATTTTTAAAGTCATACTTATTTTGTCAACCTAATCTTCTTCCATCAATTTTACCACATTCAAATGCTTATAAAAACATAAGCACAAGAGCCTAGTATGTCGCCACCCATAGCCAAAACCATGCAGAAAATTTCATGCCAACTTAAACATTCAAACATTCATCATATGTAAGATCAACATATAACATTATATAACAACATCCATGGCCAACATTAAAATAACAAATTATTACAAATATTTTCAAAGTCCTAGATCAAAGTCTCAAATAATGTTATCAAAGTTTCAAAGTTTCTTTCAAAAAGAAATATTGTTAAACATATCTATAGCTCTCCCTAACTTGTTTAGCCTAGCTTTTCATCTTTCCTTTCTTCTTGGGTGTGGCAAAGCTCCTTCTCCTTCTTGTTGTTTCAACAACAAATTTTAAGGGAAGGAGTAAGTTCTAGGTGCTAAGAATGGTGAGAGAGAAAAGAATTAGAGTGGGAAAACACTTTCTTACCTTATAAGCTCCCTTACACCTTCTTCTTCTTTTTCTCCCTTCCTTCTCCTTTCTTTCTCTCTTTACTTCTACTCCCTCTTTGCTCCCTTGGTCGAAATGCTTCTTAAGAGAGTGGCCCTTATTTTATTTATTTCATGGTCAAAGGTTTCTCAAACATGATATCACCTTTCTTTGCTTGTAGGGAACCTTCTTAGCTTATCATCATGGCTTTTCATTTAATGATTTTCTTGTAGATGATTGATCCAAGTTTCTCTCTTTCCCTTGTTTCAGCCGAAATGGGCATGTCAAATAAGGATAAAATTACTTGAAATTTTTTTATTTAATTGGCTTAAGACAAGTGGCACAATCCCCTTAAGCCTGGTGATTCAATCCCCTTTCTTTTGGCTCACTCAATGGAGCATGATTATAGTACTATTCATTATTAGAATTTTTAGCATGTGTTTTCTCCCTAGCTTGGATGAAATGCACACACTTGAAGGGTAGAGGTTTTGCCTAAAATTTATGTGATAATTTTGCTTGCTTATAGAACACTCTTGCAATAAAGTTTTCCTAACTTGTAGGACTCACTAAATCTTGCTTATTGTACATCTCATGGTGGGTAATCATTGTTACTATTCTACTACTATTACATCATGCGACTCTCTTTTTTTCTCTTAGATTTGAACTCTATTTTCTCTCTTGGACTTGGTCTCCCTTTCCTTCCTTTCTTGCTTGTGCCGAAATCTCCTCCCAAGAGTGAAGGGCTTGGCTCACCTTCACATGGTTTGAGTTATTGGCCCATCCTCTTCATTTTAGTACAACCCTATGTCATAACTCTTAAGCTATCCGTGTGATTTACCAATAACTCATTTAGGTGAAAAAATCCTAATTGAAGTGTCCTAGGTAGAGGCCTAATAATTTAGGGGGGTTTAGCTCTTCCTTGTCTAAGAATTTCACCATTCCTAGGATATTATTTTTTAATGTCTTTGATCTATTAATTTCTCCCCTAATGTCATAAAAGTTCTCCCTATGCCTACACATAAAATTAAGAATTCTTAAGGTATAACTTCTATTAAATATTTATCTTTATTCTTTATTCCTCTTAATTTTAAGAAATTTATACGTCTTAATAATAAGTGAAAATTAGGGATGTTACATTGACAATGATCGATTATAAAAAATCTAAATAGAACAAGAATTTAAAGTTCAAAAAAGAAAATAATAATATATAATGAGAGTATCTACTTTTATTAATTTAACTTTACTACTTAATTCAACATGCTTCTTCAAAATAACTCAATAAATTTATGTTCAACCCCTTATGACTTTAAAATGAACAACACAATTTGTATTACCCCAAAAATACAATTCTAAAAACTTTTACTGTTGAAATGACATATTCAAAACTTATGTGAAGCAGAGAAACCACAACTCCTAGCTGTTCAAGACCATACCTTTAACCAACCTCAAAATATTCTTTAGGTATCATAAATAGGACCTCAAACATAACATATACCAGATTCAAAAATTAGGAGTTTCAATTACTATCAAACACAACATAACAAAATTAATGATTTTAGATGCCAAGATATTAGCAAAAAGGATCAACTTCATAATAATATATAGAAATAATATCAAAATAATTCATTGATATGCAAATAGTTTAAAATAGGATTCATATGGTAAGTAGAATAATTAATACAAATTAAATAAACAAATAATTAAACAATGAACTTGTAAAAACCCTATTATTTGGTAGGATTCTAATTCAAAACCAAATCAATTAAACACACAATTTATAAGGATAAATTACCATCCTACCGAATACATAATCCATAAGAATAAATCACCATTTTGTTAGGAAAAAACCTATAATTCTTATTAGGAAAAATCATATAATTTAGAATTCAAGGTGCACCAAGACTAAAATCTACTGCTAATTGACAGTGTTTATGATATAATCTTCCTTAAAAAAACGATTTATAAAAAGAAATCCATATATAAATAAAACTCAAAATATTTTCCTTAAAACCATTCCTTCCATCAAAATGCTCATCAAATCCAAAACATGACTTCCTAAATATTTTCAATAGACCACTTTCATGTGTCTCATTTCAGAAAATTCAAACACGTATTAATAAAGCCATATCTTAGGGTTTATCAATGACATACTACTATATAATTAAAACATAATGCTATGAAACTCCTATTTTTCCAAAACCATTCGAACGCTCCAAATTTTAAATCAAAGAAACCATAACCTATACCATACACAAACATCTTCTAAGTAGCGTTATATACATACATCTCTCAAGTAGCATTATAAACATACATCTTCCAAGTAGTCATTACTATGATCTATTTCCTATCAAGATTCTAAAATTTAAAGGTAAAGTTAATTTGAAGGTTCATAAACTAAAAAGTGTAACTTAGATTTAAAACATTTCAACAATCCAAACACATTTTCAAAGCAAAATTAAAACCCTTTCAATATAATCCACAAAAGGTGCTTGTCCTATATTCTAATGTTTCTTAATGAAAATAATATATAAAAGGTATTAAGAAACATGCAAAAAATAGATGTCAACCATATAAGACTCCAATCCATCATGTATGCATATATAAAACGAAATTTAGAAATTAAACAATACAAAGAACACGTTGTAGTATATATTATCTACTCGCCAACTTTAAGTTTCAAATAAGTTAGCTCATTTCAACTATTTTTTCAAACCAAAATGACTACTTGAACCCTAAATTTGTGCTCTATAACCAGGAATAGCTTAAGCTCATAGCCTTCATGTAGTCCCATTCAAGGAACTGTTTACATAGACACATCTTACTATTCACGTTATTGATCATTGAAGTAAAATTTCGTGATTTTGGATTAAAATTAATCTTATATGATCAAGAAAAATTCTATACAAGGTTTATGCTAACCTCTAAACATAAATATGAGGTTAAAAGTACTAGAAAAACTTAAAAAACCCAAAATTTTAAAGATTACCTCTAGTTGGTCATCACCCCAAAGCTTCCATTTTTGAGTTGAAAAAAGTCCTTCATTTCATGCTAACTCACGAAGGGATATCTGGGGTTCATATATGGAGTTTTAGCTGGGCTTGAGGCTTGATGAAAAAAGGATGCACGAAGAAGGAAAAAGGCACAAGGAGGAAGAAATAAAACGAAGGGAGAATCCAAAATGCTTTCGGGAGCTGCAACCAAGAAAGAAAAAAGAATTTAAAGGGAATTGTCGTAATTTCCATGCAACTAAATTTTTAAAGGGGTATTTTTGAAAATCTAATGCAATCAAAAGGGCAAAATCGAAAATCTAAGCAACCAGATATTTAGAAAAGCAATTTAGAAAATTCTTGCAACCATATTTTGTTGTATAACTATTTATTTTTAAGACTTCCATAAAATACTTCTAGGGTTAAAAACATGACTTTACTCCTTATAAAGTTTCACTTACATTTTAAAACCATAAAATCTTTTTATAGCATACACATAATATGAAAAAAACTAATTTGTATATTAAAACAAAGAATGTTCATATGAATAAAACATATTTACTCTTAAAGGAAAACATATATATTTTTTCATAAATATAGTTATTAGAGAAAAAAGAACTATTTCAAAATTATGGGATATTACAGTTAGAAAACCCCGGTGAATAAGGAATACCTCTCTTACAAACAAATATTTTTTTTTCGCAATTAGATATTTCTCTTAACATGCATAACACTATTCTTTATTCTAAAAATATATACATATAGGTTCTCTGATATATATACATTATACAGACCAAATTATAAATGTCAAAGTAACAACAGAATAATAAAATTCATGAAGAAAGTACTCTTAGGTCATGTTTGGTAGATGGCAACGGAAGGAATGAGAATGTGAATTGAGAATGGAATGGAAAAGAATGAATTCAAATAGAATGGAATGGAATGTTGTGATTAAAATTGCGTTTGGCAAATTAATGGAATGGAATGAAATAGAAATTGTCAAAAAGACAAAAATACCCTTGAAAAATAAAATTATTATAGTAATATTATTTTAACTTAAAAAATTATTTTAAATATTATAAATAAAAAATAAAATAAATTATTATTAATATAAAATTTTGAATTAAATTTTGTTAAACAATATTGAAAATTTTAATTTAAATATATATATTTTTAATTATAGAAAATTTTATAAATAAATAAAATAATGAAAGATATTTCAGTCTTTTTGCTTTCCATTCCATCGCACTGTTCACTGTTCACTTGTTTTCAGAAGTAATGTTGATTACCTTGGAGGAGGTAATCAGCATTCCGTGGGACTTACAATTTTTACTACTTCCAGCTACCAAACCAAGGAATGAAATGCCCATTCCATTCTCATTCTCTTATTTTCCTTCCAAAGTCAAAATATTAATTGTGTTAAAAGATCCAGAAGAAACTATTCCTATATGCTTTTTGACCTTATGGATTTCCTATCTCCATAGACAAGATTAATGGACACTTTATTTGGGATGTTGAATCAAGTATTTGTGATCTTGAATGTGAATGTAAATATTTCTATTAGTACAAGGAGATGTACAATAAAGTAGAACAACAAATGTGGGAAGAAGAACAAAGGAGAAGAAAATCTAAAGGTTCTTACATATCTCAACCGCCTCCCAGGAGCAGATCTAAATGAGTTGGAATACTAAAAAAATGGTACATATATAATTAATTTTACCTTTCTTATATCTTTCACCAAAAGAGACTAAGAAGGTCAAAGGCACATAAATATAGAAGATAGGTGTTTAGGAAGGCCCCTTTTTTTTCTTAGGGGATAAGTCACTAATTTTGAGGTACATTTAACTTGACTCATCTTCATCTTTTTTATCTCATCATACAATACTGCCTTGCAACACTATTTTTTGAGTTTCTTTTCGACCTACCTAAATTAGTTTATCTCATTCCTTGCATTAGTCTGCATTGTCCTCACCATTTTCGTTGAGATTAGGGGAGGATATTATTAATCATATAGTTGAGGTTGGTGTTATAAGAGATATAAATATTTTAGAGAGATGGATAGATCACAATTTCACGTGGTGTTGTTTGTATAAAGATTGTTAGCAATGAGAAGGGAAAGAGAAGAGTATTTATGTTATTGTAGATGTGTTTTTAATATATTCATAAATTGGAGGGAAATTGTAATACTTTTAGATTAGGATAACATTACCATTAAGAGTACAAATCAAGTCAATAAATGCTATTTTCTCTAAAATATATTATATCTATTAATATTTTTTTTCAAATGTAGAATATTATATTTAACTTGAAGTATACAAATTTTTAAATATAAAAAATCAGTTTAATCGATTGTTCAGTGACTTGATAATTTGATTTTTTTTTGGTTCAATTTTTTGCTGGGTTTTAATAATTATGCATCATACTACAAAGTTTTTGTTTTTTGTTTTTTTTTTCGGTGAACAAAGGAAAATTTTAGATCTAACCAGCAAAACCGAAGACAAATCAGAAATAAGCGCAAGTTTTTAGTTTTTGGCCCAAGAAGGCCAATATCCTTCCCTACAAAAAGAGGCCTTAGTCCAATAACCAAGTGCCCAGCCGCACTTGAACGGAGAGACAGAGAAGCAGAACACTCAAATTCCTGATCGAACATCGAAGATTCACGACTTGATTCCTGCAGTGATGGTTGTCCTGCTGTTCAGAATAATCCTTGCCATCCACCACCTCTGTGTCCACTTTAATTAGAAGGAAAACCTCAATTTGATATTGATCGTTCCCACTTTGTGTTGAATAAGTTTTCCCGACTTCGAAGTTCTAACATCCATTTGACAATGACGACGGCGACACAAGCATACGGTGAAACCTGGTACTGGGACAATCGCTATTCTAACGAACCCGGTCCCTTTGATTGGTACCAAAAGTATCAAACTTTAGCTCCCATAATCAATCTCTATGTCCCTCGTAATCATCGGGTCCTCATCGCCGGTTGTGGCAATTCAGGTATGCTTGTGCTCATCGTAATCTCAAAAGGCGAATCCATCTTGTTCTTGTTTTGTTTTCATGTCTCAGATCTTCAAATGAGCTGCATTTGCTCAATCTACGTAATGCCTCTTATGATTTGGAAAGGTCCTCATTTTGTTTGGTTGGATTTCATATTTAGAAGGGATATCGTAAAGGAGTTGAAAATAAAAGGAAGATTTTCCAAATTTTTTCTTCCATCTCTTCTGGATCAATGTACGTCTATCTGTGGGACAATTTTGTTTTGTTTTTTTTTTTTATCTCAAGTTAAAAAAAGAAGAAGAAAAAGAAAAGTTACCTTTTCAACTGGGTTTCCACTTTGGAAAATGTGGATTTGATTCTAGTTAAGATCGATCGAACTTCACTTTTCCTTGTACCCTCACAATGATGTTAATTTAGCTAGCGATGTGAATATTGCACTTTTACAGCATTCAGCGAAGGCATGGTTGACGACGGTTACGAAGATGTTGTCAACATTGATATATCCTCGGTGGTCATCGAAGCCATGAAGAATAAATATCGAGATCGTTCCCAGTTGAAATGTATCCTAATTTTTTCTTGTTTCCTTATGTGTATAATCTGGAGTATGAAACCATGCCTGTGCATTTATGATGGATTCATATAGGAATTTGTTATAAGATGGTTTGTAGTATGTACTTTATTAGTTTTCAAAGGGAGTAGAAATTGGAAGTTTAGCTAGAGCTTAACTTAGAGACTCATTCTATTTTGGTATGGACTACAGATCATGATTCAAAGAAATGGTGATTTGCTTGCTAGTGCTACCTATCTTTGTGATGAATCCACATATATAGTAAGTTTATGGATGTAATTTTCCAACAATGAGTTGGCATGTTGAGTTTGATCTTTCCTTATCAATTAGTCAGATATGCAAATGGATGTCCGAGACATGAGTGCGTTTGAATCAGAATCCTTTGGTGCCATCATTGACAAAGGCATGCTAGCATTGTTTCTTTTTTTTCATTTTAGTCTTTCAATTGTTGAAATACTTATTGAATAATGGACAATGAAGCTGATAATGTTTAATATTGTGTTTCAGGGACTCTTGATTCTCTCTTGGTGAGTGTTGCATGTTGTACCACTTAAATTTTTGACAAGTATTATTGCTCATGGCATATTTTTGCAGTGTGGAAATAATTCAAGACAAAATGCCAGTAAGATGCTTGAGGAAATTTGGAGGTATAATAAAACCATGAAGAAATATGTAGAATTCTTTAGAAAAAATGTTTTGTTTTACATTTTTTTATTCTTGATCTGTTCACCATTATTGAAGCAGTTGATGACACACTATAGGGTTCTCAAGGATAAAGGAGTTTATATCCTGGTAATTACACCTATTTATTTTTATTTTTGTGCATTCAGTGTTGTTCCACCATTTGCTTGCTTACTTCAAATACAAAGATGAAACTTGTCTTTGCATTCTGCGTGATCAGCCTTGTCTGCTTGTAAATGCTGCAGATAACATATGGAGCTCCACTGTATCGCCTACGTCTATTAAAGGATTCATGCTTGTGGACTATAAAACTCCATGTAATAGGTTGGTTCAACTGCTGTTGCTGTTATCATTACCTATTTTGAGTTTTATTTACCTTTTTTTTGTATGACTGAGAGATACATATCCCCAGGCTTCTAGTTGAGCTTGATTTTGATTTCTATTGTTTATATTTGCCTCTTGAATTTTAGAGAGTCCCAAATAATGTAAGTTGGAATAAACATAATTTGCATTTAAGTGTTACTGTTGTTATTGAGATTGGGGACTACTGAACTAGTGATAAATGGTTAGATGCTCAAATCTGGGTTGCTGGGCTGTTGGTGCTTGGTATATATTGTTTTTATTCCCTCCCTCCCGCTGTTTAAATGTTCCTTTGTAAATTACTACCCTTTAAAAGAGCATGTATATTTAGTCTTGCTTATTCAAAGTTGGAATATTACTTTAGCCTTAATAGCCACTGCCCCACCATATGCAGAGAAACTTGCATCAGAAGAGAAATCTGATCGTCCAGTTTGGGAGCTGACTAAAACTATTCCACTTAATGATGACGGGAGCTCAGTGGAGGAAGCACTTGGAAAAAATCCTGATGTCCATTATATTTATATTTGTGCTAAGGTAATTAAATCATGCTTTATAGTTTATACCATCTATTTGGGGTTATTTAGACTCACCTTCTTGTGATATTGCAAAATAACACTCCACCCCAGTTGACTGAGTTGACTAATAGCCTTAACCTAGTCAAATGTCTGTAGTGAGCACAGCTAACCTTCACTAAACCATCCCTCTCACAGAACCTTCTTCACCTCCACATACCATTAAGGGACTAGGCACATGTTTCAGGAGCCCAACTGTCTGCTACTTATCTATTCTCAATGTTAATAATAATACCATTTCCCCATAAATCCAGAAAGCCAAATTCTCTTGCTTTATCTCTGACTTCTGTAGTTTTGACAATCAAAGCTCAAAAAGGGGCATAAAACCCACAAAATGGAAAATCCGTTATCATTTCTTAGTTTACTTGTCTACCAATAATCAATCTCATCAGTTTGGAATTTAAACACAGTCATAACACTATAATAGCCTCCATCCATGTCTTTAGTTGTTAGCTCTTAATTCGTTAATCATGATGCTTTTTGCTTAACACAATTAATAGACATGTCCTTTCTTGTATACATCTCTTGCTTGAGCTGTTTTCAATTGCTTGCTAAATATTCCCCAGCCACTCAAGGTCACTTATCTTCTAGTCAGTGGCATATACACTTTCAGGCAAATAACTGAAACTCACAAAACCCTATTACCAGAAATGCTGCCAAAATGGCAAATTCCCTACAGAGAAACAAGAAATTAGAACTACAAATGACAGACAATTAATGAAAACAGAACAATCCAAATGTTTGGATTTTCTTTGCATATTTTGTAGGTTTTGCAACAATCACTATAACCTTGAAGTCATCATTTGTCTCTTCGCTTTGTTGTAGATTTTTCATGTGAAAACTTCATTATAGTGCTTTGACAAGCAATGAGCACTCCCTTCAAATTAGACTACTTGAAACAGCATTGTTGGTATTCATTGTTTCATTTGGTATTGTCCAAACTATGAGGCACAAACATGACACTGAATGTTGACAGGTCAAACTTAAATAAAACATACGACACATATATCTCATAAAGTCGTAGATCTACAATTTATTATCATATATGTCTTACCTAAATCCTAATTTTTTAAACTTCCCAATCAATGAGCTCCTTCCAAAGAAAAAAGAAGGGTATCATCCTATATTCTAGCTACCTTGTACTTACTATTTTCCAAAAATTAAATCAACAAAATAAAAATAAAACAAGAGAGAAACTTTTTTTTTTGGTTACATGGGAGGTCATGAAGGAGAGCAGGGAAATGGCAAGGAGTAGAGATGGACAAAAAATCTTCTTGATCTTATAGACTAAGGCTAGTGCCATATGAGTTATCAGCTTACTGGTAAATAAATAGAAACTTAACATGCAGCAAAGCTGCCCAGTCCTTCTACATATTTAAGACACTCCCTTAAAAAAATCCTTGATCTGAATACCAAAGAGAAGCTACAAACATTATTGTAGTCCCTTAAAACGATGTTAAAGTATATCATTCAAATATTCATGTACAACGCTAAATTTATTAAAAAGTTCCTGATCATGAAGATGGGGTTTCTACTTTCCCATTCTATCCTCCCTCCCCTTTTTTGGTGTGTCCAACCTGTGTTTGACTCATGTTTGGCATGTGTCCAAGTTGACAATTTTTTTTTTAATTCTGACACATGGATGTGTGCTTCAGTGTGTTGTAGTAGTGTTGATGTCCAACACATATCTAACATGCTGGCACACCAAAAAATAGGTGTGTACATGCTTTAGTGTCCAGCTCTTCCATTGAAAGGGACCTTTTATTCTGCAGTCAGCACTGTGGTATATGAATTTGAGCAACATGGTTTAAAAGTATCACTTTTGTGTTATAAGTTTCTCTTTGGAGGTTATTACATTTTGGTTTGGCTCTTGGGAGAGTTATATCCCTTCGGCATCTCAACATTTACTAAGAAATCATTCAAGTACAAAAAAAAAGCACCCCAATGATTATCAAAGGTGTTGAGAAAGAAGCATGAGAAAACAGGGCATGACAAATGCATTATGCTTGCGAGGTGCCTTGTGTGCCTTGAAGATATATCCCTCATAGGAAGGTCGCATGACCTCAAAGGAGACAAGTAATGGAGTTTGACTCCTCGCCCTGTGGGGGCTGACCCGTTGGCACTTGGCACTGCTTGCCTAAACGCACCCTTCAATATCCCAAGCTTGAGATCAGGCTTCAAAGGGGATTCATATGAAGGGTTTTGTCCCTTCTGCCTCAAGGTTCCAACTCTTGAAGCCCTCTTTGCAAATAGCACCTTAGCACGTTGGGGGGGGGGGTCTTCAAAGACCAAGGCCACCCTATAAAGAAAGATAACCTCAGCTAGAAATTCTGAAACCCCATCAAGGACCAAGGCATCCCTAGGTGCCTTGAGTTCAAGACCCTGACTTTAAAACCAAAGGTGAAGGACACACATTCTTATCCCCTCTGAGCTGCCTTGGGCAGAAGTTTGTGATCCAAGGTGGGTGTTACAAGACTGGCAAAAAGCCTCAAGTATAGACAGGGCTGAAGGTGGCCTTTTGGGAATTAATGGTAGTGGCCTGAGGGGCTTGGATGAGGGCACCTTGGTGGGAATATATTCCTCATTCATTATCAGGAGGGTACGGGTTCATATTTAAGCTTCCTAGGAATTGCTGTTTGCCCTAGAATCAGAGGTTTTTTTTTTCTCCCTTTTCAACTAGATATCCACACCTTATAGTCAGCTTTATCCTTTATCCCTAGTTATTTTTGCGTATGTGCCATTTGAGCTGTCACCATCTGAGCCTCATTTCTCTGAAAAGTGGCTGCCTGGAGTGTATCCTGCTGGCATGTGTTTGCCATTCCTATCACAGGCTAAGACCATTAAAAATTTTCATCAACGGAACTCAAGCACGTAGGATGATGATCTCCAAAATACCTAGGATGTGAGCCATGCATGCAAGTCTTAAACCTGAGCTCAAGTCCCCTCCATGCATTCAATGTTTTCTCCTACTGCCACTTTGTACAATAAATACAACATTATCACTCATCTTCATCAACAGAACTCTAGCATTTAACCTTGCTGTCATGTTGGCTCACCAGTCTCAGATATATAGCAATCACCAGCTATTATTACCATAGAGCATTCCTCGGCAAGCACTAGCAGTTCCTGATAGTAATGATTTAGAGTATTTACATCTACTATATGTCAAGGTATAAGGAGACTCATTCCTTCCTGTCTAACCTATAACTCTTTTGAAAGTGCCTCTTTCCACCAGTCTAGGAACTCCAAAGGAGCTTTTTTGCTGGCATTTGTTTCACCTCTAGCATGTGAAGTATTTACATTTTATTTGTTGTTTAAAGCCCCAAAACAAGGTCCAATGCTCCTTTATTTACTTCCTCTTTGATATCCAGATTAGTGGCCTGGGGTGCTTCCTCCATCCGAATTAAAATCCTCCTCTCTTTAGTTTATCAGCTGTTAGTCTGATTTGTGCTAAGTGCTAACCAGGGTTACATTAATGGTTGTAAAGAATATTGTTAGCATAATTAGAGGTTCTGTTAGCAAATTAATTGGGATGGAGTTTAATTTTGGGAGGAAGGAATATTGGGTGAAGTGTCATTTCAGTTTACTGTACTTGACCATTCTTTTTAGAGTAAAATCCTATTTTGGATCTCCAAAAATGGGTACAATATCGATATACCCCCTCAATTTTTTTTTTTTAGTTTACTACTTCAAAGTTAGAATCTATCTATTGATCTCATTTATGATAGGCAACTGTAATACCGTTTGATCCATGTAGTCGACCCCACCTAATGGACAAAAGTTTAGTTGTTGTTGTATTATTTCAAAATTAAATTTTGTATCACTTATCGTTTAGTCGTCATTGATAGAGTTGATGATATTATGTGCTTTTTGATGATATGTCACATTACCATTTACCAGGGCACTCTTAGTATGCATCTTATCTCACTAGCCATTGATTGAATCCTTTTTTATCAATATACATCTCACAAGTTATTGAACAGTGAGATTTTAATCAATATATACCATGAAACCAAGTGGCTATATGTTTCCTTTATGAGAAAGGAAGCATGTTGAGATTGCTACATTACCAAAAAAACCTCCACATCAACTTTGTTAGCTCAGGTTACAGAAACTAAATGGAGGAGTGAAAGTGATACAAAATTGAACTTTGAGGTAGTAAGCGAAGACAGAAAATTTTTAAGGAAGCAAATTAATATTGCACTCATTTTTTGAGGACCAAAATAGTTTTACTTTTCTTTTTATCATGCCATTGGTTAGTAGTATATTTCAGATCACATTTCTGAATTATTCTTCATTGATTCTTGTTCATATATCTTAGTCAAGTTGTGCATGGATATACGTCCTTGTAATTTTTGTTGTCTTTTATTTTATCATATCTTTTGGCTTTTGGCCTATTCGGAGTTTGGACTTATTATTATCATTATAACCCTTTTTCCAGGATAATTCTTTGCAGTCAAACCCTAGAGTATGAACGAGCAGTTCAGTGAGGGAAGTTATGCATCTTCGTTCTTCGCATTTGGGTTACAATTAAAGTCATTTTACATTAGTTGAACTTGGAATTTGATGTTGAATCTAAAGTTAACAAGCTTCGTAATATGTTTTATGATTGCCCAAGTTTGTGATATTATTAGGTGTCCTCGTTTATTAAATTTCTAATTCCGTTGATTCCACTTGTCTGTAAATTGAACCACAAATAATGTAGTGTTGAAATGTACTTTTTTTCTCTCCTGATTTCTTAATTTTTAGACTGCAGGTTTGTATTATGATTGCACTTAATTTTTGGAGATTTTAAGGTTTTTTTTTTTCATTTTTTTCCGAAATAAATTAGAGAAACTTAAGCCATCTCGGGATTCCGGAGAGGTAAAAAAAATGATCTATATATATATATATATATATATATATATATATATATATATATATATATATATATATATATATATATATATATATATATATATATATATATATATATTGTATATGGAAGAAACTTAAGCATAGGCTCCATTAGTGTGTGAGCTCCCTTCACTAGTAGTGGTGGTAAGGTATTAAGTGGAGTTGTTAAACTTTTAGTTTAGTGGTATACCTTCAGTCTCGAAGCCTTTGTTATCAAGAGCCTGGCGAAGGTTTGATTCAAGAGGGAATTGAACCAGTGTTGATTTACTTAAATTTCTATCTTTAACCAAGAGTTAGCCTAAAAAGTAATTTCAAACCTACGGAGGTTAAATTGTATTTTGATATATAAGTTCATTATCTTCACCCTTAAGCCGTGTTTGGTTTGTATAATTAAAAACATGGCAAAAACTCTTTTTAATCTTTGAAGTTTAATTCAATTTTCAATTTTGTCCGTACTTTTTTAAAAAAAAGTTTCACTGTTAGATTGACAAAAATGCCTATACTGCATTTTTGTAGGCCACATGACAATCTAAACTTTTCTCTTGTGGCATCTATTCTTCAATTTTTTTTCTCTCTCTCTCTTTTCTCTCTTCTCCTCAGTTCTCCCTTAGCAAATTTCTTTGTTGCAAATTCCTAGCTTTGTTGCCCTCATTCAGGGAGGTACTATTTTGCTTTGTTTGGTTTCCAAGAAAATGAGAAAATTTGAAGTGGGTGCAAACATCAAAACCGAAATCAGCTCCAACATTGATGAATAAACAAGGGGCATAAATAGAACCCTAACAAACCAGAGCCCATCCTTAATCCCAAAAAACAAAAAATCGCTTTTATCTCTCTTTGTGTTGCAGCTCTATTTTTTCCTTTTTCCTCTTTGATAAGAACAGAAAGCCCCAACAACGTTGAAACCGGTTTTCAGGAAACAAATGGAACCGGTTTTTGGGGAAACAAATGGAAGGAAAAACGTTCTAAATTGTTTCCTTAACTTTGATACCCACCAATCCAAACTCAAATTACAATCAAGTTATAGGTTAAATCCACCTTAACAACAAACTTTCTAC
Source organism: Gleditsia sinensis (assembly GCA_037074535.1). Lineage (NCBI taxonomy): Eukaryota > Viridiplantae > Streptophyta > Magnoliopsida > Fabales > Fabaceae > Gleditsia > Gleditsia sinensis. The sequence continues at coordinate 9,734,435 of CM073475.1, read as the reverse complement.
TAATCACATAAATTTTTATGCTACCTTTTTCCATCAATTCAGTTAGGATTGGCTATATACATTCAAGATGAGGTAAATTGGATGTTTAAATTTTAAACCTGAAAGTATATGAAAAATATTTGATTTTGAAAACTTTTTGCACAATTTAGAAGCTAAGATGTTTTCTAAGCTGCCAATGCAACTTATTTGAAAACAGGGCTAGACCAACCAAGTTAAATATTTAAGTAAAAAAAATTAGAATAAAATGCAAGAATTTAAAGAGGAGAGTTAGGAGGATATCAAATAATGGCAATTTATGCTGGTTTAACTTGAATTTAAGCTTAACATCTAGTATCCAAGTTTAAACTTGAGATTTATAACCACAATTCACAAGTTTACAAACACTACAAGAAAAGCTGAATTTTGCGTTGGACAAATCCAATATAAAAAAAAAAAATCCAATGCAAAATAGATTTAACATTGAATATTTCCAATGCTAAATCCAATGGTATGAAATATGTTGCAAAATTAAGTATAGGATGGATAATGTGATGCAAATATGCCTCCGAAAAATCTAATGCAAAATTTTGCATAGGGGTTTATCTGACGCTATATCCCATATTAAATCTGATGCAAAATTCAGCATTCAAATTTATCCAATATTAAATCTGATGTTAAATTGTGAAACTTTAAAGAATTTACAATAAAAATTACCAATAAAATTCAAATAATCAATAAATTTAATATTTATAAATTTTCTGGCACAAATACATGTTATTGATAACACATAAAAATCCCAATATGATTATTAATAAAAAAAGTATATAAAATAAAACTCTCCTATGTTAATCCAAATATCTCTATAAAAAAGAAAGGAAGAGACAATCAAATTATAATGCTAACATACAAGATATATGATTATTATGTATAATAATACAAATAAAACTGGTAAAATTATAAGACTCTAAAATTTGATCGAATATGGGAGGAAGACAAAAGATGAAAGAGATGAATATGCAGCCTTCGATTACATGCTGTAAAGGATAAAGGAAGACACCAATATACCTGTAGCTTAACAAGTTTTTGGCAATATGTCTAGCCTAGTGCTCAAAGCTTGACCAAGCTATAATCATAAGTAAATTATGTCAAAATTAAAGGAATGTCCTCAGATTATATTGAAATCTAAAGTAACAGAATTTTTTTTATCGTTGTTCCATTCAATATGATATCATCATTGTTAAACACATAATTCTATGTCATAGATTTTGATGATGATAAGTCTATAGCAAGTATATTAATAAATGTGCTTATTTGATTATTATGATCTATGTATGATTATAATCATTAATGTGTAATATCTTATACTTATAATCATGTCTTATGCAATAACTATGAAATATGCTTGCTTGTGATATATGTGCTTATTTGGATAAACTATTTAGTTTGCAAATTAAATACCCTTTTGTAGGATAGTCTAAAGTAAGGAAAGTTAGCATTGAAATAAAGAAGGAATATCAATATTATGCTTAACTCAAATAAGTGTCATGCAACAAAGATACTCCAAGAATTGAAGAAATAATCAAAGATATAGAAGCTTGATTTAATTGACAAAGCATATAAAGTCAAGGAACACAAAACTTTAAGGTAAATCCATCCTTAAATATTTTAGCCTTAGAATCATGTGCAAAAGGACTTAGAAACTCTTGAGCTAAAAAATCTATCATGATTCATATTTTAAATATTACAAAAATCAAAAGATAGTGAGTTATGGATTTTTACTAAAATCTATTTTTGAGTTTTGGTCACTCTTTTACCCATATCTAACAAAATATAAAGAATTTTGGATTAAAGCTCAATGCATTGAACACTAGACTCAAAGAGTTTTTCCTTGATAGGTCATTTACTCAAAACATATTTAAACTAAAAAAGATAGGACTATTTAAATTTGAGTATAGTTGGTTGTTGCTGTAACAATAGTAGTACCAGTTAGCTAGTTGTCTTAGCAGTTAACTTGTAACTACTAGAATTGAGCCAATTGACTGTCTTATTGCGCCAATAGACTGCTTTATTTTTTAATTTCAAAATAGAGCCATTAAACACAACTAGTCGATAGTTATATCCATTAGTCGATTGTTGACTTTGGAGAAAATGATTACCAGTTGTTCTAACAGGTATATTTCAAATAAAACAATTGCAAATTATCCTAAACGACTATATTAACCAAAGCTCTATAAATACAAGGGTTCGTTGAGATGTTAGACATGAAAAAACAAATCCAAATATTTTAAGAATGATTCTTGAGTTCAATTGATTCTATCTTCCTCTAAGTTGCTTTCATTTGTATATCCATTCTATTAAGAGAGTTTATATTTTTTCTAAACTTTCTACCTTAATTTTTTGTTGATCAAGAAGTTCAAGGGAAGGGTTCCTTGAAGTGTGGGATTGGAAAAATCCTTGTAAAAGGGAGGAGAACCCTATTGCCAACTCTTGAAGTTGAAAAATTGTAGTGGCTTGCAAGTGCCCATTGTAAACTTATGGATATAGTAGAAGATTTCAAGTTACGGCTTAGATACTTGATGTAGGCTTGATGGTTGAACCTGAACTAGGATAAATTTTAAAGTTTGTTTTTCTCTTATCTTTAAATTTTTACATTTTAAGCTATTATATTCTTAATGCTTTTCTTTTGTAATTGTTTGCATGAAAATTAACATTTTGTAATAAGTGCTCTGTTATTCTTGTATAAATTCTATCATTAATATTTTGGAATATAATTTTATAAATTACCAATGTTTTATTAAAACACCTAGTTCACCTCCTCTTAAGTGTTGGTTGTCTTGTCTAACACGTGGTATTAGAGCATGGACCCTTAATTAAAGAACTTAATCGTCTCAAGAATTCTAATGGCAACCATTGAAAATTTTTCTTTGATAGAAGGTTTTGAAATTGACAAACCACCTTTCCTTGATGCTCATGATGCTAAAAGTTTAATATTTTGGAAAGCTAGAATGGAGCCTTATTTAGAATATCTTAATTTAGATGTATGGGATATAGTACAAGATGGCTTTATCCCTAAACCAAGAAAATATTGAAATGAGAGTAAGTGACAAGAAATTATTTTGCTTGAATGTTAGAACAATGCATATACTACATAGTACTTTAAATGAAAATGATTAAGCTAATATTGAAGAGTGCTCTAATGCCAAAGACATTTTTTGGAATACTTTTATTAGTGCATATCTTGCAAATAATGATATTGTTGATAATGTCGTCTTTGATAAGCAAAAAGAGGTAAATAATTCTTTGCCCTAAGTACAACATTAGAAGATGTTTCAAAGTTGAATGAAGAAAATGTTTCACTAAAAGAAGAAAATTCTATTTTGAAAAAAGAAAATATCTCTCTAAGGGCTAAACACTCATCTTTAAGAGAAAATGCAAATATCTCTTCTTCATATTATAAACATGAGAAATTAAAAGAAGAAAAGACAGATTTAGCTAATACTGCGAAATTCACAAAGGGTAGAATATATTTATTATGAAACAAAGATGTGTATTTGACAAGACTGACATTGGCTATAAACCAAAAGCTAGCAAAAATACTATAAAAATTTTTGTTCGAACAAATATGTCAAGTAGTCCCTTCATTACTTGCACATATTGTAGGAAGAATAATCATAGTTCCCAAACTTATGTTTACTAGAAAAATTCTTACTATGGAAACAAGAAGTGGATTCCTAAAAGTTCTAATATTTTTAATACTAACATAAAAAGATGGAAAAAACATCCTCTTAGTTCTTCAGTTATGTAGAAACTTTCATACAAGGATGGAAAAATTGGTTTACTAAAGGAAGAACCATTGAAGAAAGCTTCTCCAATAAAAAATGTTGAATTTCCAAAATTCAAAGCTCACAAGGATAAGCAATGGGTAAGAAAATGTTATTCTCCATATATCAAGTCAAAGGTATCATATTATTAAACCTCCTTTGTTACTATATTTGATATTCATTGAGATATATTTTTTATGGTTTAATGATATGAGCATTGCAATTTCAAATTCATGTATGAAATATAAAATGTTATATATTAATATATGATTTGGTCATGGTTGATATAAATGTAAAATGCTATGCTGTTCACCCTTAATGCTTAGTCTTTTATATCTATTTAATGCCTAAATACACTAATGAGCTCTCTAATGTGAATTATCAAGGCAGCACCTGGATGTTTGTTCCCACAGCCTTTGATACACAACTTAACAAAAATCAAGGAATCTAATTCAATATCCACATCCATGTAGTTATTATCCCAAGCTAGTCCAAGAGATGTCAAAATGCCCCACAATTCTACACTAGTGATGCTACAATAGCCAATGTTCCTTGCAAAGCTGGCTAACCAACTATCTGCGGTATTCCTTAAAAATCCTATGCAACTGGCCTAAATCCCTCCAAAGATCGAGCTATCAACATTGAATTTGAGTTATGAATAAGTGGTATGGCTCCACCCAACTTTGTGAGCTCTATATTCCTTTCCTATAGTGTGGCATAAGCAGACAATCATTTCTAACACTCCTTTGCTTTACTAATACAAGAGAAACAGAGATTTTTAGACTCGTGAGTTGAGGGCTAAAACACTATTTCACACATGCATAACCAAAGGCTCCAACCTATCATAAACATCGTGCACCATTTAATAATGCCTTAATCCTCCTAATTGAGCTTGAGTGAAAGATTCTGGGCTATCTATTCTAGAGTACTCTAATTGAAAAACTCATCCCAAAACTAAGGCTTTTCCACTCTCAACCACATATTCTCTACATTCTTGCATCCCTAAATACATCCTTAGGTCACTCATCACTGCGAAGCCCAATTTTTGGCTGTATTACTTTAACTGGGTGTGAGTTATATTAACATTCGACTAGAACTTTGGCAGAAGACATTAACACATTTTTTGATCAAACTACATTGCTCAAGATCCGCTTCCACAAACAAAATGATATTATCAACAAAAGATAAATATGAAATCTATGAGCCATTTCTACCTAGCCGAATGGGTTTTCACAGCCTCTAATTCAATTCTCAATCAATATAATGGAATAAACTTTCAATGCAAAGAGCGAATAAGTAAGGTGACAAATAGTCCCTTGTCTAATTTCCTTAGTTAGATCAAAAGCTTGAGTCACCTCGCCATTCCAAAGGATGTTTATAGAACTAGACCTTATAAAGTTCATCACCAAATTCACAAAATGATTATTTAGCTCTATCCCCTTTAAAGTGTCATTAAGAAAGTCTTATCTAATCTCGTCATAAGCTTTCTTAAAGTCAATATTGATAGCCATCATCCATTTTTCATATTTTTTACCTCTCATAAAGTGTATGACCTCTTGAGTAATTATGACATTGTCATTGATGTGCCATCCAAGGATAAATCTGCTTTGGCATGGATCAACATATTTATTCGTGAAGGGTTTAATTCTATTAGCAATGGCTTTTGTAAGGATTTTGAACATCACATTACATTGGGATATAGATTTAAACTCTTTAAGCATTTTAGGATAGCAGAGCTTGGCTAATATCCTTCACTCAGGCTACGTTAGAATAAATATCTTGAATCAACTTCACCATCAAAAAGTCCACCGTCTCTTATTTACTTTGGAAAAACACGGCATGTAATATGTCTAGACTTGGCACTTTAAGATCTCCCATAATAAATGTTACTCTCTTTATCTCCTCCTCTAAGAACGGGTTTTGTAAGGATATGAAATCTTCATCATCAATTTTGGGGGAGGGGTTAAAGTTTGAGTCATCTTGATTGTAGAGATTCTAGTAGAAGGACTTCGCTATATCCTTAAACTTATCCTCATCATACTCCTAGATTCCATCATTGTTCTTTAAAGAAGTGATTTTGTTATTCCTTCTTCTTACAAGGGTTGATGTGTGAAAGAACTTGATGTTTCTATCTCTCAATCTTAACTAGTTACAATAGGATTTTTAGTATCATATAGCCTCCTTCTTAAGTAGGATGGATTCATAATCTTTCCGTAGATAGATTTTGAGCTTACTCAGACCTAGTTTAAATTATGAATTTAAAGCCTTGTTAATCTCCTCAAATCTTTTAAGGATGTTTCTTTTATGCTACAAGACATTGTCAAAAATCTTCTGATTCCATTATGTAACGTCACTCTTGAACCTATTGTTGCTTCCTTCCAATTTGTCTCTTTTCTCCAAGACTTCTTCACCACCTCTTAGAAAGAATTGTTAAGCAGCCAAGCTCATTGAAATCTGAAGGCCTTACTCCTTCTGTAAGTTTTATTCTCTAGGATACATTTGATACATAAAGGTTTGTGACCGAATTTTAGCTTAAGAAAATGGAACACAATGGTATTTAGGAAGGCCATGTGTCATATAATATTACACAAAGCTTTGTCAATTCTCTCTTTTACCACACCTCTTTCCTAAGTAAACTTTGAACCTTTGAATCTTAAGTCCAGTAAGGACCAGTCAATGAGGAAACAATCAAAATCTCTTACTATTTTTGTTGCTATTATATAAATAATCCTAATTATAGGTTAGATTTTTGGCCCGGTTGATGTATATATTGCAATCCCATTGTACTTCTCTACGTAAACTTGTTTTCCAAAGCTTTATGTTATTGTATTTGATTCACTCAATCTAGTTTTATTAATTTTCAAACCTTCAAAACCTATCAAGTCAAGCTAAACAATTTTTAAAACAATCAAAGGGCAATGTACACTGGTCAATGCATAGCTAGTTGGTAGGTACTGTTGTTGGTACACCAAATATAATTAATACCTTATCTCAATACTACCTGTAGTAGTAGGAGCAACGATCGATCTCACAGAGACTGTTATTATATTTTATGAATAGAAAGGTTTTAAAGTTGTATATAAATGGAATGATCGTCATAATGAGAGTGTTGGTCTTAATTGATATATACTATCAATGATTATATTAATCATCGATAATATAATAAATTATATATTGAATAACCTATCATTTTAATGTTATCCGTGTTTTTCCTTACGTTTAATTAATTAATAACAATTGCTTCAACTAACTCTACTTAATAAGCAACTTTAACTAATTTGTAAAATTTAACTCATTCGCATAAAGAATTAGAAAAATTGATAGATTAAATAACATAAACACATTGATTGAATTTAATCTAATTAATTATTTACCATAGGATAACAATTCATAATCATACAATCATTAATCCTATTTGCCTCTTAAATCAAGGGGATTAAAACTGTGTTGATGTGCGATTCAATAATAGAGTGAAATAACTAGATTACTATTGTGCACCCTTGCTATCAATTGAAACAATCATGAAAAGAAAGATAAATGAATAATCAATACCTAAATAAAATTAAACAATCAAACCTTAATCTAATATCATAATGCATAACATCATTAAAGTTTTAATCTTCTTCAACTAACAAAAGAGAATTAACCATGCAGTGCCATAAGAAAACTTAAGAGAATATGATATAAGAAGATAGAATAAAGAGAATTCTTGATAATACAATGTATTTTTTAATGCTTTTTTAACCTCTTATTTATAGATTTCTATAACCCTAATTGCTTAGGATTGCTTTAGGTTGAGTTTTGAGTCATTGGGCTTTGTTTTGGGCCTATTTTGGGATGATTTTGAGACAAAATAAGCTTTTCGTAGCGGTAAACACTGTGGTGGTATGGACTTGTTTGCGCAGCGCTTTGATTTTTCTAATATTTGTAAAAGTGGTCAACGAGAAATTGTAGATTTATGTCTTGAATTTCCATAGCCACTGGAATAACCTTAATCGAAGCTCTTATAAGAGAGTTATGCCCCAATTAGTGATGAAATGTCAAAACTCGCTGCATGGCACCACAGCGAGCTACACTAATTTATGGGCACCTTAGTGCTTTAATTTCTCTAGAATTTGTCAAAGTGATTAATATAAAAATTGTAAATTATTATCTTAACTTTTCATAAAAATTTGAATCATCTCAATTAGAACTTGTAAGAGAGTGTTATGGTTTGATTAGTGTCAAAATGTCTGGACTCACAGCAATTCAGCATAAATTTTTTTTTCTCCTCTTTTCTTCTTCTTTTACTCTTACAACACAATTTTTAATCATATTTTACCTAAATTAAATAAAAAATAAGTTTAAAGAGAGAGATACACACACACACACACACAAATACGTACATGTTATTTCTCCTTTCTCAATATCTATATCACAATCTCTCATTGTCTACTAAACTCTATTCAAGCTCGCAATTAAGAAGAAAAGCAGGACAACTTGAAGTACATAAGAGCAACTTTTTTCCCCATTCATTTACGGAGAGTTCGATGGCTTTCTCTTACAGGAAGATTGTCTTCACAACCCGTCTTCATCATTATGTTTATTGGTTCTCCTGAATTAGTATCAGCAATGAGGCCATTCCAAGATGGTCATTTGCTGCACTTGCTTCCACGAGGTGTAAAACCATCCACTTCTAATCCATGCTTAGCTATTTCTCATCATACTCAGATCAAGGACATTTCATTTTCCAACTAGGGGAAAAAAGAAGAAGGAAGTGGCCTGCACCTGTCTAGTGTGCGGACTACATTGAATGAGCTCAAATAAGATATTTGGACTTGGGGGTAATTGGCGCATAAGTTAGAAATTGATTATTCAAAGTATTTAGATTAAAGTATATTTAAAAAACTAAGAACTTTTACATAAAAAAAAAATATTGTTACGAAATACAATACAATTTTGGACACAGTATAAATAATATAATATAGTAATATAATAAAAGTAATAATAAATATCATATTGATATTATAAAATTAACAACATTAATTTTACTTGATAAAATCAATCCAATTGTGATAGAGCTCGCCGAGTCAAGCTTTCAACTGATGATCAAATCTGATAATGAATTTTTATTTAAAGATTCATAATTTATTTATTATTTCATTACTTTTATAAAAAAATAAATAATAGTGAATAATGGATAGTTTTATCCACATTTATCTTTTAATTGTTTAATTATTTTAAAAATAAAAGAAAAATTATATTATTGTGCGTCTCAATTCACTTGGAATCATTTCTGTAGAAAATAATATAGTGAGACATCAGAATCAATTTTAATAAAAGATGTTAGAAATTGCTAATATGTGGGTTAGCCACTTTGCATTTGTTGAATTTACATCGAAGAGAAATAAAACTTCTGGGAAGGGATGAAATCACCAATGGTTTAAGTGGGAACTACTAATTTCGCAAATTTGTACTTCACTTTTGAATTGTGTATATTTTATAATATTTCTTTAGGTGAAAAACCATTCTTACACCAGCACGCAGCACGGCACTTTAGCGTCAATGTCATCATTAGATGTTGGAGCGAGTGTAAAGCAGGCCGGCCGCCCAAACTTTGACAAGTGAAACAAAGTATAGTTTGTTTGGCAAATTGCAATCATAGATATAGAACTGGAAAGAGGATTAAATTATTAAATTAATAGTTTGATTATTAATTAAATTAATTATTTATAATTAAAATGAATGAGAGATAAATTATTAGATTAACAATTAAATTATTAATTAAATCGATTATTTAGAATTAAAATTATATATATATATATATATATATAATATTATGATAAATATAATTTATTTTAAAAATTATATTAATTGATATTATATATTTAATTTTAATAAATAATATATAAATATAAATTTATAAAAAATTATTATTATTAAGTTCAATATATATATATATATATATATATATATATATATATATATATATATATATAAAAATTAAATTCAATGTAATTCGATTGTCTCAATTATATTTTACTCTTTTAACTAAATTAATAAATTAAAAAATTGATATTTACTGATAAATAATTTTTTATTTATTAATAATATTTAAATTATGATATATAATAAAAATAATTTTTTAAAAAATATTATTTTTATTATATATTATAATTTAAATATTGTTAATAAATAAAAAATAAAATAAATTATTATTTTTAAATTAAATTCGATTTAATAACAAAAATGGTTCAATTATTATTGACAAATTAATTTGATAGCCATATCGCCTATGAAATTGACTGAGTCCTTCCGAGTTCTAAAACTATCATTGCAATCATTCCTTTCATTTTCGGTTGCTGACAAATTGACAATACATTATCGCACTAATTTTGTTGACGAGTTGTAACCATTGCACCTTTACACCTGATTCCTGTCCTATTTATGACCCTCAACTACCCAGATTCTTACTTTCACAGGACAAACACAACAAAAACACCGAACAAGAAAGCTCCAAGCACAAAATGTCCCAAACCAGATTCTATTTCATGACCTTCCTCTATCTGGCACTTGTTCTGCTCCACGCCCACCTCCCAATCTGCGATGGCGTGTCAGTTGTGGGCCTCGATTCGCTGAAATACAGTGAAATTGATGTAATCACGAGAAGGGTTTGCACCAAAAGCATTGGGGAGTGCTTGACAGAGCCAGAGATGAATTCCGAGACCAATAGGAGAGTTCTGGCAATGCAGAAAAGGTACATTAGCTATGATACACTGAAAAGGGATATGGTTCCATGCGGAAGGCCAGGAGCTTCTTACTACAATTGTCATGCAAGAAAAGCAAATCCGTATAACAGAGGCTGTGAGGTAATTACTGGATGTGCAAGAGGTAGTAGAGGCACAAGAACTTGATAAATTAAAAGCAAAGCGAGTCAAGTGGCTCTACGTTCTTCTCCTATCCCCTTCCTTGCTTTCCCCCTTCTTTTCTTTTGCCCAGTTTTCATCTACTCATGTTTTGTTTCGCTTTCGAGCTTTCCTCTGTGGCTATGATCATGGTCCGCGGAAATTATGACTACAAATATTGCATTTTCGGATTGTGATATTGATGCCTATTTAGCGTGGGATCTAGTTAATTTTCAATTTGGGGTAAATTTTCAGTTTAGCAATATTATTTTTTAAAATTAAGAACCAAGTCCATAAATAAGGTGTTTTGCAAAATGTGTGACTGAAAGTTCACAGAACAAAACACTTAATATAGTGTAGTTGCAAATTTGAACTACTTATTGTCAGTTGCTGCAATAATCTTGCTTTATAAGGATTCAGAATGTTACAAATGAGAAGATTTTTTCCAGAAGCTATAGGTTTACAGTAAATGATAAATTTGACTAATTTTAATTTTCATTGCTTAATCTTTCAATTTCAGTCTGATTTCACAAGGAGCCTTTCACACAGGGCAGTTAACCAGTGAATTCCTATTTTATTTATTAACTTTGTATTAAAAATTAGGCTTTTCAGAATGAGTCAAACTGCCTTATGCATGAGATTGCTTTTCATACCAGATTGAGTTAGCAAGGAAAATAAGTTTTTTTTTCTTCATTAGTCTCAGCCATGATCTAATTTTTAGCGCTTGGGTTCTACAGTGGGATCTCTTTTATTTATAGCCAACCCTTGTAGATCTTACACCTCTACTGCTCTTTAATGTCTAATGGTGTAGTTCAATTCTTTGTGGGACTCTACTAGTTATTGATTATCTAATGGTGGAAATGTGATTCGAAGTGAAGATCACAGTTCAACCATCATGCAAGTTTTTAACTATATCTGATAACAAAAAAAGTCCAAATCCATACTTTTTGTGACTTTTGAGTTCTAATTATATACTGAGAAATATGTTGTAGACTTTGTAAGGATCAAAACACTTTACTTTTAAATTTTAGATTTGATTGCAATTCATTGAATCGTGCATGTATCTTAGCTTACCTCAGGTGTAAACCTGGTTAGCAGAGAAGGGCAAGGGTGGCATTATAGATTCAGTATCTGGTGTAAGATTACAACTGATAACAATTGAGTTAAAAAGTTAGGTTTGTTATATCATAAATTTGTAACTTTGCCAAGGGAGACCCCCCCCCCCAGTTGGCATCTCTTTTCCACTGAAGTTCCAATCCGTTGTGTTGAAAATGAATTACTTTGCAGTGTTTGTCTCCTCTTCTGTCACTTTATTTCTCATACAAGTAAGATAGACTGTTGGCATTTAATAATTTGTTTTGAACTTTCTTACAAGGTATAGTCTGCTTAGTCATTCCCATGAACATAGTAAGAAAAATGCCGCATGTAGCGAGTGGTTCAGATCTTTTGTTGATATTGTTATATGTTGAGTGTTAAGAAGATGAAGAGTTAATCACACACACACATATTAGTTGATATGTCCCTTTTTATTTTGTATAAAAAATCGTTAGTAACTCGCATTAGATATTCAACAGCATATCTTGTTCCATTATTCTTTTTAATGTTTCTATTTACATATTGCTTTCATTGAATATTCTTTTTTTAGGGTAAAGCAATTCACTTTCGTCCCCTCTAACTTTTAATTACACTACTTAAATTAAAGGTGAATATTAATCGAATTTGGTTGTGTTTGAGTTAAAATTCAACTTGATGGAATAATAATTTGGTGGAAAAAAAGAAAATTTTAAGTCCTTATTATAAATAATTTTAAACATTTATAAGTTAATTATTACACTACATATTAAATAAATATTTAGAGGAGAAGAAATATAAATAAAAAAATATATTTATATATATTTAAAATACATTTAGCACTTAGTACTTGGCATGTATATATATTTAAGTTCCATATTTATATATATTTATATATATTCAAATTCAATGATTTTTTTAAACGAATTTTTAAATAATTTTAATAGTTTTTTTTTGTAATTCAAATTTTAAATTGAAAAGATATAATTTTTAAAAAAATTATAACTTATAATTTTTTAAAAAGATTATAATTCTACAGGATAGACATATTTGTACAAAATTTTATTATAAATAAATAATCTGACAGAGTGAAAAATTAATTACAAAAAAAATATATTTATTATTTTTTATTATCTTTTTTGAAACTTTAAAAATTATTTTTCAGAAGAGATTTCAAAAGTTACTGTCTGTTAATTTCTCAGTACTTGGGATTACTCTTAGGGATGATTTGTCATATATCTTACAGCAAATGTAGTGAGGACAAATATTATCTTAAAGACAGTATGTTTATATACATTTTTGAATACAGTTTCATCTTCAAATCATTTTATTTCTTAACAAAAACACCACTCGTTACCCATTGAAAATACTTGAATTCTTTAAGCTTTGCAATTTATGCAAACTTGAGAACACAAATGAAATCGACCATAATTTAAAAAAAAAATGATTTCAAGTCAGGCAAGTTCAGACAAATCTACAAATGTTTAAGTTTTCTCAGGACACCCCTTCTGTAAATAGAATGGTTAAGTCCTTCAACAATTTCAATAGCAATTTCATCCATTTTGGATAGCAATTTCTTTTACTTCAAGACGAAAACGTGGGTGAAATAGCAAGTAGGAGCGAGAAAGAAGAAAGTATAGCACAGTTTTAAGACTCAGATCGTGTGATTGGAAACATATTCAATTGGAAGGATGTGATCAAAATGAATAAAGATGCTTTGGTGTTAATAAATTTGACCTATTGTAGTCATTTTTAATAATTTTTTGTCTCCTTTTTTGTTATATCTGTTTCATGGACAATTTTAATTAAATGGAGGAAGAATTCACTGCTTTCAACTTTTAACTGAGTATAAGAAGCTTTAACAGCATTGCATTTACATGAACTTCAAGAGTTATTAAGTTGATTGTTAATTTGCTTTATGTATGCTCCAAATTACTTCAATTTTTATCTAGTTTACATTCTGACCTTTGCGGAAATAACATCCTAGAAGTGCAACGACAGAGACAACTAAACGAATGCCTCCTCTAGGTGTGAATATACACCTCTTCCTAGTTTTAACAAGCTCGGCACCGGGCACTGAATATTTTATTTCTGAAAAAATAAAAAAATATATGTGGGGAAAAAATATTCATTCTTTCCATCATTGTCTCTTTTAGTTCTTACGTTATTGTATTTGAATTTCATCCGTCAAATTATAAGCTCTGATATTTGCATATGTTTGTTTACTATCCGATATTAATTCTCTGATGGCTTGTTTTAAAAGGGTAGTACTGTGTTATATATATAAATATTAAAGTAAATTAACTTCACCTTTTTTTTTTTTTATATTTTTAAAACTTATACTCATATTTTTTCTAATTTCAAACTGATACAAGAACATTTTCTGAAATTTATAAAATCTTCATTTACATTCTCTTTTAAGTTTTTTAAAAAACAACTATACTAATCTTGTCTATTTCGAATTCTTATAAATATTAATTTGATATTTTAATGATTTATATTGTAATAAATTTGGCTGTTTATGAATTTTTAGACAAAAACATTTATGTAATATAAGCTTCATTAAGAATTTTGTAAATAGAGAAATTTCTTTTATCTAATTTGCAACTAGGAGTGTGAGTATAATTTACACAAAATTTTTAAAAAAATGTAATTTACTCCGACGTTTTGTCTTATAGACACTGTATCTTAGGTTGATTAATTAAAACACTTGGGAACCATATGCTCAATTTCATTATAGGAAATTTTTTTCCCGCAAAGAGTATTTCGTGTCGAAGTTCTCCAGAGCGCAAGATGTTCCCTATTTTTTTTTTTTGGTACATCAAGATGTTCCCTATTGCATCAGTCATTAGGTTGATGGTTTGTGCCTAGTAATGAAAAATTTAATCCACTAAAATAATCTGCGTGCAAGTAGAATCATGAGTGCTCATGCAGTAGCCCAAGTTGAGATGCCACAATGTTTGGTTGTGAGCGATGAAGAATGGGCAACCCGGCAACTCCCTCGAATAATTATCAATAAAACTCTTATTTAATTGCAATAATATTTCAGAAATAATTGGATTATATGATTTCAAGTGGGTTCCTCTTTGCAAAACCTATATATATATGCAGTTACAAGTTATCACTGATTTTCTATTATTTGTCCTTTAAGATTTGAATATGAACTATGGTAAAACTTTTGGGTCTCATTAGTTTATTTGTTTTTTGTTTCCATTTTTATTGAAAATAAAAAAATGACTAAAAATATATTTGATAATGTTTAGAAAAATAAAGTATTTTTTTTAAATATTTTTTAAACAGGGAGAAAATAGAAAATGTCTAAAAGACATTTTTAATGTTTAAAAAAAATGATCAATTGGATTTTTGTAATTTTAATAGATTCTATTAAAAATATTAAAAAATAAATATAATATCATAATTATTGAATATCAAACTTAAAAATCAAATAAAATTTATAGCCATTTTGTCTTTGAAAATAAAGATGAACAAATCTTTAGCTTTACAAAATAAATATATTTTCTTATTTTCTTTGCCAGTAAAACAAATGTATTTTTCAAATAATGAAAATAAATAATGAAAACTAAAAATGTTTTAAAAAACTAGACGCAGCCTTATTTTCTTAGTGACTTAACCTTTTTGAGAGGGGGTGGAGGAGAGAACATGGGAAAGGTCATGTTTCGCTGGAGGTCATTGAAGCTGAACAGAGGCCTTTCATGGCAATGGTGGTGCTTGTTGTGCTCATGACATATCCAAGCATGCTGTTGGTAGGCACCACTTTCAAATTCCAAGTGACGAATAAAGTAAGGCAGCTTATGCATTGGTGCGCCTGCTGGAACCACACTCCATGGCCACAAGTCTGCCTCATCTTTCCTAGTGTGAGCACTCAGCGGACGCCACTGAAACAGGACACAACTACCCACCTTATACTTCTTAGACCCCAATTTCCAAAGGATAAAAACCCTCCCTAGGAAAAGACCAATTGGCGGAGTTAGGGGAAACGGGCTATAGGGGAAAAAAATAAGTAACCAGGTGGGTGTGTAAAAAATATGAGTTAATGCTACACATAATTTTTAGAATCACAATTGAATTGATCACGCAGTGCATATGAGGTTGGTAAAAAGAAAACAAAATTAGTAAAAAATTTATTATAAGTTAGCCTATTTAAATTCATATGCAGTTATGTATACAACTTTGTTCAACAGACTATAAAGTAATATAAGAAACATTACTTTCAAATAATTTAAAAGAAGAGTATTCTGGGGAACCGAAAGAGATTCTGAGGATACCGGTGCCTTGTTTATTTGTAACGTTGACAGTCCTTAAATTGAGTGTGGATAAACACCAATTGTAGATTAAATATTACCAATGGCTTACTCAAACAAATGTGGTGATTACGCAGAGCTACTGTAATGACCCTATAATGCATGTGGAGATTAGGATAGCTATAAGAAAAATATAATTGCATTTAACAGTTTCGTACTTTTATACTTCACACAAAGCATGGCTACTGTTGGATCAAGTTGGAGGCCGAAGTAGCCCATTAACTATCTTCGTCCGCTCAAAATGTTCATTTTAATATTATGACTGGTTTTAATGATGCCTTAATGTTTCAGATTTAGAAAAAGTAGTTACCCAATAGGTTACATGGTTATATTATGGAAATAGGATAGAAAAAAAAGTAGAGTGTATCTAAAAGTGTACTATCTCCTTATTTTACGGATTTGTATTCTCGCAAGCAATTTATAAAGTAAAGTTAAAAAAAAGACAAATTAATAAAATTAATATTTAATAAATAAATAATCTATTTATTTAAATATAAGTATTACATGCTTGTATTTATCTCACTCTAACTTCATTCAATGAAGTATTTAAAAAACTTTAGAGGATTGGATTCTTATTTTGCAAACACCTACTTGAAGATATTACTAGTAGTCATTTCTATGCTTCTTCTTTTTTGTAAATATCATATGAAGTGATGGATGACTTGTGAGATTATGGATAAACAAGAATTGACTGAAGCAAGGCTGTACTCTGACCAGAATTAAACAAGCAAACTCTTGGAAATTGAAAACTCAAAAGATGACTGCTTCAAAAGTTCAAGAACTTTATGTGCTGTCCAAGACCAAGAAGGACTGTCGGGAACTTGTTAGGAGCATAAATGCACTTCCAATAGTCATTTTTCTCAACTATAAATTCTTCGTTAGAGGTGATTGAAGGTTAAGAAAACCTCATTCAGGAAAGCATTACTACATTCTTCTTCCCCTTCTTTTGCCTACTTTATAAGCAATTGTCATTGGTAGTCATTTTACTGATTAGAAATTATTGTTTTTAGAGGCTGTTGTGATAATTTATTTTCTTCATTCTATTGCACTAAGTTTTTATTGAAAGACAGTGTTGTAAAGGTTACCTTGGATTGAGGTTGTAAAAGCCACGCTTATAAACTTGCTGAGAGTAGCATGATAGAAACTCAATGGGGAGATAGGTTACCTTGGTGAAATGTTGTGAAGGCTTTGTGCCTTCTTTGTTGCACGGTGGTTGCCAGAACTTTATTAAAGGATCCTCTTGCTTTGTGCTTTAAGAGAGGATATAGAATCTAATTTTTGGATCCGAATCTCTATGATTCTGATGTGTTTTCCCTTTCTACTTACTTGGTTTATTAATCTTTGTTAAAATATTCTAACCTTTTGAAACAAGATTTACCATTTTTTCAAAACAATCAATATAACATTCCGTAATTTTTATTTTTCAATAATAATATTTTGTTATAAATAAATATATTTTTATTTATTTTAAAAAAATTATGTTCTGTTAAAAGCAAGTATATTTTTAATTAAAATAATTATTATTTTACTTAAAATAATTATATTGGCCTTTAATAAATTTTGTTGTATTTTTAGAAATATTCTTTCTTTTATTATGTATAAAGATATTTATTTTTTGATTTGTTTTATTAAGATTTTTATAAAAAAAATCATGATTTAAGAGTTTAACTAAAGGTTTATGAGAATGTAAATTTTTAGAAATTTTTTAGATATTTTAAGATGAAAAATGGAATTTATATGAATATATATAAAAGAAAATTCTATTATTAAATTATTATTATTGTTATTAAAAAAAAGGAAAGAAAATAAAATGGGGAAGTTGGAATTAGAACGGAGACGGAGCAGAGATTTCTGAAAAAATGGATGAATAGTGAGTGAATAGTAACCTTCAATTTTCTCTCTAAATCTGGAGTGCTTATTGGCTTCCGATCTCAAAATTGAAGGTGCTACTGGATTTAGGACGAAGAATACTACGGTTTTAACCGATTAGTTTTTCAAATCAACCGTTGAATTGCCATAGATCTGAAGTAGAAAATTTTAGAAAAAGTGTTTTCTGACGGTAAATAGTATTTTCCGACAGTAAATAGTGACCAAACTCCCAGAGTCATTTCTAAGTCTTTGGACGCTCCGGACACGTTTTTAAGGTCTAATTGGTCAAATTCGGCTTGGAAAAATACATTTTAGAGCTGTCCAACCAGGAGCCCTACCTTGTGAGTAGATAATTCTTTCTATGACTTACTTCATGCTCTTCTTGAACTATAAATATATAATTGTTTTTGTTTAAAATTATTTATGCTATCATAAATTTCTGAAATGTGTTAAAATATTTATTTTCCTTACAAACTGGCACATAGTTCAAGAAGAGTATGGTTTTAGAAAGTATTTTGGAACTCATTGAATATGTGGTTCTAAATGTATTTATCATTATTTGATAAAGTGAATATTATGTGCACGATGCATTGATTTGTAAAGCTATATACTTGTGAAAATGATGCATATCATATTATCAATGAGACTGAATGGCAAGCGTAAAGCTCATGGCGAGTTGCTTGATAATTTTATATTGTATTTTATGAATATGCATTAATATATATGTATTTATATGTATGGATAAATATCGACGGGTTGTATGGCTTGTGACGGTACCGAATAGGGGACGCCCTATTAGCCTGAGTGAGTAGGGGGAGGGCCGCTCCAACTGGGTAACAGTGGTAATGTGGGGAGGCAGGAGAGTGATGAACTTACATTCCCTGATCATTTATTGTGACTGTAGTCGATCGGTCACTATGCGTATAGCAAATTGCATTGACCAGACGTCGAATGAGACAGGTCATTTTACATTGAGTGTATGAGTTGACCAGATCGCCGAGTGAGGCAGGTCATTTTTAAATTAAGTGTGTGGATTGACCAGATTGTCGAGTGAGGCAGGTCATTTTCAAATTAAGTGTGCCAGACCGCCGAGTAAGACAAGTGCATTAAAAGTGATGATTTTATCTACAAATCATAATATTTTACCATAGTTTATACAGCTAAGCATAACAACATTTGTTTAATGAACATACCATGGTGCATATGGTTTTGGATATCTGAATATCCTTTGATTTGAAAATATTTGAAATACGGGTCTCATATGAATGTACTTCTGAATTGTATTTTCTATGTGACACATTTTAAAATATAAGTACATTCATATGCTGACCTAAGAAGTCATAGGAGAAATTATTTGCTAACTGAGTTGTCAAACTCACTACACAATATTTTTATATTTTTTTTCAGATAAGAATATCAGAGTCTGATTCAGCAGATATGTGACATATTCTCTAGGTGAGTCTACGTTGTTTTCAAGGCTCAGTTTTTGAATTATACCGTTGCTGTATTCTAGAGTGTGCTCTGAATGTTACAGGCAGGATCTCCGTTTTTGCTGTACTATGATATTTATAGACTTGGTCTGTATATTGTGTATACATGAGAGATCTTATAAGTATCTGTTCCCATGATAAAGAATTGAATTATGCATCTTTATGGAGAATATCTGTTTGTGGAAATAATAAAAAATAAAAAATGTTTATTTTACGTAACATAAATTAGGGGCATTACAAGTTGGTATCAGAAAATTATGTTTCCCTGTGGCTAACAGAGCAAAGAATTCTGCAGTAGGACTTTGAGTATGGGTATGTAACTGCAGACATATTTATACTCACGGTGTTGTGGTGGAATTCTATAGGGTGTCATCATTTTCTTCCTTCTAACTCTTTTCCTTAGATATGCGAGGTTTAAACATCTATGCTTATGTCCTAGATGGTACCTTTTGTGTGTGGACTATTAGTTCAGTTTTTGAACTTGTTTTGAGGAAAAGTGATAAAGAGAACCCTCTTGAGAAATTAGCTGAAAATAAGAAAATTCTATCCGAACACAAAGGGAATGGCTTGTTTGGATGTCAAGAAGGTTTGAATTAATTGTTTGATTTTCTTATGTGAAACAATATGATGAATGGCTAATATAATATTGATAGTGAGTTATGATGTGATCGAGATTGTTAACTCCAAGATAATGATTTGAAATAAAGTGAGTGTTTTGAAAATAGATTTAAATCTCTTTTTGGATGGATGAGTTGGAATATATATATATAAATGGATTTAGTAAGTTGTGGGTTGGATTGAATTTGAGAGCGGAGAATCTATGAAGATAATATTTTCAATGATATATTTTGTTGATATAAGGAATTCGAAGACAGTTTGGTTTTCAATAATACTATGTATAAGCATTATGATAAAGGAAGGTTTACCCATGGAAATTTAAAATTTAAGGTATGCAAAATGGGTAATTCATGTGAAGGGCTCTTGGATAGACATAAGTTTTCCATGATTAATTGTTAAGATATTGCATAAGCATGTTAAAGAATAAAGTCACAATAGGTTGAATTTGTTTAAGTGTTTTGAAGTGCGATCTAGCTGATATAATATGAAAATGTCATCAATAGCAAAAAATGTTAGTAAAGGAGTTGCAAGTAGTGAGCAATCATGGAAGAAAGTACCCAGTAATTTAATTTCACCTTTAGCGACCATACGTTATTACAAAAAAGGGGTGTTAAGGATATTTGCCAGTGGTGAGAGATGTTGATATAAAGTATACTAATGTAGATCAGGTTCCAGTAGTTAGGAAATTTCCTGATGTGTTTTCAGAAGAATTGCCTAGAGTACCCCCGACTAGAATTTGATATTGATTTACTTCTTGGAACCCAACTAGTATCTATATCCTTATATAGAATTGAAGTTAAAATTTTCAAAAATGACGGCAAGCATGTATATGTACAGTAGCTGTGATAGTCGCTCATATTAGGCATATAAAGAGAATAAAGTTAAGATATCATCAAAAATTTGTCTTTTTCTTGTTGTTCTTGATGAAGCATTGATGTCTTGATTTTTGTAGGGAAGTTGTAAGTAATAGGTGTAATTGTAAAAAAAAGAGTGAAAATGCAAACAAGTTAGTTGTTGAAGAGGGACAATCAAATGATTTATTTTGTTTTCCCAATGTTCTTACCAGTCGACTATCAATATTATTAAGTCGACTAACTATTTTGAGAAATTTTAATTTGGACTAATTATTTTACAGTTGATTGATTATATTTATTTTGAAGCAATTAACTGTATCCTACCAGTTAACTACGTATTCTTTGATTTTCACAAACTTTTATAAGCTCAGAAATGTTTCTTTTCTATGTGATATTATTCCACCGAATGACAGTAGATTTGAATTAAATTTTGGAATATATATTCAAAATTTGCAGCCACCAATTTTTGTCGAAATAATAGCTAGATTTGTTTACAGATTTTCAAGAATTACGGCCGCTGATTTTAATTTTATTTCAATGCTTTGTCCAAATTTCTAACTTCCTATTTTGGCACCATGCTCTATTAAGTATTCCACATTTTCTGCTGCATTGTCCTACATTAATATTTGGTATTAAATGCAGGATTCTTTTTCTATATTATAAGGAAAGTTAATTTCTTTTCTTTGAAATTCAGTTATTATGGTGTCTAATTGGTTAGTAGGTTAAAGTAATAAAAATTTTGAAAGGAGTGGACGAATGATAACTTTATGGTGTTTTGACGAATGTAATCAAGAGAATTAGTGGTGTTGAAGTTCTTGAGTAATAAAATATGGGAAGTAGGATTTAAATTAATTTTT
Source organism: Gleditsia sinensis (assembly GCA_037074535.1). Classification (NCBI taxonomy): domain Eukaryota; kingdom Viridiplantae; phylum Streptophyta; class Magnoliopsida; order Fabales; family Fabaceae; genus Gleditsia; species Gleditsia sinensis. The sequence continues at coordinate 9,712,670 of CM073475.1, read as the reverse complement.
GAACTCTTAAATTGGAAATATGGAGAATACTATGAGAATCATATCTAAAAATAATGTAAGTGATTAAGATATTTGTGTTAAAGGTTTATATTAGGCTAAATTGAGTCTAGTATTTAGGATGTGAATTATGTTGAAATTGAGAATTCATGTATGAGTAATTGTTAGGAAAAATCTTCTTAAAATAATTGGGTGAATTAAACGGGATTGATATAAGTTAGAATGAGGTGCTTTTAAATATGATAGAGGAAATGTTTGATATTTTTGATAATGAATTTATTGGTGTTAATAAAAAGGTATAGAGTTACTGTGATGAGGTAAGTTAGAATTGTTAGACATGTGCCAATGGTACATAAACGTTAAAAAGGATTGGTGGATTTATTACTACGTATGTTTAACATATTGATTAATGGATTTTAGGATAAAAATAGATGATAGATTCAGATGATGCTATTCATGGGATGATGTTGACATGTGAGAATCAAAGATGACTTGATAGAAGTTTGGAATAAGAAAAGATAGTTACCCCAATATGGATGTGAATATGTTCTTTTATGAGTGTATTTTCTAATATCAATCCATAGATATATCCATGCGAGTTTGAGGATATAAAACAAAATTGATTAGAAAAATAAATACAAATAATTCAATACAGGTCAAAAGTCTAAAGGAATCATGCATGTTGTGCACTAGAAATTATCAGTTGGTGACCACATATTTTTGAAGGAATCACCAATGAAAGAGGTAATGAGGTTTGGAAAGAAGTACATATTAGATTCTTCTTATGTTACCTAATTCTAAGAAATTCAATTTGACAAAAATTTGGCTAAACTATGGGTACAATTGATGTTTATTGTTGATCGACAAGTGAATAACTTATGAATGAAATAAATCCATATGGTTAAGTTATATGGCAAAATCACTCAAGTGAAGAGACATTTTAAAAAGTAAAGATGTTATACAGAAAAGATATCCCTAATTATTTGAGTAATAAGGTTGATAACTCCGAATTATGCCTTGATTTCATTCCCTACATGTGGTAGGATGGGCTGAAATTCGGGGACCAAATTTCTTAAGGGGGGAAGAATATAACATCCCGTAATTTTTGTTTTTTAATAATAATGTTTTGTTATAAACAAATATATTTTTATTTGTTTAAAAAGGATTATGTTCTGTTAAAAGCAAGTATATTTTTAATTAAAATAATTATTTTTTTGCTTAAAATAATTATATTGTCCTTTAATAAATTTTTTTGTATTTTTAGAAATATTCTTTCTTTTATTATGTATAAAAATATTTATTTTGTGATTTGTTTTATTAAGATTTTTATCAAGAAAAATTATGATTTAAGAGTTTAACTAAAAATTTATGAGAATGTAAAATTTTATAAATACCACTCTATCACGTCCCAGATTTTATCCGAGCACGAGACCGGCACGAAATAAGGATTTCTCCCCACTTCATAAGCCTAACCGATGCATTTTGAATCTAAAACTCGATAATCATTATGGTTTAGCATGTGATCACATGATGTCCGCGGTAGCCCTATAACAAAATCTAAAGTTATTCTCTCACATTTTTATTCAGGTATCTCTATCTGCTGATGTAATCCAATAGGCCTTTGATGTTCTGCTTTTACCTGCTGGCAAGTTAAATATCGAGAGGCATAATCAACTATATCTTTCTTCATACCGTCCTACCAATAAATTTCTTTTAGATCTTTATACATTTTTGTTACCTCAGGATAAATGGTATATATGGATCTACGAATTTCCTCTAAAATCTTTTTCTTAAGTTCTTCTTTATTAGGTACACACAATCGCTTATCCAATCTCAAAATTCCTTAAAAGTCTAGTAAATTCAACATCACTGCCACTTTTCACCTCTTCAATTTTTTTTGTATAAATAGGCATAATCTTCTGTGCCTTTTTCACCTGCTCAACCAAAGATGATTAAAACTGTATACGGGTCAATATTATCCCATGCTTCTTTACTTCTGATACTACCCCATGACTTTTCAACTTATGCATTTATTTAATCAATGACCTCCTTACCATTGTGATATGAGCCAAACTACTAATTGACTTCCTGCTTAATGCATCAGCTACTACATTGGTCTACCTAAATGATATAATATTGGACAGTCATAATCTTTAAGTAAATTCATCTATCGTCTTTGTCTCAAGTTAAAATCTTTTTGTTAGAAAATGTATTTGAGACTTTTATGATCTGTATAGATTTCACATATCTCACCAAACAGATAATGCCTCCAAATTTTTTGAAAGCAAAAACTACTGCTTTCGTTTTCAAATCATGAGTCGTATAATTTTACTCATGTGGTTTAAGCTGTCTAAATACATATGCAGTGACTCGACCATGTTGCATCAACACACACCCTAGACCAATTCTCGATGTATCATAATATACCATGTATCCTTCAGCACCTGAAAGAATAGACAATACTGACGTAGTAGTCAAATATTCCTTTATAAGGAAGAATGTAATATCCCGTAATTTTTGTTTTTCAATAATAATGTTTTGTTATAAACAAATATATTTTTATTTGTTTAAAAAGGATTATGTTCTGCTAAAAGCAAGTATATTTTTAATTAAAATAATTACTGTTTTGCTTAAAATAATTATATTGGCCTTTAATAAATTTTGTTGTATTTTTAGAAATATTCTTTCTTTTATTATGTATAAAGATATTTATTTTGTGATTTGTTTTATTAAGATTTTTATCAAGAAAAATCATGATTTAGTTGTTTAACTAAAGGTTTATGAGAATGTAAATTTTTTCAAACTTTTGAGATATTTTAAGATGAAAAATGGAATTTATATATATATATATATATATATATATATATATATATATAATTCTATTATTAAATTATTAAATTATTAAATTATTATTATTATTATTAAAAAAGAAGAAAGAAAATAAAAAGGGGAAGTTCGAATTAGAACGGAGATGGAGCGGAGATTTCTGAAAAAACGGATGAATAGCGAGTGAATAATAACCTTCAATTTTCTCTCTAGATCTGGAGTGCCTATGGCTTCCGATCTCAAAACTGAAAGTGCTACTAGATTCAAGACGAAGAATACTACGATTTTAACAGATCAATTTTTGAAATCAGCCGTTGAATCGCCGAAGATCTGAAGTAGAAAATCTTTGAAAAAGGTAAATTTTGAAACTCTTACTTAGAGACATCTAATTGAAAATCTGACAACGTAGATAGATTCAAAAGCTAGATAAACCTTAAGATATAGAATTTTTCAGTTATTTAACAACTTTTTGTTCTTAGTAAATAGTGTTTTTCGGCTATGAATAGTGACCAAGCTCCCGGAGTCATTTTTTAAGTCTTTGGACCCTTTGGACACGTTTTTGAGGTATAATTGGTCAAATTTGAGTTGAAAAAGTATATTTTAGGGTTGTCCAACCAGGAGCCCTACCCTGTGAGTAGATAATTCTTTCTATGACTTACCCCGTGCTCCTCTTGAACTATAAATATATAATTGTTTTTGTTTACAATTATTTATGCTATCATAAATTTTTGAAATGTGTTAAAATATTTATTTTGCTTACGAACTGACACATAGTTCAAGAAGAGTATGGTTTTAGAAATGTATTTTGAAACTTATTGAATATGTGATTCTAAATGTATTTATCATTATTTGATAAAGTGAATATTATGTGCACGATGCATTGATTTGTAAAGCTATATACTTGTGAAAATAATGCATGTCATATTATAAATAAGACTGAATGGCAAGCATAAAGCTCACGGCAAGTTGCTTGATAATTATGGTAAGCTCATGGCGAGTTGCTTGATAATTTTACATTGTATTTGATGAATATGCATTAATCTATATGTGTATATATATATATATATATATATATATATATATATATATGTAGATGAATATCGACAGGTTGTATGGCTTATGACGGTACTGAATAGGGGACGCCTTATTAGCCTGAGTGAGCCAGGGGAGGGCCGCTCCAACCAGGTGAGAGTAGTAATGTGGGAAGGCAGGAGGGTGATGAACTCACATTCCCTGATCACTTATTGTGATTGTAGTCGATCGGTCACTATGCGTATAACAAATTGCATTGACTAGACGCCGAATGAGATAGGTCATTTTACATTGAGTGTGTGGGTTGACCAGATCGCCGAGTGAGGCAGGTGCATTAAAAGTGATGATTTTATCTCCAAATCATAATATTTTACTATAACTTATACAGCTGAGCATAACAACATTTGTTTAATGATCATACTATGGTGCATATGGTTTTGGATATCTGAATATCTTTTGATTTGAGAATATTTGAAATACGGGTCCCATATGAATGTACTTCTGAACTATATTTTCTATGTGACACATTTTAAAATATAAGTACAACCATATGCTGACCTAAGAGGTCATAGGAGGAATTATTTGATCACTGAGTTGTCAAACTCATTATACGATATTTCCACATTTTTTTTCAGATAAGATTATCAGAATCTGATTCGGCAGATAGGTGACATATTCTCTGGGTGAGTTTATGTTATTTCCAAGGGTTAATTTTTTAATTATACCGTTGTTGTATTCTAGAGTATGCTTTGAATGCTACAAGCAGGATCCCCATTTCTACTATACTATGATGTTTATAGACTTGGTCTGTATATTGTGTATACATGAGAGATCCTATATGTATCTGTTCCCTTATAACGCCCCCACTTTACGTTACGTAAAATAAACATTTTTTCCCGCAATCAGATAATCTCCATAAAGATGCACAATTCAATTTTTTGTCATTCTCTCATGTATACACAATATACAAACCAAGTCCATAAACATCAAAATACAGCAGAAACGGGGATCCTACCTGTAACGTTCATAGCGCTCTAGAATATAAATACGATATAATTCAAAAACTGTGAGCCTTGGAAGTAACGTAGACTCACCCACAGAATATGTCACCTAACTGATCAACTATCTGTAGGATCAGACTCTGTATTCTCATCTAAAAAAAATAAAAATATCGTGTAGTGAGTCTGACGACTCAGTAAGTAAATAATAGCATAAATAATTTTAAACAGAAACAATAATACATTTATAGCTCAACAAGAGTATAGGGCAAGTCATAGAAAGAATTATCTACTCACAGGGTAGGGCTCATAGTTGGACAGCCCTAAAATGTACTTTTCCAATCCGAATTTGACCAATTAGACCTCAAAAACGTGTCCGGAGAGTCCAAAGACTTAAAAAATGACTCCGGGAGTTTGGTTACTATTCACAATCGAAAATACTCTTCACCAAGAACAAAAAGTTGTCAGATAGTTGAAAAATTTTATATCCTAAGGTTTATCTAACTCCTTAATCTATTTACGGTGTCAGATTTTCAATTTGATGTCTCTAAGTAAGAGTTTCAGAGTTTACCTTTTTCTGAGATTTTCTGTTTCAGATCTATGGCGATTCAACGGCTGATTTGAGAAATTGATTGGTCAAAAACGTATTCTCTATCCTGAATCCAGTGGTACCCTTAATTTTACAATCGGAGGCCAGTAAACACTCCAAATCTAGAGAGAAAAATGGAGATTACTATTCATCACTATTCATGTTACCGAAGTTTCGCGTTTCTCTTTTGCGATAACCCCTCCCCCTTTTATTTATTTTTATTTTTTTATTATTAAACAAATATTGTTATGCTCAGTTGTATAAGCTATAGTAAAATATTATGATTGGGAGATAAAATCATCACTTTTAATGCACCTGCCTCACTCAGCGGTCTGGAACACTTAATTTAAAAATGACCTGCCTCAGTCGGCGATCTGGTCAATCTACACACTCAATGTAAAATGATCTGCCTCATTCGGTGTCTGGTCAATGCAATTTGCTATACTCATAGTGACCGATCAACTACAGTCACAATAAGTTATCAGGGAAAGTGAGTTCGTCACCCTTCTGCCTCCCCACATTACCATTGTTATCCGGTTGGAGCGGCCCTCCCTCGGCTCACTTAGGCTAATAAGGCGTCCCCTATTCGATACCGTCACAAGTCATACAACCTATCGATATTCATTTATACATATAAATACATATATATTAATGTGTATTCATAAAATACAATATAAAATTATCAAGCAACTCACCATGAGTTTTACGCTTGCCATTCAGTCACATTTTCTTATTTTCAGCTAATTTCCCAAGAGGGTTCTCTTTATCACTTTTTGCCAAAACAAGTTCAAAAGCTGAACTAGTATTCCACACACAAAAGGTACCATTTAGGACATACGCATAGATGTTTAAACCTCGCACATCTAAGGAAAATAGTTAGAAGGAAGAAAAGGATGACACCCTATAGAATTCCACAATAGCACTGTGAGTATAAATATGTCTGCAGTTACATACCCATACTCAAAGTTCTACTACATAATTCTTTGCTCTGTTAGCCACAGGGAAACTTAATGCTCTGATACCAACTTGTAACGCCCTCAATTTACGTTACGTAAAAATATAATGAGAAAAATAGGAGTTACGTTCAGCTGTATTAGCTACAGAAAATATTAAGATCTGAAGATAAAATCATCACTTTTAATGCACATACCTCACTCGGTGATCTGGTACACTTAATTTGAAATGATCTGCCTCACTCGGCGATCTGGTCAACCCACATACTCAATGTAAAATGACCTGCCTCACTCGACGTCTGGTCAATGCAATTTGTTATATGCATATTGACCGATCAACTATAGTCACAATAAGTGATCAGGGAATGTGAGTACATCACCCTCCTACCCCCTCACATAACCACTGTCACCCGGTTGAAGCGGCCCTCCCTTGGCTCACTCAGGCTAATAGGGCGTCCCCTACTCGGTACCATCTCAAACCATACAACCCGTCGATATTCATCCATACATATAAATGTATATATATAAATTCATATTCATCAAATACAATATATAATTATCAAGCAACTCACCATGAGTTTTACGCTTGCCATTTAATCGCTTTCATAATATGATGTATCATTTTTATACCAAATGATTAATAATCATTCTTCACATACCAATATGATTCATTTTAAATCAAATAAAGAAAAAGAGTAATTTGTGATACCAAAATCATCATTTTAAAAGTATTTTCTTGGATATATGTTTCCTAAAAATATTTCAACAAACAAGATTATTTTTAGGTAGAAAACAGTGAAAAATATGATAATCCAACACCCAACATAGCCTGACCATGTTCAAGACATGGCCATGCTTGAAAAATACTTCAAACATGCTTAAAAATAGCCCCGAACTTGGTCTACCCGTGCTGAAGCAACCCAGAAAATATAAGACAATTATCTACAACTTTCATGTTTATTATGTCTTCAGATTCCTTACTAATTATTTCCAGAAAATTAAAACAAAAATACTTATTTTACCAATTTGAATTCTAGACTGATTCCGACCTCTTCTCAATTAATCAGTCATATCTCCCTCATATAGACTCCACTTGAGGTGATGTCAAAGCCAATAAAAGATAAGATAATTATCTACAACTTTTACTTAAATTCCTTATGGATTATTTCCAAAAAAGTAAAGATAAAAATGATTATTTTTACTATCCTAAATTTTGATTTCTGCTCAATTAATTAGCCATATCTCACTCATGTGAACTCCCAATTAAGTCATTTCAGAGCCTATAGATCCGTGAGACATATATCTACAATTCATTTGTTGACCATTTCTTTAAACTCCTTGTCAAAATTTCCCAAAATTTAAAAAATATAGGCTTCCCAGATTATTCCGAAATTCAGCTTAGTCTAACTTCTCCCTTGTTGTTCTTTTATGTAATCCCATGCACCCATATGCATGTCCATAAGACCAAAATATAATTTTATATAAATATCCAGACCACATGCTATTCAAAATGACATCTAAAAAATCTAAAAGTATATATATAATTTTGTACAAAATTTATTAGAAGATATTAAACCTACCTCAAACAAATCCTTAAACTTGTGCTTGATTCCTACCACCTAGAAATCCTTGATTACCTTTTCCTCTTGTTTCTCCTTCTTCTTTCTCTTCTTCTTCTTTTTTTCTTCCCCTTTCTTTTTTTCCTCTTCCTTTCCTTCTCTTTTTTTCCTTTCTCTTGCTACCGACACTCATTTCTCTCCCTCATAATTATCACATTTTTCTCCACCTACCTCTAATTATTAAAATATTTTCTACCTACCACCTCTTAATCACAAAAATGCCAATGCCATCATCCATTAATTAACAAAATGTCATCCTCCATAAATTAAATAAATGTCATTTCAATGAAATTACATAAATGTCATTTCAATGAAGTTACATAAATGTCATTTCAATAAAATTACATAAATGTCATTTCAATGAAATTACATAAATGTCATTTTAACCATTTCTACGAACTTGTTTGACTTGAGTAAAATAATTTAATCATTCCATGAGATTTAAAATCCTTTCTCCTCTGTAAAAGAAATAAATTTCAATTAGTAACATCCCGTAATTTTTGTTTTTTAATAATAATGTTTTGTTATAAATAAATATATTTTTATTTGTTTAAAAAGGATTATGTTCTGCTAAAAGCAAATATATTTTTAATTAAAATAATTATTATTTTGTTTAAAATAATTATATTGGCCTTTGATAAATTTTGTTGTATTTTTAGAAATATTCTTTCTTTTATTATGTATAAAGATATTTATTTTGTGATTTGTTTTATTAAGATTTTTGTCAAGAAAAATCACGATTCAAGAATTTAACTAAAGGTTTATGAGAATGTAACTTTTTAGAAATTTTTGAGATATTTTAAGATGAAAAATGGAATTTATATGAATATATATAAAATAAAATCCTATTATGTGACAACATTTGAGAATTATCACTTTTAATGCACCTGCCTCACTCAGCAGTCTGGCACACTTAATTTAAAAATGACCTGCCTCACTCGGCGATCTGATCAACCTACACACTCAATGTTAAATAACCTGCCTCATTCGGCGTTTGGTCAATACAATTTGCTATAAGCAAAGTGACCAATCGACTACAGTCACAATAAGTGATTAGGGAATGTGAGTTTATCACCCTCCTGCCTCCCCACTTTACCACTATCACCTGGTTGGAGCGGCCCTCCCCCGACTCACTCAGGCTAATAGGGCGTCCCCTATTCGGTACCATCACAAGTCATACATCCTGTCGATATTCATCAATACATATATATTAATGCATATTCATTAAATACAATGTAAAATTATCAAGCAACTCGGCATGAGCTTTACGCTTGCCATTCAATCTCATTTATAATATGACATGCATTATTTTCACATGTATATAGCTTTACAAATCAATGCATCATGCACATAATATTCACTTTATCAAATAATGATAAATACATTTATAACCACATATTCAATGAGTTCCAAAATCCATTTCTAAAACCATATTCTTCTTGAACTATGTGTCAGTTCGTAAGTATAACAGATATTTTAACACATTTAATAGACTTATAATAGCATAAATAATTTATAAACAGAAACAATAATACATTTATAGTTTAAGAAGAGCATGGGGCAAGTAATAGAAAAAATTATCTACTCACAGGGTAGGGCTCCTGGTTGGACAGCCCTAAAATATACTTTTCCAAGTCGAATTTGACCAATTAGACCTCAAAAACATGTCCGGAGGGTCCAAAGACTTAAAAAATGACTCTGAGAGCTTGGTCATTATTTACAATCGGAAAACACTATTCATCAACGGAAAATACTATTCACCAAGAACAAAAAGTTGTCAAATAGCTAAAAAATTTCATATCTTAAAGTTTATCTAACTCCTGAATTTATTTACGGTGTCAGATTTTCAATTAAAGGTCTCTAAGTAAGAGTTTCAGAGTTTACCTTTTTCTGAGATTTTATACTTCAGATTTACAGCGATTCAACAGCTGATTTAAAAAATTAATCGGTCAAAACTGTAGTATTCTCCGTCCTGAATCTAGTGGTATCTTCAATTTAGAAATTGGAAGCCAATAGGCACTCCAAATCTAGAGAGAAATTGAAAGTTACTATTTATCACTATTAACTCTACTATTCATTAAATTTCCTGACTCCTTCGATTTCCATTTGCCCTCCTCTTTTTCCTTCTTTTAATTTATTTATTTTATTATAATAATAATAATTGTTTAATAATTGAATAATAGGATTTTATTTTATATATATTCATATATATACCGTTTTTCATCCTAAAACATCCCAAAATTTTTTAAAAATTTATATTCTCATAAACCTTTAGTTAAACTCTTAAATCATGACTTTTCTTGATAAAAATCTTAATAAAACAAATCATAGAATAAATATCTTTATACATAATAAAAGAAAGATTATTTCTAAAAATACAACAAAATTTATTAAAGGCCAATATCATTATTTTAAGCAAAACAATAATTATTTTAATTAAAAATATACTTAATTTTAGTAAAACATAATCCTTTTTAAACAAATGAAAATATTTTTTTTATAACAAAACATTATTATTGAAAAACAAAAGTTACGGGATGTTACATTCATACTTTTGAACTGTATTTTCTGTGTGACACATTTTAAAATATAAGTACATCTATATGCTGACCTAAAAGGACATAGGATAAATTATTTGCTTATTGAGTTGTCAAACTCACTACACGATATTTTCACATTTTTTTTAGATAAGAATATCAGAATCTGATTTGGCAGATAGATGACATATTCTTTGGGTGAGTCTACGTTGTTTATAAGGCTCAGTTTTTGAATTCTACCGTTGTTGTATTCTAGAGTGTGCTCTGAATGCTACAGGCAGGATCTCCGTTTCTGCTGTACTATGATGTTTATAGACTTGGTCTGTATATTGGGTATACATAAGAGATCTTATATGTATCTGTTCCCATGATAAAGAATTGAATTATGCATCTTTATGGAGAATATCTGTTTACCGAAATAATAAAAAAATAATAAAAATATTTATTTTAATTAACGTAAATTGGAGGCGTTACAAGTTGGTATCAGAGTATAAACATGATTTTATTTTTTTAAAAAGGATTATGTTATGCTAAAAGCAAGTATAATTTTAATTAAAATAATTATTATTTTGCTTAAAATAATTATATTGGCATTTAATAAATTTTGTTGTATTTTTAGAAATATTTTTTCTTTTATTATGTATAAAGATATTTATTTTATGATTTGTTTTATTAAGATTTTTATAAAAAAAAAATCATGATTTAAGAGTTTAACTAAAGGTTTATAAGAATGTACATTTTTGAGATATTTTAAGATGAAAAACGGAATTTATATGAATATATATAAAAGAAAATCCTATTATTAAATTATTACATTATTATTATTATTATTAAAAAAGGAAAAAAAAATAAAAATGGGAAGTTGGAATTAGAACGGAGACGGAGCGGAGATTTCTGAAAAAATAGATGAATAGTGAGTGAATAGTAATCTTCAATTTTCTCTCTAGATCTGGAGTGTTTATTGACTTCCGATCTCAAAACTGAAGGTGCTATTGGATTCAAGTCGAAGAATACTACGATTTTTACCGATCAATTTTTTAAATCAGCCGTTGAATCGGCATAGATCTGAAGTAGAAAATATCAGAAAAAAAGTAAATTCTGAAACTTTTACTTAGAGACCTCCAATTGAAAATCTGACACAGTAGATAGATTCAAGAGCTAGATAAACCTTAAGATATGAAATTTTTCAGCTATCTGACAATTTTTTGTTCTTCGTAAATACTGTTTTCCAGCGATGAATAGTGTTTTCGTCGGTGAATAGTATTTTTTGGCTGTGAATAATAACCAAGCTCCCGGAGTCATTTTCTAAATCTTTGGACCCTCCGAACACGTTTTTGAAGTTTAATTGGTCAAATTCGGTTTAGAAAAGTACATTTTAGGGCTGTCCAACCAGGAGTCCTACCTTGTGAGTAGATAATTCTTTCTATGACTTACCCCGTGCTCTTTTTGAACTATAAATATATAATTGTTTCTGTTTACAATTATTTATGCTATCATAATTTTCTGAAATGTGTTAAAATATTTATTTTACTTTCAAACTGACACATAGTTCAAGAAGAGTATGGTTTTAGAAATGTATTTTGGAACTCATTGAATATATGGTTCTAAATGTATTTATCTTTACTTGATAAATTGAATATTATGTGCACGATGCATTGATTTGTAAAGCTATATACTTGTGAAGATGATGCATGTCATATTATAAATGAAACTGAATGGCAAGCGTAAAGCTCGTTGCGAGTTGCTTGATAATTATAGCAAGCGTAAAGCTAATGGCGTGTTACTTAATAATTTTACATTGTATTTGATGAATATGCATTAATATATATGTATTTATATGTATGGATATTGACGGGTTGTATGGCTTGTGACGGTACCGAATAGGGGACACCCTATTAACCTGAGTGAGCCGGGGGAGGGCCGCTCCAACTTGGTGACAGTGGTAATGTGGGGAGGCAAGAGGGTGATGAACTCATATTCCCTTATCACTTGTTGTGACTGTAGTCGATCGGTCACTATACATATAGCAAATTGCATTGGCCAGACACCAAATGAGGCAGATCATTTTACATTGAGTGTGTGGGTTGACCAGATCGCCGAGTGAGGCAGGTCATTTTTAAATTGAGTGTGTGGGATGAGCAGATTGCCAAGTGAGGCATGTTATTTTTAAATTGAGTGTTTGGGTTGATCAGATCGCCGAGTGAGGCAAGTCATTTTTAAATTAAGTGTGCCAGACCGCCGAGTGAGGCAGGTCATTTTTAAATTAAGTGTGCCAGACCGCCGAGTGAGGCAGGTGCATTAAAAGTGATGATTTTATCTCCAAATCATAATATTTTATTATAGCTTATACAGCTGAGCATAACAACATTTGTTTAATGATCATACTATGGTGCATATGGTTTTGGATATTTGAATATCCTTTGATTTAAGAATATTTGAAATGCGGGTCCATATGGATGTACTTATAAATTGTGATTTTTAATGTGACAAGTTTTAAAATAAAGAGTACATCCATATGTTGACCTAAGAGGTAATAGGAGGTATTATCTGTTTACTGAGATGTAAAACTCACTACAGGTTGTTGATATGTTTTTCAGATAGTTGACAGTTAGACGAAATGATCTCTGGGTGAGGCTACTTTGTTTTCATGGCTCATAGATTTTGATTTATATTTTATTTGTACTTTAGAGTATACTCTGAGCGCTACAAACAGGATCCTTACTTCTGCTGTACTTTGATGTTTATAGATTTGGTGTTTATATGGAAATACATATCTATAAAAGAGTGTATTATACATGTTATGGAAAATATATGATCGTATAGTATGTGTTTCATGTGCCCTAAAATTAGGGGTGTGACAAGTATATCAACAAAATATATCATTGAAAATATTATCTTCATAGATTCTCTGCTCTCAAATTCAATCCAACCCACAACTTACTAAATTCATTTATATATATATATATATATATATATATATATATATATATATATATATATATATATATATATATATATTCAACTCATTCATTCGAAATTGACGGAATGCAATTCCCTCCATAGCTGCACATATCCTAACTTTGAATAAGAGAAAATAAAGATACTAATGTGTGTATTTATAGAACTCAGAGAAGGACATACTTATGATAGATATACGAATATGATAAGTATAATTAGAACAGCTATGTGAGTGAATAGTGGATATAAGTTAAATTGAAGGTGAAATTTTCAAAAATGACGACAAGCATGTATATGTATAGTAGTTGTAATAGTCGCTCATATTAGGCATATAAAGATAATAATGTTAAGATATCACCAAAATTTTGTTTTTTCCTTGTTGTTCTTGATGAAGCATTGATGTCTTGATTCTTGTAGGGAAGTTGTAAGTAATATGTGTAATTGTAAAAAAAAAGAGTGTAACATCCCGTAATTTTTGTTTTTAAATAATAATGTTTTGTTATAAATAAATATATTTTTATTTGTTTAAAAATGATTATGTTCTGCTAAAAGTGTACCCATAGTTAAGCAAAATTTTTGTCCAATTGAATTTCTTAGAATTAGGTAACATAAGAAGAATCTAATATGTACTTTTTTCCAAACCTCATTATCTCTTTCATTGGTGATTCCTTCAAAAATATGTGGTCACTAACTGATAATTTCTAGTGCTCAACATGTATGATTCCTTTAGACTTTTGGCATGTATTGAATTATTTGTATTCATTTTTCTAATCAATTTCGTTTTATATCCTCAAGATCGCATGGATATATCTGTGGATCAATATTAGAAAACACACCCATAAAAAAAACATATTCACATCCATATTGGGGTAACTATCTTTTCTTATTCCAAACTTCTATTATGTCATTTTTGATTCTCACATGTCAATATCATCCCATTAATCTCAAGCCTTTCTTACTTTCATTTTTAAAAGTGTATCATTCTAGTTCCTATCAACTTCGTTTAACTAGTCTGTTCATTCTAAGACTTTCCTCAACTATTATTCACACATAACTTTCTAATCTCAACATAATTCATATCCTAAATACTAGACTCAATTTAGCATGGTAATCCTACTTCCCATATTTTATTCTTTAAGAATTTCAACACCACTAATTCACTTTATTACATTCCTTAAAGCACCTTAAGACCATCAAACGTCTGTTTCTTTCACCTAAAAATTTATTATACAGTTCGGTGTTCAAACTCACTATTTTAAATTATAAATAGTTTAATGCCCAACTTTCTCCAAAATTTCCGCCATTAATCACTTCCAACAAATTGGAATTGCTAATCTAATTTTGTCTTACCTATCCTCAAGTAAACCTAATATGCTCAAATCTTCCTCTTATGACATTTTTCCATCACTAGTCAATCCTCAAACAATCCTAACAAATCTTACTTTCACCATTCCTAACATGTCTACTACCTATCTATCTCAATTCACTTCTCACATATTCATATATTTTAATGACATACTATCCAAATATCAAACATCACTCAAGTCACAATCTCGACATACGAAAATTGTATATCTATCATAAGTATTCCCTTCTCTGAGTTTTATAAATACAAACATTAGTATCTTTATCTTCTCATACTCAAAGTTAGGGTGTGTGCAACTATGGAGGGAATTGCATTCCGTCAATTTTGAAATATTTGTATCTTTTGTGGTTCCAGTCTTGGAAAAGATGGAGAGTATGTGAAAGCTGCACAAAACCTGGGTATGGTTCTGGTCAGGAGAAAAATTCATTTAGTCTATGGTGGAGATAACCGTGGATTAATAGGGTGTGTGTCTACAACTGTTTATGTGGGAGGATGCCAAGTTCTAGGTATTATTCTTACAGCTCTAACTGCATCTAACATCATAGGAAAGACAATTGGGGAAGAGTTTAGGGTAGCTTCCATGCATGAGCGCATGGCTAGAATGATGAGCAATGCTGATACCTTCATTGCCTTACCAGGGGGTTTTGGTACTTTAGAAGAAATTTTTCAAATAGTCTCTTGGCACAACTAAATATGCATCACAAACTGATAGGTTTGTTAAATGTTAACCACTTTTTTGATGATCTGTTGTCTTTCCTTGATCATGCTGTGGAACAAATGTTCATTTCACACTCAGCACGACGAATTCTCATCTTGGCTTTAATTGCTGAAGAGTTGATTGATGCTTTACAAGTATATGTTCATGTACCTGATCCAACTATGGCTCAAATAGAATGGACGGTAGACAACTGCAGGAAGCGCAAATTGGATTTAGATCTTTATCTTTAAATGTAGTAAAATGTAGCTATTATTGTACCACTTTTACTTTCTTAGAGTTTACTTGGATACCATCTTTACCAACTATACTCCCTTAGAGTTGGTAAAATTATCTTTGAATGTTGCTTATGATTCTCTGAAATTTTAAAATATTCTAGTATATTATCAATAAATATAATAACAAGTTGATATAGGGATGACCTAATTACTATTCATTAAATCTATGAATGCAGCTAGTATATTTTTCAAACTAAATAACATAACCAAGAACTCATAATACCCATAATGAGTCCTAAAAGAAAATTTTCGTACATCCTCTTCTCTTATCCTCAATTAATGTTACTCATATCTCAAATCAATTTTTAAAAAACATTGAGCACCTTGTAACTGATTAAACAGATCATCTATATGAGGTAATGGGTATTTATTCCACACTGTCACCTTATTCAACTGTCTATAATTTATGCATAGTCATAGTGATCCATCTTTTTTTTTCACAGATAGAATTGGAGCACTCCAAATAAAAGTACTAGGGCATTTAAATCCTTTATCTAACAAGTCTTGTAACTAATTTTTTTCCCTACCCTGTGAGTAGATAATTCTTTCTATGACTTGCCCCATGCTCTTCTTGAACTATAAATGTATTATTGTTTCTGTTTATAAATTATTTATACTATTATAAGTTTATTAAATGTGTTAAAATATCTGTTATACTTACAAACTGGCACATAGTTCAAGAAGAGTATAGTTTTAAAAATGTATTTTGGAACTCATTGAATATGTGGTTCTAAATGTATTTATCATTATTTGATAAATTGAATATTATGTGCACAATGCATTGATTTGTAATGCTATATACTTGTGAAAATAATGCATGTCATATTATAAATGAGATTGAATGGCAAGCATAAAACTTGTCACGGCCCCAAATGATGGAACACGTGACCGGCACGACATAAGGGTTTCCCCCTAGCCGCAAGCCTAACACATAGCATGCACAAACATCCAGCACACAATCCAGAGTACATAATAAATATAACTGGCCACATATGCCACATCCAATATCAGAAAATACTGTATATATGTATATATATATATATCTCATGATATCTCATGAATCCAACATTCTGATTCAACTTGGCCCATGGCCTCATAATATTCATGTGATTCAACTTGGCCCAAGGCCTCATAATACCAACATTATTGTAAAATATAAAACCATTTTTCAAACAACACATCAAAATACGCAAGAAGCGAGGATCCTGCCTGTATGTTCATGGAGATACTCTAGACATAACTAAACTAAACAAACAGTACAAAAGAGCCTTGCCCAAACTGGGGCTCACCAACACTATCTTCAGCCTCCTACGAAGCTGTAGCTGGATCAAAGTCTCTTTGACTATCTGTGGGGAGGAAACAAAAGAGGGGTGAGATTACCACATCTCAGTGAATGAGTAAATCATACTATAACTGAAACAGGGCAAACCAAGCACGAGTGTTTCGCAATGGGTTTAATAATTGAAATCCGAATGTAAAGATAATAATAGAAACATTAAGCATTTAACCATAATTTATTGAAAGAATGCTAAACAATTCAAAAAAATAAAACATGATTAAATCAATAACCGTAAGCAAATCAATTATGCATGGTAAGTAATACATGAAGATATTTATGCAATAACAATGATGAATGAGTTTGTTTAGAAATATTTAATCTTTAAGAAAAATGCATCAGTTTATTGGAGGTCTTTCCTGACAGATCTATCATCTCCCCCAAGCACACAGCAAGGGTAGGGTAATCACTGTAGGCGTAGACATAAGTCCACCCTAAATTTCCCCAAGCACATAGCAATGGGTATGGCAATCACTGTAGGCGAAGACATAAGTCAACCCTAAATCCCTGTGTCTTAGGCAGTCATATGCCCGTCATAGTATCCTAGGCCGAAGCCTTAACATGATCATGGTGCACCAAGGCTAGCACTACCTGCGGCTAGCTAACAGTGATCTAAAAGGGTCCCTCCAATAGAAAACATGTGAAATATGCTATTCAAAGAGTTTAAAGTAAAACATTTCAATAACTTTACAATACAGCTATAATTCTCCATCTAGCTCTTTTCATGCATAAAATTTCGTTCTATAATATATCTCATCCATGAATTCCCATGGAGACCTTTACAATCATAAATTTTCCCTTTTAAACATAGATCGTCCGTAGACGTCACATAAATGCTCATCATGCATTAAATCATTTCATGGCTAACTTAGTTCATTTTTATGACTAAGTTCGCTTTTCTATAAATCTAGCTCAAATGGAGAATTATTAGTCTAGATGCTTGCCCTGCATACCTAGGGTTCAACTAAGATTGAAATTTATAATTTCTAACATGGTTGGAACATATTGGTTTTCAAAGCGGTAAAACAGTTTAGCATATATTCCAACTAATTAAAATCATATGAAAGAAAGAGTTATAAACCGAATTCATAAGACATGCGCTATAGTATGAAAAACCCACTCACAGGTAAGGGCTCCAGATTGGACAGCCCTAAAATCCTAGTTCCTGGTCTGAATTCGGTAAAACAGACCCCAAAATCGAGTCCGGAAGGTCCAAAAGCCTAAAATGAGCTTGGTTACTGTTCACCGCCGGAAAACACTATTCACCGACACTATTCACCGCCGAAAAACACTACTGTCACAAAAATTTTACCGAATCAACAAAACAATTTCATATCCTAATATTTATCTAATTTCTGAATCCATCTACGGAGTCAGATTTCTAATTAGAAGTCCCTAAGTAAGGTTTTTCAGAACTTACCTTTTACCGAGATTTTCTACTTCAGATCTACGGCGATTCAACGGTTGATTTGAAAAACTGATCGGTCAAAACTGAAGTACTCTTCGTCCTGAATCCAATAATACGTTCAGTTTTGATATCGGAAGCCAATTGGTACGCCAAATCGAAAGATAAAATTGGATGTCACTATTCACTCACTATTCACTACTATGCATTTTTTTCCGTTTTTTCTCGAATCCGATCGTCGCCCCCGGTTTTCATTTTATGGTTTCTGTTTTTTTTGTTTTTTTTTTTTTTAAATATAATAATAATTATTAAATAATTAATAATAGGATTTTCTTTTATATAAATTCATATAAATTCCATTTTTCATCATAAAATATCCCAAAAATTCTTAAAAATTTCCATTCTCATAAATCTTTAGTTAAACTCTTAAATCATGATTTTTCTTAATAAAAATAATAATAAAATAAATTTTAAAACAAATATCTTAATTCATATTAAAAGAAAGAATATTTCTAAAAATACCATACAAATTCATTAGAGGCCGATATAATTATTTTAAGCAACACAATACTTCTTTTACTTAAAAGTCCACTTACTTTTAACAAATCATAATTATTTCTACATAAATAATAATATTTTTGCAAATAGCGCGCCAAAATATAAATTCTCATATTTCTTTTGTAATTCTTTAATCCATGTAATAAATATACATATTTTCTACGGTTCTTATCTCAATTTTCAAAATTCTCTCTTTTATTCTAAATTTCTTTTAATTGGAATTTTTGTTAAATTTTACGGTTATTACATTCTTCCCCCCTTAAAGAAATTCGGTCCCCGAATTTCATCACCATAGTGGCAGACAAATACTAATCTCATTGTTTAAACAAATGCAGATATCTAGCGCGTATATCCTCCTCTCTTTCCCAAGTAGTTTTCTCAGAAGAATAATTTTTTTCATATCACTTTTACTGTAGGTATTTCTTTTAACCATAACTTCTTTACTTGTCAGTCCACTATTGCTACTGGTTGTTCCTCTTAGGTTAAATCTTTCTGTAACTGAATCTATGGACACTGTATAACATGTGTAGAATCCGGTAAATATTTCTGTAGTATAGACACATGAAAAAAACTGGATAAACATTATCCAATGCAAGTGGTAGACCGATCCTATCAAGAATTTCAAATGGTTCTATATACCGAGAGTGTAACTTTCCTTTCTTTCCAAATCTCATTACCTCTTTCATTGGTGAGTCCTTCAAGAATATGTGATCACCAATTGATAATTCCTAGTGCTCAACATTCATAGTCCTTATAAACTTTTGACTTGTATTGAGTTACTTGTATTTCTTTTTCTAATCAATTTTCACTTTTTTTTTCAATAACATCTTATAATAAATCTAACTTCACTGAGTCATTTAACAAAACATTTGTAACACCTCTTACATAAGGCTTAAATCTTTTAATATCATTTTATTACAGACAGATTCTGCTAAGGAATCTCTCACCAATCAAAAAAAAATATGCTTAAAGCATGCTCTCGAAGCTAGCATCATCAATTTAGATAAGTCATATTCTATCTATTGCATGTTATTCCAAACTAGATTTTCAAAGTTTAACTTTTATCAATTCACTCACATATTAAGAAACCTATGATGTTCATGTAAAACTTTAAATGATGCCATTGTATATTGGCATGATAATTACTGCTATGATTAAGTTCAACTAAGGACAATTAATTTCTTCCAACTTTTACCACAATAATATAAAGATACTTAAAGCATAACTTTTAATGTATAAACACATCATTTAAATTTAGTATTAGTCATATTATAATCTAATAAAGATCCTTAGACTTCCTGAATAACTCTCTTGAGATAATATATTCAATTCGTATTTGCCAACATATCGGCCAATGAAAAATTTAACTTGTATCTTCTTTTTACCATTATACTAGTACCATTTTTATCTCAGTATATCCTTATTATCTCGGTTTATCCATATTTACAATTTATGGCTTCTTCTGAAATCTCTTTTCTTAACAAGTATTTATACGTAAATTTTCAAATCTCAACATGATTTACATTCTAGATACTAGTCTCAATTTAGCAAAGTATAAATTCTTAACACAGATATCTTAATTACTTACATTATTCTCAGAGATGATTCTACAAATATTTTCCATGTTTTCAAATTAAAAATTTCAAGATTAACTTAAATCTTATTTTCCATACTTTATTCTTCAAAAACTTTAACACCGTTAATTCCTTTAATTATATTCGTCAAAGCACCATTACATCATCATCCATCTATTCTTTTCAAAATCTCTATTACTTTAATCTACTAATCAGTTGAACACCATAATAACTGAATTCCAAAGATTAGAAATTATCTTTCCTTGCAATGAGGGAAAACAACCTTGCATTTAATGCCAGCCGTTAATGAGGGAGAATGCAGTGAAACAGACGAAAAGCACAATAGAGAATGGTGTCAAAATAGAAAGTCAAAAATTTGGACAAACATTGAAAAGCATTAAAATCGGTGGCCGTAATTCTTGAAAATCTGTAAACAAAATCTAGCTGCTATTTCGACGAAAATCGGTGGCCGCAATCGGTGGCCGCAAATTTTGAATATATGTGCCAATATTTAATACAAAGATATTGTTATTCGGCGGAAGCATATCATATGGAAAAGAAATATTTCTGAGCCTATAAAGTCTGTGAATAACAAGAGCACATAGTTAACTGGTAGGATGCAGTTGGTTGCTTCAAAATATATAATCAATCAACTGTAAATAACCAGTCCACATTAAAATTTCTCAAAATAGCTAGTCGACTTATAAATCAATAGTCAACTGGTAAAAACATTGAGAAAACAAAATAAACCATTTGATTGTTCCTCTTCAACCATTAATTGATTTTCATTTTCACTTTTCTTTTTTTTTCTTTTTCTTCTTTTTACAATGACGGCTATCACCTACAACCTTTCAAGACATCAATACTTCATCAAAGACAATAAGAAAAAGACAGATTTCTGGTGATATCTTATTTTATGCTCTTTATGTGCTTAATATGGGTCACAGTCACTGTACATATACATGCTTGCCGTCATTTTTGAAATTTTTTTTTTTCCTTTAATTTAGCTGATATCCACCAATCACTCACATAGTTGTTCTAATAATACCCGACCATTTCGCATAACTATTATAAATATGCCATTCTCTGAGTTCTATAAATGTTTACATTAGTATCTTTATCTTCATACTCAGAGTTAAGGTGATAGAAATTATGGAGGGAACCGCATTCCGTCAGTTTCGAAATATCTGTGTCTTTTGTGGTTCCAGTCCTGGAAAAGATGGGGAGTATGTTAAAGCAGCACAAAACCTGGGTATGGTGCTGGCCAGAAGAAAAATTCATCTAGTCTATGGTGGAGGTAACTGTGGGTTAATGGGGTGTGTAGCTACAGCTGCACATGTAGGAGGATGCCAAGTTCTAGGTATTATTCCTACAGCTCTAGCTGCATTCAGCAACATAGGGAAGACAATTGGGGAAGAATATAGAGTAGCTTCCATGCATGAACGCATGGCTAGAATGATGAGTAATGCTGACGCCTTCATTGCCTTACCAGGTGGTTTTGGTACTTTAGAGGAGATTTTCCAAATAGTCTCTTGGGCACAACTGAATCTGCATCACAAACCAATAGGTTTGTTAAATGTTAATCACTTCTTTGATGGTTTATTATCTTTCCTTGATCATGCTGTGGAACAAAGGTTTATCCCACACTCAGCACGACGAATTCTCATCTTAGCTTCAGATGCTGAGGAGTTGATTGATGCTTTACAAGCATATGTTCATGTACCTGATCCAACTATTGCTCAAATAGAATGGACGGCAGACAACCGCAGGAAGCGCAAATTGGATTTGGATCTGCATCTGTAACTGTAGCAAGATGTGGGCATTGCTATACCGCTTTTACTTTCTTAGGGTTATCTTGGATACCATCTTGCTAGCCACATACCTTAAGAAAGTACTATGACTAAGTCAAAATTCATATTTTTAGAACTTAGCATATAGCTGATACTCCCTTGGAGTTTATAATGCTATCTTTAAATATTGCTTATGATCCTCTGAACTCTTGAAATATTCTAATATATTATCAATAAATAATAACAACTTGATTTAGGGATGACTTAATTACTTATTCATTAAATATATGGATGTAGCTGGGGCATTTGTCAACCCAAATGACATAACTATAAACTCATATTGTCCATGTCAAATTCTGAAAGCAAAATTTTTTTTTTTATATTCTCTTCTCTTATCCTTATTTGATGATATCTAAATATCAAATCAAGTTAAAATTTTTTTGAGAAATGTTGAGCACTTTCTAACTGATCAAATAGATCATCTATATGAGGTAATGAGTATTTATTCCACATTCTCACTTTATTCAACTGTTTATAATCTATGTATAGTCATAGTGATCCATATACTGGAGCACTCCAAATAAAACTACTAGGGCTTTTAAATCCCTTGTCTAACATGTCTTGTAACTATCTTTTTTTTTTCAGTTCTTTAAGTTCAGTGGGTGCCATTCTATATGGAAATATAGACGCTGGCCAAGAAATAAATCAATACCAAACTCTATTTATTATTTCGGGGTAATCCTGACAATTCCTCAGGAATTATATCAAAAAATTCTCTAATCACTGGAACTTGATTTACAAAGGTATACCTTATATCAGCATCTCTCATCACTGCCAACTATCCTTGGCACCTTTTTGTAATCACTTATGGACTGCTAAAGCAGAGATTAGGTTACTGGGTATCTCACTAAGATTTCTTTGTATCAAGAGAAAAATATTCTCCAAGAATATTGAATTTAATCACCTTCTAGTGACATTTCAAAATGACATGACATAATGCCAACTAATTCATTCTCAATATCACATCACACTCTACCATATCTAGACAACTGAGTACAACAGATGTCACATTCAGAAACCATCATACCAGAGTTTGACCTCTTCCGTACCTTGGTGGTATAGGATTTGCCTAAACTCAGCATTCCGCTGAGGTTTGCCCTACTACCATTCAAAAGGACACGCGGAGAGACTCTGTATGGATCTTTTCCCAAGTAACATCTCATATAACTAGTATCTCGCTATAAAATAGATATACCCCAACCGTCACTTAACCATGCCAACATAGCATACTATAAACTGACTTACTTGAACAAAAAGACAACATCCTATCGAACCCCTTTAGCAGCACCGTGAGTATAAGCATGTCCGGATTCATACCCATACTCAAAGTCCTACCTAAAGGTCCGTTACTCCATGAACACAGGGAAACCTAATGCTCTGATACCACTCTGTCACGGCCCCAAATGATGGAACACGTGACCGGCACGACATAAGGGTTTCCCCCTAGCCGCAAGCCTAACACATAGCATGCACAAACATCCAGCACACAATCCAGAGTACATAATAAATATAACTGGCCACATATGCCACATCCAATATCAGAAAATACTGTATATATGTATATATATATATATATCTCATGATATCTCATGAATCCAACATTCTGATTCAACTTGGCCCATGGCCTCATAATATTCATGTGATTCAACTTGGCCCAAGGCCTCATAATACCAACATTATTGTAAAATATAAAACCATTTTTCAAACAACACATCAAAATACGCAAGAAGCGAGGATCCTGCCTGTATGTTCATGGAGATACTCTAGACATAACTAAACTAAACAAACAGTACAAAAGAGCCTTGCCCAAACTGGGGCTCACCAACACTATCTTCAGCCTCCTACGAAGCTGTAGCTGGATCAAAGTCTCTTTGACTATCTGTGGGGAGGAAACAAAAGAGGGGTGAGATTACCACATCTCAGTGAATGAGTAAATCATACTATAACTGAAACAGGGCAAACCAAGCACGAGTGTTTCGCAATGGGTTTAATAATTGAAATCCGAATGTAAAGATAATAATAGAAACATTAAGCATTTAACCATAATTTATTGAAAGAATGCTAAACAATTCAAAAAAATAAAACATGATTAAATCAATAACCGTAAGCAAATCAATTATGCATGGTAAGTAATACATGAAGATATTTATGCAATAACAATGATGAATGAGTTTGTTTAGAAATATTTAATCTTTAAGAAAAATGCATCAGTTTATTGGAGGTCTTTCCTGACAGATCTATCATCTCCCCCAAGCACACAGCAAGGGTAGGGTAATCACTGTAGGCGTAGACATAAGTCCACCCTAAATTTCCCCAAGCACATAGCAATGGGTATGGCAATCACTGTAGGCGAAGACATAAGTCAACCCTAAATCCCTGTGTCTTAGGCAGTCATATGCCCGTCATAGTATCCTAGGCCGAAGCCTTAACATGATCATGGTGCACCAAGGCTAGCACTACCTGCGGCTAGCTAACAGTGATCTAAAAGGGTCCCTCCAATAGAAAACATGTGAAATATGCTATTCAAAGAGTTTAAAGTAAAACATTTCAATAACTTTACAATACAGCTATAATTCTCCATCTAGCTCTTTTCATGCATAAAATTTCGTTCTATAATATATCTCATCCATGAATTCCCATGGAGACCTTTACAATCATAAATTTTCCCTTTTAAACATAGATCGTCCGTAGACGTCACATAAATGCTCATCATGCATTAAATCATTTCATGGCTAACTTAGTTCATTTTTATGACTAAGTTCGCTTTTCTATAAATCTAGCTCAAATGGAGAATTATTAGTCTAGATGCTTGCCCTGCATACCTAGGGTTCAACTAAGATTGAAATTTATAATTTCTAACATGGTTGGAACATATTGGTTTTCAAAGCGGTAAAACAGTTTAGCATATATTCCAACTAATTAAAATCATATGAAAGAAAGAGTTATAAACCGAATTCATAAGACATGCGCTATAGTATGAAAAACCCACTCACAGGTAAGGGCTCCAGATTGGACAGCCCTAAAATCCTAGTTCCTGGTCTGAATTCGGTAAAACAGACCCCAAAATCGAGTCCGGAAGGTCCAAAAGCCTAAAATGAGCTTGGTTACTGTTCACCGCCGGAAAACACTATTCACCGACACTATTCACCGCCGAAAAACACTACTGTCACAAAAATTTTACCGAATCAACAAAACAATTTCATATCCTAATATTTATCTAATTTCTGAATCCATCTACGGAGTCAGATTTCTAATTAGAAGTCCCTAAGTAAGGTTTTTCAGAACTTACCTTTTACCGAGATTTTCTACTTCAGATCTACGGCGATTCAACGGTTGATTTGAAAAACTGATCGGTCAAAACTGAAGTACTCTTCGTCCTGAATCCAATAATACGTTCAGTTTTGATATCGGAAGCCAATTGGTACGCCAAATCGAAAGATAAAATTGGATGTCACTATTCACTCACTATTCACTACTATGCATTTTTTTTCCGTTTTTTCTCGAATCCGATCGTCGCCCCCGGTTTTCATTTTATGGTTTCTGTTTTTTTTGTTTTTTTTTTTAAATATAATAATAATTATTAAATAATTAATAATAGGATTTTCTTTTATATAAATTCATATAAATTCCATTTTTCATCATAAAATATCCCAAAAATTCTTAAAAATTTCCATTCTCATAAATCTTTAGTTAAACTCTTAAATCATGATTTTTCTTAATAAAAATAATAATAAAATAAATTTTAAAACAAATATCTTAATTCATATTAAAAGAAAGAATATTTCTAAAAATACCATACAAATTCATTAGAGGCCGATATAATTATTTTAAGCAACACAATACTTCTTTTACTTAAAAGTCCACTTACTTTTAACAAATCATAATTATTTCTACATAAATAATAATATTTTTGCAAATAGCGCGCCAAAATATAAATTCTCATATTTCTTTTGTAATTCTTTAATCCATGTAATAAATATACATATTTTCTACGGTTCTTATCTCAATTTTCAAAATTCTCTCTTTTATTCTAAATTTCCTTTAATTGGAATTTTTGTTAAATTTTACGGTTATTACAAAACTCATGGCGAATTGCTTGATAATTATGGCAAGCGTAAAGCTCATGGCGAGTTGCTTGATAATTTTACATTGTATTTGATGAATATGCATTAATATATATGTATTTATATGTATAGATGAATATCAACGAGTTGTAATAGTGGACGCCATATTAGCCTGAGTGAATCGGGGAGGGCCGCTCCAACCGGGTGATAGTGGTAATGTGGGGAGGCAGGAGGGTGATGAACTCACATTCCCTTATCACTTATTGTGACTGTAATCGATCAGTCCTTATGCGTATAGCAAATTGAATTGACTAGACGCCGAATGAGGCAGGTCATTTTACATTGAGTGTATGGGTTGACCAGATCGCCGAGTGAGTCATGTCATTTTTAAATTGAGTATGTGGGTCGACCAGATCGTCGAGTGAGACAGGTCATTTTTAAATTAAGTGTGTCAGACCGCCGAGTGAGGCTGGTGCATTAAAAGTAATGATTTTATCTCCAAATCATAATATTTTATTATAGCTTATACAGCTGAGCATAACAACATTTTTTAATGATCATACCATCGTGCATATGGTTTTGGATATCTGAATATCCTTTGATTTGAGAATATTTGAAATACGGGTTCCATATGAATGTACTTCTGAACTATATTTTTTATGTGACACATTTTAAAATATAAGTACATCCATATGCTGACCTAAGAGGTCATCAGAGGAATTATTTGCTCACATAAATCCCACATATCTCAATTCCTCTCTTTAAAACATTTTCTTAATGCTCCCTATTTCCAAACAATTTACCCTATAATCACATACGTTTAGTTTCACCCACATAAATTCATACACTATCCAATTCACCAATTTCCAACGAAAAGAATTGACCAATAACTTAAATTCTTTGTAACGTCCGGTTTTTTTCTTCATATTACGCATGTTAAATACGCCATATGTATAAACACAATATATATATATATATATATATATATATATATATATATATACAACATTTCAAAACACAATATACATGTTTACATATATATTACAAACCTCACACATGTTATATTTATACAATACAACATTTCAATAGATAAATAAAAGTCTTTATACAGCACTTCACCCTTGAAATACAAAGGGTGAGGAGGTGGTGCTGACATCTAGATCTCTATTAGTAACGCCATTTTTTGTTGCATTTCATTTCTTTTTATCTGAACATAACACCATAATAATAGTGGGAACAAAGGTTCCCTGTAGACTTAACATAAATAAAATATAATAAGAAAAATAGGAGTTATGTTCAGCTGTATAAACTACAGAAAATATTATGATCTGGATATAAAATCATCACTTTTAATGCACCTGCCTCACTCGGCAATCTGGTACACTTAATTTGAAATTACAACACTCTATTGCAGAGTTACCATACGAGTTAGTGGTGGTGACACCTACAGAAGGAAAAATAATTACCTCCTTAGTGTGTTTGAATTGTCCCATTGTATTGAATGACAGATCTTTTGTGGTGGATCTGATCTATCTACCTCTAGACAGTATATATGTCATCTTAGGTATGGATTGGTTAAGTCAGAACCGAGTCCTACTGGATTGTTGCAATAAAACTTTTGAGTTTCTCTCGGACCCACCAAAAGACCAAAAGTATAGCATTATTAGTGCTCACCGACTTTATAAGGAGATGAAGGATGTAAATCTGAGATGTATTTTCCTGTATACCATCAACCCGAGTATAAAACGGGAACTGCTTAAGATTCCAGTAGTCTGTGAATTTTCAGAGGTTTTTCCCCCTGAAATTTCTGAACCTCCACCAAAAAGAGAAGTGGAATTTTCCATCGATCTAGCACCAGAGGTAAGGCCTATTTCTATCACTCATGTAACGTAAATTGGGGGGCGTTACAATCAAATTATTTATATAACTTGCATTTTCAATAAACCACAGTGATTGAATTTAGTATAACAAACAAAGTCTTTATAACTTCTTTTGATCGAAGTTAAAAAAGCAAGAAAATTGGTTGTTTTTAGAAATTAAGCTTTTGAACTTGTGTATTTGGTTGTTTTTTGAAATTAAGCTCTTGAACTTTTGTATTTTGAACGCCATTTATTTAAAGTGAAAAGTTAAATACTTATTCTGAAAATTCTCATAACAATTTTGAAAAATTACAAAATCTCCTTCACCTAATTCAACTCCCTTTCTTGGTGCTATATATTGACTAACAAGTGATATTATAGCATTAGTCTTTCTTGTGCAGCTCAAATTCGTCAGAAAAAGATCTTAGACCCAACATGAATCCCATAAATCAATCACTATTCTTTGATAGAAACAACTACAGTTCCTGGAAGGAAAGAATTAAAATTTCCATTCAATCCAGTGATTTCAAGCATGGCTAGTAAAAGCAAAAGGTCCATGTTGTTCAAGAGAGTATCCATGTTGTTTTTTACGAGGCTAATGAAGGAATATTTCTTGATTACGCTTCTACAAGTAAGGAATTCAGACATTATAATAAATAAATAAATAATCAAACTATTGAAAAGAGTATACACGTTTTTTATGAGGCTGACCTGTTTGTGTTAAGAAATCCATAAAATTATTAAGAACATGTAGCTGGTATGCCTATAGTAAGTGACCAAACTCAAAATGAGCAAGCAATACTTGGTGAACTAACTGAAAAAATAACGAAGTTGAGTCTAACATTACTCAAAATACAAATGATTAAGCTGAAACTACCAAGAAAAGAAATTTGTCTCAAGAATAGAGACACTCCTCTACTTACTCTACGGAATACATTTTAGTAGATTCATCTCAAGGAATTAGAAAAATCTCTTCATACAAAAGCATGAACTAATTGGTTTTTATGTCTTGTGTTGAACAAAAAATTATTGATGAAGCCCTAGACAATGAAGCTTGGATATAAGCCATATAATAAGAACTAAACCAACTTAAAAGGAATGAAGAATGGAACCTTGTACCTAAGGTACAATCAATAATTGGCACAAAATAGGTCTCAAGAAATAAGCTTTATGAAGTAAGAAATGTCATAAGAAACAAAGAAAGGTTAGTAGCTCAATAATACAACTAGCAAGCTATTGATTTTGAAGAAACTTTTGCCCCTATTGCTATATAAAAATTAATGAGAACGCTACTTGCTTTTACATGCTACAAAGGTTTTAAGCTATACTAAATGAATGTGAAAAATACATTTTTAAATGAAGAAGTTTATATTAAACAACCTCTTGATTTTGAAATTTTAAAACAACTAGGGCCTGGTATGAATAATTAGGAAATTTTCTTATTTAGAAACTTTTCTCAAGAGGTAAGGTAGATACCACCTTGTTTACTAAAGTTGTAAAACATGATATATTAATTACACCAAAATCTTATATCTTCAAACTTTAAATCTCAAACCCTAAACACAAAAATTATAAAATCCCAAACATTCAAACTCGAAACCCTAAGCTAGAAAAGCCAAAACACTCACCAAAACCTTATACCTCAAACCTTAAAAATTCAAACTCTAAACTCTAAAATTCAAAATCCCAAAACCTTAAACCACAAACATTTAAACCCTTAATCTCAAAACTCAAAAATTCAAACCTCAAACCCCAAAACATGAAAGACTAAACATTAAACTCTAAAAGCCCAAATCTCAAATTTCAAGACCCTAAACTACACACCTTAAATTCCAAAACCTCAAACTCTATACATATTAAGGTTTAGGATGTTATTATTTAGGGTCAAGGATTTAAGGTTTAGTATTTCTGATTTGAGGTTTAAGGTTTAGAGTTAAAGAATTTAGGGTTTATCATTTTAAAGCCAAAGATTTGGGGCTTGAAATTTTAATGGTTAGGGCTTTAGGTTTTAGGGTTGGGTTTGCAATTTGAGGTTTAGAGTTTATAGTTTAGGGTTTTAGGATTTGAAGTTTGCAGTTTGAGATTTATGATTTGGAATTTTTAGGTCTAAAGTAGGGTTTGAAATTTAGAATTTTGGGGTTTGGATTATTGGGTGTTGAGGCTTAGGGTTTTGGAGTATAGGATTTAGGGTTTAGAGGTTTAGAATTTGAAATTTTGGTGTTTAGCGTTTGAGGTTTAGAGTTTGAGATATTAGAATTTGGAGTTTGGTGTTTGAGTTTTAGAATTTTAGAGTTTTAACGTTTGAGGTTTTATGTATTAGGTTCTAGAACTTAGGATTTGGGGTTTTAGAATTTTAAACTTTTGGATTTATAGTTTATGTTTCAGATTTTATGATTTTAAGCTTTCGTATTTAGGGTGAAGGGTTTAAGAGGATTTATTTTAATTTTAATTTTCTTCTTTCCATTTTGTTAGACAACGCAACCAACACTTAAGATGAAGCGAATTAAGTGTTTCAATTCCAAAATACTCACAGCAGAAATTACTTTGATGGAAGATAAAAAATTTTAAGTTTTGAAAAATACTTAGATTATTGAGTGCATCATCATAATAAATTCATATAAGAAGAAAGTAGCATTTATTGAAAATTATTACTGCAAATACAAATGATCAAGCTATATGTTAATCTATATAAATAATCATAAAACAGAACATCAAGAATATAATAGCTTGAAATATAAAAAGTTAAAGGAAGATATAAGCAAACTCTGAGATTTATCTTAATTCAGCTTCAATCTAAGCCTATCTCCAATCTTTGGGCCTCAATTTGAAATTTTTCACTACATATACAAATTTGCAACAAACACTTGTGAGCCACTACACTTTCTCAACTCCAAGAGTTAGTATCAAAGGTTTCTCTCCCCTTTACAAGGATTTTTCTAATGTCAAACTTTAAGGGATTCTTCCCTTGAATTTTCAATCAACAAGAATAAGGATGAAGGTTTGAAAAAAATATAAACTCTCTCAATAGAGTGGATATTACAAATAAAGAACAACTTAGAGGATATTAAAATCAAATGAGCTTAAGAATTACTCTTAAAAGTTACGAAGCTATAATCTCTTTCTTAAGATCTTAGTGAACTTTTATATTTATAAATTTTTGGACAATATAGCTGTTAGGAATCATTTAAGGGTGGTTGGACATGAAATTAGTCGTTGGAACAACTTTATTTTGCTATAAGCAATTGTGATAGTCGACTTTTGGTGCATATAAGTTGATTGTTGGCTGTTAAATAACTATTTTTTGAATTTTCAAAACTAAATAGTTGACTATTAGAATTATGTTATCGTTTTAATTAAAACTCATAAGTGCACAAATCTATTAGAGTATAAATTTAGTGGTATGTAAGGTTGATCCCATGAGAATTGTTAATTGAGAGAAAATGTAATTTAAATCTGAAATAAATATTTATACCATAGTTGCCAGAATGTTTATTTTATGAGAAGAGAACTGAACAGAGTATGCAAAGAACTAAAATACTGAAATTAAATAGGAATGTATTCAAAATAAAGAAATATGTTAAAGTTAGGGGATCCATGTCACGACCCCAAGTTAGGAGTACGTAACCGACATGGATTTTGAGAATAATCTCATCCCGTAAGCCTCTTTCTTTATACATATAAATGAATTTCTCACAATTAATATGGATTGTAATCAAATTCATAATTACATATTCATTTGAGAGCTTAACTTTTTAAACTATAAAATTTCAATTATCTCAAAATATACACAAATACTATACAAAATGAAAGTTGAGATCCTGCCTGTAATATATGGAGCAACTCTAGAGTACGAAATATGACATAAGCCAAAAGTTGGGAGTCTTGAAAGTAAAGTAGGTTCACCCATAAAATGTGTCACCTCACTGACTAACTATCTGTAGAAGAATGACCAAACTTTGTATTTTATCTGAAAAATATAAAAATATCGTGTAATGAATTTAATAACTCAGTGAGCAGGTAATCTTTACCATAATGGAAACAGGATAAGCAGAGTACGAATTTTTTTTTTCACAAATAATAATTTAATGTAAGAAAAAGATAAATGTCATACATATCATATGTTTGAAAAATCAATAACAAGAAAGCTTCAGTATTAAGAGGCATAAATATCAATGTTATTATATTATATAAATAAATACAAATAAGTTTATAGTTTTTCATAGATTAAAGAACTCTCTCTATATCAGAATCATAGCAATTTCTCAAACATGCAACAAAGGGAGTGTTCACCATCAATCAGGCCAAAAACCTATAATCCATCAGGCAAAAACCCGTAATCCATTAGGTCATTGCCTACAAATTCCATCAGGCAAAAGGCCGTACAATCCATCAGGCAAAAGCCCGCATAATCTATCAGGCAATATTCTGCACAATCAACCAGGCAAAAATTTGTTACATAAAACTCAAAATGCACTAAGATTAGCATTCACAGTTGCTAGTTTGCAATGTTTCCAATTTAAGTTCCTCCATATAGGTACAATGAAGAAATAACAATAAATGCAAGAGAGAAATAAAAGATCATGACACTTCCAAAAAATCATATTCTCACTTATCAACAATAGCCATAACAATACCAACTTAACTTGCACATTTATATCCATAGGCGCACACATGTGCCTCATAAAATCATTTATCAATTCATGTGAAATATAAACATCACCTTGACCCAACATAACTTTTGGGTATTCTCAATCAGTATAAATTAATATCAATATAGAAATAAAGTATATATGATGCTTGTCCTGCATTTCTAAAGTTTATATTATGAGCCATGTTTTGAAATACATGTTCATAAATAGGAATGAGTTTCACATTAGTAGTAGTAATGTATCATATGGATATATTAAAAGAATAGCTAGGAATTATGTTATAGTAAGTATTATCTACTCACAAAGTTTTGAGTTCGAATTTAGGGCAAAGTCTATGACAACTTTCGGAACTGAATCGGGCAAAACGATCCTCAGAAATGATTCTAAAGTGCTCGATCACTTAGGAACAAATTCATATCATGAGTACTGTTCACTCAACAAATAACACTATTTACACATTGTTTGGACACTATTCACAAAGATAAAAATATTGTTCACCGTTACTGTTCACCGAAAAATAATTTTCAAAATTCGAGCACCAAATCATGTTGTTTGACCGTAAAATTCATTATACAACTAATAGTCTATATCCTTAACAAAACCCGTAACTTGGAAACTCGAAAAACCATAAAAAATTTAGCATTTTAGAAACATTACCTATTCAATTACTGTTCACAATTTTTCGGCGAGCTTCCGGTAAAATTGATCGATGGGTTTTGAAATTCTCGTCACCACAAATCCAACGGTACTTCCGGTATTTCAATTGGATGTATATATTGGAAGAAATTTTAGAGAGAAAGTAGAGCTTAGAGAGAGAAAATGAAAGAAGAAAAAAAATGGGGGATGCTGGCTACTCTTCCATTTCCTTCTACCCCCTTTCTTTCTTTTTTCAATTAATATTATTATTATTTAATAATTTAATAATGGGATTTATTTATATATATACAAATAAATATTATTGTTCATCTTAAAATATCTCAAAAATTTCTAAAAATTTATATTATTGCAAAACTTTAGTTGCAATCTTAAACCATGCCTTTTCTTGATGTAAATTTTAATTAAACAAATCACAAAATAAATATCTTTATGCATAATAAAAGAAAGAATATTTCTAAAAATAAAAAAAATTATTATAGGCATATATAATTATTTTTAGCAAAACAAAAATTATTTTAATAAAAAATATATTTGTTTTTAGCAAAACATTATTATTTAAAAAATTATTAGATATTACATTCTTCCCTCCTTAAAAAATTCAATCCCCGAATTTCAACTCATCCTATCACAAATAGGGAATGAAGTCAAGGCATAAATTATAGTTATTAACCCCATTACTCAAGCAATTAGGAATATCTCTTTTCTTGAGTGATTTTGCCATATAACCTTAGCCATAGAGATTTACTTCAACCATAAGTTTTTTACTTGTCGATCAATAATAAATATCAGTTTTTCTTCATGATTAAACCAAATTCTTGTCTAATTGAATTTCTTAGAATTAGATAATATAAGAAGAATCTGATAGGTACTTCCTTAACATTGATGTAAGAAGGGCTATATCCACATTACTTAATCCTGATGGCAAGGCTAGACAATGTATTACTATGCCTACTTTGTTCAAGATTTCAAAAGAGTCTATATACTAGAGCTTAATTTAGCATGGTATACAATCTTAACACAAATACTTTGATCACTTTACATTATTTTCAAACATGATTCTCAAAATATTCTCCATTACTTTAACCTTCTAACCACTTGGACACCATAACAATTGATTTTCAAATAAAAGAAACTAACTTTTCTTGTAATGAGGGAAAATAACTTTGCATTTAATGCCAAATATTAATGAGAGAGAATGCAGTAGAACAAACGAAAAGCATAATAGAGAACGGTGCCAAAATAGAAAGTTAAAAAAAAATTAGACAAAGCATTAAAAGAAAATTAAAATCGGTGGCCATAAATTTCTGGTGATATCTTAACCTTATTCTCTTTATGTGCTTAATATGAACCACAATCACAACTACTGTACATATACATGCTTATCGTCATTTTTGAAATTTTCACTTTAAATTTATCTGATATCCACCAATCACTCACATAACTGTTCTAATTATACTCGGCTTATTCACATAACTATCATAAGTATGCCTTTCTCTGAGTTCTATAAATACACACATTAGTATCTTTACTTTTATACTCAAAGTTAAGGTGTGTGCAGCTATAGAGGGAACCGTATTTCGTCAGTTTTGAAATATTTGTGTCTTTTGTGATTCCAGTCTTAGAAAAGATGAAGAGTATGTGAAAGCTGCACAAAATTTAGGTATTGTGCTGGCCAGGAGAAAAATTTATTTAGTCTATAGTGGAAGTAACCGTGGGTTAATGGGGTGTGTGTCTACAACTTCACATATAACAGGATGTCAAGTTCTAGGTATTATTCTTACAGCTCTAACTGTATCCAACATCATAGGGAAGACAATTGGGGAAGAATTTACGGTAGCTTCTATGCATAATCGCATGGCTAGAATGATGAGCAATGCTGATACCTTCATTGTCTTACCAGGTGATTTTGGTACTTTAGAAGAGATTCTCTAAATAGTCTCTTGGACACAACTGAATATGCATCACAAACCGATAGGTTTGTTAAATGTTAACAATTTCTTTGATGGTTTGTTGTCTTTTCTTGATCAAGCTGTGGAACAAAAATTTATCTCACACTCAGCGCGACGAATTCTCGTCTCAGCTTCAAATACTGAGGAGTTGATTGATGCTTTACAAGTATATATCCATGTATCTGATCCAATTACAGCTCAAATAGATTAGACAACAGACAACTGTAGAAAGCGCAAATTGGACTTGTTAACTGTAGTAGAACGTAACCATTGTTGTATCACTTTTACTTTCTTAGGGTTTATTTGGACACCATCCTTGCCAAACATACTCCCTTAAAGTTTGTAAAACTATCTTTAAATATTTCTTATGATCCTTTGAACTCTCGAAACATAGTAGTATATCGTCAATAAATGTAAAAATAAATTGATCAAGGAATGACTTAATTACTATTTATCAAGTCCATAAATACAGCTAGGACATTTTTCAAACCTAATGATATCACTAAGAACTTATAGTGCTCATATTGAGTCCTGAAAGCTGTTTTTAGATTATTCTCTTCCTTTTTTCTCAATTGATAATATTCATATCTCAAATTAATTTTTGAAAAATATTGAGTACCCTATAGTTGGTCAAAAAGATCATCTATACGAGGTAATAAGTATTTATTACGCACTGCCACTTTATTCATCTGTCTATAAGCTATGCACAATCGTAGTAATCCATTCTTCTATTTCACAAAGTACTAGAGCACCCCAAGAAGAGTACTGGGGCGTATAAATCTCTTGTCTAACAAGTCTTGTAACTAATTATTTTTCAATGTCTTAAGTTTAGTGAGTGTCATTCTATATAGGGATATAAACATTAGTTGGATTACAGGAAGTACAATACCACATTTTTTTCGTTTTGGGGGTAATCTTAACAATTTTTCTGGGAACACATTAGAAAAATCTCTAACCATTGGAATTTGATCTACACTAGTGTATTCCATATCTATATCTTTGACTACTAACAAATATCCTTGGCAATTTTGTTATTATAATTTATTGGCTGCTAAAGTAGATGTTATATTACAGGGTACTTCACTACGACCTCATTATATTAAGAAAAAAAAATTCTCTCGTCTCAATCATTGTAGCACAGCCTACAACAATCCCATAAACGAGATATTATTTCATCTATGGTACAGTTTTTAACAATGGATATACCATTTCATCAATAAAAATTTTAATTCTGCCATTTAACAGAGAACAGTTATGAAACATATCCGTACAAGTGCACAAAATAGACATCATATTCTATAGCCAAAATAGCTCGACGAACCAAGTCATTCCATGCAAATATTCTTAACCATTCAATGCAATTTTTCAAGTATAAGCATATACCATATTTAATGCATATATTATGCTACAAACATGGCATATAAGCCATATCTCATAAATATAATGTATGATTGTTTTACTGTATCACGCAAACACCATATCTCTATTAACTCGTTGCACATTATTTCATAACATTTTTTTTCATCTAATGGCTATCTATTTTTTTTTCTGTGCTATAACTAGGTTAGTATGAACATGCTTGCCATGTGACCTTTTAGCATCACCTTTCCTACTTTAAGGGTCATTCTCCCTGTGACTTTTCTTTTCTTTCTTATAAATAGATGGGATATGATGTTAACGTTTACAGCTAGTATATAGTAACATAAAATATTAAGTCCAATTTATTACTGATATCATGCATATACTAGTACAAATTATAATTGTCACTGGAATATATGCTAATCACTATAAACTACATAAACACAATTATGCCATGATATTGTATAATACACATTAAACAGAAAGAATAATTGCTATGTAATGTTGGCCATCACTTTATTTTTCACTCTTTCATACTATTTAGAACAATTCACAATTGAAAATATTTTTAAACAATTGACTTATGGCACAACAGAAGAAAATTAACTTTGAATAGAAGGAATTTTGACACCCTAGAGAATTCCCCAACAAGACCTTGATTATAAATATGTCCGGCTCAAATCCATATTCAAGGTCATACTAAAAAATTCTTTGCTCCATTAGACCATAGGGAAACCTAGGTCTCTGATACCAACTTTGTCACAACCCCAAGTTAGGAGTACATAACCAACACGGGTTTTGAGAATAACCTCATCCCGCAAGCCTCTTTCTTTATACATATAAATGAATTTCTCACAATTAATATAAATTGTAATCAAACTCATAATTACATATTCATTTGAGAGCTTAACTTTCTAAACTATATAATTTCAATTATCTCAAAATATACACAAATACTATCAAAATGGAAGTTAAGATCCTGCCTGTGATATATAGAGTAACTTTAGAGTACAAAATATGGCATAAGTCAAAAGTTAGGTGTCACGGCCCCAAATGATGGAATACATGACCGGCACGGCATAAGGGTTTCCCCCTAACCGTAAGCCTAACACATAGCATGCACAAACATTCAGCACACAATCCAGAGTATATAATAAATATAACTGGCCACATATGCCACATCCAATATAAGAAAATACTGTATATATATATATCTCATGAATCCAACATCCGTAATTCAACTTGGCCCATGGCCTCATAATACAAACATAGTTGTAAAACATAAAACTGTTTTCCAAACAACACATCAAAGTACACAAGAAACGAGGATCCTGCCTGTAAATTTATGGAGGTACTCTAGACATAAACTAAACTAGACAATCATTACAAAATAGTCTTGCCCAAACTGGGGCTCACCAACGCAATAATCAGCCTCCTACGAAGCTGTAGCTGGATCAAAATCTCTTTGACTATCTGTGGGGAGAAAACATAAGAGGGGTGAGATCACATCTCAGTGATTGGGTAAATCATACTATAACTGAAACAGGACAAACCAAGCACGAGTGTTTCGTAATGAGTTTTATATTTGAAATCAAAGTATAAAGATAATAATAGAAACATTAAGCATTTAACCATAATTTATTGAAAGAAAAGCTATACAATTCTAGTGTATGTTCAAAAGATAAAACAGGATTAAATCAGTAACCGTAAAGCAAATCAATTATGCATGGTAAGTAATAAATGATGTTATTTATGCAATAACAATGATGAATGAGATTGTTTAAAAATATTTAATCTTTTTAAAAAAATGCACTAGTCTATTGGAGGTCTTTCCTAACAGATCTATCATCTCTCCCAAGCACACAGCAAGGGTAGGGTAATCACTGTAGGCGTAGATATAAGTCCACCCTAAATCCCCCAAGCACATAGCAAGGGTATGGCAATCATTGTAGGCGTAGACATAAGTCCACCCTAAATTCTGTAACTCAGGCGGTCATAAGCCCGTCACAATATCCCAGACCGAAGCCTTAACATGATCATGGTGCATCAAGGCTAGCACTACCTACGGCTAGCTAACAGTGATCTAAAAGGATTCCTCCAATAGCAAATATTTAAAAATATGCTATTCAAAGAGTTTAAAGTAAAACATTTCAATAACATTATAATAAAGCTATAATTCTCCATCTAACTCTTTTCATGCATAAAATTTCATTATAAAATATGTCTCATCCATGAATTCCCATGGAGACCTTTATAATCATAAACTTTCCGTTTTAAACATAGATCGTCCGTAGACATCACATAGATGCTCATCAAGCATCAAATCATTTCATGGCTAACTTAGTTCATTTCTATGACTAAGTTCGCATTTCTATAAATCTAGCTCAAATGGAGAATTATCAGCTTAGAAGCTTGCCCTGCATACCTAAGGTTCAACTAGAATTGAAATTTATAATTTCTAACATGGTTGGAACATATTGGTTTTCAAAGTGGTAAAACAATTTAACATACTTCCAACTAGTTAAAATCATATGAGAGAGTTATAAACCAAATTCGTAAAACATGCGTTATAGTAAGAAAAACCCACTCACCTTACTATGAGTCAAACAACGAGAATTTCACCTCGTAGTGGCTCAATAACCTAGAAAACATAGACATAACATAAAAATTAGATAAATCTTAAACATCACTATTCATGCCAGAAAACACTATTCACTCGCCGAAAAATACTATTCACGCCGAAACCTAAAAACCCTATATTCTAGCATAGAAACTAATTCTAAGACTATCTACGGAAAGAATTTCGGTAAAACGAAGTCTAAAACGCGATTGGACGGAGTTTTACCTTTGTAGATACTATTCACACGATTTTCTGGCGACCTTCTAGTGACTTTCTGGCGAAATTGATCAGTGGGTTTTGAAGTACTCATTGCCACGAGTCCAACGGTCCAAACGGTTTGTCAATCGGAGGTTCGTAGCTCCAGATATAAGGAATTGAAAATCGAAGAAGAAAGAAAAAAAATGGTAGAAGGGGGGCTACAGTTTTTTTCCTTCTCTGGTATCCGTATGCACATATATGTGCTGGTGCTACAATAAAAAAATTTTTTTTTTAATAATAATAATTATTAAATAATTAATAATAAGATTTTCTTTTATAAAAATTCATATAAATTCCGTTTTTCATCATAAAATATCCCAAAAATTTCTAAAAATTTCCTTTCTCATAAACCTTTAGTTAAACTCTTAAATCATAATTTTTCTTGATAAAAATCGTAATAAAACAAATTTCTAAAAAAATATCTTTAAATACCATAAAAATTCAATAGAAGCCGGTATAATTATTTTAAGCAACACAATACTTCTTTTAATTAAAAGTCTACTTACTTTTAGCAAAACCTAATCATTTTTAAACAAATAAGCATATATTTGCTTATAGCGTGCCAAAACATAAATTCTCATATTTCTTTTGTAATTCTTTAATCCATGTAATAAATATATATATATATATATATATATATATATATATATATATATATATTCACCGGTTCTTGCTCCATTTTAAAAATCCTCTCTTTAATTCAAAATTTCTTTAATTTGAACTTTTCATTAAATTTTACGGTTATTACATTAGGAGTCTTGAAAGTAAAGTAGATTCACCCATAAAATGTGTCGCCTAATTGACCAACTATCTGTAGGAGAATGACCAAACTCTGCATTTTTATCTGAAAAATGTAGAAATATCGTGTAGTGAGTTTGACAACTCAGTGAGCAGAAAATCCTTACCATAACGAAAACAGGACAAGTAGGGCACAAACACAAATAATAATTTAATGTAAGAAAAAGATGAATGACATACGTATCATATGTTTGAAAGATCAATAATAAGAAAGTTTCAGTATTAAGAGGCATAAATATCAATGTTATGATATTATATAAATAAATACAAATAAGTTTAAAGCTTTTTATAGATTGAAGAACTCTCTCTATAGCAGAACCAAGCCATTTCTCAAGCATGCAATAAAGGGAGTGTTCACCATCAATCAGGGCAAAAGCCTGTAATCCATCAGGTCATTGTCTGCAAGATCCATCAGGCAAAAGTTCGCACAATCCATCAGGCAAGAGCCTGCATAATCTATCAGGCAATATTCTGCACAATCAACCAGACAAAAATCCGTTACGTAAAACTCAAGATGCACTAAGGTTAGCATTCACAGTTGCTAGTTTGCAATGTTTCCAATTTAAGTTCCTCCGTATAGGTACAATGAAGAAATAACAATAAATGCAAGAGAGAAATAAAAGATCATGACACTTCCAAAAAATCATATCCTCACTGATCAACAATAGCCATAACAATACCAACTTAACTTGCACATTTATATCCATAAGCACACACATGTGCCTCATAAAATTATTTATCAATTTATGTGAAATATAAACATCACCATGACCCAACATAATTTTTGGGTATTCTCAATCAGTATAAATTAATATCAATATAGAAATAAAGTATATATGATGCTTGTCCTGCATTCTCAAAGTTTATACTAGGAGCCATGCTTTGAAATACATGTTCATAAATAAAAATGCGTTTCACATTAGTAGTAGTAATGTATCATATGGATATATTGAAAGAATAGTTAGGAATTATGTTATAGTAAGTATTATCTACTCACAAAGTTTTGAGCTTGAATCTAGGGCAAAGCCTGACAA
The DNA here is from genome assembly GCA_037074535.1 of Gleditsia sinensis. NCBI lineage: Eukaryota > Viridiplantae > Streptophyta > Magnoliopsida > Fabales > Fabaceae > Gleditsia > Gleditsia sinensis. Next base: position 9,670,832 of record CM073475.1, on the reverse strand, counting down.
CTTTCGGAACTGAATCGGGCAAAACAATCCTCGAAAATGATTCTAAAGCGCTCGATCACCTAGGAACAAATTCATATCATGAGTACTGTTCACTCAACGAAAAACACTATTTACGGCAGCAAAACACTGTTCACACACTGTTCCCGTAGATAAAAATACTGTTTACCGTTACTATTCACTGAAAAACAATTTGTAAAATTAGAGCACCAAATCATGTTGTTTGACCGTGAAATTCATTATACAACTATTACTCTGTATCCTTAACAAAACTCCTAACTTCGAAGCTCGAAAAGCCTTAAAAAATCTAGCATTTTAGAGACATTACCTAGTCAGTTACTATTCATGATTTTTCGGTGAACTTTCGGCGAAATTGATCGGTGGGTTTTAAAGTTCTCATCGCCACCAATACAAACGGTATTTCCAGTATCTCAATTGGATGCATATATTGGAAGAAATCTTAGAAAGAAGGTAAAGCCTAGAGAGAGAAAATGAAAGAAGAAAAAAAATGGGCGATTTCTGTTGCTATGCCATTTCCTTCTTCTCCCTTTATTTTTTTTCAATTAATATTATTATTATTTAATAATTGAATAATGAGATTTATTTATATGTATATATACATATAAATATTATTTTTCATCTTAAAATATCTCAAAAATTTTTAAAAATTTATATTTTTGCAAAACTTTAGTTGTACTCTTAAACTATATCTTTTCTTTATACAAATTTTTATAAAATAAATATATTTATGCATAATAAAAGAAATAATATTTCTAAAAATAAAACAAAAATTTATTAGAGGCATATATAATTATTTTAAACCAAAAAAAATCATTTTAACAAAATATATTTGTTTATAGCAAAACATTACTATTTAAAAAATTATAGGATATTATAATCCACTCTTGGTATATCAAATAAAAATAAATTTTAATTCTTTTATTATTCAAATAGAATCCTCACATAAATGAGGTTCCATTCGAAAGATATGTTACATTAAACTCGCTTTGGTTTACATATGAAGTGTATTTGTCTTCTTTTTAGTGTATTACTAATAATAAATGACTCTTGTAAAATGGATTCAAGTATACACCGTGCCAATCATTATATTGTCGACAATAAATCAAGTATAATTCAAACATTTATTGTGTCAAAGATTGTCTACAATATATCAAGATTTTCACTTTACAAAATTAAAAATGAAAAGATGTAAGAGTTAGAAAAACATAACAACAAATAGGTGACGGAGTCAATAATAATAATATAAAACATGCGGTGAAGAATCACTGGTGTAGGTGTTAGTTTTCCTAACTCAAGTTTCTCATACACAGAGTAAGGCAACAGATTCATACTTGTTCTTAAATCAAGTAAGGCTCAATTAATCACATGGTCACCTATAACACAAAAAACAACCAGGATCTTTGTACATGATAAGAGTTTTTTACTAAATTATAGAGCTCACTTGTTCAATCAAAAATGTTTTTTTAGAACATTGGTTTTTTTTTCACCATACAAAATTTTTCAAAAATTTTGAGTAAGCAGTTACTTGTTTGATAGCGTAAAAAAAAAGGATGTTAATGCTTACTTGTTTAAACACCTCTAAAATGTCACTATATTGAGTACCTTTTTTAATCGTCGCAAGTCTTTGTGGGAATGGAGTTTTAGGGACACAAGGAACAGGTTCACTTTTATTCTCACTTGAATTATTGATTTGTGGTTCGTGCTGACTCTGTTCTTTAGTTTTTAGCATGTGAAATTGATTATCAATTACCTTTTTAGATCTAAAAGTCGTTACAGACTTTACTTCCTCATTAAGATTTGTTGATGATTCTACTTTAAATTGACCATTAGGATTAGGAATAGGTTGTTGGAGAATTTTTTTTCTTTTCTCTTTCTCCTACAGCATTAGCTAATTGACCCAATTGTATTTCAAGTTTTGAAATAGATTGAGTGTGAGATTGTAAAACTTGTTGGGTCGACTGCATAAATTGTTGCAAGGTATCCTCCAAAAAGGATTTTTTTTGTGGTACCTCAAAAGGAATAGTATAATGAGGAACTGGATGGTATGAATTGGGAGGGGCAAATTGTTACCTACTTTGATTCATTGAAGGCTGATTTTACCTCTATAAAAAGTTTGGATGATTCCTCTAATTTGAATTATATATTGGTGCAAATAGGCTATCTGATGACTTTCCATAAGACTGAAGAGAATTTACTTGCTTAGAGAATTCTCCTTAGTAAGCTGGTATGAATGGATAAGATTGTGCAGTGTGAGATGTATTAGAACATAAAGCACATGTTTCATTCTTAGTATTGGTAGAAGAGTTCAGAGTGTGGCTTAAATTCAAAACTTCTACCTTTTTAGTAAAATTGGTCAATACAGCTCTCAAATCTGTATCATTACTCACTTCACAAATTCTTCCTCTTTTGGGGTTTAAGACTTTCTATCATTTGGATCAACACAATTCCAATGTTGAGAGTTTTCAGATAGAGACTCTAAAGATCCCTAAGCTTCAGCCTCATTTAATTGTAAAAACCTTCCACCGTACATCCTTTGGATCATTTGACGATTTGATGGAGTCAAACCGTCATAAAAATATTTTACGAGTCTCCAAATTTTAAAACCATGATGAGGACACTTCAAAAGAAGGTCATTAAATCTTTCCCAACACTAAAAAAAATTGTTCACCCTCTTTTTAAATAAAATCATAGATTTCTCTCCTAAGAGCATTAGTTTTAGATATAGAAAAAAATTTGGCTAGAAACTTATTTACTAATTGATTCCAACTAGTAATGGTTTTCGTAGGAAGGGAATTCAACCAGATTTTAGTTTTATCTTTTAATGAAAATGAAAATATCTTAAGTCTGATTGACTTATCATTGAAATTTTGGAAGCGAAATGTTCAGTAGATTTCAAGAAACTATTTAATATGCATGTATGGGTCTTTTATCTCTAATCTAGAGAATGATGACAACAGTTGGATTATGGCTGGTTTCAGTTCAAAGTGAATTGCATTAATTTGTGGTAACATTATATAAGACATGTGAGAAATATTCCATAAGAGTTTTCTCGTATACAACTTGTTCTTTCATTGTTTATGGTGTCCCAACAAACTCTAATGTTCCAATTTTAAAATCAACGTGAGATCATAAACTTTTCCTAACCAAACGCTAATACTTACCACGTTTCCAAGCACGCATAAGTTAAAAGAAAAACTATAAACAAATATTTCTAATAGCATACAACACAATTACAAAAGAGGATAATTTTACAACTTAATAACATATATATACAATGTTAACTATCAGTAACAAAATGCAATTACAATAAAAAGACAAAAAAAAATCACAAAATTATTAAGCAAAGAATTTTTTTTAATCTTTTTATTTTGGGTGTTAGTAATAGTGGGTAGTATTTAACTAGTGGATTTCCAGAAAAGTGTGGAAAAGTCACAACAGTCTCACTTAAAATTTATACTCCTTAGGCATTTTTATCCTTCTTGTTAGAATCAACTAATTTTATACACCCAAATTATCACACCAACTTTTAATAAATATTTTTTTCACAAAGAAAAATTTCTATATAAAGAATAAATAAATATTCTAAATAATAACTAGTGGAAGAATTATATTTACTTGGATCTAATTAGCTTTTCCATCGCAATCTCTGGCAACGGCACCAAAAACTTGTTATTATTTTAATTAAAACTCGTAAGCACACGAATATATTGGAGTATAGATTTAGTGGTATGTAAAGTCAATCCCATGAGAATTGTCAATTAAGAGAAAATTTAATTTAAACTCAATAAATATTTCTAACCTAATTGTCAGAATATTTGTTTTATGAGAAAAGTACTAAACAGAGTATATAAAGAACTAAAATACTAAAATTAAATAACAATGTATTTAAAGTAAAAAAACATGCTAAGGTTAGGAGATCCATGTAACATCCCTAATTTTGTTTTATGTATTAATAAAAGTACAAGAGTATTCAAAGTAACATTCCTAATTTTATTTCTTTTATTGATAAAGATACATAAATATTTAATTAAAGAAATAAAATTTAGTAGACAATTTTTAGATATATAAGAAAATATAATCTTTAGAAACTCTTTACCTTACGTGTATGCATAGAAATGTTCTAATATTAATAGAATAGGTAAAGAAAGAAAACCTAAGAGAAAATATTAAAAATAAGCATGCTAAAGAAAGGTGAAATTCTTAGGTAAAAAAGATAAATTTTTGTTAAGTAAGTAAAGGTCTTAAAATTTTAAAAAGATTGGATTAGGGTAATTTTTCTTAATTTAAGAGTAAAAGTTACTAAGTTCAGTATCTCCACCCATAAATTGGGCTTTCATCTATGGACACTTCATATAGAGTTTTTCTATTTCACATGAATTTTTAGCAAGTCAATAGGATAGCCCAATGAAGAAATAAAACATAAACTTGGACTAGGATATAGGAATTGGACCGGTAACCCAAAAATCATGAAAATGTGACCAAGCCCATTATGAAAGGTATAATTTTAACCAAAGTAAAAAAAATGGGCAAGAATGAGCCCAAATCTAAGAGAAAAAAATAAAAATAAAGTGATGAAATAATGGTGTAATCAAGATTAGGTGACATGGCATTAAGATCAAAATTTAGCAAGTGGTGTGATATCCTACATTCATAATTTTAGCAAGTGGTATGATAATACAAGGCTTTAGGACAAAACATCTATATTCTACACTCATAATTTTAGCAAGTGGTATGATAATACATGGCATTAGGACAAAATATTCCTATCCCACACAAATAATTTCAACCAAATAATGGAGATTCAAGGGTTAGAAATTTTCCACCTAAAAAGGCAAACCTATCTTACTGGGATTTAATTCTCACTATATTTTCATATCATGTTCAGAAAATTAGTTATGCAGATTTTTCTATGGCTCTGGCTTTTAGTGCACGTTGGATCGAATAATTTATGTTGGGCAGATCCCAGAAGCAAATAAAATGTTTGTGGTCGAGTTGGTTTAGATCCCGGTGAAGGTGCAACCACCCGCACCTGTATCTCTGGAATTAGTCAACCAGAATAAATAAGATGTAGATTTTTATGTGTTTGATATGTTGTACGTATGTTTTGATTAATGACATGTATGTAAACTCTATATTGTATAATAATAAAAAAAAAGTTGTTACAATCCACTCTTGATATATCAAATAAAAATAAATTTTAACTCTTTTATTATTTAAATGGAATCCTCACATAAATGAGATTCCATTCGGAAGATATTATATTAAACTTGCTTTAATTTACAGATTAAGTGTATTTGCCTTTTGTTATTGTATTACTAATAATAAATAAATCTTGTAAAATATATTCAAGTATATATCGTGTCAATCATTATATTGTCCACATTAAATAAAGAATGATTCAAGCATTTATTGTGTCAAAGATTATCTATAATGTATTAAGATTTGTATTTTACAAAATTTAAAATGAAAAGATATAAAAGGAAGAAAAATATAACAACAAATAGGTCACAGAGTCAATAATAATAATATAAAATAGGCGGTAAAACCAGCCATTAAGAAATAAAATAAAATAACAGAGGGGCAACAAAGTCATATTCTAAGAAAGAAAATAATAAGAAAATAAATAATAGAGAAATGACAAAGTCATCCTCTAAGAAAGAAAATAACAAGAAAATAAATAACAGAGTGGTAACAAAGCCATTTTTTAATAAAGAAAATAACAAGAAAATAAATAACATAAGGGCAGAAAATAAATAACATAAGGGTGACAAAATCATCATTTAAGAAAGAAAATAAATAACAGAGCAGTGACAAAATCATCATCTAAGAAAGAAAATAGTAAGAAAATAATAATAGAGAGGCGGCATAGTCGTCCTCTCGTAAGGAAAATAACAAAAAAAATCAACATAGAGGCAACAAAGTCATCCTCTAAGAAAGAATTAATATAAGAAAATAAATAAGAAGACAAACACAACATCAAATATAAACAATGTAATTAAAAGTTAGATAAATTATTATTTTCATATCAAAAGTTTTACCCTTTCACCTTAGCATTATGAGATTAATTCTCCATAATCAAGGTAAGAAAGAAAATTGAAAGTTGAAAAAGCATGATAATATTATAAAAGAAAGTAAAGATACAAAATTTCTAAAAAGAGAAAAATATTACAAGTATTTAGAACTCTAACAAAACTTTTTCAAACTCACTCTTCAGCCTTTTCTCCTCCCTCTCTAGTTGACAAGATATTTTTATTTATAAACACAATAAGGGGAGCATGTGACAAAGATGGTAGGTAGCAAATTGCACAAAACTTGACAAGTTATGTTGCATTATGTGCACCAAAAGTAATCATAAAATATCTCCTTGATATCTATTGCATCTGCTAATTGTATCAATATAAAAATTGTAGATATTTTCATTATCTTTCCAACCATATAAGGTGGAGAAATATTGGCCATGTATTTTGTGATTTATGGCCAAACGACTAGAGCAAGGTCAAGCTGGACTACAACAACAAACATGATCTTTTCTAACCCAATTTTAGCCATTTTAATGTCCAAATTTATTGACTACTTGAATATGAAAGTTGTAGAAAATTGTATCTAATATTCATCTACCAAATTTGGTATGCATTGAATATGTATTTTCTGAAATAAAGCTTAAATAATACAGTAAGGTTGGATTGGACTACAACAGTAAATTTGTTTTCTTCTAACCTAATTTTGGTCCTTTGAATGTTTAAATTTACTGATTACGTAAACATAAAAGTTGTATAAAATTGTATCAGCTATTCATTGACCAAATTCCATACATAATATATACATATTTTTTGAAATACAGTCAAAATACTGCAATAAGATCAAGTTGAAAAGCAAGCAGTAAACATATTTTTTAACATTTGGCATTCTGTCTTGAATCTTTATGTTTCATTTCTTTTAAAAATGTGGTCATAAATCAAGATTGAATTGATATATATATATATATATATATATATATATATATATATATATATATATATATATATATATATATATATATATATATATATATATATAAGGATGTATCTTAAGATTCAAAAAGATAATGATCTTTACTCAACCATCTTCAATGAATTTATTTTGTCTGCTTGATTTATAGATATCATTTTCAAAGAACCACAATTTAGTTTTGATTCCTCCAATTGAGTCCATTTTCTATTCTTCTCTCTATCTATAAAAAAACAAAACTAAAGATAAATAAGGGAGATAAATACTTAATTAAAGCAAAAAATAATATGAAAATATTTAATTTATAAATATAAAACTCACTCATCAAATTACAATAGTTAACAATCAATTGTTGGTACAATCAATTGATTGTTGGATTTTGTTACAAGATAATTAAATTTGAATGATCATATCTTTTTTATTTTAAATCAATTTTAAGCATATGACCTATCAATACAAATCTTGTTGTGTCTAGTTTGCAATGAAATAATTTTCAATCCTAAATACTTTTGTTAAAACAATGATCAAAGGTCAAACATATAGTTTAATTAAAATTTATATCTTATTATCTTGTTATGCCTATTCACTGCATCTTTCCTTTAACTCCATTTTGAGTGAATAACCAATCATTAAAAACTCTTGGAGTCTAGTTTTCAATGCATTAAGTTTAGTCCTAAATTCTTTTTATTTTATGAGATATGAATAAAATAGATACTAAAGATCAAAAATATATTATAATAAAAATTCATATCTAACTGTTTTTTAATTCTTTTGATATCTAAATATGCTTGAAGATAGATTATTAAGCTAAAAAGTTTCTAAATCCTTTTGCACATGATTCTAAGTCTATGATACCTAAAGATGAATTTACCTTGAATTCTTAAGATTCCTTGCATTGAGAAGTTACCTCCATGTGTTTTGTTGATGCAATCAAGCTTCCTTTCTTTTCTTCAATTCTTGGGACATTTTTGTTGCATGATATTTATTTGATTTAAGCATAATATTGATATTACATCTTCTTTATTTCAATGCTAACTCTTTTTGCTTTAAACCATCATATGCAAAAGGGTATTTAACTTACAAATCAAGTAGTTAGTCCACACACAAAAATATGATTCAATGATATTCTATAATGTATATAATTTTATCATATATGTGACATGCTTAAAAGCATATATATAATTTATAAGAAATATAGCATTTTATAAGACTCATTGAATATATATTACAAGTAAGCATATTTCATAACTAGTGCATAAAGCATGATTAAGATATTACATATTAATGATTATAATCATGCATAGTATATAGTAATCAAATAAGTATAGTTACTAATATACTTACTACACATTTATCTTCATATTTGTCATCATTAAAATTTATAACATAGAACTATAGGGTTAACACATTTGAATTATGGTTTATGATATAAGTGATGATTATTTTAAGGTTAAGAGATTTAGAAAAACTATTTTTAGTTAAGAAATCAAAATAAAATTAAAAAATAAATTAAAAGAGCAAAAAGTAATTTGGCCAAAGATGCTAGCAAGAAAGAATAAGGGACAGAGTGTTCATATCATTTTAGGTGCTATTTATAATATATTCATATATTAGATGAGACATTAAAATTGAAAGTATAAATGAGGAGGTAAGTGTTATTTCTCCTATTTTTAAAGAATTCAGATGTGAGAAAATAAAATCTTATATTATTATGTTTCCTTCCTTTTTATTTTTCCATTACTTGATTCTGTGGCATTATTGTAGATGCAGTAGGGGGACCCAAAAAAAAAAAAAGCAGAACAAAACACATGGAAAGCAGTAAATATGCCAACAAATATGTTATTTTCCCATTTTCGTTTCTCTACAAGACTGCAACTAAGAATTTAAGCCCAAGATTTCTCAAGGACGTTATGCTTTCTTTCATTATAGACAGAATTCCCTTTTCCATCATTCAACTCAAACTTTCTTTTATCAACCCTAGAGTTAGATGACAACCCCTCGTTTTCTTTTTCTTTTTTTGTGTTGTTTTTATTCTTTTTATGAGTTATCTCTTCTTTAAAAAAAACAGTTTTTTTTCTCTTGTGATTTTCTTTGCTTTCTAGAAGTTTATCTCAGTAAAATAAAAGATTTAAAAAAATTAAAATTTACACATTATTTCATCAACCTTTTACTGTGCCCTTCAAAATAAAAGGATGAACCCTCAGATAAGGTGAGAGCCATGTTCCCCTCTCCTTAGAGCTTTCTTTATATTTTTCTAACTTAATGTAAATGGTGTTTTCCTATTGAGTATATTGTAAATAAGCTACTGATTAAAAGGTGTATTATTATTTTTTTTCTTTTTTATTTCTTGTCCTTAATTTTTTCAAAAGTGCAAGTTGCATCTTTATGTTTATATAAATCAATGTCTAAACAAAATATGGATAAAGTTGAAGAGAATTCATAATTTGATTCTTAAATTTATAAATTAAATTATTTTTAATTTTTTTTTAGTGTATAAATTAATTTTTAAAATTATTTAACTCATTATATGATAATTATTTTACTAATTTTAAAAACATCGAACCTGTTGCATAGTAATATTTAAAATATACAAAAATTTTGATATTTTCAAAAGATTAACTATTTTACTAAAAAAAATTAAATAAATCTAAATTCAAATACTAAATTATTAATTAGTCTAGAGTTTATCTTCTGTAATAATGGAACAAAGTTTTAAAACAGAGCTTCAAAATGGAAATAAAGAAAAGAAAAAAAATGTCACTAGATTACGTATTGAAATACGGTATCTTTGGAGGAAGTAAAAAAAAATTAACTCAAACTTCATTATCAAGCTCTTATTATAGTTGAAGATGCACCATTTGGAGATTATTTACATATTTAATTTTAAGTAACCTCTTAAAAGCATAAGGCCGAGGCAGCAATAATGTAGGAGTCAAATTGGAAGAGGGGCAGTAATTTAACACAGGTAGTAACAGTAATACCAAATACCATTTTTTTTATACCATTTTTTGCATTTTCCGAAAATGAGATACAATAAAACACATTATCCCTACAACATGTCCCACACAGCCGGAACCCAAGTCTTGTTCAAGCCCACTTCGCCTCATTTAGGAGACCCATAGATTCCCTCTCTCTTACCCCCATCAGAACAGAAATTCTACAAAGTTCTACAGCAATTTTGAAAATTGTAAAAAGAAAAACCCAAAATTGAAAATAAAAAAGAAAAATCAAGCCAACCGATGCAGTTTTTTCTCATCTTATCCCCTCGTCATCTCAGTACCGGTAATGAGGAGGTTTGTATGGACCTTCAATGGGCACACTAATGTACTCAGCCTGCTCTTTAGTAAGCTTGGTGAGCTTAGCCCCAAGCTTGCCAAGGTGAAGAGCAGCCACCTTCTCATCAAGGTGCTTAGGCAAAACATAAACCTTCTTTTCATACTTGCCAGTTGCCTTCTCCTTCCACAGCTCAAGTTGAGCAATGACCTGGTTGGTGAAGGAGCAGGACATCACAAAACTAGGGTGCCCTGTGGCACAACCCAAGTTCATCAAACGACCCTCAGCCAAGACAATGATGCCTGAGTTAGTGTCAGGGAAAACCCATCGGTCGGTTTGAGGCTTAATGGTGATGCGCTTCACACCAGGGAATGTCTCAAGTCCAAGCACGTCGATTTCATTGTCAAAGTGACCAATGTTGCAAACAATAGCATTGTTCTTCATCTTCCTCATGTGGTCAACCATTATAATGTCTTTGTTACCAGTGGTGGTAACAAAGATATCAGCCTCAGAGACAACATCCTCAAGGGTCATAACGGGGATACCTTCCATGAGAGCCTGAAGGGCACAAATGGGATCAATCTCAGTCACAATCACACGAGCCCCAGCCTGCTTCATGGCAGCAGCACATCCCTTGCCAACATCACCATACCCACAGACAACGGCAATCTTCCCGGCAATCATGACATCAGTGGCTCTCATCAGTCCATCAGGGAGAGAGTGGCGGCAACCATACAAGTTATCGAACTGTTAGCAGACACAGATCAAAGCCAACCTTGTTAAACCAGAAAATGACAGACATCAAGTCACATTTAATTAGAACTAGATCCACCAACCCCATAGAATCAGGAGTATTTCACAAGTACATATCCAAGGGCCTACTTGCCGATTCTAAAACAAGATAAGAATTTAATCAACAATTGCTACATAACACACAATTTAAAGGCATATCAACATGTAGATAACAATGAGCCAATTGGCTCCATGGCAGATAATCTGAGTTTGAATCCCAGTTGGAACCAAATACAACAACAACAACAACAATAGTTAAGCTTTTTTCTATTAGGTAGGATCGGCTACATGGATCAAACAGCGCCACAGTGGCCTATCATGAATGAGATCAAAAAATAAGTTATTAACTATTAAATCATTCTTAATAGTTTCACCTATTATTTTCTTTGATCTCTCTCTACCTTTGACTATCGGACTATTCTCTGTCTAATCTATTCTTCTCACTAGAGCTTCTACAGGTATTTTCCACACATAACCAAACCACCTTAAGCGAGATTCTACCATTTTTTACACAATAGATGCTACCCCAACCTTCTCTCTAATGCATTCATTTCTAATCATATCTCTTCTGATCTGTCCACACATCCAACGCAACATTCTCATCTCTGCAACATTGAGTTTATCTTCATATTGTCTTTTTACTGCCCAACATTCAGTACCATACAAAAAAGCAAGTCTTATCGCTGTACGATAAAATTTTCTTTTAACTTTGAGTGACACTTTTTTATTACAAATAACACTCGAAACCTTCCCCTATTTCATCTAACCTGCTTGAATCCTATGAATTACGTCCTCCTTTACTTCTTCGTCATTTGTATAACGAATCTCAGATATTTAAAACTTATAATTTGTTTTAATATATGGTCCTCAAATTTTTTATTTGTATTATATTTAAATTTGTTCATCTTTTATTAAAATTACATTCTATATATTTTATTTTACTTCAACCATGTATTTTTAAAACTTGTCAACATACCTCTAACTTCATATTTATTTCTTCTTTTGTTCACCAAATAAGACTATATCATCTGCAAAAATTATATTATACATTGAAGCCCCAATACGAACTTCAGTTGACACTTGACACTATATATTCGACCCTCCATTCAGGACACACATCAAACAGAGCATAGATTCAAAGTTCAATAGCCAATTTTTTGCTGTGTTTTCACAAAAACCAGGCATACTGTGTACACTTGCACTTCTAAAAACCAAGGTAACTGCAACTTTACAACCACAACCAAAATCGACACAAAACCCGTATCATACTATAGATCTAATACTCCAAGAGTAGAAAAATTCGATTCAAAGATGCATACAGGTAAAACCCGTTAGATCTGAAGAATTCACTCCGAAGTCAACTTCGGGGACTACAATAAAGTTAACAAAAACTCAAATCCAAAGCAGACGTACAACAATCTGAGAGATCTAGAACTATGAAATGCATATATAAAAGTGTTACCTTGCTCTTGGTGACAGAGTCGTTGACATTGATAGCAGGGAACAATAGAGTGCCATTAGCCTGCATCTGGTAAAGCCTCTTGACCCCAGTGGTGGTCTCTTCGGAGACACCGACAAGTCTCTCCTTCATCTTGCGGTACCTCTTGGGATCGGTCTTTAACCCATCTCTGATAATGGTAAGAACAATCTGAAACTCAGCATTATCAGTAGATGATGGATCTGGCAACTGACCAGTCTTTTCGAAAACCTCTTCGGCCTTAACACCCTCATGGATCAGAAGGGTAGCATCACCACCATCATCCACAATCAGATCAGGTCCACCACCAGGACCCCAGTCAAGGGCACGCTCGGTGCACCACCAGTACTCCTGGAGAGTCTCACCCTTCCAGGCGAAGACGGAAGCACTGTCACGGGCAATAGCGGCGGCCGCATGGTCCTGGGTGGAGAAGATGTTGCAGGAGCACCATCGAACCTCAGCACCGAGAGCAGTAAGTGTCTCAATGAGAACAGCAGTTTGAATGGTCATGTGAAGGGAACCAGTGATTTTGGCACCCTTGAAGGGTTGGGAAGGGCCAAACTCAGCACGGCAAGCCACGAGACCAGGCATTTCTACCTCGGCGAGCTCGATCTCGAGGCGCCCAAAGTCGGCCTGGGTCACGTCCTTGACCTTGTACTCGCGGCCACCGGCTGTTTTCTCAACCAGCAAAGCCATGGCTACGCAAGGAAATTGGAAGGCAAGGGACAAGGAAAGAACAAGATCAGTGGAAGAACAGAGAGGGAGAGGCTCAGAGCAAAGATAATGGGAATGGGAGGGATGTATTAATATAATAGGTTTGAATAGGAAAATGGACGGTGGATATTGTCCTTGGGGTTGGTGGATCAGAGATCCGGTATGGGGTATAATCTTTGACTAAAATAATAATTTATTCTTTAAATTTATAAATTTATTTAAAAAGTTAAATTTATCGCATATTAACTTTTTTAAAAATTTTATACAGTAAACCTAAATTTTTTATGAATTAATCTACAATTAAAAAATTAAAATAAAATAAGTCTATAAGTTTAAATTTTAAATTATTAATTTACACAAAGTTTATTCAGTCATGCAATGTGGTAAACTACTCGTTTTGTGCTTTGACAATTATTGGTTTTGAAAGTCACTACGAATTTATTTATTCTTACAATTTTTTTCAATTGTAATCTCCTCTAATTATTCTTTTCAATATAAATAAATTTAGTTGAAAACTAAAATTATATAAATACATTTAAAAAATAAAATAATTCTATGGTTATGTTTGACAAAAATAGTTGATAAATTAACTAAAAGTTAAAAAATTAATTTTTAACTGAAAGTTGAAAATTAAAAACTGTTAAATTAATTTATTGAATTACAAGTATTTGGTAAAATATCAATTAAATTAACTGATAAATATAAAATGATATAAAAGGATATACTTATATAAAATTTATCATTTTTTTGTTAGTAATTATACTTCATTATGTAATCTCAAAAAATGCAAAATAAATATATCATATAATATCCCATAATAAATTAGTAATATTGTTGCGAATCTCTTTTATCTTATTAGATGTCTCTAAATTTTTATTTTTCGTATTACTGTCAATAATATATAGAAGTTCATCATAGGATATATATTTTGGATATTGTTTGAACATAATAAAAACAGTGTCATCTTGTGAATAGAATAGTATTAGAATTTGAATAAAATAATAAAAATAAAAAATAAATAAAATTATAAAATTTATCAGTTAAAAGCTATACGCTACTTGAAGTAGCGTATGATAAAAAGCTATAAATTACTCAAATAAATTTATTTATCAAACACCTCTAATTTAATCAAACAAATTTATAAGTTAGTCAAATATGCTATAAGTAAACTTATTTGACTTGCTAAACATATTCTATAAATTTATAAATTAATCTATAATTAAAAAATTAAAATAAAATAAATCTATAAGTTTAAATTATAAATTATTAATTTACACAAAGTTTATTTAGTCATGCAATGTTACCCACTACTATTGTCTTGTCCTCTGACAATTATTGGTTTTGAAATTGACTACGAATTTATTTATTCTTACAATTTTTTTAATTGTAATCTCCTCTAATTATTTTTTTCAATATAAATAAATTCAGTTGAAAACTAAAATTATATAAATACATTTAAAAAAGATATGTTTGAAGTTAATTACAATACACAAAATTATGGATTTTTTTTTCTTGCTGTTGTTGAGAAAAGTTTCTTTTTCAAAAAAAGAGATTTTTTTTTTTCAAAACTGCACAGTAAATATAAACAGGTGATGGAGACAAAAACTAGAACCTCTAGCGACAAGCCTCTATTGAGAAAAAAGACTTGTCGGCGAGGAGTTGCAAGAAAATTAAGAGTAATGGCATTACTTACGGTACTAGAATCATCATATCGACGTGTTCTGGGGCCTGCCCTCCATAATAGGACTGTTCATCATCTTAGGAAGCCTAATGCGATAGATGTTAACAAATCGAGGACTTGTTTTATTGAGTAGAAAAAATTTTAATAAAAAAAAATAAAAAATGAAAAATTATTATTTTATTTAATATGTGATAAAAAATTAAAATAACGTAATATTTTATTATTTAATATAAAAATAAATTTTAAAAAATAAAAAACTGTATAAATAAAAAAATTAAATTAATTTTAAATTATAAATTATAATTTTTTTATTTTAATATAAATTAAATTAATTTTTAAAATTAAGTTTTTTTATTTATATTCGTCACTTCATTTGTTTTTATAATAAAATATAATAATTATTTATCATAATTAATTAATTTAAAAAAATATACATGATTAAAATATAAAAATATAAAGTCTAATAATTATATTAAATTACTATAATATAAATTTTTTATAATAAAAAAAATTTAAAACTCAAATTAATTACAACAATAAAATTTTAATTTTTTTAAAAAAATAACTTTTTTATTGTTTAATAAAATAAAATATTATATAAAATATCTATTTTATTTAAGTAAATTATAAAATTTCAAATTTTATTACTTTTTTTTTATTTTACTCAACAAAACATGACCTGAAAAAATCTCTTTGACATGGTCTTGAAACTACCAATGGTCCAGGTGTTGATTCCTATTCTATTTCTAGGCGTAGAATCTCGAATGGGGATACGCTCCAGTTTCAATGGACAATCCTTGACTGATATCTCCAACAAGGATGAGGATATTGATTTTTGGGATCAGAAGGATGTAACCAATCATTAGATAAATGATAATTAACTTACATGATTTGTCTTGTCCAATTATTAATATTTATTTGGAGGAGAGATGTTCTTTGTATAAGCCATGAAAATTAACCCTGACTGTTAAACTCCTAGGCGAAAGACTTAGCTTTCATTTTTTGTAAGCGCGATTACAACGACTATGGAATACACGTCAAATTCATAGATTTAGATAATGACTTAAAAGTCTATGATCTTAAGAATTATTATCTTGTTTGCATGAAGGATCAGGGATGGTTACTGGCGCTGGGTGATCAGCACGTGTGATATCTTGAAAGGCTTCTTCCCCCACAGAGTTCTTAATGGATTCTTCTTAAAATAAATGATTATCTCCTCTGTATCAAGCTCTCTCAGCTCTATTTCACTTCGAAGAAACGTATCATTAATTTTTTTTATAAATTATATTTGAATTAAATTTATATATGATTATATTTTTTTAAAAAAAATTTAGCTATATATTTTTTTAAATATTTAAAACAAAAATTTAATAAATTAAAACAACTTTGAGTTATAGATCCTTTAAAATCTTTGAGGTAAAAATTTAATAAATCAAAACAAATTGACACTCAATGCATAATTTTGAATTTTTTTTTTTTTGCTTGAAGACAAACAAAAAAATTAAGTTTAGAGTATTTGATGAAAAAAAATTTATACGCATAAATTAAATATTTTTAACTTAAAATTTTGTATAAATTTTATTTAAATTATGTTTAATTATGTGTTTATTTTTTTTAAGAAGAAAGGAGTTGAAAGAATGAGAAGATTTGAAGAAAATAAAGAAAAACAAATAAGGATTGCAGATTTTAGATAACTTTGGTATTGTTTCAATATTTTAGGTATAACTTTTTCATTTGAGTTTTGATTGAAATGATCTAAGAGGCTATAAAAAGTTAAAAAAAAAAGATATACAAATTTTATATTTTGAGTTTTGAAAGATCTAGCATCATGATACTGATACTGGGACAATAATTGAAATTTTTTTAAAAGAGTTTGAATTAGATTGAAAAATTTTGTGCAACTTGAAAAAGATTCTTGTGCTATGAATTGAACAACTTAGAGAGGAGTTTAGGCTTATTCTTGGCGGCAGCTTCAACTCCATCTCCTATGATTTTTCTTTTTTTCTTTTTGAATTTTTTTTCATGAATTAGTTTATTTTCTAGAGCCACGTTATAGCCTAATTATGAAATTTTGAGTTATTATTTAATTTAGTTGATGGATTACTTTTCTTAAGTAAGTTTTTATAATGTTTTTAATTTTTTTAATTGTTTGATGACTAATTAGATTATTTGTTAATAATAATGATACCATAAGGTGATTTGTATATCTAATTCATTTGTAGTTAATTATATATTGCATGTATAGTCTGTGCAGTTTTTAATAAAGAACTATAAATGTTAATAAATTTTTATTTGTTTTAATTCATAGAGGAACATAATGGATTAGTTTGCAAAGATATTTTTATTATACTTCGGGAAAGACTAATTGATAAATTAGGATATCTTAATTGGCAATTAGGATTATACTTTTTAAATTAACGAGATAAATAATTTAAGGTGGATTAATTATGCTAAAATCAGAATCCTTAGAGTGTCAAATTCTGCTTTCTTTTAGTCTCAATTTGCTTTCTTTTTATTTAATTTCTCTATTTAAATCAATTTCTATTTTCGAACTATTCAATCAAAATAATGATTATTATAAGTGTAGTATTTGACAATATCAATCCTTGTGAAATCAATACTCTATACTCAACTATAGAGATTTTTATCACTTAACAATGATAGTGTATACTTACACTTAAATAAAAATTTTATACGGATAAAATAAGTATCTTTAACTTAGAATTTTGTTAGTTTTTGAGTTAATTTTATTTAAATTATGTTTGATTATGTGTTTATTTTTTGTAAGCAAAAATGAGTTAAAAGAATGAGAGGATTTGGAGAAAATAAAGAAAAATGAGTAAAAATTGAAGATTTTAGACAATTTCGATGTTATTTTACTAATATGGGCATAATTCTCTCATTTGAGCTCTAATTGTGATGATTTAAGAGCCTATGAAAAATTAAGAAAAATATTTACAACTTTTATATTTTGAGTTTTAAGAGATCTAGCTTTGCGACATTGGATATTAGCATCGTGACATTAGGATAATAATTGAGTTTTGTTAGAAGAGTTTGAATTGGATTAAAATACTTCATGCAACTTTAAAATGATCATTGGGCTACAAGTTAAACAACATAAAGAGGATTTTAGGCTTACCCTTGGCAGCAACTTTAACTCCATCTCCTACTTGAGTTTTCTTCTTTTTTTTTCTAAATTTTTATGCTTTTTTTTATAAATTAGTTTATTATCTAGGACTACTATGTAACCTAATTATGAAACCTTGAGTTGTTATTCAATTAATTTATTAATTATTTTTCTTAATTAAATTTCTACACTATTGTTGATGTTTCTAGTTACTTGATTATTAAATAAATGATTTGTTAATCATGATAATATCGAGAGGTGATATGTGTATCTAATCCATTGTGTAGTTAACTATAAATTGTATGTAAGGTAGGAATACACTTATATGATCTGTGCATTCTTTAATTGAAAACCATAAATCTTAATTGTTGGAGAAGGAAAACAACACCCAAGAGAGGAGTGAATTGGGTGTTTCAATAAAGTATGAAAGTTTTTCTCAAAAGTTCAAAACAAAACTCTTTGATGCTAAAGATAACTTAAAGATACATGTGCATTTTAAACATTTAAGTAAATATGCTAAACTTGATGCATATTCAAGCAAGATAGTATAAGGATAAAGTTAGGTTAGAAAAGCCACAAGATAAAATAGAAGATTAGAAAGCTATATATCAGAAAACTTGTAATGCAACAAATTAAAATAGCAAGGGAGAGAAAAGCAAACACGATGAATTATTCTAGTTTAGCTCAACCACCAAGCCTAATATATTCATTCTCTAAGTTGCAACTTGATATTTTTCACTATATTCATCAGCTCACAACAGTTACTTATGAGCCACTACAACATCTATAAATCAAGAGAGTTGGTCACCGAGTTCCCTACCCTTATAATCAATTGTAATCAATTTTCTTACACCAAAATTTAAGGGACCTTTCCCTTGAACTTCTCAATCAATAAAATAAAGGTAGAAGGTTTAAAAACAATGTAAACTCTCTTAAAAAGTGAATATACAATTGAAGCACAACCTAATAAGAATATAGAATCAAATGATCTTAAGAATCATTCTTAGATGCTTGGAAGCTATAATCTCCTTTTTTAACACCTCAATATATATATATATATATTCAATATAGCTATTTGGTGTCATTGGGATGTGACTAAACTAGTAATTGGATTGTTGTATTTTTGTTGTCAGGAAATATGACAGTTGACTAGTGCACTATGGCAGTCAATGAGCAAGTGCCCAATAGCTCTTTTTTGAATATTTAGAACGGGACAGTTGGCTGGTGTAGCAAGTCAATCGACTAGCTCAATTATAATAGCTACAAGTCGAGTAATCAGTCAATTGAAACTACTATTCCTTCGATAGTTAACTATATTCAATTTTAAATGAAAATATATTTTTCATTTTAAATTCATTTGAGGCATATAAATTATCCTTACAAACCTTGTTAAGTCTAATTTTTAATGCGACAGGCTTTAATCCAAAATCATTTTGTATTATATAAGATATAGATAGAATAGTAATCAAAGGTCAGAAATAAAGTTTAATTAAAAACTATATCTTACTACCTTACAATGCCTATTTATGGCATCTTCTATTTAACTCCATTTTGGGTGAATAACCTAGTATTCAAAAGCTGTAGAAGTTTGGTTTCCAATGCAATAAGTTTTAGTTCAAAAATCTTTTTAGCTGAGGAGATATGGATAAAAGAGTGATTAGAGGTCAAAAACAAATTTTAGTAAAAATCCATATCTCATTATCTTTCATTCATATGATCTTAAAAATATGCTATAAGATAGATTTTTAATCTCAAGAGTTTTTACGTCTTTTCACACATGATTCTAATTATATGATAACTAAGGATGCATTTATTATGATATCTTGAAGTTCCTTGACTTCATATGCTTTGTTGATGTAACCAAGCTTAATTTGTATATCTTCAATCTTTTTTCTTCAATTCTTGGAGCATCATTTTTTGAGTTAAGCATAATATTGATATTTCATCTTCTTCATTGCAATACTAACTCTTATTACTTTAGATCATCCTATAAAAGGATATTTAACTTTCAACCAAATAATTAGTCTAAAGAATAACATGCATGATTAAATGATGCTCAATAATGTAAATAATTTTCTTATACATATGAAATGTCTAGAAGCATATATCCCATATATAAGACATGTGGCATTTTACAAAACCTATTGGATATATAAGCAAGTATATTGTTAGTACATAAAGTATGATTAATTATAAGATATTATACATTAATGATTTTAATCATGCATATCATATACTAATTAAATAAGCAAATATACTTGCAACACATTTGTCATCATCAAAACCTATGACATAAAACTCTATGTTTAGCTAAGAAATCTTTATTTGTTTTAATTCACATGAAGAGATAGTGGATTAGCTTTGAATTTTTTTTTGTTAGACCTCGAAAAGGCTAGTGGATAAATTAAGGTATTTGAATTGGCTATTAGAGTTATAATTTATAGATTAAAGGGATAAATAATGCATGGTAGATTAATTATGGTAAATCGAGATCCCTAGAGCCCCAAATTTTTCTTTCTTTTTATTTTATTTCATTTTTGCATTCTTAATCAATTTCTATTTTTGAGCTATTCAATTAGGATAAAGATTATCATAAGTGCAGTATTTGATAACATCAATTCTTGTGAGATTGATAATCTATACTCACCTACAGGAATCTTTATTACTTAATAACGATAGTGTATGCTTGCACTTAAATAAAGATTAATTCATACGTATCAAGTTTTTAGTGTAGTTTTCGGGGATTGAGCCCGAGTCACCTATGTGATAAGTGGGAATACTAACCACTATACTACTCTCCCCAATAATAACACTAAAAACTTGATACGCTTGAATTAATTTTTATTATCGTTGTCAAATAATAAAAATCTCTATAGATGAGTATAGAGTATCGATCTCATAAAGATTGATGTTATTAAATACTAAATTTATAATAATACTTATCCCAATTGAATAATTTGAAAATAGAAATTGATTAAAAATGTGGAAATAAAATAAAAGGAAAGCCAATTGAGATTAACAGAAAGTAGAAGTTGGGGATTTAGGGATTTTGATTTCACTATAATTAATTGACCATAAATTATTTATCTCTTTAACCTAAAAATTATAGTCATAATTTTCAATTGAAATATTGTTAATTATTCACTAGCTGCTTTTGAAGTTTAACAGGAATATCTTTGTAATCTAACCCATTGTGTCCCCATGTAAATTAAAACAAATAAAGACTCATTAAGATTTTATGGTTTTCAATTAAAAACTACCTTTCTATGCAAGTGTATCCCTACCTTCCATGCAATTCATAGTTAACTACACAATGAACTAGATACACAAATCACCTCTCGGTATCGTCATGATTACCAAATCATCTAATTAGTAATCAAGTAACTAGAAGTATTAAAAATAGTGTAGAAATTCAATTAAGAAAAATAACTTAACAATTAAATTGAATAAAAACTCGGCGTTTCATAAGTAGACTACATTGTATCCCTAAAAAATAAATTAGTTCATGAAAAAAAACATAAAAATTCAGAAGAAAGAAGAAGAAAACTCATGGAGGAGATGGAGTTAAAGTCACTGCCAAGAGTAAGCTTAAACTTGTCTTTAGGTTGTTCAATTTGTAGCAAAATGGTCTTTTTAAAGTTGGACAAGGTCTTTCAATTCAATTCAAACTCTTTTTTTTTTTTAAAAAAAAAAAAAACTCAATTATCATCTTACCATTGCAATGCCAAGATCTAGAGTTGCAACTCTAGATCTCTTAAAACTCAAAACATGAAAGTTGTATATTTTTTTTCTTAGCTATCCATAACTTCTTGAATCATCTCAATAGAAACTCAAATGAGAGAGCTATGCCCATATTAGTGAAACAACGTTGAAACTGTTTATACGCAATTCTCACCTATTTTTCTTTATTTTCTCAAAAATTTCTCATTTTTTCAACTTCTTTCTTCCTACAAAAATAAACACACAATTAAATATAATTTAAATATAATTTATTCAAAAATAAAAAAAATTTAAGCTAAAAATACTTAATTTATGCGTATGAAATGGTCTCGTTAAATGACTTGGTAAGAATGTCCTATTCCTTTTTATCTAGAGGGTACTTACTTAAAGAGTTGAACCAAACTCAAATTACTCTCAACCCAAAAACCAAGGGCCCTTAGAATTTCAAAGATTATAGGTCAATAAGTTTATGCAATATGGTATACAAAGTCATTTCAAAAGTCTTGCCTAATTGACTTAAATGAAATTATATTACCTTTGCAAAATGCTTTTATAAAAGACAAGAAAACACATGACAATATAATCCTCACAACAGAGCTAATGAAATGAATGAGAGAAACAAATGTCAAGAACTCATATTAGGTGACCTTGAAATTTGATATTCATATCATGGTCTTTTCTTGATTGTATGTTGAAATACATAGGTTTCCCATAAATCCAGTGCTAAATAATTATGTAGTATGTGTCTACTATCACCTATAAGGTGCTTATTGATGGCCAACCTTCTCCCTAATTTGGCCTTCATCAAGGAGATCTAATTTATCCTCATGAAAATGTTTTTCTATCATTTGCTTAGAAAAGGAGAAGAAAAAGCCCTACTAAGCATGAAGATAGGGTAAGCAAGATCAAGAATCAATCATTTACTATATGCTAATGATCTCATAATTTTTTTCAAAATAGTTTTGGAAGCATGTCCATAAGTTAATAAGACTTCAAGAAATTTTGGCACACATTCAAGACTTCTTGTTAATATTAAAAAATTTAAGGTGATATACAATTGCAACACTCCTAGAAGATTCAAAAAGACACTACTACAAAAAAAGATTTAACAATTGTTTTAACTATTGCTAAATTGTTTATTGATGGTTGCACAAACCATTGTAGAATCTATAGTTGCAACCATCTTAGCGAGAATTTTAAAAAATTGTTGTAGTGCCACAGTTTAACCGACACTTTAAAAATCGTCGTTATACTATTTTTTTTTTTACTTTTTCTCTTTTTAATATTTCATATCAAGAATTTTTTTTAGATTTTCTCTCCCCCCCTCTCTCTCTCTCTCTCTCTCTCTCTCTCTCTCTCTCTCTCTTTCTTTGATCTTCTTTTCTCTTCTTTTCACTTTCCACGTTCTTGGATGTCTATTATTTTCTCTTCTACGTTCTTGGCTTTCTCTTATTTTCACTTCCTAGATTTTGGCATCTAGAAACACAAGAAAAAAAATCCTTGATATGAACAAAAATCCTAAGAAAAAAGAACAAAAATGAACTGTAGAAATAATTCAAAACCCATAAAAGAAAGTCACCAATTTGTAGGCCAAAAGGGATGAACATAAATGAAGCACTTCGATGGAGAAAAAACAATGGTGTAGGAAGAAAATAGAAAAGAAAGCCTTGATCGTTGTACAAAACATCACAAAATCCATCGTTGTGGCCGTCTTAGTGACAATTTCAAAAACCATTGTGGTGCCACGACTTAACAACGGGTTGTAAACTGTCGTTAAACTAATAAAAATCGTTGTTATACTATTTTTTATTTTTTAATATTCCATATCAAGAATTTTTTTCGAGATTTTCTCTCTTTCTCTCTTTGCTCTTCTTTCTCTTCCACATTCTTGGCTTTCTCTTTTTTGCTCTTCCACGTTCTTGGATTTTTCTTCTTTTTTTTTTCATCTACGTTCTCAGCTTTCTATTCTTTTCTTTTCTTAGATTTTGGCTCCAGCTAGTGGTGTCTAGAATAACAAGAAAAAAGCCTTGATATGAACAAAAATCCTAAAAAAAAGAACAAAAATAAAGTGCAGAAATACATTAAAACTCATAAAAGAAAGTCACCAGTTCACAGGCTAGAAGGAATAAGCAGAAATGAAGCACTTCGATGGAGGAAATGGAAAGGAGAAGAATTGTGCATTGAGAAAGAAATTATGGGAGGGAAAAGCAATTTGATGAAAAAAAGATGTGAGAAGGAAAGAAAAAGAGGGGCTTGCATAAAGGGGAGAGAAACTGAAATTTAGAGATGGTTTTAGAAAAATGTCGATAAATAACAAAGAATTTTTGGTTTTTAGTGACATTTTTTAGAAAAATGTTAAATAATGATAGTTTTTAGAAACTATCACTAAAAACTTATTTATCAATTATTTTTTAAAAAAATTATTGCTAAATAACTAGGTTAAAAAATAGTCTTAATTTTATGTTTTAGTGATGGTTTTTATAATGTCGCTAAAATTATGTGACAAAACTATCTTTTTTTTTTTTGTAGTGAGATGATGACCAACTCTCTAAAGGTTAAAGAAATTAATTGACTTGGTATATATCTAGGAACATAAGTTGATGATGTAGAACCAAGGAGTAGGCAACAAGATGTGTTTGAAAAACTGGAATAGAAGCTTTGCTCATTAAAAGGATAGCTACTATCTTAAATCAATTCTCACCTCATTTGTGATTTGTGAAATTAACACCCTCAAGCTCACACAAAAAATCATAGCGAAGTGTGATTCCTTAACTCATAAATTCAGGTGGGGTCATAAGGATTCCTAGTCCAAAGTGCTCACGAGTTCTTGGAACAAGGTATGCAAGCCTCGGGAACAAGGAGACTTAAACTTTAAGGACATAAGAAACTTCAATAATGCTCTTCTTACAAAATTATATTGGAGAATGTTGAATGACTCATCTTCCTTAGCCAGCTAAGCCCTAAAGCTTAGCTATAAGTGGATGAATTTGAGGAAGTTAAGTGATCATGGGTAAGTAGAGGAGATATGGGATTATCTATGAGAGTCTCTTATCTTGCCTAAGGTCAATTTGTTTTGTTAGAAAATACTTCACAAGTCTTTGGTAGTTTGTGAAACCTTGAGGAGGAGAAGAATAAATGTACTAGAGACATGTCCATTCTGTCAAGAAGTTGAGAATATCAACAACATCTTAATTAATTGTTCTTATGCATGAATAACATCGCTTGGCCTACCTATCACAATCATAGGTGATCAAATTGAACTATTGGATGGAATAAAATGGCTAACATCATTACTAAAATCTTCTTGTCTCAGTAAAATGGATGAAACAAATGTCCAAATGCTGCATTTAGTGACATTTACTCTCTGGTTTATGGTTTTCCTAGAATCAGCTCATATTCCAACAAAGATAACACCATCCAATTCAAATCATTCAATGGATTAGCAACTGGTGTAAGGAATGTGGCAAATTATAGAAAGAAAGAGGACAAAAGTATAGAATTGATTCCTTTACATGCATAAGGAGAGAGAGGAGCAAAAGACCCTAGCTTGGTCAAATTTTAAAACAAATGTCTTCATGGATTGCTGGTCGAATAAAGAAAGAAAGGGGTACAAAATAGCTGTCAAAGCGTGTTCCATTGTAGAGAGGATTTATATTCTTCCGTTTGGACGTACAGGATCTAAGTTGAGGAAGATTCAGATTTTGTTGAAATTCTTATGCAAGCCATTGACATATCTCGGAAGGAATGGGATAACAAAAGTCCAAATCTTTTTGCCAAGCCTTCATTATGCCAAACTCTTACCAATCCTAAAGCAAGGGTGGATCAAAATTATGGCCTTTGGTTTGATGCAGAGAAAATTGGAGCTTAAGTTCAATTGGTGTAGAAAAAAGATTTAATGATGAAATTTTAGATATGGTTAAAAAAAGGTTGTTGAAGTGCAAAATAATGAAATTTTTTTATTCGTCATTATTTTAATGATGGTTACAAAAAAAAAAAAAATGGTAGTTAAAACTTGATTCGGCGAGGAATTTGTTAAAACTATCATTAAAAGAATATGGCAGGATAGTTGTAAACATTGTCATGGCTAGTATTCCTTCTAACTCTTTTGGTATCTAAAAAAGTTTTAGCCCAAGTTAAAGTTGGAATGTGCATGTTCTGTTCGCATAAGAAATTTCTGTCCCGCATACAAATGGCATCACTGTATATTTGGTAAAATAACTGAGACGATAACATAATTTGTGGAACGAAATTGGAAAGTAAAAAACTTGAGGGGCTAAATTAAACTCAACTCAATATATAAAGGATGAAAATGGGATTTTTTTGCCAAAAAAATAATAATTAGTTTTTTTATTTGTTTTAATAAGTATAAATAAAGCTATAAATTATTTGCGTAACTTATGTGACCGAAAACTAACAAGCAACTGCTAATGAAGGACTTGGTTAAAAGACAAAAAATGAACTGAAATTAAATTTGAGTGTGTTTCTAATGTTTTCAATTAAATACTTTTATTTTTATAATTTTGTTAGTTTCCATAAAATAAACATATTACAATGTCAAAATTAGATTTTTTTTACATTGTACAGAACATTAAATTTTTTCTATCAATTGTGCTTTACGTTATTTCTTTATGACACATATTAGGATATTATATGAGAAATTTAATTTATCTGCACTAGATTGTCGTGTTAAAATATTTAATATTAATTAATTTTTTTAATATGATCATAAATCATTGTTTTCTAGAATCAGAAAAAAATTGAGAGTCATGGTTAATATTTAATTTTATGGTTAATTTTTTTTTTAAATTTTAATAAACTCCTTTAATTTTGATATTTTGGTAAGTATTTATTTAACATTTCAAAAAATGGTTTATTTTAATTCCTTGGGTAAACGATTTATTTTAATTTTTAAAAAATTACAAACAGTCTTTTTAATTTGAAATATTATAAATTTAAAAATAATTTTTTAAATCATAAAATAAAAAAATCAACAATACACTTCTAAATCAAGTTCTATCAAATTTCAATTAAATTGATCTAATTTTTTTTAGTAAATAGAAGATTTAATTTTTAATATTAAAATTGTAAGTGATTAATTATTAAAATAAAATTTGCTTGTCATTTTTTTAAACAAATGAAAAAAATCACATTCATACAAGATGATCAGGAAACAAAAGATAAAGATAAGATAGATAAGTTCTACAGTTTTTGAATATACAAAATAAAATATTAGTATTATGACTAAAAAATAAAAAGACAATACACTTTTTAATTTTTAATTTATTATATATTATATTTTAAAAATAAAAAAATATAGTTAATACAACAATAAAAAAAGAAGAAGAAGAAGAGATATATAGAGACAACACACCACTCAACTTCTTTTCAAATATTTTTTAGTTAATCGTAAGTTTGATATTGTGAATCTTATTTCTTTTATTTATATTTAAGTTCAATATAAATGAGATGTATTTTTTAAAATGTTGATATATTTTTTATAATAAAAAAAATTGTTTACAAAAAAAAAGATTTATAAAAAAACTATTTTAAAAAAATTTAAAAAAAGAAAAAGAAAAATATGACAATGAGGGTAGCATGCTGCCCCCTTCCCCCTTCAAAACTTGAGTGAAGCTAAGATGAAAAGAGAGAGAAGGGGAAAGGCATGCAGCGGCTAGTGTTGCGTAAGAGTTTAAATTCGCTTGTCATTTGTACGTAAGACAAAGTTGGAGAGGATATTTATTTGTATTTGAATTTTTTAATGGTTTCAATCAATGATGTAATTTTGTTTTTTTATTGGATAAACTTTTTTTAAAGGTAAAAGGTTCTGCCACTTGGTAATGAACGCGTGGTTGGTGGGATTGTGAAAATATCTGCGATTACAATTTCGTGCAATACAATGCACGTGTCAGTGTTGTAATATTTGACAAAGGAAACACATGAAGAACTAACCAACTGAATCACTGTCCTCTGGTGAAGCCATGGACAAAGGCCCAAAGCGATGTTAAAGCGTGGCCAAATTTCGGAGCGTCCCCGTTCATCTTCGACCAACAAATATATATTATTGATACAAAAGTTTAAACGCAAATCAACTATTAATTCGATAGTATTGAGCCTGTTTCGCCTAATTTGAATCTTGGCACCACATACTTTTTTATTTCTCTTGATTTTTCGCAACACCTCACACTTTTCAAAGAAAGTACTAGAAGTACAAAGGAAAAAATCAAGGTATAATTTTTAAAGAAATTATTATTAAATTTTACAATAAAAATATTATAGTGAATGTTTTTTATAATTTAATATTATATAATTAACTCATTTAAAAAAAATTATATTTCTTTTTTATTATAAAACCTTATAGCAAGCATATAAAAAGCTTTACGTAAATTTTTTCCAACAGTAAAACTCCAATATCTTCCCTTTTTCCTTTCCTCAGTTTAAGATTCTATTTTACATTTACAATCCCTAGAGCCAATTTCTCAATTTCCCTCAATCCATCAACACAACAAAGCATTCCCTGTTCATTAGTTTGGATTGATTCAATTTGGAGACCTCATTCAATCCATAGTACTTCGAATTAAAAAAAGTGATTAAATCTATTTAATTAAAATGATCAAAATTGAATCAATCTAAATGAATTGAATGAATTTTTTAAAAAAATTTCTTTAGTTAAAAAAATTTATAATACACACATACAAATATATATATATATATATATATATATATATATATATATATATAGTTGTTACACGTATCTGATGTCATCAGTATAGTAAAAATAAAAAGATTTTAAACTTTTTTTAAAAATTTATTTTCAATAAATTGCTGCTAAAATTTATTTTTAAAAAACCTTTAAATAGCATAGTTTGCAAACCAAGAAAGATCTGAGAGTTGATTATTCATGAAAAAAGTGTTAAGCACAGCATGGTTTGCAAACCAAGAAAGATCTAGGAGTTGATTGTTCTTGAAAAAGTGTTAAGCACCCATGACTAAAATCGGTTATTTTAAGAAAATTGTACAAAATATTTTATGACTTTAATTATATTTAATTTACCTTTTTTAAAAGTAGAAAATAAAAAAGAAGAAGAATAAAAAAGAAGGGAGAGAAAAAAAAATTACTTGACCTAAAAAATGATGTCCTAACTACCAAATGAAGAGATTAGTTTGCAAAGTAGAGAAGTGGTAACTTGAGTTAGTTGCTTTTAAACTATTTTTGAAAGTTTAGGTGGCCACGATAACTCAAAAAGAACCGTAAGTGAATTCAATAGGTTTCATTTGAAAAATTATTACCTCTCTTAATCTTATCTTTCATTTTTAATTTTTTTTGAAATAAAGAGATTTTCTTTTTGATTTTTTTGGAAGAATATTTTTTAAATTTTT
The DNA here is from genome assembly GCA_037074535.1 of Gleditsia sinensis. Taxonomy (NCBI): domain Eukaryota; kingdom Viridiplantae; phylum Streptophyta; class Magnoliopsida; order Fabales; family Fabaceae; genus Gleditsia; species Gleditsia sinensis. The sequence continues at coordinate 9,641,666 of CM073475.1, read as the reverse complement.
TTTACTTTATTGGAAAAAAACGATGTTCTATTTTTTTTTTTGAAAATTTTAGAAGAAAAGATATTTTCAATCTTTTTGGAATTTTTTTTTGGAAGAAAATATTTTCTACTCTTTTTAATTTTGGAAAAAAAAATTCTGAGGTTTCAAATAAAAAATTATATTTTTTATACTTTTGAGAATTTAAAAAAAAAAAATTCAAATATTTTTTAATTCTAAAAAAAAAACATAGTGGATCCTTAGATTCCAACTTTTATTAACAGTGATCTAACTAGAGAAGATATTTGCGGCAGGCTTAAGGTCCAAATGTCAGAGTAAATAAAATGCCATGGTTTATCATTGTGGCAGTGGAATTAGAAAAAAGGTTGCTTATAGAACTTGCTCAAAGAACAAGCAGTAAATAAGAGAATTAGCTTTATCGAAATTTGAAATGTTACGTACACTAATTGTAATATCTCATAGTTTTAAAAGATTATATTTTGCTATGAATAATATATTTTTATTTTCAATAATTGTGTGTTTTTAAAGTAATTATATTTAACTTTAAATAATTTTTTTTTTACATAGATGAATATTTTTTATTTTTAATAATATGCATAAATATATGTTTTCATATGGTTGGCGTTACCGAAAGTTTTACTAAAAAAATTTATAATTTTATTGTAATGTTTTTAGATTTAATGGCTTATGTTGTTTTCTAATATGGATATAAGATGTTACGTTTTTATGTTCTTAATATTTAATCAATTTAAAATTATTTTTATATTAAATTAATTTTATTAATCTTGTATTTGTTTAAGAATTAAGTTTGGAAGTTTTGGAGGCAAAATAGAAATAAGTAAAAGTGATGAAGTTGATAAAATGTGAGTTTCAGGATAATTTAGACCTTTGTTTATTATTTTATGTGTAACTTTCTCATATAAACTCTAAATGATGTCATTCAAATTGCTCTGGAAAGTTAAGACATATGGCTAAACATCTATGATGAGCAATTTTTCTAATTCTACCGAACAAGAGTGATAGTGGGCAAAAAGCGTAAAATAGAAGTTTGGTGTGGTTTGAATCTTTGCTCACTATTTTGGACATAAACTCCTTATATGAGATCCGATTAAGATGATTTAAATGGATATAAAAATTTAGGAGAAAGGGATACAACTTTCGCGTTGGACGTTTTTCCAAATTCTGAATGGATCCTAGCGTCACAACCCTAAGAAGTCGCCTTATGGCACCAAATGTGTCTTGTGTCGCGACAGTATAAGTTAGTGTTGCAACGCCAAACGCATCTAGCGTCATGATGGTGGAAGTTGGCGTTGCGACATTGGCTCAATTTTATGCGATTTAAACCCTTCTTCACTAGATGCTCCTCTCTTTCCCCTCTACGCGATTTTTGACCCTTCTACCTTCAAATTCTTATATTTTGAGCTATGAACCTCTGATTGATGAACCGTTTGGACCGTTGGACTTGTGGTAACGAGAGTTTCAAAACCTACCAACTGGTTTCACCAGAAAGTCATTGGAATCTCTACAGAGCATTATGAATAGTAGCTATGTTGTGAGTTTTCATTGGTATGCTTAAAAGCTCTTCTTTTTCGAATTTCTTGCCATAGATAGCCTTTGAAATGGATAATATGGCAGAAATTGAAGTTTTATAGTTATAGGATGGATTTTTGGCCATTGTAAATAGTATTTTAGGCTGCTATGAATAGTATTTTCTAGTGAGTGAACAATACTCATGATTTGGGTTTGTTTCCTAAGTGATCGAGTGCTATAGAATTGTTTTTGATTATCGTTTTGCCTGATTCAATTCGAAGTTGTCATAGGCTTTGCCCTAGATCCAAGCTCAAAGCTTAAGTAGATAATATATACCGTAGCATGATTTCATTATTATTTCAATTTCTAAACTACATGTTTGTGTAAATGTACATGATGGATTAAGATTTATGTGGTTGATGTATAACTTTTGCATGTATGTTTATACAAAAAGGTTAATATTTTCATTATAAAATCATAGGATATAGGACAAGCATTATTTGAAATTTATACCGAATTAGTTTAACTTTGAATTTAGAATTGTGTTAGATGGTTGAAGTGTTTTATAGCTAAATTGTATTATTTGTTATAGTTTAAGGACCTTGGAGTTGATTGTACCTTTGACGCATAGAATTTTGATAGGAAATAAATCATGATAATGGTTGCGTGAGAGATGCATGTCCATAATGTTGCTTGGGAGATTTATGCATGTATTGCTCATTAGGAGATGATTATGCATGGCACGAGCTTTAATTCTTTCTATTGAGAACTTGAAGTGTTCAAAAGATTTTGAAAATAGAGTTTCATGAAATCATATTTTGATTTTATCGTACTTTGTTTTTGATAAATTTTGAAATATTATTTTACTGATATGAGCTTGGATTTTCTAAAATAAGGCTCTTGAAGTGGCCTATTAAAAATATTTAGAAAGTTATGTTCAGATTTGAATAACTTGTTCATGGAAAGAATGGATTACAGGAAATGTCTTGATTCTTATTTTTCCTTATGAATTATGTTTCCTAAATTATTTTTCTAGGGAGAAATATTTTCAGAAACACTGTTTACTAATAGCAGTAGATGTTGGCCCTGGTGCACCTTGTAACTCTAGTTAGCAGGCGTGTTGTTAGCCACAAATGATGGTTAACACACGAAGATTAATTCATATGGAAAGGAGTGGCTGAAGTGCCTCCTATTATAGATGAAAAATATAGGCGTGATGTCTAAACAAATGATGATTTATCCATGGACTGTTTTCGTATGGCCTTAGTGATTTACCCATTTAGACTGTGTGTTTAAATAAAATGGTGATTTACCCATGGATTGTGTGTCTATATAGTACTAATGATTTCCCTTAATGGACTGTGTGTCCTATTATTTTGGTTCTGATTAAGAGTCATCCCAAAGGTTATGATTTTAAAAGTTAAATAGTTTACTATTGGTTACTAATTATGTCTTAATCATCCTGCTTACTTTTACATTAGATTTAATTGTGAATTATTTCTATGTGTTTTACATACCTTCCTGCATTTAAATTTTTCGTTAAGGCTTTGGCTATATGTTTTAATTATTGTTGTTCTGGATTTTATGATAGTAGTTTATTTTCTTGTTAATAACCATGGTACACGAGATGCTTGGGATTTTAGTTTTGATACCAAACATATGCTTTAAGGTTAGTCTGAGGTATGTCATATGTATGAGCAGGGGTCATAGGTTTTTATAAGTTGATAAATGTTGAATATATGGATTAGTGATCTATTCTTTTGGCTATGTAAATATGAAATGAGGATGTAGGTTATGATGAAAGTAAAATTGGAGATGTATGTGTTGGTCTCATAAGTTAGTAGTTCTGAATTTATGTATTTTCTTTGAAATTTATAATATGTTGGGCAAAGAGCTGTTAAATTTTTATTTATAGTATTTGATCTTTCTAGCAAAAAGAAATGTGTTTTAAATTTAAGTTGTGTTAAGCTACCTTGGATTAATTTATTTTGACTAGTTTGACTATGAAATTATAGAGATGATTTATTAATTTTTAGCTATTCTATTATTATCCTTCTATATTTTTGTTATTTCAATAAATTTCTCCTTTCTTTATTAATAAAGGTTTATTATGATTTTTCTACCATAGATTTCTATTAGATTTTCTGTAAATTTATATGTTTATCATTGTTGACTTTTGGTTTATTGAAAATTCTAATTTAGGATTTTTGAAACTTAGTTTTTATTGGAGAAAAACTAATGCTTCTACCGATTTGATATATTTTAAATTTACTTTTTGGTTGTGACTATTATTATAAGATTTTCTAACTATGCTCAAATACATTTTGTCTCAATTATCTTTGAAATTTATAGTTTAAACAAAATTTCTTTCTCATACCATACTTTTAGCAAAATAAGACCAATTGGTTTATGTTTTCTGTTACATTTTTCTTTTAAAGACAAAATAGTGTTTGAAGAAGATAATATTTTCTTTTTCTTTTCTCCTTTACATGAGGTTTACAAATAAGTATTAAAATGATTATTCTTCGTATTCTTTTTTCTCTTTATTTTTGGAGTTTGATTTGTTAAAATTTTTTTATCTTTCACTTACTGTTCTTTTATTAATTTCTTCAATTAATACGATTATAATATTTTTGATATAGATGAATGGTCTATATAGTTATATGCTTTAACCATGGTTTGAATTTTGAAATCACGTACTCATTAAACTTGGCAATGGGTTAGGCATGTTTGTCTAGCAGTTTTTGTTATAGGATTGTTATATGTGTTTGAATACTGTACTTTGTTTTAAGGTGTACGCTTTCATGGGAATTTTTTTTACAGTTTGTCCTGATCCTCTATAGTATATGTTATCGAGTCACTGATCAAAACACTCACTCCTTCTTTTAAATGTTTCCAGATAAGGTTAGAATCGATGATGTGTGCCGAAGTAGTAAGATATAATGGGTGAGCTCAATTTGTCCTGGTGGGCTTTGTTTCTTGTTTTTTTTATGTATTTGTACTATAGAGTTATTCCATATTACCGCAGGAAGGATCCCTACTTCCTATGCGTGATAGTTATGTTGTTTATGATAAACAGTTTTGTAATAAATGAGAATGATATTTTTAATTATGTTGAATAAAATTTTTTGCTAGTATTTTGTATCAGTTATTGGATTCTGTTGGATGAAGAAAAGTATGGCCATTTTTTTTAAATGTGATTTTTTATTTTGAAGTTTTTGAAATGGAAGCTTTCTAGAAAATTTTCAAAATTTTAAAATTTTTGAATTACTTGGATTTTTATGGTTGACGTTACGTTCTATAGGTTTAGGATTACGAGGTGACTAACCCTCACTCTTGTGCTAGTCACATGCTCAGGAAATTGGGCTGTGACACTAAGTGATGAGGGACACGGAATAAATGGAAATGAAAGATAGATCTGCTTCAAAATTTAGTTAAGTTTACATTTAATCATTCTCATTCTTGTGAACTTATCTATTGAGTTTGGATTGTTGCAAGAAAAATTTTGTTTAAGTTCAATAAAAAACTAAAAGAGTGAAAAAAAAAACAAAAGAGTGCAAACTCATGAGAAGGTAAGAGTCAGATTTGAGTAAACATTAGGGTGAGTGTCACTACTCTTGAGAGAAACATGTAAGCGAATGTTGATGTTTTATATCTTTATTTTGTTAGTTATTAAACAAGACTCAAGAAAAATTTGTTTGAGAGCTTTTGGTTGCAAGAAGAGTCCCTTAGTGTGTAAACCAAGGAAGTTGAAGAAATACAACGTGACAGTATCTTTCATACTAGATGCCATGTCAATGATAAAGTATGTAACATAATTATTAATAGAGAAAGTTATTCTAATGTGGCTAACATTAAGTTGGTTGAAAAATTGAATCTAGCCACATGGAATTATCCAAAGCTATATAAGCTACAGCGGTTGAATGATTGTGGAGAAATTAAGGTGATTAAACAAGTGTTGATGTCATTCTCTATTGAGAAGTACAAACATGAAGTTTTATGTGATGTTGTACCAATAGAAGCAGGGCATATTCTTTTGGGAAGACCATAGTAGTTTGATAGATATATAATTCATGATGGTTATACTAATAGATACTCATTTGTACACAACAAAAGAAAATTACCCTTGTACCACTAACCCCAAGACAAGTGTATGGAGATTAAGTCAAGTGCGAATCAAAAGGAAGAAAAAGAAAGAGTGAAAAAGAAAAAGTAAAAGAAATTTTGGCTAGTAAGGAAACAAATAGTTATTTTAAAAAATGAGTGATATTTCAAAAGAAAGAAAGGCTAAATCAAGAGGAAGAGGAAGAAAGAGTGAAAAGGAAAAATAAATTTCAGCTAGTGAGGAAAGAAAAAAACAAGTGAACTTTTATACAAGAGAGTGAGATAAAAAAAGTTTTATTTTCAAATCTACCTGTGATTGCAATAATAAACTTAAACTCTTGTTTGCCTAATGTTGTAATTTCTCTTTTGCTGAACTTCGATAATGTGTTCCCCAAAGAAGCATTTAAAGCATTTGAAAGGTAAACACAAGCTAAACAAGCATTATACCAATCAAGTAGAGTTTGTTGAGATGTTTTCTTCTGTTATTAAGTACAACAAAAGTAAAAAAAATATTGTGACTGATGCATTATCTTGAAGGTACATTTTACTTTCTATCGTAAATGAAAAATTAGTTATTTTTGAATACATTAAAGACTTATATGCTATTGATTCTAATTTTGGCAATGTATTCAATGCATGTGAGAAAGTGGCATTTAGCATTTTTTAAGGCACAATGAATTTTTGTCTAGAAAAAATAAGTTGTGTATGCCTAATGTTCATTGTGAGGCTTGTTTGTAGAGAACCTCATAGAGGTGGTTTGATGGCACATTTTAGCATATTTAGGACTTTAAATGTTTCACATAAACATTTCTTTTAACCTCATATGAAACGTGGTGTAGAAGAAATATGTGAAAAATGGATCACTTATAGATAAGCTAAGGCTATGGTTAAGCCGCATGGGTTATATACTCATTTGCCTATACCTAATAAACCTTGAATTGATATATTTATAGATTTTGTGTTGGGTTTACTTAGTTTAAAAAGGGGTAGAGATTCTATGTATGTGGTTGTTGATAGGTTTTCTAAAATGACACATTCATTCCATGTCATAAAACCAATGATGCATTACATATTGCTGATTTATTTTTCATGGAAATTGTTAGTTTGTAGGGCATTCCTAGGAGTATTATTTCTTATAGAGTTTCAAAATTCTTGAGCTATTTTTTAGAAAACTTTGTAGAAGTAAGTTATGAACTAAAATTTTATTTTATACTACTTTTCACTTACAAACTTATGGTCAAACTAAAGTATTTGGTAGGACTTTATCAATTTTGTTACATGTTATAATACAAAAAATATATAAACAAACATGGGAATAATGTTTGATGCATGTCGAGTTTGCTATAATAGAAGTATGTATTTTGTAACAAAGTTTTCACCTTTTGAAATTATGTATGGTTTTAATCCATTAACCCCTTTACCTATGGCTAAGCGTGTTAACTTAAATGGCAAAAAGAAAACTAATTTTGTTAAGCAGATCTATGAGAAGGCTCAAAAAAATTGAGAGGAAAACAAAACAATATGCTAACTAAGCTAATAAGGACATAAAAGAATTGTATTTAAGAGTAGCGATTGGACTTGGTTTCATATCAGGAAAGAACGGTTTCCAATTCAAAGGCATTTTAAATTACTTTCAAGAGAAGATTGTCCGTTTTAAGTGATTGAAAAGATCAATGACAATGCCTACAAGTTAGATCTTCTAGCTGAGTATAACATTAGTACAAGTTTTAATGTTTCTAATTTGTCTTATTTTGATGTAGGTGATGATTTGAAGATAAATTATTTTCAAGAAGAGGGAAATGTTGTGTAGGGCTAACAAATAAAAATGGAATATAGACCTGCTTTAAATTCTAGTTGGATCTATTACAAGAGTTTAAGTTAAAAGATTCAAAGAAATATTTAATGGCTTAATTTAGGAAGTTCAACTGAAGGTGAGTAAAGATTCGTCCACATCATCAAAGAAAATTCAGATATGGACCAAGACCAAGATGTGTGTTTTCCTATAGTAAAGAGGACTTAATTATGTTGGTTTCTTATTTTTAATTTTCTTGTTTGACTAGGAGAGTTTTCTATTTTTAATTGTCTTGTTTAAGTACGAGAGTTTTTTATTTTTTATTTTCTTGTTTAATTAAGAGATTTTTTTTGGTTTCTTTGTTTGACTAAGAGAGCTTTGCATTTTTAGTTTTGTTGTTGAACTAGAAGATTTTGGCCTATAAATGTAACAACTCCATTTTTTTTACATACATACATATATATAAATTTTTAAAATCTCATGAAGTCATTACCTCGTTACTTATAATTACTTAACTCAAAATAACATTCAATTAATTTAACTAAGCATAATCAAGGTTTAAGGTCTACAATACTTAGTTCACATACACATCATTAATTAAAACGTACATACAAAAATCAAACACATAAATATCTACATCTTATTCATTCATGTTGACTAATTCTGGAGATATAGGTGTAGGTGGTTGTACCTTCACTGGGATCTTAGCCAACTTGATTACATACATTTTATTAATTTTTGGAATCTACCCAACATAGAGTAACTCGATCCAACGTGAACTAAAAGCTAGAGCTATAGAAAAATTCTGCATAACTAGTTTTCTAAATATGATATGGAAATATAGTGAGAATTAAACCTTAGTAGGTTCAACAATAAATTATAGTTATCATCAATATAGTTCATCATGTTATGTTCATCTATATAAACTACAGCAAATATCTTTAGGTCACATGAATACACTTTATCCATGCATATGAAAATCGTACAGTTATGATATGTATGACATGAATAACTATTTTCAAAATATCATATGATGACTATCAACTTATTTTTATATCAAGCTACTCTGGTCTGGGTGAGTACTTTTTACTCTCTGGTACAGGCTTTTCTCGCTCCGTTTAACATGACACACTTTTCCTTTTTTTTTTCTCATTAACATAATCATAGCCATTGGTAGGGCATTCCTATTGGTGCACCACACAGACCGCTATGTGACCGCACTCATTTATTTTCTTTTCTTTTCACATTAATAGCCAAAAATATAATTTCAATAACAAATATGTTCATTATACTCACATGCCATAATTTTTTTTAATCAAAATATAATCATTACAAAAAATTATTGGTAATCATGCCATGCACATAATGGTTTCAAATATCACTTTGTAAAATATTTTCATGTCAAAATTACACACTTAAGATGGTAAGGAGTTCATGCAATGGCAATGGCAATGGCTATGGCATACATTAGTCATTTATTATTTTCATTTATAAGATTCTTTTTTTTTTTAAATATTATTTTCCTCTCTCACTAATTAGAGCATAACACCCTCATTTAAAATCCGATGGAAGTGATCTTAGTGTCAATTGAAAGACAATACAATTCTCTAAAACCCTTATGTTGAATATTTTAGTGAAATCTTAAAGAATTATGGTGTTACTACTCTATTAAATTCAATGTTATTTCTTCTTGGGTAGATTCAGACCTCTATTTACTAATATGATCATATCTCCCTCATACAAACTCTAATTGAGGTGATTCTAAAGCCTATAAAAGGCTAAGACACTTATTTACAACTTTCATGTTTTTCATTTTTTCAGTTTTTTTACTAATTATTCTTAGAAAATTGAAAACAAAAACACTTACATTTACCACCCTGGATTCTAAACTGATTCTGACATTTACTCATTAATCAACCATATCTCCCTCATAAGGACTCCAAATTAAGTGATTTCAAATTTTATACAATTTCTTTTAATTCCCTACAAATTTTTTCCGAAAATTCAAACCCAGGAACATACTTAATAGATTCTTCCCTAGTTAGCTAGTTTCTAACCTCTACTTTCTAATCTGACCATATCTCCCTCATATTGAATTATTCCAGTGGGTAAAAATTCGTGAGACATATATCTATATTTATTATTTTAAGCATTTCTTTTAATTCCCCACAAATTTATCCCAAAAATTCAAACACAAAAGCATACCTAACAGATTCTTCCCTGGTTAACTATTTTCTAACCATTACTTACAAATTAGACAATATCTCCCTCATCTAGACTCTAAATTAAGTGATTCCAATGGTTAAAAATTTGTGAGACATCGATCTACATTTTTCATGTTAACCATTTCTTTTAATTCCTAATTGATTCTTCCTAGAATTTCAAAAATAAATGCTTCCCTAGTTACTCTAAAATCCAGTTGCCTAACCAAACATTTCTTAAGGCCTTAGTTTATCATTATATTATATCCTCTTCCATTTTCTTCCTAATTTACATCTAATCATATTCCATCAATTTTTTACCACATTCAAATATACAAAATAGTAGTATAAAAATCCTAAGATTTTGCCACCCATAGTCATACCTATGCAAAACTTTCCACACCAACCGAAATGTTCATAACATCCATCATATGCAAGATAACATGTAACATGATATAGTAACATCCATGACCAATTATCAAAGTAGTAATTATTATAAATTTCATCAAAGTTATAAGATCAAAATCCCATATGAATATTACAAATTTCAAAACTTTTCTTCACAAAGAGATATTGTTAAACCTACCTAAAGATCTCCCTAACTCACTTAGTGAATTCTTTCTCTTGTTTTCTCTTGAAAGAAATAGCAAGATTCCTCCCTTTCCATAGCTTTTCTAGCAGTTTAAATAAGAAAATGAGAGTGAGTTTTGAAGCCCAAGGATAAAGAGAAAAGATGGATTCAAGTAGAGATTAAGCTAACTTATTTTGAATACTTAGTCCTCTAGACTTCTCCTTCTTCTTCCTTCCTTTCTTCTCCTTTCTTTCTCTCCTTTCCTCACTCTACCTTAGTTTTATTTTTTCTCTCCCTCACTTGGATGAAATTATAATGTTATAAGGGTGGGATTTACTTAAATAAACTATCAAGTGGTTGACCTTTCATGATCATGGGTCTACCTTATCACAATTATGATGCACTTGATTATTTTTTGGGGAAAGACAACTTATGTTCTTGTCTTCCTCTCCATTAGTCAAGATATGCATAGCAAAAGGAGATTTGTATTTTGAAAATCATGAAAAAATATTTTTAAGACAAGGGACAAGGTCCCTTTGATTTAGAGATTCATTTTCTTTTTCTTTTATTTCACTTAAGTATGATAGGTTTGTCTTTCTAGATGGCAAATTTCTAACTTTTAAGTTTTCTTTGCTTGGCTATAATTATTTGTATAGGATAAAGATGTTTTTTCATAATACCATGTATTATTACCTACTTGTTGAAATTATGAATGTAGGATATAGATGTTTTGTCCTCATGCTATGTATTATAACCAACTTGCTGAAATTATGAATGTAGGATATAGATATTTTGTCTTAATGCTATGTGACCTAATTTTGATTATTATTACATTACTATTTTTTCACATGATTCTTATTTTCCTCTTGGATTTGGGCTCATTCTTATCCATTTCCTTTGTTTTGGATGAAATTCTTCCTTTCATGGAGGGTTTGGTCACATTTTCATGATTTTCGGTCTATCGGTCCAACTTCTATATCCTAGTCCAAGTCTATGTTTTATTTCTTACTTGAGCTATCCTATTGGCTTGCTAGAACCTCATGTGAAGTGAAAAAACTCTATATGAAGTGTCCATAGGTGAAAGCCGAATTTATGGGTGGAGATATTAAATTCAGTAACTCTAGCTCTTGAATTAGAAAAATTATCCTAATCCAATCTTCTTGAAATTTTAAGACCTTTACTTACCTCCCAAAAATTTATCTTCCTTACCTAAAATTTTTTCCTTCCGTTAGTATGTTATTTCTAATTTTTCTAATTATTTTTTCTCTCTTTACCTATTCCTTTATTGTTAGGAACATTTTCTATGCATACACATAAGGTGAAGAATTTCTAAGAATTATATTTCCTTAGATATATAAAAAATTGTCTAATAAATTTTTATTTTCTTAATTAAATATTTATGTACCTTTATTAATAAAAGAAATGAAATTAAAGATGTTACATTAAATATTTATGTACCTTTATTAAAAAATGAAAAAAAATTAGGGATGTTACAATAAATAGGTATGTATGCTCTTAAACAAATAAAATTTTGGTGAATCAAATATATTTTCAAGAAAGTATTTTCCTTTTGGTTCTTCAAAGAACTATTCTAAACTTATCAAGATTTTATTGTGTGGTTTAATCAAAACTTATCACTCACAATCTTCTTTCATTTTTTTAGTATGTTGTCTATAATATTTTCTTATACTTTTGATTCTTATCTCTTTATAGATAATAGATCAAGGTCCTTTTTTATTTTCTTGTTATAAATTTGAATTAAAACAACAACAACTAAGTATTTTCTTACTAGGTGGGATCGGCTACATAGATCAAACGATGTCATAATGACCTATTATGGATGAGCTCAATAGATAGGTTATTAACTATTAAATCATTCTTAATAATTTCACATATTATTTCTTTGGCCTCCATCTACCTCTAACTTTCAGATTATTCTCCATCTGATCTACTCTTCTCACTAGGGTTTCTGTAGGTCTTCTCCACACATGTCTAAATGACCTTAAACAAGATTCCACTATCTTCTCCACAATAGGTGCTACCCCAACTTTCTCTCTAATACATTCATTTCTAATCATATCTCTTCTAGTGTGTCCACACATCCAGCGCAACATTCTCATCTCTACAATATTGAGTTTATCTTCATGTTGTCTTTTAACCGTCCAATATTCAGTACCACACAATATAACAGGTTTTATAGCTGTATGATAGAATTTTTCTTTAACTTTGAGTGGCACTTTTCAATCACAAATGACACTCGAAAATTTCCTCTATTTCATCCATTCTGTTTGAATCCTATGGTTTATGTCTTCCTTTATTTTTCTGTCATTTTTTATAATGGACCCAAGATATTTAAAACTTGTAACTTATTTTAATATATGGTCTCCAAGTTTTACTTCTAAATTCGTATTTGTTCATTTTTTACTAAAAATACATTCCATATATTCTGTTTTATTTGTACTTATATGAAAACCATGTGTTTCCAAAGCTTGTCTCTATGACTCTAACTTCATATTTATTTTTTCTTTCAATTTACTAAATAAGACTATATCATCTGTAAAAATCATACATCGAGGCCCCAAATCTTGTATATGTTCAGTAACTGCGTTCAAAATCAAGTTAAAAAGATAAAGACTCAGAGAAGAATACCCTTGATGTAATCCAATAGTTGTGAAAAAATCTTTTGTGTTCCCATTTTGTATTCTCACGCAAGTCGTGATCCTATCATACATGTCTTTGATTACTCGAATATATGCAATACGTACTCCTTTCTTCTCTAAAACTTTCCATAAAATCTCTCTTAGCACTCGGTCATATGCCTTTTCTAGATCAATAAAAACTATATGCAAATCTTTTTGTCTTCTTCAATAACTTTTCATCAATATCTGCAATAAGTAAATTGTTTCCATTGTTTACCTTCCTAGCATGAAACCAATTTGATTCTCTGTTACTTGAGTCTCTTGTCTTACTCTTTGCTCAATGATCTTCTCCCATAACTTTATGGTGTGGCTCATGAGTTTAATCTCCTGATAGTTAGCATAGTTTCGTATGTCCCCCTTAATTTTATATATAAGGATTAAAGTATTTCTCTATTCATTTGGCATTTTCTTAGTGAGGTTTATATCACTAAGAATCCAACTCTCTATACCAATGGAGGTATGTCCAAGCCTTCAATGCCAGAAAGACAAGATATAATCAAAATTACAAATACTAGAATCTACAAAATTGATAATAAAATCAATAAATTTCGAGTAATCTGATTAAGGAGCATTATATGTTACATTTAAAGGCCTAAAATATGAAAATATTTAAATTGATAAAGATTAGAGAGCCTAGTAGAAGGACTTATTTTGTGTCCTGGCATTAAATAAGAAAAAAGCCAGGAAAGAATTCAAAATAAAATTTTTTATTAGGGGCAAAATTTGAAATACTGAGAAGATTTTTAGTGAGCTTAGGTACATGTAACAGATGATGTAAATGTAGGAAAGATGATGAATAAGAAGATCTAACTATGGAATAGACTGCGTGAGAGATACACACTACTTCACAATTACCCACAAAAACCTCCTCAAAACTAAAATAATCAATCTTATCCACCAGATTGCCAGCATCTAGAGTCATATGTTAATGGCTCCAATGTTTGAATATAAGAATTATAAAAAACATCTAGTACAACAAACATTGCCAAGATTGAAGCACCTTTATTATAATGTTGAACACAAAAATGACCAGAGTTGTTACACTGAAACTAAGCTACAAGATTTTCTAAACAAGTTATTGTAGTAGCAAAATAACTAAGAACAATCGATTTTGAAACGATTAAAACACTTAAAGGCAGTACGGCCTATGTTAGCCTTATAGTTTTATGTCATAAGTTTTTATGATGACAAATGTGAAAACAAATATGTTGAAAGTATATGTGCTTATTTGATTAGTATGTGCCACGCATGATTATAATAATTGAAATGTAATATCTTATAATTAATCATGCTTTATGTGCTAACAATGAAATATACTTGCTTATATATCCAATAGGTTCTACAAAATGCTAAATGTCTTATAAATTGGATATATGCTTCTAGGCATTTCACATGAATGAGAAAATTGTTTATATTATAGAACATCATTTAATCAAATATCTTGTTCTTTAGATTGACTACTTGGTTAGAAGATTAACTATTTTTGTAAGTTGGTCTAAAGCAAGATGAGTTACATTGCAACAAAGAAGATGAAATATCAACATCATACTTAACTCAAAGAAGAATACTCTAAGAATAAAAGAAAAATGATTAAAGATACATAAGTTTGGTTGCATCAACAAAACACATGAAGTTAAGGAACCTCAAGATGTCATCGTAAATACATCTTTGGGTATCTTAGACTTAGAAATATGTGTGAAAGGAATTTGAAACACTTAAGTTCAAAAAGTATCTTAAAACATATTTTAAGATCATATGAATGAAAAGATAATGGAATATGAATTGTTACTATTTTTTTTTACTTTTGGTCACTCTTTTATCTATATATCCTAAACTACAAAGATTTTGGACCAAAACTATCTACTTTGAAAACTATACTCCAAGAGTTTTTTTAATGATATGTCATTCACTCAAAATGGAGTTAAGGAGCAATAAATAAGCATAACAATATAGCAAGATATGGATTTTAACTAAACTCTATTTTTAATTTTGGTCACTATTTTATTCATATCTTAGAAGCTAGAAAGCCTTTTGAATCAAAATATTTCATTGAAATCAAGACTCAACAAGCTTTATAATGATATGTCATATGCCCAAAATGGATTTAAAATGAGAAAAATTTAAAGTTAAGTGCAGTTGACTACCCAATGCTAAAATTTGAAAATAGAGCCATTAAACACATTCTAGTCGATTGATAAACCTACTAGTCGACTGCCAACTTTCTAAAAAGTAAAATTAGCCATTTTTGATAGTTAGTTTAGTGTCCAATCACCTCCAAATGATTCGTAATGATTATATTATCCTAAAATCTATAAGTATAAGGGCTTATGGAGGTACTACATAAGATGTCCAAAACTTTTAAGAATAATTCTTAAGCTCATTTGATTTTAATATCCTTAAGTTGTTTTTCATCTTGTGTATTCACTCTATTGAGAGAGTTTATTTTGTTTCAAAACCTTCATCCTTATTCTTGTTGATTGAGAAGTTCAAGGGAAGGACCCTTTGAAGTTTGGAATTAGAAAAATCCTTGTAAGGGAGAGAGATACCCTGCTACCAACTATTGAAGTTGTGGATGTCATAGTGGTTCACAAGCGCCTGTTGTAAACTTATGGATATAGTGAAAAATCTCAAGTTGAAAATTAGGAATTGAATATAGGCTTTGTGGTTGAAACTAATTTAGGATAAATCTTGAAGTTTGTTTATCTCTTCCCTAAACTCTTTACATTTCAAGCTGTTAGATTCTTGATGGTTTGTTTTATGATTATTTGCATAGATTAAGATATATCTTAATTATTCACATGAGTTTTAATGTTATGCTAAAAGTGCTATCATTAAGATGATGCACTTATATATTGTATAATGCTTGCAATTGTTTTGTTTTGCATCCTTCCATCAAAATAACTTCTATTATAAAGGTTTTGGGACTGAGTTTTGAGAATGACCTATATTTTATTGAAACAGCCTATTCATCCCCCTCTTGGGTGTTGGTTGCCTTGTCTAACAGTATATTTTGTGGCTAACTTAACATTGTGATATATTTGAGGAAAATATTCCAAATCAATCTCTGCTTCTACCACCTCTATTAGAATTATGAAATCGTCCACCTCTATTCGAAAGTAATTAATTACCAGATAGATTGCTACCTAGTTGTGGAAATTATTTTATATCATGGACTGTTGTTATGACTTTGTGTTAGATGCACATGAGGCAAAATAAATTTAAGACTTATTTTATATTTCTCTATCCTTTCTACTTGAATCACTAGCAAAGCTTCTAGATCATTAACAATGTAGGATTTGTGTTTCATAAAAAATAATGTTACAAAACTTTCATAATCCTCATTAAGGCTGTCAAGAATTATACCCATCTATTGGAACTCTGATTAAGGCTAATGCGTCTACTAACTTCTTTACTTTAATTAAGAACTCATCTATAGTCAAGACTAGGATTCTTAACTAGTACTTCAATTGTTTTACCTTGGCTTAATTATGTAAATTAAAGAATACCTATGACTTTTTCCAAATTCCATATGAATAAACACAACTAACAATTCTTGAAAAAATTTCCTTTGCCATTGAGGAAAGCATCTAGTACATGAAGAGTTGATCTTATTGTTTCTAGAGAGGATATATATTACCGAATCTCACTTGAGCTTTATCATTTAAATTCAAAAATGTAGGAGTCTCAACAAGTGCTCCACGTATGTAGGATTCAAGATTATAACCATTGATCATAGCCATCACTTGTTGTTTCTAGGTGTGAAAGTTTGTAGAGTCTAGTTTTATTGATACATAACTAGAAAAGCTTTGCAAAACAAATTTGCATTGCAAGATTGTTCTACTTATTAGGAAGTCTTGGTTGCCATTGATGAAGGATCCTTCATGATGCTTTGATACCAAATAAAGTGTAGAACATAGAGAAATGTTTAGGAGGGAAAATCAAAATATAAAGATTGCATACAAATGTATTTTTAGATATGATGAGTGATATGCAATTAATTAAGCATGTTTTTAAGTTAGTTTTTGTTTAAATTTAGTAAAGTATATGAATTAATTTAGTTTTGTGTTTTGTGTTTTAGGAATAAAGGGAGAAGGAAAGAAGAGGAAAAAAAGGAGAAAAATATGGAAAATGCTGATTTTACAGTGAATCATAAAATTGTCATTTATTGGGGTATATCTTTCTTATATAAGCTTCGATTAAGGTGATTTTAGTAGCTATGGAAAGTTAAGACAGAAAGTTACAACTTTTGTGTTTACCAATTTGGTGAAAGCTGGAAGAACCAGAGCGCTGAGGAAACACGTTGAAAATGCATCTGAAGATGAGAAATGCAGCGTCAATGCACCCAAAATTGGGGCATTGTTGCTCATGTCCCTAAGAATTTAAGGCACCACATCATAATGCTACCCAGAACACGAAGCGCTATGGTGCCCCAACCAGGTGTCATGGCAGAGAGAGGGGCCCATAAAATTTAGGTTATTTGGATTCTAATTGAAGCCTAAAAGGATGGGAACTGACTTAGAAGCAATCCTACTTCATTTAGGACTCCTTAATCTATAAATAAGAAAGAAAGGAAGCATCAAAATATCAAATTCTCAAGCATCTTCTTATCTTATTCTCTTAGATTTTTTTATGGCCCTATGGGGCTAATTTTCTTTTTGTTGGTTGAGAAAAATTGAAACTTTAAGGATCTTTTATGTATTGGGAGATTTGGATTAGTGTTTCTTCTCCATGATTGCTCATATGATTGCTAGGAGGCCTACTAATATATTGGTTGTTTCAATCTATTGCTAAATCATATTTTGAACAAAGTTTTCATCTTTGTAATTTAAGAAGAAAAATATGATTAATAATTGTATGATTATAAATTATTAACCTATGGTGAATGATTAGCTAGATTAAATGCATTCAATGTATTTGTGTTATTTAGCTCTATAAATTTCTCTAATTCTTAATGCGATTATTAAGTTGAATTTTACTGATTAGTTGAGGTTACTTGTTAATTAGAGTTATTGAGGCGATCGCCATCAATTAACTAAACCAAAGGAGGAAAATGGATAATATCTCAATGATAGACACTTGATATAAGATGATTATATTATCGATGAGCAATGCAATTATTTGATTATGGATATTAACCAAAATCAACTCTTTCATTATTAATCACTCTCTTATTTTGTTATTTGGGATTATTCTCTTTTACTTTGTTAAATTTACTTATATCCCTCAAACTCCCTTCATTCTATTTCACAAAAGGTAATACCAATCTCTGTGAGATCGACTCTTTCTCTTACTTACACTACTACATGTTAGTTTTGAGATAAGCCATTAATTATATTTGGTGTACTTGTAATAGTATATGCCAAATTTTGGCGCTATTACCAAGGATTGTGTCCAATCATCTTTTGTGATCTTTACTTTGATTTATGCTTGTGACTCATTTTGCTAATTCTTAAGATTTGCAATACACTTCAGACATTGAAAAATCTATATACAAGAATAGAAGAAAACTTCAAGAGGATATTGATAAAGAGAAGAAGAAAGTAATTATGGCTAGGCAACCTACTATGAAAGAGCTTGCAGCTTCAGATTTGCACCAATAACCCTGATGCATTATTTTTTCTAATCTTGATGAGAATGTCAATTTTGAAATAAAATTCGAATTGATTTATCTCTTACCTAATTTTCATGGCCTTGTAGGTAAAGACCCATACAAGCACTTGAAGGAATTCTATGTGGTGTGCACTGACATGAAGCCCCCTAAATTCATTAATGAACAAATTAAACTTAAGGTTTTTTCTTTTTCTTTAAGAGATTTAGCCAAAGATTGGCTATACTATCTATCATCTGGCACTATCACCACTTGGAATGAAATGAAAATGATATTTTTAGAAAGACATTTCCCTACATCTAGAGCAGTGAATATAAGAAAAGAAACATGCGGCATTAGAAAAGTACATGGAGAGATCCTTTATAAGTATTAGGAAAGGTTTAAAAAGTTTTGTGCAAGTTGGATACATCATCAAATTAATGAGCAACTTCTAATCTAATATTTTTATGAAAGTATTTTATAAGATGACAATAGTATGATAGATGCAGCCAGTAGAGGTACATTAGTAGACAAGACTCCTAAAATAGTCAGAATCCAAATATCAAATATGACTGCTAATTTTTAACAATTTTGCATTAGGCTATCCCTAGTTAAACATACCCATAAGGTAAGTACTTCTTTCTTTGAACAACAAATGTCTAAACTTACCTCTTTTGTTCGCTGATTTGTTTCAGGTACACCCCAATAGTTATAGTTTTGTGGAATTTGTTTGGTAATAAGGCACCCAACTGATACGTGGCCAACACTTCTAAAAGAATCCACAGAACACGCCAATACGGTAGGTGGTTTTACTGGACAGCTAAAGAGGTATGATCCCTACTCTAATACTTATAATCTTGGATAGAAGGATCATCCTAACTTCAAGTATGTGAATGTACAAAATAGGTCTGGGTATAAAATTTTACAAATTTTCAATATAACCAATATGCTTATTATCCTAAACAGACTATAGCTTAAGATTCTCGTGTAGGTAGCTCCTTAGAAGAAATAGTTAAATCTCTTGTTGATTCTATTACTCAAATGAAATAGGAATCAAAGAAATTTCAACAAGATATAAGAGCCAGCATCTAGAACCTAGAAAATCAAGTGGACCAACTAGCAACTACAGTTAGCCGACTAGAGATTCATATTCATGTGAGTTGCCCTCTCAAACTGTGGTAAATCTAAGGGAAATTGTAAGTGTCATCATGATAAAAAGTGATCAAGAGATTGAGATTCCAGTAAAAGAGGTACATGCACCATCAGAATAAGATGATGAAAAAATTGATGCAACGATCGAGGGTAAGCATATGAACTAGTACCACCCTTTCTCTAGGCTCTTAAAGAAAATAGAATGACTAAGAAAACTTCTTACTTATATAAAACCTTTAGAAAGTGTGAGGTAAATATTTCTCTTTTAGATGCTATCAAGTAGGGATCTTGTTATTCCAAATTCTTAAAGGAATTATGCACCCAAAAGAGAAATTTGAAGTTGAAAGGAGGTGAGAAAGTAAAAGTAGGGGACCGTGTTTTTGCAATTATTCAAAAAAAAAATCTAGCTACAAAGTGTAAAGACCCAAGTATGTTTTCTATTTCCTACATTATAGGTAACACTAAATATGAGAAGGCTATACTAGATCTAGAAGCATCTATTAATGTCATGAAATACTCTGTTTATACATCTTTAGCACTAGGATCTTTGAAAGAAATTAGTATTATAATTTAATTGGTTGATAAATCTAGTACCCTTTTGAGGGTGTGGTTGAGGATGTTTTAGTGCAAGTTGATGGTTTAATTTTTCCTACTAATTTTTATGTACTTAATATGGAGAATGGTGATCAAACCACTTTAATATTGCTAGAGATACCATTCTTAAAAACATCTAAAGCCATAATAAATGTTCATAGTGGCACACTAACTATGGAATTTAAAGACAAAATTATAAAGTTTAGTAATTGTAATGTCATGAAAGATTTTGCTAATAGTCATCCTACCTATACTATTAATATGATTAACTCTATAGGACATGATGTTGCTATTAGTAAACTTTCTGAGAAAAAGGATAAGAAACCAGCCTTGAATATTAACTTGAAGAAAAATATTGGAGCATTAAAAGTAGCTCAAAAAGTGCAGCAAATAGGCAAGAATCCTCCTACTTTATTATCAATTTCTAATGAAACATTTGCATCTCTTATTTTGCTGGATCGTGGATGACCCTTGAAATCTCTTCCTAGCCACTTGAAGTACTTGGAAATTAAAGAGACATCACCAATCACAGTTGCCAAAAAAGAAGAAGCATTAAGAAATATTGTTTAGGAACAAGGAACTGGCATTGCAAGAACTATTGCACATCTTAAAGGTATAGATCCAGCTGTAGACTTGCATCAAGTTTTATCGGCAAAAAGGACTAAACCCCACAAAGGTAAGAAAAATTTCCCATAGTTTGGATCCCTTCTTATTACTAATGTGTTTGTTTATAATGTAGTAGAATTTTAAGGTTTGAATCTGTCCCATAATTTCATATTAAAGTAAACTTCAAGGATCCTCCTTAAATGTAAAAAGGAACTTTGAGTTGAGCCAACGACTTTAAACAAAGACGTTTATTGAAAGAAAACCAACATAGCCTTTTCTTCTCAGAAAAAAAAGAGATATTGTGGAAATTAGAAAAATTTAGGGTGTAATTGGAAGTTCACTTAACTTAACTTGGGGACAATGTAAACCTAAATAAATTCAGGAAAGTTCAGTTAACTTATATATCTTCATATCTCCCTCTTTATTTTCGTCTTTATTTTATATTGGGGACAATTAAAGTTAGAGAGTGGAGGTGGAAGTATATTAACCTGGATAATTGTCACCCTATTTAAGAATCAATTTTTTGATTTTCATTATCATTATAGTTTTATTACGTTTAACAAGTTGAGTGATTGCATGAGTATATTCAATTTTTGTTTTGTTTTGTTAGGTCCAACCAATAACCAATGATATGACTACCCAAAATATTCTTTTAACTCTTGAAAATATAGAAAATTCATGATTGTATGCAATTTTAACTCTTTTGCAATTTATTTTTAAAGCCCTTTTGCACAACAACTTTGAACATTTAATCTATCTTCTACTTAGAGAAGGTTTATGTAATTCTAAATTATTTGATGATCTTAATATGATTCTAGAACTTATTTAAATGCTATTTAAGGTAAAATCCTAGTCTAACACTATTATTTAAGGGATTATATAGGCATTATTTGATATATTGAGCCTTTCAAGCCTAACTTAAGGCAATTATATATCCTTAGTTCCTCTATTTGAGCTTAATTGACATTTTATTCTATATCCACAAAAGAGTCAAAAGCCAAATTTTGTGATAAATATTCTTATTTTTTACCTTATTCACTCACTCTATGATTATTTTTCTGAATATTTGTTTAGTATAGCTTTATTGACCAAAGAGTGAAATGGTAGAGCAAAGGAAAGAAATGATGGAAGCCTATATAGTAGATGAAAGAAATAAATAGAGAACCAAAGAAAAGAATTAATTGAATTCAATTGAAGCAAGAAAATAAGTATGGGAAAAAATTCCTCAAGGTTTAAAAAGTTCAAGAGATCAGATTTAATCATGTGGCATTAGGTGATTGAGCCTAAATTTATATCCTTTTATCCTACGTTACACCCTAGCCACATTACAAGATGAGTAAAGTCCTATTGATTTTAGATGTAGTTTTAGCCTACATTAGTGGAAAGCAACATAAAAAATTAACCTTGAAAAATCTGAAATTAAATAGAGATTCACACATCAATTTTTGAGATATATAAACTCATTTGAGCAAAAAAAATTAAACTGGCCCAAGGCACACAAATGCACTCAGAGTTCAAGAGAATAAATTATGATTTGTATTTGAATTAATTTTCTGCATGGTCATGATATTTTTGAAATTTTTCTTGAGCATATCTTTATGTTATGAGGCAAAACATTGGTATGTGTAACAACCCTAAAATTTAGTAATTTTCATTTATGTATGGATTATTTAAAGAAATAAAGGAGTAGGGATGTAATTAAAAGGTTTTAAAGATGAAAATGAAAACTTATTAATATTTTTTGGGTCAAATTGTAATTTTCTAAAAGTTTAAGTGTCAAAATATAAATAATGAAATTTGCAAAGACTTCCTCTAACAATTAAAAACTTACTAATTGGTCATTCCATTATTATTATTTTTTTAAAAAGAGAAGACAATTTTTTTTGGAGCGAATGAATTGTATGAATAGTAACTTTCTCTATTCTCATTTTCTCTCTTCTCATTTTCTCTCTCTAGATCTAGAGTACCTTCGAGCCTCCGATCTCAAAACTAAAGATACCATTGGATTCAGGATCAAGAGTTCTACGATATTGGCTGAATAATTTTTTAAATCCGTCGCAGAATCGCCGTAGATGGATTCAGGAGATAGATAAACTATAAAATATGAAATTTCTTAGTTATTTGATAACTTTTGGTGTCATGAACAATAACTCTAACAGTGTGAATAGTATTTTTGTCCAATGTGAACAATATTTCTAGCTATAAATAGTGAGCATTAGTTGATTGAGATCTCAGAGTCATTTTTTAACTTTTTAGACCCTTTGAACTTGATTTTAAGGTCTATTTGAATAAATTTAGATTCAAAAAAATGCATTTTAGGGCTATCCAACATGGAGCTTTACCATGTGAGTAGATAATTCTTTCTATGACTTACCCTATGCTCTTCTTAAATTTTAAATGTATAATTAGTTCTGTTTCCAAGTTATTTATACTTTTATATGTCTCTGAAATTTATTAAATTACCTGATTTGTTTACTATCTAGCATATAGTTCAAGAAGAGTATAGTTTTAAAAATGAATTTTTGAACTCATTGAATATGTGATTCTAAATGTATATCTCATCATATGATAAAGGAAATATATTGTGCACGTGACATTGATATGTAAAGTTATAAGATAGCCTTGGAAAAGGACATGTTTATATGATAACCCTGATTGGTAAGTTTTTGACAGAGGAATTGTACTGAGGCTGAAAATTCTGAATTTTACTAAAACCTATGTTTTGAACGATATGCCATATGTGCAAATATGATTTATGTGGAAGAATCCTATTGGAAATATTGTTTGCTAACAGTACGTGATGTTAGCCTTGGTGCACCTTGACACCTTAACTAACAGGGGTGATGTTAGCCTCTTGTGACAGCGACAACACACTGGATATGATATGTTAAGGAGAGCAAGATGCCTATTATCTAGGCGAGATGCTGACTATATGATATGTGATTTGTCCTCCCTTGCTATGTGGTTAGAAAATGCCCATATTAGAGTCCATTCGCATATCCTCTTGAATGGTGGTAGGACAAACCTTAACTAAGATGCTGAGTTTAAGCAAATTCTACACCGCTAAAGTACGAAAGGGCTTGAACTCTGATATGGTAGTTTTCATATAGGATCCTTCTAATATTTTCATGAGAAATATTTTAATGCATAACAATATTTAATTAATGATCATACTATATTGTATATGATTTTAAATATCTGAATGTAATTTGAACTGAAAATATTAGAAATACGGGTCCAATAAGGATGTACTTCCAAACTGTATTTTCTAGGTGATAAATTTTAAAATATGAGTACATCCATATGTTGACCTAAGAGGCCATAAGAGGTATTATTTGCTCACTAAGTTGTCAAACTCACTATATGATATTTTCACATTTTTCAGATAAGAATACAGAGTTTGGTCATTTTCCTTCAGATAAGTGATAAGTTAGGCGACATATTCTCTAGTGAGCCTATTTTGTGTCAAGAGCTTGTAGATTTTGATTTATATTGTACTTGTACTCTAGAGTATGCTTTGTACGTTACAGGCAGGATCCTTACTTTTATTGTTATTTTGATATTTATAAACTTGGTCAATATATTGTGTATGTATGAGAATACCTATGTGAAATTATTTCCAATGATAAATGAGTGTACTATGCATGTTATGGCAAATAAATGTTTGTAAATTATGTGTTTCACGTGCCTTTAAATTAGGGGTGTGGCAATTTAGGATTAGAGGAATAGGTTTCCCTGTGGTATAATGGAGCAAGGATTCTGTAGTAGGACTTTGAGTATGGATATGTAACCGCATACATATTTATACTCATAGTGTTGTTGTGGAATTCTATAGGATGTCATCCTCTTCTTTCTTCTGACACTTATCCTTAGGTATAAGATGTTTAAGCATCGATGCTTATGTCCTATGTGTATGTCCTAGACAGTTCCTCTTGAGTGTTGACTACTAGTTTAGCTTTTGAACTTGTTTTGATAAACAGTGATAAAGAGAACTCTCTGGGGTACAAAGAAAAAGAATTAGTTGAAAATAAGAATATTCCATCCGAACACAAAGGTAATGGCTTGTTTGGATGTCAAGAAGGTTTGAATTAGTTGTTTGATTTGCTTATGTGAACCAATCTGCCAATGGCTAATACAATATTGATAGTAGGTTATAATATGATTGATATTGTTAACTCTAAGATAACGGTTTGTAATAAAGTAAATGTTTTGAAAATAGATGTAAATCTCTTTTTCGATGGATGAGTTGCAACCTATGTATATAAATGGATTTGACAAGTTGTGGGGTGGATTGAATTTGAGAGCAGGGAATCTATGAAGATAATGCTTTCAATGATAGATTTTATTGATATAAAAGATTCGAAGATAGTTTGATTTTCAATAATATTATGTACAAGCATTATGAGAAATGAATGTTTGTCCATGGAAATTTAAAATTTGAGGTATGCAAAATGGGTAATTCATGTGAAGGGCTGTTGGATAGACATAAGCTTTTCATGTTTGGTTTTTAAGACATTGCATAAGCATGTTAAAGAATAAAGTCAAAATGAACTGGCCTTATTTAAATGTTTTGAAGTGCGTTCTAGCTGATATAGTATGAAGTTGTCATCAATAGTATAAAAGGTTAGTAAAGGAGTTACAAGTAGTGAATAATCAATGGAAGTATGTACCTAGTAATTTAATTTCAGCTTTAGCAGCCTTTAAATTATTACAAAAAAGGAGCCAAGGATATTTGGCAGTGGTGAGAGATGTTGATATAAAGTATACAAATGTAGATTAGGTTGTAGTGGTTAGAGAATTTCCTGATGTGTTCTTAGAAGAATTACCTAGAATGCCCTTGAAACGAAAAATAGAATTTGATATTGATTTACTTCTTGGAACCCAACTAGTATCTATATCCCTATATAGAATGATATCGACTGAACTTAAGGAACTAAAAAAAAGAATTAGTTATAAGATTTGTTAGACAAGGGATTTATACACCCTAGTACTCTCCTTGAGGTGCTCTAGTTCTATTTGTGAAAAAAGAAAGATGGATCACTGTGGTTATGTATAGATTATAGATAAATGAATAAAGTGACAGTGAATAATAAATATCAAATACCTTGTATAGATAATTTGTTTGACCAACTATAGTGCGTTCAATGTTTTTTTTAATTAATTTGAGATCTAGGTATCATTAATTGAGGATAAAGGAAGAGGATATTTCGAAAACTGCTTTCAGAATTCAATATAGGCACTATGAGTTCTTAGTAATGCCATTTGATTTAACAAATGCCTTAACCGCATTCATAGAATTGATGAATAGTGTATTTAAACTTTTCTTGGATTAATTTGTTATTGTATTCACAGAAGATATCCTGGTATATTCAAAGAGTTCAGAGGAGCATAAGCAATATTTAAGGATAGCTTTGCAAACCCTAAGAGAACACTAGCTGTATGTTAAGTTTTCAAAATGTGAATTTTGACTTAGTAGTGTTACTTTTCTAGGGCATGTGGTTACTAATGATGGTGTAACATCATAAGTCTCTAATAAAGTTAGATAAATCTATGAATAAGTAGAAAATACATATGAAAAAGAGTTAAAATACTTAGTTGGGTAACAATAAGGCGTTTATAAAATAGGTGACATATAGTTAATCATTAGTCATATAAAGAAAATTCTTAGGAGCATAATAGATGGGGAGAAGATACAAATACATCTTAGTAGTAAATTAAGGCGATATAAAACAACTAAGGAGCTATCAAGTAGCAACACAAAGTTACAACCACATAGCATGCCACATTACTCACAAAGTTACAGCCACATAGCATGCCACATTGCCCACAAAGTTACAGCCACATAGCATCCTACATTGCCCACAAAATTATAGCCACCTTGCACCTACCAAAGCAAGCCACATTGACCACAAATTTGCAGCCACATAGCATGCCACATTGGCCACAAAATTGTAGCCACCTTGCACCTACCAAAGCATGCCACATAGCCACAATAACTTCTGCCAAAAAATTGCCACCTTTCAACAAAGAAATCCTGTCACATAGCCACAAAATTTTAAGACACATTTCAGCTAAGAAACAACACCTTGCAACCACACATAATGATGCACATAATAGTGGGGAAGCAGAATTAGTGGAGGGACAGTAGAATCTCACGCCCTCCCTGTAAAAATCACAAGTGAATCCTTACAAAACACATTATTCATTTTTCTCTTGGTTGGTGGAAACCAACGCCCAACATTATGATGTCTAGGCATTATTTTGGGTAATAGGGAAGAAAATTCAAACCACCCCATGCCTCATACAATCAGCACCCAAGAGGGAGAGAAGTCAGCCAAAAACTTTAGAAACAAAGGGGGAGACCAACTAGAAAAAAACTTGAGAACTAAAGGGAGAAAGAGCGACCAGAAAAATTGAGAGGAAATGAGTGCAGGAATTTGAAGCCTGACTCACCTTATATTTTATCCAAAAATGCAGTTGAGTTTTCAAGGGAAACCAAGAGCTACAATTTGAGAGCCATAGGAGTATTTCTACAAAAGGTGAGTTTCCCTTCTTGAGGAAAGTTGGTTTGTAGTAAGTTGAGCTCATTTTGGGTTCTGCATGGGTGATTCTTGAGCATGAGATGTAAGATGTTTAATTTGAAAATATGAAACTCTAGTGGTAGGGAACAATCTTTTCCATCTAAGTAATAAACATGCTGAAGCACCACACATTCTGCACTAGGAAGTTATTGTTCCTACACTATAAATTTTTAGGCCCTGTGTTCTTGGATTGTTTGATTAGGTAAATGGCCTTTAAATTCTGTAATATTTTGTGAGAAAAGTATTAAAATATTGATAATCAATTTTGAAAATTTTTGTGATTTTAGAGAATCTACAAATAGGCCATTTGCAATCAAAACAGTGCTGAGAAAAATCTATTGGAAAACTTAGGCTGTTGTTGGAAATACTAAACATTAAAGGGGTTAGATGTTGAATTTGTATATGAAACTTTTGTGAAATGTTATAGGGATCTTCATTAAGGACCCCACCAAATTTTAAAGAATTTTGAGTAGTTTAATGTATATAATAAAATATGGAAATTCTATGGGATAGAAAGTGAGTTAGAACAGACCAGAACTGGGGACAACCATAGTGTGTTATTTGAGGGGTCAAATAAATTAGTTTTTACTTGAAATTTTTATGGTGATTATATAACATACCTAGGATACTCCATATCAAATATCACGAATTTTTAAAAAGTTATACCCATCTAAAGGAATGGAAAGGAAACCAATCTACATTGTTCTGGGTTATGGAGGTATTCGTTGGGTTGAATGGAATAGTTAAGGGCTGAGAGATTGATGAAATAAAATAGATATGTAGAGGAACCTCCATGAAATTTTTTATAATTTTTAGAGAACTTTTGTTATATTTGATAATAACTCCAAATCTGAATAGAATCACAGTTTTGTTTTAAGGAGCAGAAACTCTTAAACTAGAGACTTATGATTTTAGGTAAGATGCATAACCCTTTTGTAGGTATGGGACTGCATTAGATAAGTAGACCAAAATATTATGGGTCCCTAGTGTGACCAAGATGATGTATGTATGTATGGTCAGTGCTTATATTTCAGTGAAATAAATTGAGATGTTTTAATAAATGGATTGCATACTATTTTCTAAAAAATTTGCTTGCTATTGAGATTGTCATCTCATCTTTTTATGTTCACATAATCACATTCCAGGTACTCTAGCAAGAAGTGAACAATAGAGGTCCCAAGGTTGACTCATTTGAATATGGATATAGATTATATATTTTCTGGTTGTGTAATATATGTGAGATAGCTTCGTTGAGTGCCAAGTCCCTTTTAGACAGCTCATAATATGATGTAAAATAAGTTATGGACTGTACACTTTACTTTTATGGCGTGAGAGACTTTTTGTTGTAACTAATGCATATCATGTCTAGTTAATTGCCTATACGAAAATGAAATTTAAAAATGATTAGAATAGCCTAAAGCACTTATATGTTTATCCAAGAAAGTTAACTAACAATATAAGTGAATAGGTGAATTTATGGGCTAGATAGACATTGTTAGAAATTTATAGATAAGATAAAAAAAATATAATACTAAAATATTTTAAGGGAAATATTCTATGATGTGGATGTATGAAATATGATGCTAGTTAGTAGGTGTTATAATTTTTGGTATTAGAGCAATAGTTCAGGGAATTATCTATATGTTTGGATGAATTCTTGGATATTCTAAATTCATTCTATGTTTTATTAGGGGTTGTTAAATAGAGTAAACATAGTTTGTAGTCGTGTTACTAATTATATGAAAAATGTTTGTATATATAAATATGCACACAGGGAAATGGCATATAAAAGAACCCAGACTGAGACCCTAAAAGAAATACCTGAGAATATGGAAGCCTTAGCTGCTAGGCTTGATAGGCAAGCTGTAGTCCAAGCCACTACATCATAAATTCTTCAACAAGTTCAAGAAGCTCTTAGATAAGTGCCGCAAGAAAACAATCCTGATGGTGTTAGAGAGGAAAATATGTCAGGCCAAATGAATAAACTCCAGGCCCAATTCAGGAAGGCCAACCCTCCTTCATTTCTTGGAGAGTATGACCCAGTGATAGCAGTGGGATGGATTATGCAACTAGAGAATTTTTTTGGAGTTTTAGAGTACAGTATAGACCAGAAAGTTTCCTTAGCCACTTACATGTTAAATGGTGAGGCAGAGCATTGGTGGAAAAGTATGCAGAGACTATGACAAACCAATGATACTCCCATTACCTGGGATAATTTTTAAAAAACATTTTATGATAAATATTTCTCAGATAATGTGAAGAATCAAAAAGAGGCTAAATTATTACAATTGATGTAAGGAAACATGACTATACCACAATATAAGGCTAAGTATGAAGAGATCTTTAAATTTTCCACTTACCTGAATCATACCCATGATGATGCATGGAAGGCAGCAAATTTTAAGCGAGGTTTAAAACCTGAGATTAGAGAAAGAGTGGCTACCTTAGAGATATGAGATTTTGCTAAGCTGACAAGTAAATGTAGAATAGTAGAAGAAACTTTGATGAGTGCCAGGGCTGAGAAAAGATTAAGAGATAGTGAGCCCTCTAGAGGAAGAGGAAAACCCTGGAACAAAAAGTTTAAAGAGAACAGTTCTCAAGGTAGGAGAATGCTGACCTATAGTGGCCAAATCTCTATCCAGCCTGCTTGTAATAAATGTGGGAAGAACCATGGAGATAGAACTTATTTAGCTAGTTAGAATGTCTGCTACAATTATGGAAAGCCTGACCATTACTCTAGAGATTGTCGAGTAAGGAGGGAATCGGTTCCTGATGACATACTACAGAATTAGGGACGGGTGTTTGCTCTTTTCTAATAGGAGGCTAGCTAGTCTCCAAATTTGATCAGAGGTACGTTAATGATTTGAAACTAACTCGTAGATGCATTGTTTGATTATGGTGCTACACATTCTTTTATTTCACATGATTATGCTAAGAGTCTGCGTTTAACTGTGGATACTTTGCTATATAATCTTTCTGTTTCCACCCTTACTGAGATCTGTGTCATAACTTATGATGCTTGTATCAACTGCGTTGTGCAATTTGATCATAGATGTATCACT
This sequence comes from Gleditsia sinensis, assembly GCA_037074535.1. Classification (NCBI taxonomy): domain Eukaryota; kingdom Viridiplantae; phylum Streptophyta; class Magnoliopsida; order Fabales; family Fabaceae; genus Gleditsia; species Gleditsia sinensis. Next base: position 9,611,190 of record CM073475.1, on the reverse strand, counting down.
TTGGATCTTGTATGCCTTCCTCTATTTGATATTGATGCTATTCTTGGAATGGATTGGTTGTCTGCTAATAATGCAATTCTTGATTGTTCTAAAAAAATTGTTTCCTTACCTGTTTGTGGTTTTACTTCTAAACACTCCATTGAAATTTCTTACCTATCCACCACCCAGGCTAAGAGATACCTTAAGAAGGGTTATCAAGGAATCCTAGTCTTCTTTTCTTTACATGCAGAAGTTGAAGAAGGCATAGAAAACATACCTTTTGTTAGGAATTATTCAAAAGTATTCCCTAAGGAGTTTAGTAGTCTCCCTCCTGATAGGGAAATAGAGTTCTTTATTGACTTAGTGCCTAGTGTAAGTCCCATATCTAAGGCTCCCTATAGGATGACTCCTATAGAGCTAACTGAGCTTAAGAAACAGATAGAGGAACTCTTAGAGAAGGGGTTCATCAGACCTAGTGTATCCCCTTGGGGTGCACTAGTCTTGTTTGTTAAAAAGAAAGATGGTAGCTTTAGGTTGTGTATAGATTATAGGTAGTTAAACAAAGTGACCATTAAAAATAAATATCCACTGCCTAGGATATATGACCTATTGGATCAATTAGTTGAAGTGTCAGTCTTCTCTAAGATAGATTTGAGGTCAAATTACCATCAGTTGAGAATTAAGGCCGAAGATGTCCTAAAGACAGCTTTTCAAACTTGATATAGACATTATGAGTTCCTAGTCATGCATTTTGGGGTTAACTAATGCCCCAATCACTTTCATGGATTATATAAATAGGGTTTTTAGGCCATGCCTGGATAAGTTTGTTGTGGTTTTCATAGATGACATCTTAATTTATTCTAAGAGCCTTGAAGAACATGAGAATCACCTTTGAATAATGTTGCAAACCCTGAAGGATAGGAAATTGTATGCCAAGCTTAGCAAGTGTGAATTTTTGCTGATAAAGGTGAGATTTTTAAGGCATGTTATCTCCAAAGAGGGGATAACAGTGGACCCTTGTAAAGTAGAAACAGTGGTTAACTGGGAAAGACCAAAGTCAGTCACTAAAATACAGAGCTTTCTAAGCTTAGCAGGATATTATAGGAGATTTATCCAAGGATTCTCTCAGATAGCCATACCTCTAACTAGGTTAACTAAGAATGACCGACCATTTGTGTGGGATGGTCGATGTGAGAGTAGTTTTCAAGAATTGAAAGATAGACTAACCTCTGCCGCAGTGCTAGTGATACCTAACCCTAGTGAACTATTTATAATATATAGTGATGCATCTAAGAAGGGTTTAGGGTGTGTTTTAATGCAGCAGAGTAGAGTAGTAGCTTAAGTTTCTCGGCAGCTTAGACCTTATGAGGAGAATTACCCCACATGTGATCTGAAACTAGCAGCTCTAGTGTTTGCCCTTAAGATTTGGAGACATCATTTGTATGGTGTCAAGTTTAAAGTTTTTAGTGATCACAAGAGTCTTAAGTACTTTTTTAACCTGAAGGAGTTAAATATGAGGTAAAGAAGATTGATGAAATTTCTAAAAGATTATTATTACACCCTTAATTACCATTCGAGCAAGGCAAACGTGGTTGCTAATGCCCTGAGCAAGAAATCCCTCTATATGGCATCATTGATGCTTAAGGAGCAGGACCTAATTGAGGGCATGAGATATTTGAATCTCTCCATTTCTCCATAGCCTAGTAGCCTCCTTATAAGTGAATTAAGGATTCAGAATGATCTCAGGGATAGAATTAAAGATGCTTAAGTTTTTGATCCATACTTGAACGACATTAGAGAACAGATATTCTAGGGCAAGTCTAAAGAATTTCACATTTCTGAGGATGGGCTTATCAAGTTTGAAGAGCGGCTATGTGTACCTGAGATGAAGGAATTGAGAGATAGTATTCTAACAGAAGCTCATAAGAGTAGGTATACCCTATATCCTAGAGCCACTAAGATGTATCAAGACTTAAAAATGAGTTTTTGGTGGCTTGGGATGAAAATGGACATAAACCGTTATGTGTCTAAGTACTTAGTGTGTCAGAGAGTCAAGGTAGAATACTAAAAGTCTAATGGATTGCTCCAACTTTTAGATATTCCTTAGTAGAGATGGGATATCATCTCTATGGATTTTGTCATAGGCTTGCCTAGGATATCATCTAGCTATGATGCAATTTGGGTAAACGTAGATAGATTGACTAAGTCTGCCTACTTCTTAGCCATTAAGTCTACCTATTCTCTGGACAAGTTGGCACAAGTGTATGTTTATGAAATTGTCAAACTCTATGGGATACCTATAGTATTATTTTTGATCGAGACCCCAGGTTTTTAGAGATCCTTGCAAGATGCCTTAGGTACTAAACTTAGGTTTAGCATGGCCTACCATCCACAAACTGATAGGCAGACTGAGAGAACAATTTCAACTTTAGAAGATATGCTAAGGGCTTGTGTGCTAAAAATGAAGAAAAACTGGGATGTGTATCTACCTTTAACTGAATTTACTTATAATAATAGTTATCATTCCAGTATCTAGATGGCTCCCTTTGAAGCTCTGTATGGAAGAAAGTGCAGGTCACCTTTGTGTTGGGTTGAGCTAGGGGAGAGGAGTGTTTCAGGCCTGATTTGGTTGACCAAACCACAAGGCACCTTGAACTTATCAGAAAGAGGCTATTAGCTGTCCAAAGTAGACAAAAGAGCTATGCAGATAAAAGAAGAAGGCCCTTAGAATTTGAAATAGGTAGCCATATCACGGGTGTGGGGAGGTATTTGAAAACTAAAATTTTTAGTCCTAAATACATTGGTCATTTCCAAATTCTTAATCAGATTAGATCGATAGCTTATAAACTTACACTTTCTCCAAACCTTTCTGAAATTCATGATGTATTTCATGTTTTCCAACTCAAAATGTATAACCCAGACCCTTAACATATAATAGAGCACAAATCAATGCATTTATAAGATAATATATCATACACTGTAAGGCTAAATCATATCATTGATGTTAAGACTAAACAATTGAGGAATACGAACATTCCTCTAGTTAAAATGGTCTGGAAGAGACTATCCTTTGAGGAAGCAACTTGGGAGACAGAAGAAGAAATGAAAAGGACCTATCCACACCTGTTTGAATAAGGTATGTTAAATTTTGTGCACAAAGTTCTTTTAAGGGGAAAGGAAATGTAACATCCTAAGTCTTTAATAAATCTACGAATAAGTAGAAAATACACACGACAAAGAATTAAAATGCTTAGTTAGGTAACAATAAGGAATTTATAAAATATGTGACATATAGTTAATTATGAATCATATAAATAAAATTCTTAGGAGCATAATGGATGGGGAGAAAATACAAATACATTTTTAAGACATTGCTAATATAGGATTAGTAGTAAATTAAGGCGATATAAAACAACTAAATAGTTGCTAAGTAGCACCACAAAGTTACAGCCACATAGCATGCCACATTGGCCACAAAATTATAGCCATCTTACACCTACCAAAGCATGTCACATTGCTCATAAAGTTGCAGCCACATAGCATGCCACATTGCCCACAAAGTTGTAGCCACATAGCATGCCTCATTGCCCACAAAGTTATAGCCACATAGCATGCCACATTGCCCATAAAATTGTAGCCACCTTGCACCTACCAAAACATGTCACATTACCCACAAAGTTACAACCATATAGCATGCCACATTGGCCACAAAGTTGTAGCCACCTTGTAGCTACAAAAGCATGCCACATTGGCTACAAAATTGCAGCCACCTTGCACCTACCAAAGCATGCCATATATCCATAATAACTTCATCCAAAATCAGCCAAGAAATTGCCACCTTTCAGCAAGAAAATCTTGTCACATAGGCATAAAATTTTCAAACACATTTAAACCAAGAAACAACACCTTGCAGCCAACATAATCATGCACATAGTAGTGGGGCAGCAGACTTAGTGGAGGGACAGTAGTATCTCATGCCCTCCCTATAGAAACCATAAGGGAATCCTTACAAAACACAGCATTCCTTTTCTTATTAAGTGGTGGAAACCAGCAGCTAGCATTATGATGTCTAGGCATTATTATGGGTAATGGGGCAACAAATTCAAACTACCTATGCCTCATGTAATTAGCACCCAAGAGGGAGAGAAGTCAGTAGAAAAATTTAGAGCCAAAGGGGGAGAGCAACCAAAAAAAAACTTGAGAACCAAGGGGAGAGAGAGCAACTAGAAAAAAATTGAGAGCCAAGGAGCGAGAAAGAGAGAGCAACCAGAAAAATTGAGGGAATGAGTACTGGAATTTAAAGTCTTGTTCAACTTATATTTTGTCCAAAAACGTAGCTGAGTTTGCAAGGAAAACCAAGAGGAGAAGAAAACTGAAATTTGAGAGCCATAGGAGTATTTCTACACAAGCTGAGTTTCCCCTCTTGAGGAAAGTTGGTTTGTAGTGAGTTGAACTTATTTTGGATTCTGCATGAAAGATTCTTGAGCATGAGATGCAAGAGGTTAATGTTGAAAACATATAACTCTAGTGATAGGAAACAATCTTTGCCATCTAAGTAACAAACATGCTGAAGCACTGTACATTCTGCACTAGGAAGCTATTGTTCCTGCACTTAAAAATTTTAGGCCCTGTGTTCTTGAACTGTTTGATTGGGTAAATGGCCTTTAAATTCTGTAATATTTAGTGAGAAAAGTATTGAAATATTGATAATTAATTCTGAATTTTTATTTTATTTTTGAGAAGCTACAAATAGGCCATTTGCAATCAAAACAGTGAAAAATCTACTAGATAACTTAGGCTATTGATGGAAATACTAAACATTGAAGGGGTTAGATGTTGCATTTTTGTGTGAAATTTTTTTGACAAGTTATAGGGATCCTAATTAAGGATCTCACAAAATTTTAGAGACTTTTGGGAAGTTTAAAGTATAAAATAAAATATGAAAATTCTATGGGATAGGAAGTGAGTTAGAACAGACCAGAACTGGGGACAACCATAAAAAGTGTGTTATTTGAGGGGTCAAATAAATTCGTTTTACTTAAAATTTTTTGGTGATTATATAGCATACCTAGGATACTCTATATCAAATATCACACATTTTTAAGAAGTTATACCCATCCAAAGGAATGGAAAACCGAAACCAATCTGTACTATTTTTGGTTATGGAGGTACTCTTTGGGGTGAATGAAATAGTTAAGGGCTGAGAGATCCACGAAATAAAATAGACATGTAAAGGAACCTCCATGGAAAATTTTAGAATTTTTAGAGGACTTTTGTTATATTTAATAATAACCCTAAATCTAAACATAATCACAGTTTTGTTTTGGGGAGCAGAAGGTCTTAAACTAGAGACTTATGATTTTAGGTGCTCATATGCATGCATTAACCAAAAGTTCTTATATGTTTTATTTTAAGTAGTTGGTTGTTACATTGGCAGCCTTAGAAAGGAAGTGATTGTGCTGAAATTAAGGTAGTTAGCTTTTCCTTAAAATACTCTTTATATTTATGAACTTGAATTTATCAATTTCACTAGTTGTCTGACTTTTATGCTATGATGAATAATGGTCTAAAGATATATTATGTATGCATTCTCGGGAATTAAGGGGTGCCCAAGTGTGCCAAGTAAGCCTCATTTCCCCCACGTATTGGCCAATAATAAGAGATGCATAACCTTTTTGCAGGTATGGGATTGCATTGGGTAAGTAGACCGAAATGTTATGGGTTCCTAATGTGATCAAGATGATGTATGTATGTATGGTCAGTGTTTATGTTTTAGTAAAATAAATTGAGATGTTTTAAGGAATGAATGTATACTATTTTTCTGAAAAATTTGCTAGCTATTGAGATTGTCATCTTATCTTTTTATGTTCACATAATCACATTCTAGGTATTCTAGCAAGAAGTGAACAACAGGGGTCCCAAGGTTGACTCATCTGAATATGGATATGGATTGTATATTTTTTGGTTTTGTAATATATATGGGATAGCTTAGTTGAGTGCCAAGTCCCTTTTAGACAGCTCATAATGTAATGTAAAATAAGTTATGGACTGTACAATTTACTTTTATGGCGTGAGAGCTTTTTTGTTGTAACTAATGCATATCATGTCTAGTTAGTTACCTATAAGAAAATGAAATTTGAAATTGATTGGAATAGCCTGAAGCACTTGTATGCTTATCCAAGAAAGATAACTAACAATACAAGTGAATAGGTGAATTTATGGGCGAGGTAGACATTGTTAGAAATTTACAGATAAGATAAAAAATATATATAATACTAAAAAATTTTAAGTGAAATATTCTATGATGTGAATGTATGAAATAATATGCTAGTTAGTAGATATTACAAATGGTATTCAAGTTGATCCTAAAGGTAGAAGTAGAGCAGTAATGGCCATGCCCTACCACAATTACAAAGATCCGTAGGTTTCTTGATTTAGTAGGTTATTACCATAGATTCGTTGAAGATTTTTCAAAAAATTGCTTCGCCTTTGCCGTGATTGACAAAGAAGAGAATAAAGTTTGATTGGATGAATGTGAAAAAAGTTTTCAGAAACTTAAAAAGTGGTTGACTACAATGCCAGTACTATCTATTCTCTTATATACCGGTGGATACACAGTATACTGTGTTGTATCGAGAATTAAATTAGGGTGTGTGTTGATGCAACATAGTCGAGTCATAGGATATGCATCTAGACATCTTAAACTACATGAGTAAATTTATCCGACTCATGATTTAGAAATGGCAACAGTGGTTTTTACTCTTAAAATTTGGAGGCATTATTTGTATGGTGATACATGAGAATTCTATACATATCATAAAAGTCTCAAATACATTTTTCAAAAAAAATATCTTAATTTAAGACAAAGATGATGGATAAAATTACTTAAAGATTATGATTGTACAATACTATATCCTTCAAGTAAGGCCAATATAGTGGGTGATGCATTAAGCAGGAAGGTAATGAGTAGTTTGACACATATCACAGTGGTAAGGAGGCTGTTGATTAAGGAAATACATAAGTTGGAAAGCCATGGGGTAGTATTGGAAGTTAAGGAGCCTAGGATACTATTGGCCTATATATAGTTTCAATCATCTTTGGTTGAGTAGGTGAAAAAGGTATAGAAAAATGATGCCTATTATATAAGAAAATTGAAGAGGTGAAGAATGGCAATGTCGTTGAATTTACTGTAGACTCTGAAAAAATTCTAAGATTGGGCAAGCGGTTATGTGTACTTAATAAAGGAGAACTCAAGAAAGAGATTCTAGGAGAAGCCCATCAATATACGTATATCATTCATCTTCGATCAACTAAAATGTATCAAGATTTAAAAGAAACTAATTGGTGGGATGGTATGAAGAAAGATATAGTTGATTATGTTTCTCGGTGTTTAACATGTCAACAAGTAAAGGTAGAACATCAAAGGCCTACGGGGTTACATCAACAAATAGAAATACCTAAATAAAAATGGGAGAGAATAACTATAGATTTTGTTATAGGGTTACGACAGACACCAAAACGGTTTGATTCAATATAGGTGATCATTGATAGGTTAACTAAATTAGCACATTTTCTACCAGTGAAAATCACATATAACGTAGTTCAGTATGTAAATTTGTATTTGAATGAGATAGTGAGACTTCATGGGGAACCGATATCGATTATTTCTGATTGAGGACCATATTTCATAGCTCGTTTTTGGAGAGCCTTACAATAAGCTTTAGGCACGAAGCTAAATCTCAGTACTGCTTTCCATCCTCAAACAAATAGACAGTCTGAGTGAACCATCCAAATATTGAAAGACATGCTTTGGGTATGTGTGCTTATTTGCAAGGTAGTTTAGAAAGATTCTTGCCCCTAACTGAATTTGTTTATAATAATAGCTACCAAGTCAGTATACAAATGACACTATTTGAGGTTTTACATGAAACATCATAAGTTTCCTAATAGGTGAGTGAGTTGAGTAAAATTAAGCTTTTGAAATTTAACTTGGAATAAGATACAATAGATAGAATATGACTAACCTAAATTGATGATGCTAGTTTGGAGAGCATGCTTCAAGCATATGTCTTTGAGTTTGGTGAGAGATCTCTTAACAGAATTTGCCTACAATAAAGTGATATTGGATGAATTAAAGTCTTATGTAAGAGATGTTACTAACTTTTTGTTAAATGATTCAGTGGGGTCAGACTTATTGTAAGATGTTGTTGATAAAGTGAAATTGATTAGGAAAAGAATACAAGCAACTCAATACAAGTCAAAAATATATAATGAAGTTTGGAAAGAAGAAAAATGTTACGCTCTAATATATAAGCTCTTTTGAAATCTTGAACAAAGTAGACATTGTAGTATATCGCCTAGCCTTGCTATCAAAATTAAGCGATGTTGATACAGTCTTTCTTTCATCAATGCTAAGGAAGTACTTATCAGATTATTCTCATGTTATCAGATTCCAAGAAATTCAATTAGACAAGAATTTGGCTTAATTATGAAGGAAAAAAATGATGTCTATTGTCGATTGACAAGTGAAGAACTTATAGTTGAAGAAAATCCCTATGGTTAAGGTTATATGGCAAAATAACTCAAGTGAAGAGACTTCTTAGAAAATAAATATGATATACAAAAGAGATGTTCCCAATTGCTTGAGTAGTGAGGTTAATAACCGTAATTTATACCTTGACTTCATTCTCTACTTGTGATAGGATGGTTTGAAATTCGAGGACCGAATTTCTTAAGAGGGAAGAATGTAACAACCCTAAAATTTAGTAATTTTCATTTATGTATGGATTATTTAAAAAAATAAAGGAGTAAGGATGTAATTGAAATGTTTTAAGGATGAAAATAAAAACTTATTAATATTTTTGGGGTTAGACTGTAATTTCCTAAAAGTTTAGGGGTCAAAATGTAAATAATAAAATTTACAAGGAATTCCTCGAACAATTAAAAAAATTTTAATTGGTCCTTCCATTATTATTATTTTTTAAAAAAGAGAACATGAAAATATTTTCGGGGCAAATAAATAGTATGAATAGTAACTTCCTCTCTCCTCATTTTCTCTCTCTATATTTGGAGTACTTTAGAGCCTCTGATCTCAAAACTAAGGGTATGATTGGATTCAGGACAAATAGTACTACGATATTGGCTGAATAATTTTTCAAATCGGCCGCTGATCGGAAGTAAAAGTTTTTAGAAAAAGATAAATTCTGAAACTCATATTTAAAGATCTCAAATTAAAGATCTAACACCGTAGATGGATTCAGGAGATAGATCAACAATATGATATAAAATTTCTCAGTCATTTGACAACTTTTGGTGTCATGAACAGTAACTCCGACTAGCGTAAATAGTGATTCTGGTAGGTATAAACAGTACTCCGGCCGACATAAATAGTAATTCCACCCGATGTGAATAGTATTTTTGGCCATGAACAATGAACATCGGTTGACCGGTGTTCATTGAGCTCTTGAAGTCATTTTCTAGGTTTTTGGAACCTTCGTACTCGATTTTGAGGTTTATTTAATTAAATTTGAATTAGAAAAGTGCATTTTTGGGCTTTCCAAATTGGAGCCTTACCTTGTGAATAGATAAATTTTTTTATGACTTACCATATGCTCTTCTTGAACTTTGAATATATAATTGGTTCTGTTTACAAGTTATTTATACTTTTATATGTCTCTAAAATGAATTAAGTTACCTGAATTGTTTACTATTTAACATATAGTTCAAGAAAAGTATAGTTTTGAAAATGAATTTTTGAACTCATTGAATATGTGATTTAAAATGTATATCTCATCATATGATAAAGAAAATATATTGTGATATGTGAAGTTATAATATTGCCTTGAAAAAGGACATATATATATATGATAACCCTGATTGAGAAGTTTCTGACAGAGAAATTGTACTGAGATTGAAAATTCTGAATTTTACTAAAACCTCTATTTGGAATGATATGACATATGTGCAAATATGATTTCTATAGAGGAATCCTATTGGAAATACTGTTTGCTAACAGCAGGTGATGTTAGCCTTGGTGCACCTTACACTTCAGCTAGCAGGGGGTGGTGCTAGTCTCGTGTGACAGCCAACACACGGGATATGATATGTGAAGGAGAGCGGAATACCTCTTATTTGGGCGATATGCCAACTATATGATATATGATTTTCCCTCCCTTACTATGTGTTTGGGAAATGTCCATATTAGAGTCCTATCGTGTATCCTCTTAAACGATGGTAGGGCAAATTTTAGCTGAAATGCTGAGTTTAGGTAAATCCTACACCGCCAAAGTACAGAAGGATTTGAACTCTGATATGGTGGTTCTGATATGGGATCCTCCTAATATTTTTATGAGAAATATTTTGATGCATAACAATATTTAATTAATGATCATACTGTATTGCATATGATTTTAGATATTTTAATGTGATTTGAACTGATAATATTTGAAATACGGATCCCATACGGATGTATTTCCGAACTGTATTTTCTATGTGACAAAATTTAAAATATGAATACATCTATATGTTGACCTAAGAGGTCATAGAAATTATTATCTGCTCACTGAGTTGTCAAACTTATTACACAATATTTTTATATTTTTCAGATAAAAATACAGAGTTTAGTCATTTCCCTTCAAATAGGTGATCAGTTAGGTGACATATTCTATGGTGAGCCTATTTTGTTTTCAAGGCTCATAGATTTGATTTATATTGTACTTGTACTCTAGAGTGTGCTCTGTACGCCACAGACAGGATCTTTGTTTTTGCTGTTACTTTGATATTTATAGACTTGACCTGTATATTATGTATACATGGGAATACCTATATGAAATTGTTTTCATTGATAAATGAGTGTACTATGCATGTTGTGAAAAATATATATTTGTAAAGTATGTATTTCACATGCCTTTAAATTAGGGGTGTGACAGTAAACCTAGCATTCACTTTATGCATTGAATTTTTATTATTGTCTACATGGATTAGTTTGCTTGAGGATAAGAAAAATGTTAAGTGTGAGGGTATTTGATATGCAATTAATTAAACATATTTTTAGCACATTTTAAGTTACATTTTGTTCAAATTTAGTAACGTATAATTAGGAATTGATTTATTTTTGTGTTTTATGAATAAAGGGAGAAGGAAAGAAGAGGAAAAGAAGAGAAAAAACATGGAAAATGTTGATTTTATAGTGAATCATGACCTTATTAAGGAAAATCTCTCTCATATTAGCTATATTTTTAGTTGATTTCAATGGCTATGAAAAGATAAGATAAAGAGATACAACTTTTTGTGTTGACCACTTCGGAGAAATATGGAAGAATTAGAGTGTGATGGCGCTCACAAGTGAGCACTGCAGCAACACGTTGAAGCTGCATCCGGAGAAGAGCGCCGCAGTGGAAAGAGGAAAAAATGAGAAAAAAATGGAAAATGTCGATATTATAGTGAATCATGACATTATTAGGGTAAATCTCTCTCATATTAACTTCGTTTAAGGTGATTTCAGTGGCTATGAAAAGATAAGATAAAGAGATACAACTTTTGTGTTGACCACTTCGAAGAAATATGGAAGAATTATAGTGTCGTGGTACTCACAAGTGAGCAGTGCAGCAACATGTTGAAACTGCATTCGGAGAAGAGTGTAGCAGTGTTGGCGTGCCCAAAACTAGGGCGTTGTGGCACCTGTCTTGGGTGTCGTGGCATCACGTTCCCAAGAATTTGAGGTGTCGAGCACTTTATAACTCGAAGCACCGCAGTGCCCCATTAAGATGCCACAACAAATAGAGGGACCTGCAAAATTTAAGTTATTTTGATTCCAATTAAAGCCTAAAAGGTTAGGAACTGACCTAAAAGCAATCTTACTTCATTCAAGACTCTCCAATCTATAAAGAAAGAACTGAAGCATCAAAATCATCAAATTGTCAACCATCTTTTTTTCTTCTTCTCTTATATTTTCTTATGGCCTTACGCAATTAATTTTTCTTTTTATTGGTTGAGAATGATTAAAACTTCAATGATCTTTTATGCATTGTGAAATTTGAATTAGTGTTTAATGGTTCAATTTTAATTGAGTATTAATTATTCATCTGTTTTTCTTGTTCATAATAACTTATATGATTATTATGAGACCTATTAGTATATTGTTTGTTTCAATCTACTCTTGAATCATATTTTGAACAAATTTTTCATCACTATGATTTAAGAGGCAAAATAAGATTAATAATTGTATGATTATGAATTATTAACATATAGTGAATGATTAACTAAATTAAATACAATTGACGTATCTATGTTGTTTAACTTTATCAGTTTCTCTATTTTTTTTATGCAGTTAATAAGTTAAATTTTATCAATTAGTTGAGGTTGCTTGTTAATATGGTTAGCTGAGGCTATTGCAATCAATTAACTAAATATAATAAGGAACATGAATAATATCCCAATAATAGATACTCGATATAAGATTTATTATATTATCAATGATCTATGTTATTCCTTAATAGTTGATATTACCAAAACCAACTATTTCATTATTAATCACTCTCTTATTTTATTATTTGTGATTATTCTCTTTTACTTTGCTAAATTTACTTACAACACTCAAACCCTCTTCATTCTATTTCATAAAAGATAATACCAGTTTCTGTAGAATCGATCCTTACTTTACTATTACATGTTAGTTTTGAGGTAAAATATTAAGTATATTTAGTATACCCATAATAATATCCATCATTGAGATAGCATTATATACAACTAACTACACACTATACAAACACTATAACAGATTACTACAACTAACTAGACAACTACTTAACACAATAAACTAGCCTAGCCTTCCTCTCTCATAGTGACAACCCCCTACCACCAAGTACTCTAAGATAAAGCTTAATGCTATCACTAACACAAATGCTACTAACACTACAACATTTTACATGAGTAAACTATATTAATCTTTCATAATGTCTATAAAAATTACATTCATACTTTCTTTGATTTTAAATTGAGATAGAAACCTCTTCAGAAATTTATAAAATCTATACTAGCACTCTCAAAATTTTTTAAAAACTACATTAAATTTTTTTATTTTAAAATTTCTTAAATATCAATTTGACTTTTTGATAACTTGTACTGTATTAAATTAAAAAATTATGAGTTTTCAAGAGAAATAAAATAAAATATAATCTTCGTTAATAGATTTGTGAATAGAAGAAATGTTTTCATATAATTTAAAACTAAAAATGAGTGAATGTAGTTTACTCAATCTTTTAATGACACGATGGGACAATGTGAATTAAACGAAACGTTTTCTTTTAAATAATTGCTGAATTTTAGAAACTTAAGTAGATAATAATAATTTTTAATAAAAACATTAACAGCTTAAAAAATATATACCTATAAGAAAAGAACATGGATAATGACTTATGTGTCTGTGAACTAAGTAGTCATTTAATTTCTTCACAAAAAATAAATTTACATTGTATTATTTAAAATGTACCTCCATTTTAGAGAAGTCAAATTCTATTACACACGCGAACACACACACACACACGTAAAGATCTTAAAGAGGTGGAGTTATGATACTATAAGATTTATAGAAGCTTGCCTATGCCACTCTAATATCTTCGAAGAGATTACAAACCTCTATAAAAAGTCTTGCAAAAACCTTATGTAACAGTATGAATGGTTTTTTATTTTTTATTTTTTATTTTTATCATTATAACTATTGGAGTAAGATTTCAAGTATGAGCCAAGAAGAACCATTAAAGCATAGTACATAAAAAAATTCATAGTTTTTTTTTCTCGACATTCATTCATGAGAATGACAAGGATTTAATTAAGGCGCAAATGCCAGCAACATTAAAAGATAAAAGTAAGTGAAACAAAAAAAGGAGAGATAATCATGCGCTTCTGAATAAACAACAAACCAGATATTAGTACCCAAGAAGAACCATTAAAGCATAGTACCTAAAAGATTTCATAGTTTTTTTTTCTGGACATTCATTCATGAGAATGACAAGGATTTAATTAAGGCGCAAATGCCAGCAACATTAAAAGGTAAAAGTAAGTGAAACAAATAAGGAGAAATAATCATGCGCTTCTGAATAAACAACAAACCAGATATTAGTACCAAAGAAAAGAGGTAATATATATTTCAAACACTAATTTAAATATATTATATAAAAATTAAAATTTTATATTATAAAAATATAATTAATACAACAGAATATGAATAAAATAGAGAAAAATTATGAAAAGATAACACACTTTTTTAATTTTCTCTAAGAGTTAATTCTTTTTAATTTTTTTTATTGAGATACGAAAAAAAATTGTAAATTTAAATATAAAAAGTGTAAAACTTTGAAATTTTAAAAGTTCTTTTTAAAAAGAGAAAAAAATGTAAAAAAAAATTCACAAAAAAAAGAAGAAAAAACTGTAAAAAGAAGAAGAAAATATCATAAAACAAAAAATAAGAGTAGATATTAAGTAGGGCCCCTCGTCTTGGCAGTTTTTATTTGCATAGTGCTAAGGTTCTGCACGGCGCTAGGGAGAAGAAGGAACTCTAAAATATTTCATAGCTGAAATGACAGCTACCGAGAAAGCCTAGCGTGGAGCCAATTGAAAAAGGTTTTTAACACGGCCTTTTCCCTTGCGTCCAAATGAACCTGGTTTCTATAATACATTGCACCAAGATTAGAAAAATGGGAGAAGCAAGGTACAAACTCTAGTTAATCATGAAAGACCATTCATCACGAAATTTTACAATGTTGGGAGATGTTCAGAATTAATGTACAAAATATTAAAAAAAAAAGTTTTTGGTCGTTCTAGAGGTGAACAATAGGAAATCTATTAAGGGAAAACAAGAAATGAGTTTGGAGGGAAAGGACAAAGCTAGTTCCTACGAATTCTTGGCTAGATAGATTGTAGGGAAGGGATACTTTGAATTTGGTTGTGCTATTTTTTTTTTTAATTAGGCTTTATTCAAGTTTCTTAAAAAGTCTAAAATTTAAAGATTTCTTTTGGAGTATCTAGTAAGAGAGATAAGATATGATAATTTATTATATTGGTTTTATTTTGTATTTAGTGAATCAATGTGATATGATAAAAAATTTTTTATCCTATTCTATCTTTGACTATTAGTTAAAATTTATAACTTATGAGGGGCTGGGTTAAAAAAAATATGATAGGATAAGAAAATACAATTTGTATAGTTTAAAATTATATATTTTTAATTTATGAACATTACTTTTTTAAATTAAATATTTTTTATAATTTAAAATTTATACTAATATATAAAATAGTTAAAAAATTTATATCATATCTTAACTTTATAAGAGAGTGAAATTTGTAAGGTTTCTATGTCAATTAGGAGCGCTTATTATTGATATTAGTTATTTTTTAATTTATGGATATTATTTTTTAAATTATATATTTTTTATAATTTAAAATTTATATTAATGTATAAAATAGTTAAAAAAATTATAACATATTTTAGTATTATACGAAAATAAAATTTATAAGACTTATGCATCAATAAAAAAACTCTTAAGCGTTTATTATTTATACTGTTTATTTTTTAATTTATAAATATTATTTTTTTAATTATATATCTTTTATAATTTAAAATTTATACTAATATATAAAATAATAAAAAAAATTATATTATCTTATAGCATTATTTTGTCTACCTCAAACATAAAATAATATAATATAATATTATTTAGTAAGTTATTTAGTGTACATTAAATAATAAATAAAATAAGAGTTTATTAGACTCATATCATATTCTATTTTTATATAATCTTTTATTTTATTTGTCATTATCTTAACGTGACCTCAAATGAACTCTAAGAATATGTTTGATTGAATGAAAAAAATAAACAAAGGAAATGAGTATTTGATTTAGACATTTTTCCTTAGTTTAAATTTAAATTATACTTTATTTCCCTCTTTTCTTTTTCATTCTCCTCATTCCATAAATAGTAGAAAGAAATAGCTAAATACCAACAAATACAATTAATTATAACGATAATGGGAGTGGATAAAACTATAAGTTGATGAACCCCTTGCCATGACTTCCTCAATAAGACATGTTTTTATGGAGGATGCAGTTTTAATTAATTAATTAATTAATTTTTTTTAACGAATACGCCATTTGACTCTTCGGTGCAGGCTTTCTCGACTTTCTTGTGCCTATTACTTTAGCTCATTATTTTTATGCTTAATCTATTTGGATTTTTGAGGAAAAAAAAAGACTCAAGAATGATTATATAATATCTTTAACAAATCGAAATATGAATTTTGGTTGGATCTGGTCATCTAATTAATCAACGTCATTTGTTTGCCATTGGTTGCATGTAAGAGATCACAATCTTCAAAAGCAATTCTAATTAGTTTGTGATTTACTTTGCTTTCCTTAGTTCAAAAGTTTGAACATGAAAAATACTACAACCTAACTAAAATTCATCAAAATGATTAAGAAAACGATTTTTAATTCGACTAATCAGTACTACTTTACAGTCCTTCCTTTCGACCTAAGGTTTGGCTAATTTCCACTCAATATATTTCCACCAACTCCCACATATTGAGTGTAAATTTTGCCTAAAGAGGTATAACAAGTAATATTAAATTGATATTGAAGTAAGAAATAGAATTGTCAGTATGGATTGATCTGACTCAGTCTAGTTTTTTTTTTAAATAAAAATATTGTCAAAACACCAATCCAATCTTCTTTATAAAAAGTTAAGGGTTAGATGGCTTAGTCAATAAAAATTAAATTAAAGTTATAATACGAAATCCGTGAAAATTTTAAAAATATAACACTAGAAGTCTATAAAATTACGTGTTAAAAATCGAATATTATTGCCAAGTCAAAAAATTTTACTATATAGTAAAAATAAAATATACAGTGAAACTTAGAATCTTTGAGTTGAGTATAATCTTGTGCTAATCAACCCAACCAACCAACTAACCGTTTTCAAAATAATATATACTAAAATAAAAATAAACATTGGCATTATATATGGGCTAGCGCAACCAATCCTTATCAATCCAAGATAACATAGGTTGGGTTGAAAAACTTGTCCAAAAACAAAAATGGTTGTAAAGATCTTTTGTTAAACAGATTAACTCAATCTTTAAAATAGATAAAGTTAAATAAACCAGCTCAACCGATTGAGCCCATGAGTTAGCAAGAACGATTTAATGATATATTGTAGTTTTTGTGAAAACAATTAAATTGAAAGTATCATATCCTTTTGCACTAGTTTACAGTAAGATATATTATTTTTATGATTATGATATTATATTGACTTCAATATATTATTAATCCTTCACTTTCAAACAAATGATTGACTTTTTTATTCGAAAATTGCTTTTAATTTTCTTATATATGTCTTAAAAGTTTCTATCCACCCTTTATATTTTCTTAATACAAAAACAAGAAAATATACATTAATCAAATACTTAACCAATTCGAAAATGATGTTAGATATATATATATATATATAACAAACTACTCCCCTTGATCCATAACGATCAAAGCTAACAAATAATAAAAAGCGAAAAACTCGGAACAGATATTAAGAACAAGGAAATAATGAGAATCAGCAAAAAAAAAAAAAATGATGAAAACAAAAGAATTAACAAAAGAAAAATAGGAGAGAACCTGAGAGTTGCAAAATGGAGAAGCTCGGCCAGAGAGAAGAGGAGGAAACAAGGGAGAGAAGGGGTGCAAGGTGATTATATAGAGTACTTTTCCACCCAAAAATTAGTTAGAAATTGTTTCTTATTTTCTGACTGATAAATCGTTTGAAAAGAATAAAATTTAATTAGATTAATTTAATCAGAATTAATCAAAACTCTCAAATAAGATTAATTTAATTAAAATATTAAAAATTTTGTTTGCTATTCAAATACTAAATCAATATTAATTGAATATTAATTCATATGTCAAAATTAGATAAATATAATAAAAAAATATAATATTAATAATGAGTTAAATTTATCGTTAAATTTTAAATTAATTTAATTGATGAATGATATTGCAACTAGAGAATAAATTAAAAGTTTATTTATGTGTCAAAGACAAAATAATATGCTTTGATAACTAGTATTTTTTATTATTTAATATTGATATTTAAAATTTATAAATTTAGTTATTTTAATTATTCTTTAAATAATCACATATTAATTTAATACTTTGTAAATTTACTTGAATATTTTATTTTATTTTAACAATAATTTATACGATCAAATTATCCAGTTATATACAAGTTAGTACTTTATATAACTTTAACTATTTTAATTATTTATTTAATAATTACATATAATTAATGTTGTATGTTTTTACTTAAATATTTTTATTTTCAATAATAATTTATATACCATCAATTATCAAATTTTAAACAAACTTATATATATCACATGACGATGAATTATAAAACAATTTACGTGTATAATTTGATCACTACTAATTTAATAGTTACATATAATTAATTTTTTATATTTTTACTTAAATATTTTTAGCTTCAATAATAATTTAATTATCAATCAAATTTAAGTATTTAACACTGTCACTTGTCTCACATAAGGATTATGTATAAACCAGGTTTTATGTATGTGCAGGTTTTGGCTTTGTTTTCTTTTTCTTTTTCCACCAACAAGAGAACCAAATTTGGAGAAATTAGAGCGATTCCCTTAGGATTGAAGACAGTTTAATGTGGCTAACGTTAAATTTCGAGTGAAAACGGAAACAACGAGGGGAAAAATCATACTAGGTGCTAATGAAAGAGATCAAATGCTTCTCACTTTTTGGGTTAAAAAAAAAAGCTTCTCACATTTAATTGAAATATTAAATGTTATGTAGATTTAATATTTTTACTTTTCATGAAAAATTAAGAAATTATTTTATTAGGCTTAAAAGTATATGTACTAAAATTGTAATTAGACCGAAATTGAAGGATGTAAAATGTTTCTCCCAATATAGAAATGTAAGGTCCCTTTTTTTTTTCCAAAATGGAAGATACTTTAACAAGCAAATAGTATAGCAGCAATTTTAGGTTTTTTTTAATCTTGTATAAGAAAAGATTTAAAGTAATATTCAATACTAAATATAGAAACATTAAAAACTTATTATTTACAAGAAAATATTTAAAATTTGCATCTAACTCTAAATTGGTATAAATGTGGATATAACATATTTATAGCAGCTTTAAATAATTTCGATTCGTCGTACAAAAGATAAAGATTTTAAATTCAAAAATATATTATATATTTAAGAATTTGGAAAATTAAAAATTCTCTTCCAATATAGAAATTTTCTCTACATATTTATGAATTATCCGTGCCTTGTTCAACTAACAAAACTAACCTACCTACATCTTCTCCCTCCCTCCTTCTGTATCACTCTTATCATCCATTTTCATTCTCTTCCTTCTCCTTCATCTATGGATCCCGTCAGCGCATGGGGAAATACGCCCCTCCAAACTGTAGACCCAGAAATCCACGACCTTATTGAGAAGGAGAAGCGCCGGCAATGCCGTGGCATCGAGCTCATTGCCTCCGAAAACTTCACCTCCTTTGCTGTAATTGAGGCCCTCGGCAGTGCCTTGACCAACAAATATTCAGAGGGCATGCCTGGCAACCGCTACTATGGTGGGAACGAGTACATCGATGAAATCGAGAACCTTTGCAGGTCTCGTGCTCTCCAGGCCTTTCACTTGGATCCCACCAAGTGGGGGGTCAATGTTCAGCCATACTCGGGTTCTCCAGCGAATTTTGCTGCCTACACAGCAGTTCTCCAACCCCATGACCGCATCATGGGTTTGGATCTTCCCTCTGGCGGCCACCTGACTCATGGGTACTACACTGCCGGAGGGAAGAAGATCTCTGCAACCTCGATTTATTTCGAGAGTCTGCCGTACAAGGTGAATTCAAATAATGGATATCTTGATTATGAAAAGTTGGAGGAGAAGGCCTTGGATTTCAGGCCTAAAATGATCATTTGTGGAGGAAGTGCATACCCCAGGGACTGGGATTATGCAAGATTCCGGGAGATTGCGGATAAGTGTGGAGCTCTTTTGCTCTGTGATATGGCTCATATTAGCGGCCTTGTTGCTGCTCAGGTGAATCTACTTCTTAAATGATTTTGTAATTGATGTTGTGTGCTTATTATGGTGTTGGACTCTGTTTTGGATCTTCTTTGTTGGAAACATGCTATAAAGTCTGATGGATCTTGTTTATGTCTAATTGAGCTTAAATTTCTGTCTATTTTGGCTACATTTAGTAATCTTGGTTACTTTTTTTCTTCTTAAATTATTATTTTTCCTTCCTGCTTGTTTTGTTATGCATCTTTCTGGGATCTGCAAGCCTCCTGCAAATGGGCTCTTTATTTCAGAACTTCTCATAATTTGTCTAAAAGAACACGAAGAAAAAAAAAAAAAAAACAAAAGAGTAGCGTAGATCTGATTTTTATCGGTAAATATTTGAGCTTTTGTTTATATTTGGTTTCGGATGTTTTCTATTATATAGGCAGAAGGTTGTAAGTTGTTTTTGGTTCCAGCTATGTATTGTTTTGCATGTGTAAACTGCAGGGTGGGGTGCATACGGTCTGTTAAATTGTGTTTGCAATGTATATCTAATTTGGGAATATAAAAACAATAATCTTTGAGTCTCACTCGAGTACTGTGATGCTTAATCACGAATGATTATGTTCCCAGATATGCTGCGTCTTACTTTTCATGCTGTAATTACATGGCTAACCGTGTATCCAGCAGACTTGGTGTTATGGACCTACTACCTATCGCCATCTAATAAAAAGTAACAAATATGCATAGCTGATGGTGATGTGGGTTGTGGGAGTTCAATCAGTTTACAGAGTATATTCTTGATTGGATCTGGATTTTTTTATTTTACATGAATGTCTGTTAAACTGGTTTTACTTTTCATTAATTTTTAATTACAGACCTGCTAGTGGGAAGAGCTAAGAGGATAGAATCTGACTCTATTTGATCATTATCTACTCATCCCAGATTTTCTACTTCATTTGATATAATTTTGAGATTTAAATTGGGTATTTCATAACGTGTCATTTTAATAGAATAGTACATTTGATTAATCAATTTACATTACATTTGCAATATATTAAAATTTTCACATATTTTTTGGGTCTATCCCTCAAAATATGTAAAATAAATTTTGCTGATCTGGATGTTAGGGGTCTGAATTACTAGTTTTATGACGACTGCAGGAGGTTTAAAACCCCTTTGAGTACTGTGACGTAGTCACAACAACAACCCACAAGAGTTTGAGGAGTCCTAGAGCTGGTAT
The DNA here is from genome assembly GCA_037074535.1 of Gleditsia sinensis. Classification (NCBI taxonomy): domain Eukaryota; kingdom Viridiplantae; phylum Streptophyta; class Magnoliopsida; order Fabales; family Fabaceae; genus Gleditsia; species Gleditsia sinensis. Next base: position 9,589,890 of record CM073475.1, on the reverse strand, counting down.
GATCTTCTACCGGAAGGGGCCTAAGCCACCCAAGAAGGGCCAGCCTGAGGATGCAGTTTATGACTTCGAAGACAAGATCAACTTTGCTGTCTTCCCCTCCCTTCAGGGCGGTCCTCACAATCACCAGATTGGTGCTCTCGCTGTTGCCCTGAAACAGGTCATGTCACCTGGGTTCAAGGCCTATGCCAAGCAAGTTAAGGCAAATGCAGTTGCCGTTGGAAATTACTTAATGAGCAAGGGCTACAGCATTGTCACAGGAGGAACTGAGAACCATATTGTATTGTGGGATCTCCGGCCACTTGGTTTGACTGGTAAAAAAAGTGAACTTATACCTAACTTTAAGAAAAAAAAAAAGCATAGTGAACCCTCTAGGTTTAAGAAGGCATCAATTTATTAATCCAATTTTTCTCATTGCTTGATGTTCTTCAGGAAATAAGGTGGAGAAAGTTTGTGACCTCTGTAACATCACCGTGAACAAAAATGCTGTTTTTGCGGATAGCAGTGCCTTGGCTCCTGGAGGAGTACGGATTGGTAAGCACTCCTATTTGAACTTTGAAGTTCAATTTTCTTCAGAAAACCGAAAACTTGTGTTCTTATGGAAGTTAATAACATTATTAAAAAGTTATGCTAGATTATGGTTGGAAAGAACTTCAATGAGGGTATGTTTTTTGATACTTTACCAAAGGTGTATTAGTTCTAGCTAAGCTTGCAGAAAGGCCTGATATAGAACCTGCGAACGTGATACATCATCTTTCACTGGAAAACCAATATTGGAGGTTCTCTTAATGGTTAATTCTTATTATTAAAGGTTTTAAGGGAAGGAATTTATGCAATGTGATATGGTCAAACCACTTATAAAAAGAAAGTGTCTATGCAGTGTGTGTTTTTTAACTTGTTTTTTCTGGTTATGGTGTATCTTCAAAATGCTTATTTATTGTTTCTGTTACTAGATTTGATCATATTCTGCACTTTGTTCAGATTTTAATTATGAGTAAACTACAATGACCTCCTCTAAGATTTGTTAAAATTATATTTGGCTCCCTTTTGTTTTAAAAATAACATCCTGCCTTTTGAACTTTGAAGTTATATTACAGAAATCTATAGTTAACATATTATTAACCCACTTAGTTTTAGATTCACACTCCAAATTTGAAAATACCTTTTTCTTGTTGCTACCCTTAACTTTTATCCATTTATAGCTACTACTATTTCATTACTTCTAACTATAGTTAGAACAAACAACAACTAAATATTTTTTTATTAAGTGGAGTTGATTATATAACTAAATAATATCACAGTGGCTTATTATAAATGAGATGAATAGAGAAATTATTAATTATTAAATCTTTTTTAATAGTTTCACTTATTATTTTCTTTGACTTTCTTTTATTTTTCGCTAAGTAGGGTCAGTTACATGAACTAAATAATGTTACAGTGACTTATTATAAATGAGGTGAATAGAAAAATTATTAATTATTAAATCCTTCTTAATAGTTTCACTTATTATTTTCTTTGACCTCATTTTATCTCTAATTATTTAACTATTCTAAATCTGATCTATTCTTCGCAGTAGGCCAACCACATTTGGAACTAAAAAAAAAATGCAATTGTTGTTATGTGTGGTCATTTCAAATATGTTAAGTTGGTGGACAAATTGTACTTAAGATTTGGTAGGTGCAGTAATTAGACAACAGAAAACAAGAAATTAGAGAGTAGGAATAGCTGGAAAATATAAGTGCAAGAATCTTCGACATTATTATTCCAACAAAGGTGCTCGTATGGAGTGGACTAACTCCAGATAGAAATTACAATTCAAAAGAAATCTGTCTCCTAATCTAATTCTAAGCGGGACTATTTATATTAAATATCCTAGTGTTATTTGCAAATAAAAAACTAAAACAGTAGCACCACTAACAAATTGCCTATTCCTACGGCTATAGTGCGTACAACTGTTAATGAGGCAATTTGACTGTAACAACCTTTATTATTTATTATTATTTATTATATAATATATAGTTCACATACATGTCATTAATCAAAACGTACGTACAACAAAATCAAATACATAAATAACTACATCTTATTTATTCTGGTTGTCCAATTCCGAAGATATAGGTGCGGGTGGTTGCACCTTCACCGGGATCTGAACCAACTTGACCACAAACATATTATTTGATTCTGGGATCTGCCCAACATAAAGTAACTCGATCCAACATACAGTAATAACCAAAGCCATAGAAAAATCTGCATAACTAATTTTCTAAACATGATATAAAAATATAGTGAGAATTAAATCCCAATAAGTTCAACAATAAATCATCATCAATATAACTCATCACGTCATGTTCAGCTGTATAAACTATAGTAAATATCTTTGATCACATGAATGCACTATATCTATGCACATGAGAATCGTATAGTAATGATTTGTATGATAGGATTAATTATTTTTAATACATCATATGATGACTATCAATTTATTCTCATATCAAGCTACCCCGGTCAGGGTGAGTATTTTCTACTATCCGATACGGGCTTTTCTCGCTTCGTCCGACATAGCTCACTTTCTCTTTCTTTTCTCATTAACATGATCATAATTATTGGTAGGGCGTCCCCTACTGGTGCACCACACGGATTGCCATGTGACCGTGCTCATTTCTTTTCTTTTCGCAATGATAGCCAAAAATATGCTTTCAATAACAAGTATGTTCATCAAAATATAACTATTACCAAAAATCATTGGTAATCATGCCATAAACATAACCATTTCAAATATCACTTTATAAAATATTTTCATGTCAAAATTTCACACTTAAGATGGTAATAAGTTCATACAATGGCAATGACCATGGCTATACTAGTCATTTATTATTTTCATTTATAAGATTCATCTTATTTTTTAAATATTAATTTTATTTCTTTATTTTCTTGATGCATGGTTTCATCATATCTAACCTTCTCTTATTAATCAGAGTATAACTCCCTCAATTTAACTCTGATGTAGGTGATCTTGATGTCAATTTCAAGATAAAACAATTATTTAAAACTATTATATTGAACATTGTAGCGAAATATTAAGAAATCAAGGTGACATTACTCCCTCAATATACATATTATTTCTTCTCGGATAGATTCTGACCTCTACCTACAAATCTGTTCATATCTCCCTCATAAGAATTCTAAATTAAGTAATTCCAGTGGTTAAAAATTTGTGACACACATATATATATATATATAATTCATATGTTAATCATTTATTTTAATTCCTTATAGAATGTTTCCAGAAATTAATACACTGAAGCTATCCTAACATATTCTTCCCTGATTAACCATTTTCTGACATTTGTTTACTAATCGGAACATATCTACCTCATATGAACTCTAAATGGAATGATTCCAGTGGCTAAAAATTTGTGACACATACATCTATAATTCATATGTTAACCATTTATTTTAATTCCTTATAGAATGTTCCCAAAAATTAAAACACCAAAGCTATCCTAACATATTCTTCCCTAATTAACCATTTTCTGACATTTGTTTACTAATCAGACCATATCTACCTCATATGAACTCTAAATGGAATGATTCCAGTGGCTAAAAATCCGTGAGACATAAATCAACATTTGTTATGTTAACCATTTGTTTAGATTCCCTATAGAATGTTCCCGAAAATAAAACACAGAAACTTAAAATTCTGCCACCCATAGCCATACCCATGCAGAACTATCTACACCAACCTAAGTATTCAAACATACATAATATGTAACATGATATAGTAACATCCATGACGAATTATCAAAGTTCTAAGATCAAAATCCCATATAAATATTACAAGTTTCAAAAATTTTCTTCGAAAAGAAATATTGTTAAACTTACCTGGAGCACTTAGTCCCCTAAACTTCTCCTTCCTCTTTCTTCCTCTCCTTTCCTCACTCTACCTTGCTTCTATTTTTTCTCTCCCTCACTTGGACAAAATTCTAATGTTGTAAGGTTGGGTTTTCTTATATAGACCACCAAATAATTCACCTTTCATGATCATGTGTTTACCTTATCACAATTAGATTACACTTGGTTGATTTTTTGGAAAACAAATAACTTATATTCTTGTCTTCCTCTTCCTTAGTCAAGATATGCATAGGAAAAGGAGATTTGTATTTTGAAAATTATGATAATATGTTCTTAAGATATGTGACAAGGTCCCTTTGATTTAGGGATTCATTTACTTTTTCTTTTGTCTTAATCAATTATGATAGGTTTGCCTTTTTAAGTGGCAAATTTCTAACCCTTCAATCTCCATTATTTGGTTGAAATTATTTGTGTGGGATAAAAATATTTTGTCCTAATGCTATGTATTATCATACCACTTGCTAAAACTATGAGTGTAGGATATAGATGTTTTATCCTAAAGACTTGTATTATCATACCACTTGCTAAATTTTTTGTCTTAATGCCATGTCACCTAATCTTGATTACACCATTATTTCATCACTTCAATTTTATTTTTATATTTTTTTCCTCTTGGGTTTGAGCTCATTCTTGCCCATTTTCTTTACTTTGGTTAAAATTCTACCTTTCATAATGGGTTTGGTCACATTTTTCATGATTTTTGAGCTACTGGTTCAATTTCTATATCCTAGTCCAAGTCTATGTTTTATTTCTTCATTGGGCTATCCTATTGGCTTGCTAAAAATTTATTTGAAGTAGAAAAACTCTTATGAAGTGTCCATAGGTGAAAGCCCAATTTATGGGTGGAGATACTAAACTTAGTAACTTTTGCTCTTAAATTAAGAAAAATTACCCTAATTCGATCTTCTTGAAATTTTAAGACCTTTACTTACTTCACAAAAAATTATCTTCCTTACCTAAGAATTTCAACTTTCTTTGGCATGTTTATTTCTAATATTTCCTCTAGATTTTCTCTCTTTACCTATTCCATTAATGTTAGAACATTTCTATGCATACACGTAAGTTGAAGAATTTCTAAGGATTATATTTCCTTAGGTATCTAAAAATTGTCTAATAAATTTTATTTCCTTAAATATTTACGTATGTTTAGGGATGTTACTTTTAATACTTTTGTACTTTTATTTATACATGAAACGAAATTATGGATGTTACATTGACTCGTTTCAATCCCACTATGACTCCCTCCACTTCAGCTTGTGTTGCGTCAGTCAGTTGCTTTTGGTTGAACTGGTCATATTTAATAAATTAGCCTGACTTGCACGTGATGTCCTTCTCCTGGAGTATGTGCGTAAAGGAGGTGGTATATCATTACTCCCCCCTTGGAAAGACACCTTTCCTCAAGGTGAAAATTAGGGAATTGTCTTGTAAGTAAGTCATAATTTTCCCAACTTGCTTCTTCAATAGGCCGTTCAACCCACTGGATCAGAAGTTCAAGTGAAGGTATTCCTCCATCATTAATCCATCGATGACCCAGAATTTTAGCAGGGGTTAGAATGAGTTCTCAGTCAGAGTTTATGGGTATATGAGGAGGCAGTAAGAGTGGGTGCTGCCCATAGGCAAGGTGGAGCAAAGATACATGAAAAATGAGATGAACTTTGGCAGTCACAGGTAGCTCTAATTCATAAGCAACATGACCCACTTTACGAAAGACTTTATAGGGGCCAAAAAATCTAGGTGAGAGCTTTTGGTACCTTTGTTTGGCAAGTGAATGTTGGCAGTATAGTTGAATCTGCAAGAAAACCAAGTCACCAATATTGAAGTCAATTCCCTCCTCTTTGAATTAGTGTAAGCCTTCATTCGCGATTGGGCCCGAAGTAAATTGTCTTTTAGAACTTTTAACATTTCATCACGGGTGATAAGTTAGTCTTCTAGTTCAGCAATTTGAGTCTCACCATGGATATAAGGTTGGATGACAGGAGGGTTGCGTTTATACACTACTTTGAAAGGGGAGGTTCCAGTTGAAGAGTGAAATCTTGTATTGAAAGAGTATTCAGCCCAATGAAGGAATTAGTTCCATGTGCGAGGTTGTTCATGAGCAAAGCACCTTAAGTAAGTTTCCAAGCACCAGTTAACAACCTCTATTTGACCATCAGATTGTGGGTGGTAAGCTGTACTCATTGAAAGGCGGGTTTGACTCAGATTGAAAAGTTCTTGCCAAAAGGTGCTTAAAAAGACAACATCTCTATACGAAATAATTGATTTTGGGATACCATGTAAACACATAATTTCCTTGTAAAAAATAGAAGCCACCATCTTTGCAATATATGGGTGAGAGAGGGAGATAAAATGAGAATATTTATTAAGACGATCCATCACAACAAGTATGGTATCATAACCACCAGATTTGGGGAGTCCAGTAATAAAGTCAAGTGAAATATCCTCCCATATTTTGTTAGAAATAGGCAAAGGTTGCAAAAGTCCTGCTGGTGCCAAAGTTTGATATTTGGTTTGTTGGCAAACCAAACAATTTTGAACCCATGAACTAATTGCTTGCTTCAATTGTGGCCAAAAAAATGTTGCAGATATACATTTCAGCTTCTTCAAGTATCCTCCATGTCCAACAGTTAAGGTGTCATGATAATCAGAAAGGAGTTTCTGTCGGAGCGTAGGGAGCTTAGGAATCACCAAGCGATTTTTATAATAGAGCTTTTTATTAGCCACTTGAAAATTTGGATGAGAGGTGGGGTCTCTTGACAGGGCATCCATGATATTCCGTGTGTAGGGATCCTTTTGTAATGCATCTTGTAATTCTAATCCACAAAGAAAGGAATAATTAAAGATAATAGGTTAGCATGTTGAGGATGCCTAGAAAGAGCATCTGTACCCTTGTTTTCTGCACCCTTTTTTATAGATAATAGTAAAGTCAAATGGAAGCAGTTTAATCAAGAGGCATTGTTGTTCACTAGTAGTGAGGCGTTGCTCTAGTAAAAACTTGAGACTACAATGGTCAAACTTTACAAAGAAGTTTCGACCCAATAAATAATGTCTCCACTTTTGTAATGTTAGGACCAAAGCGAGCATTTCTCTATCGTAAGCAGACTTCAAACGATTAGAAAAAAAAACCCTTACTAAAATATGCAATAGGATGACCATCTTGCAAGAGAATGGCACATACACCTTTTGATGAAACATCACACTCTACTGTGAATGGTTGATTGAAATTAGGCAACTGCAACACTAGAACAGTAGTGAATGCATTTTTAAGGCATGAAAAAGCCTTTTTTGCTGTTGTTGACCATTTAAACCCAGTCTTCTTGGTGAGTTCCGTTAATGGCTTTGCAATGACTCCATAATTTTTGACAAAGCGACGGTAATATCCAGTGAGACCTAAGAACTCCCGAAGCTCTTTGACATTGGTTGGTATTGGCCAGCTCAAAACTACATAGATTTTGTCTTGTTCCACCCTCACACTTCTGGCAGATACTATATGGCCTAGAAAAGTAATCTGAGGTTGCCCAAATATGCATTTAGAGGGTTTAGCATAAAATTGATGGTCATGAAGGAGCTGCAATGTCATTTGCAAATGGGTGTGATGTTGATGGACATTATTGCTATATACCAATATATCATCAAAAAATATCAAAATGAATTTGCGCAAGTCGAGCCTGAAAATATTGTTCATCATTGATTGAAAGATGGAAGGAGCATTAGTAAGGTCGAAAGGCATCAAAATAAATTCATAATGTCCTGAATGTGTTCGAAAAATAGTTTTATGAATATCAGTAGGGTGAACTCGGATATGATGGTAACAAAACCGTAAGTCAATCTTGGAAAAGATAGTAGCTCCATGTAGTTCATCAAGGAGTTCATCGACATTTGGAATTGGGTATTTATCAGGAACCGTTATTTGGTTCAAACCTCTATAGTCAATACACATGCGCCATGACTCATCCTTCTTCTTGACCAAAAGCACGGGACTAGCAAAAGGACTCTGACTGGAGCGTATAAAGCCTATTTGTAACAGTTCATTGACTTTTTTTTTCTCAATTTTAGACTTCTGCGAGTGGGGATAGCGGTATAGTCTGATGTTGGGCGGCTTAGAGTTTGGAAGTAATGGAATGGTGTGGGAGTGGTTACAGAAAGGTGGCAATGTACTTGGTTCTTGAAACATAGAATCAAATTGAAGAAAAAGATTCTGCATAAGAGGATGAGGTGTAGAGCTTGTTTTTGAAGGTATGGACTCCTTGGAGAAAGACTGAAAAGTAGCTTCAGTTGTAGACTTGTACGGCACCCCTTGCAATTGATATCTCTTCCCATTCAAGGTGAAAATCAGGAACATCTCATTTCAGTTGGTCTGAACCGTATTTAAAGATGCCAACCATTTGATACCCAAAACAAGGTCGGATCCTCTAATAGAAAAAGGATAATAATCCTGAATGATGCTTAACCCAGGTAATTGGACCTCTAAATCTCAGTAGATTCTGCTGCAGCGAATCACATCACCATTATCGATTTGCACACCGAAAGATGGAATGATTTGAGTAGATAAATTAAGTTCATTCACAACTTTCTCTGAGATAAAATTATGTGTCGACCACTATCGATTAGAATCAGCACCTTTGTCCCTTGAATCAACCCTTGAATTTTCATGGTAGTGTTTGAAACCTTACCCAAGATAGCATGAAAAGAAATTTTGGCCAAATTCTCACTTGTAGCATCTGATTTTGGTTAATCGTCCTCTTCGGCTCCCGTATCATTTGCGTCCGCAAGCTCCATCAAGACAAATGTCATCGTCTTGCAGCGATGACCAGGGGAGAACTTCTCGTTGCAACAGAAACAAAGGCCTTTGTCGTGACGGGCTTGTCTTTCAGCGTCCCAAGGTTTGACCGAGGAGGGTGGAGCGATGGTTTGAGTTGAAATTGTGGATGATGCCTGGGCTGTGTGAGACGCTGGAAGAGTAGTTAAGAAAGAACGTGTTTCTCGGGTTGCTCAGTTGGAGCTAATGTTGGATCGTCCCTGGGAGTTCAAGTTGGATCCCTTAGGCCCACGGTTTGATTGGGTTTTAACTTCATACTCTAATGCCAAGCTCATAGCTTTATAAACACTCTTGGGCTTGTGAATTCTAACGTCAGCTTTCAGTTACTCTTTTAATCCATTCAGAAATACTCCTAAGAGACAGTGTTTAGGCCAGTTTTTCACCTGAGCAGCTCGTTTTGCAAATTCTTGACGATACTATTGAATGCTGCCCACCTGTTTAACATTGCAAAGATGCTCATCTGGGTTTTAAAATTCGGCAGGTCCATAATTCTCTTGCAATGTCTTTACTAGTTCATCCCAATATAGGAGAGTGCGTTCACTATTGATCCACGCAAATAAATCTAGTGCGTCTCCTTCCAAATACATAGCCGCAATGTCTACTTTCAGCTCATCAGGAGTTTGATAATAATGGAAATATTTCTAAGCTTTTAGAATCTAACCCTGCAAGTCTCCCCTTCAAACTTAGGAAACTTCGTCTTGGTGTGGTGACGACGGGAGGGATTTTTCAGCCACCATGGGTTGTCCACATCATCATCGTCATACAGTCCTTTTCCTCTTTTTGCTCCCTGTGACTTGCTTCAGCCTGGTGAAAGGTATTAGATTGGGCTTTGAGTGCTACCACTTCAGCTGCAAGAGCATCAATGGTATTTACTTTGGAAGCGATAATGGATAATTGTTGAGCAATAGGTTCGAGATTTTGTGAGGGGCCAAGAATAGCTGGGTCATTTGTGGAAGTAGTGGAGCGTGTTTGCATCATGATGGTAACCAACCTCTGATACCAAAATGGTAGGTGTGGTAATTAGACAACAGAAGACAGGAAGTTAGAGAGTAGGAATAGCTAGAAAATATAAGTGCAAGAATCTTCAACACTATTATTCCAACAAAGGGGCCCATATAGAGTGGACTAACTTCAGATAGAAATTACAATTCAAAAGAAATCTGTCTCCTAATCTAATTCTAAGCGAGACTATTTATATTAAATATCCTAGTGTTATTTGCAAATAAAAAACTAAAACAGTAGCACCACTAATAGATTGTCTATTCCTATGGCTATAGTGCGTACAACTGTTAATGAGGCAGTTTGACTCCTTCAAATCCCACTATGATTCCCTCCGCTTCAGCTTGTGTTGCGTCAGTCAGTTGCTTTTGGTTGAATTGGTTAATATTTAATAAATTAGCCTGACTTGCACGTGATGTCCTTCTCCTGGAGTATGTGCATAATGGAGGTGGTGTATCAATATTACAATCATTGCATCTTTTTCTAATTCTAATTGTTGTTGGGAGTAGTAGTTATAAGAGTTAAGGGCAGCGAAGGCAAAATTGTATTTTTAATTTTGGAGTGGGATTCTATAACTAACTATGTTAATAGTGTAAGTTCCTAGTAAGGGGGGTTTTTGTAATATAATTTCAAAGTTCACGAGATAGGATGATATTTTTTGAAACAAGGAGGAGGAGTCGAGTGTAATTTAGCCACATCTCAAGGAAGGTTAGTGTAATTAACTCTTTAGATAATTGCCGCCATTTTGCATGAGTAACCGTTGGAAGCGTCTTTTAACAGGAACCCCAGCCATGACCTCTAGAGGCTTGCTTCAGAAGGACTTCGAGCAGATTGGGGAGTTCCTTCACCGTGCAGTAACTCTCACATTGGACATCCAAAAGGAGCATGGCAAACTTTTAAAGGACTTCAACAAGGGCTTGGTGAACAACAAGGCTATTGAAGACCTCAAAGCCGATGTTGAGAACTTCTCAGCCTCATTTGAGATGCCCGGTTTTCTGGTATCTGAGATGAAGTACAAGGATTAGATTGAATAAAAAATAATGTCTATGCAATGGACATATTGGGAAATGATGAAAAAGAAAAGTGTCATCCTCTTTTGCGCTTTTTGTAGGGTATCTGGATGGCTTTTCAATTCATTTCGAAGTTTCCGTTGTCTATGTTTTCATGTTTTGTAATCCCGACATCATGTTTTTTCAACAACAATCAAAGTATTAAATGTATTATTTTATTTCCCCTGGGAAATCTAGTTTTGTTTCATATACACATAAAAAATGAATTTTTGTGGAATCTGTACCTGTATTGGAGTATATCACTGTATTCAGGGCTTCGATTGTTTCTTGTAGCTTGTCCAGATGATACCAAACAATTTTTATGATCAAAATAACCATTAATCCATTCAGAAGATTAAGATATCTCAATCTTCGAGTAAGTTTGGGTTGAAGAGAAGAAAATATAATGATTAGGTTAGACATTCTTCTTTTAAGAGGGGAGAAAAATGAATAATTATTCACAAATCTTCTATTATCTTTCACGCTCCATATTTGTAAGTTTTTGTTGTTGTTGTTGTTTTATTTTATTTTAATCAAAGGTATTCTCCCTCCAAATTGGATGAAAGATTAATTCCTTCATGTTGGGAGTGCAACGAATGAAGTCCTTCTCAAGTTGGCATCATTAGGAATTGAACCTTTATCATTTTTTAGAGTTCAAACAATTGTTACCATTATGATGCCAACATTAATTGGTTATATTGGTAAGTTCTCTCAATTAGAAGAATTTGATACATCCAAATAACGAAATGAAAAATTATTTTTTATGTTAGACTAGGTAGCCAACATGGAAGATGGGGGAATTGAGTATTTTAGAAAACATAAGTAATTTCAAAATATAATTCCAAAACACTTGTAATAGAAGTTATTTTAATAGAAAAAGAGAAAAATAGCAATTATAAGAATTAAAGAATACTTAGATTATTAACTACATAATCTTAATGAATTTATAATGAAAAAAAGAGTATTTTCCAAAATATGTTAAAGTTAACGCAAAAGGATAATTTCAATTAAAGTAGAACAATTTTAAAATATGTTCAACAATTATCTATTTAAAGATTATTATAAGAAAATGTATCAAGTAATAAATAATTAAATTATATGTTAATCTATGAAAAAAAATCACAAATAGAGCATACAAAAAATAAGATCTTGAAATGAAAAGAATTAAAAGAAAGAGGGAGACAAATTTCAAAATTTTTCTTAGTTCAGCTTCCATCCAATCCTACATTTAATTCCTAAATCTTAAATTAAAATTTTTCATTATAATCACAAGTTTATAAATGAGTATTTGTAAGCTACTAGACTTTCTCAACTACAAAAATTCGTATCAAGTGCCTCTCTCTTCTTTATAAGGATATCCCAATTTCAATCTTTAAATGACTCTTCTCTTGAATTTTTAATTAGCAAGAGTGAAGACAAAAGTTTAGAAACAATAATAACTCTCTCATAAGAGTGGGTATACAAATGAAGAATAATTTTAAAAAAATTAAAATTAATTATGCTCAAAAATAATTTTCAAAACATTTGAAGTTATTATCTTATAAATAATAGCTTATTGGACCTTTTATTTATAGAATTGTTTTGTCAATATAGCCGTTAAAGATTTGGTACGAAAATAATCATTGAAAATGATGAAGTCACCATTTTTGTATAGGAAACAGGCGTATGATGGGTATATTATACGCTTATTGTCTTATGAAATTGCTCATTTTTTGTACGTATTCCAGTAGCAAATAGCCTTTTGATAGTTCTGCTAGGCGCTTGTTGGATGTTAATTGTAGATATTGTTGAAAATCCAGCCAATAGGAGTATACTATTCAAAGCATCAATCTTTTGTTACTCATTAAATTTTGAATTTCGAACAATTTTACAACCCAATTGACTAATAAATTATCAAAAAACAACTTGTATGATTTTCTTAAACATATTTTCAAATTAAACTAATGAGTTCAAGAGTTTTTAAATCATTTTATATATGATTCTAAATCTAAAATACTCAAAGATGGATTTATTTTGAAAATTTAAGGTTATTTGACTTGAAAAATTACTTATTTAAACTCTTGGGTTTTGGTCTTGCAATCAAGCTTTAATATATTCAAACTTAAATTTTTATATCATCTTTCATACTTTCTTTTTTAGTTAAGTATGATATTGATATTTCATTTTGTTTATTTCAATACTTACTCTTCTAACTTTGAACTAAGCTACATAAAATTAATGTTTTTAACTTGCAAACCAAATAGTTAATACAATTCACAATTAAGAGAATAATATCCATGATTCAATTATATTATATAATATGAACATTTTTATCATGCATGTGAAATATTTTAGCACATATATTCAATTTATAAGACATAATATTTTACAAAAGTTATTGAATATATTACAAGCAAACATGTTTCATAGTTAGAGCATAAAACATCACTGAATATAAAATATTATATATCAATGATTATGATCTTGCATAGTATATAGTAATCAAATAAGTACATTTATTAATATAGTTGCAGCACATTTGTCATAATCAAAATTTATAATATAAAATTATAGGACTAATAATTTAATCATCTCTTTCTTTTATCCCCTCTCTTTTTTCATTGAATCCTTTCCTTTTTGTCCCTTCAAAGCTCCCAAACATACTCATGTATAACGGTAGAAAATTATCAAAGTATTTAGTTATCAAACTTTTGTAACATTAACATGGCTCACTAATACTTGTATTAATTTTCTTTGATCCAATAAATGAGAAATTTTTTACTAATGCTTGTATTAATTATTTGATTGAAACTGTACATGAAAGCATATATAAAAAATGTTTATGGTTTATTTCCAAATTATCTTCAACAAGATATTTAAATATATTAGTTATTTGTCCGCTTATGCCATTTAATTATGTTTCAAAGGGTGTAAATATAGCAATTAAATTAAGATAATAATTTTAAAAAATATATAAGAAATCTATCTTTATTTGTACATTTTTTAATTATGATTGTAATTTTTTGAAATTAGTTGATTACATGATAATTTCAAATGAATAGTTACAATATTTGAGATGGAGATTACATGTTTTGGAACCTCCAATAATAGTTTTTTGCTTTCCCAACAAACGCGTCAAAACTTATCAAAGGACTAAAATTATTACTCTCAGTTTACATTAATTTTTTAAAATAAAAAACATTAATTACCTTGCATGAATTTACTTCAGTTGCATAGTATGATGACACTTCACTAGTGGCTTGACATACATTACCGGACCTGTCAGTTCACGTTTTATAAGTATAACTTTGGTTTTTTTTATTGAATTTTTTTTAAAAGATATACATTTTTTTAAATTTTTTCGACAATAAAAAAAATAATACATTTTTTTATTTGATTATTTGATATTTAACTTTCTTATTTCAATAATCCAAAGAGTGTATCATTTTCAAAACTATCCTCAATTTAATACTATTAACATATTTGGTTATCTTGCCCAATACAAAGCTTAACTAACCCTTAAGTATTTATCTAGCCTAACTCGATAAATGCTGTATTTTATCCAAAATTATAGATTTTTCCTTTGAAAGAGTAAGTGACAAGAAACTTCTTCAAGTAAATATCGTACCTTAAGAAAAATGTGATGTATCAAGCAAGATAGGCTAGGTAAGTTTTTGGTTAAATCAAATAACCAAATTTGTTAATAGAATTGACGTGAGGTAGTTATTGAAAACATGGAAGTCTCTAAAGGATTTAAATGAAAGTTAATAGAATAAATTTTGAAAAAAATTATCTTTGGAGGATTAACTTAGAAAATGTCATTTTTTGTCCTTTTTTCGTTAGTATGACTAACAAAATGACATAATTTGTTTTGAAACGTTCGCTCTCTACTTTCTAGTCAGAGAAGGTCTCCCTCTTTAGTGAGAGAAGTTTCCTTTTCAGTAAGAAAATCTGACCACAAGTGTTTATAAGGTTGTTCTACTATGGTTTACTTGAGGTTCTGTTTGTCATGCCACTATTTTCGTGGAATGCATGCTAGTTTTAACTATTGAATTTTAGTTCTTTCTTAGTGTATGGTGGTAAGATTATCTTAAGTTTCTTATCTCTAGTTGCATGTGTACTTTCTAACTTTGTAAGTTGTTTGGTTACAGCTTGCTTTCACTTCGGCTTAAATGGAATTCTATGTACGTTGTGGTCCCTAGTTTCTTCGGCCATGTGTCCTTTTATTCTACTTTAATGGCTGTGCAACCTTTAAATATTCGAGATATGGTCTAGTTTGATATCACAGGTTTAGCATCTTTTTCAATAAGCCCAAGTTCCAGCTCTGTCCATGGGAATCAACCACAACAAAATCAAGCAATTGAAGTTCCTCGCCAAGGTTCTATTTTTGAATTTAATCAATATGTTCTTGATCATAGTAGGATGTTTGGGGGGAACTGTTTGGTGGGTGATTTTCCTGATAAAAAGCCATTTCCTAGACATCGAATGGTTAAAACTGTATATAATGTGTAACACCCGAAATTTTGTTGATAATATTCATAAAAAGGAATGGTAGGAAAGGGTTTAAAAGAGTAAAATGAGGGAGTATAGGGAAATAACTATGAATTTTTTTTAATAAGGATTTTCTCATTTTTTGAAAGAATTATTAAGGAGGAGATAGTGTTTTCTTTGACTACAGGGCCACAAGTAGATAACAACAATAGAAATGTGGAGCTATGAAGAAAGTTGTACAAAAAACCCATTAAAGTAAGGCTCAAGAAGGGAATAAACACTTGGTGAGTTTTCCATAAACCAAACAAAGCATTAGCTAACCCCCTTAGTCACAATGTAATTGAGTGGCATTGTGGAAATTTTTAGGCAAAGTGAGGGTGAAGATTAAGGGGCTAGGTGGCTTATTGGAGAAGCTTCTTTTTTTAATATATCTCCCTTGACTTGAAGACTTGGCTGCCAGCTCAAGCAAGAGGAACACTAGATTTTTCATGCCAAGGAGAGAGAAAAAGAGAAGGAGGAAGAGAGAGAGAGAGAGGAAGAGAAGAAGAAGAAAGCTATAGAGAAGTGGGAAAAGCAAGGAGAAAAGGTAAGATTCCAACTTTAATCTCTTGTTTATTCCTTCAAACCTTGTATGGGAACTAATGGATGGGGAAAATCTGTTGATTGGTGATGCTTTCTAGAGAGAGAAAGTGGTAGAACAAGATAAAGAAAAATAAGTTTGTGGAAAGAAGAAGGTAAGATCAACATTCTCTTCTATGCTCAATGAATGGATGTCTTTATGGCTAGATGTTTGTGAGTATTTAAAGATGTGAAAAGGTAGATAGAGCTTTTAATTGGGTAGTTATGACATTTATGTTTACTGTTCATGTTTACTTATGTGTTAATGAGTTGGGAAAAACTTTGTGTAGTTGATTTTGAGTTTTGATCCATATTTTGGTTGATGGGTTGCTCTGGAAATATAGTACTTTTTATGCTCAAAACTTTGATATTTGGTTTGTTGGTTGATTTTGGTGGATTTGAGAACAAGAAAGAATTTTTGATGGAGTTCGTACCTAGAGCACGGCCGTGCTTGGAGACACGGCCATGCCGTGCTCTGGGCTAGAATCCTGAAGCTTTGTAAAATTGTGGAATATGGCCTGCAGGACAGCCGTACTGGGTGACACGGCCAGGCCGTGCTCGGGGCTGACTTGTGTGCAACACAGCCAGAAGAAGAGGGAACACGGGAGGGGAACACGGCCTTGGGGCACGGCCGTGCTTCAGGCTGTGTTGCTCTTTTTCTTTGTTTTCTGTTTCCTTTCTGAATCTTATTTAATTACCAACATTTTTAGGATGTTAGTGAAGGTTTTATGATGCATGAATGTTACACTTGTATGTGCCATAATTATTTCATCATGAATGATTGGTAAATCATGTATGTAAAGCATGAGAAATAATGCATGAATGCTATATTTGTAGACTGCTTGTATGTATGCAAGTGAGTTATTAGTGTATGCATATTATGAAAGGTTATTAATACAAGCCTGTTCATCCATGATGAGTTGTTGTAGCATGTTTGAGAATGCGTTGATTTATGTGCTGGATAACTATTAATGTGCCCACTCTTGTTATGTTAAATGGCTGGAGAGACATAAAAGACTTAAACTATGTCAGGAGGACCCTCTCTGAAGTAAGGTGGCCTAGAAACAGGTGTCTCTTTTGCTGTATTGAGGCGATTGACAAGTCAGAATGATCCTCTCTGAAGCAGGGTGACCTGGAAACAGGTGTCTCCCTTGTTGTATTGTGGAGACTGACAAGTCCAGGATGACCCTAGGGTCGTGGCTTAGATACGGTACCGGGATAGGGGACGCCCTATAGCCTAGAGTGGTCAATACAGGAAGGACCCTCCGACCAATGGCCCTCAAAGGGTGGGTGAGTAGCTGGAGGGGTAAGGCTCACGCCACATTGAGGATTGCAATCGAGTGAGGTTATCGGCTTATGAGCCACTGAGTGTGGTATGGACCATGGACAATGTCACATGTAGTTTACAAATACATATTTTGTTAGCATGCATGATATTGATGCATAACCTACAAAAGGCTGGCATATATTTTATTGTATCTTTATTGCATAAGAAGAGAAGATGTTTTCTGTAGCTTATACAACTAGACATAGCATGTAAGTTTTTGTATACTTATATGTTTAGGATGTTGATCTTGCTGGAATTTCATATCTCACTATGTTTTGATGCTATGTTCAGATAAGTAGATATGGCATTTGTTGTGTTGACACTGCTCTTGAAGCTGCAGACTATCGATGTCCCTTACTTGGGACAATTCACGATTGTGGTGAACCTGATGGTGATTAATATGATAGAGGTCCCCACTCTTGGTCCACCTCCTTCACTAGCAGTACCCCAGGGGTGACGGCTAGGGATGGGCCATAGGATAGCTTATTATGTATAGCTAACTCTGGTAATGTAAATGGGCTAACCCATTATTTTGATGTAACCCCATGGTACTCCGCCTTTTGGAATGTATGCTCTGTACCTCGGGTCACATATGGTTGTATATATATAAGCTGCTAAACTCTGATGCGTATGGCTCTTGAATGTATGTATACATATATAAATATGTTGCCTAGTTTACATATAATTTTGGTCTCTTGCACTAAAAAAAAAATTAGGCATTACATAATGCCCATAAGTTAAAGACCAAGTTAATATTGTTGGAAGAGATCCGAACTTTTAGGTGTTAGAATTTAACAATCTGGAAGATAGAGATTTTATGCTTGCTCAAAGCCCCTAGTCTATGCAAGGTACACTTTTGGTGTTAGACGAATGGCACCTTATTATTATTTTATCGAACTTAGTTATGGCTGAGATACCTATTTGGGTAAAATTTTTGAGATTGCCCTTTGAATACCAGCTACCAGAAATGATTAAACTTTTGGGGTAGATGATAGGTGAAGTTAAAGAGATTGATTGGCACAATACATATCCAAGAACTATTTGTTTCACAAGGGCGAGGGTGAAAGCCTTTTAAACTAATCGTACATAGAAGAATATGTGAAGAAAAGAAAGTGAAAACTCATTCAAAAATTTCATTGATGGTAGATGATATATAAATACATGTACAAAAGAAACAATATTCCTTGATTTATGGGAGAGAGCCATACCTATTACAACTTACCTTTAACAACTCTTACAAAATATCTCTCCAAAAATCAAGAATAGTCACATCCTTTTACTAACCCATCACAACTACATTCATTGTTACAACATCTTCCTAACTTAGGAGTATCTAAAAAAGTCTTGACTTCAACACTCTTCCTCAAGACTTTTCTTAGAGACTTCTAGTTTGACTCTTAAATCTTCAAATCTTTTAGCAGCAAGAGACTTGGTCGTAATATCAGCTACTTGTTCTTTCGATCTTCAATGAATAAGATTAACTTCTTTTTTAGCTTGCCTAATAGCATGAAATTTAACATTAATATGCTTTGTACGCCTATGCTACACTAGATTTTTAGTCATAGCAATGGAAGAGTTCTTATCAACTTGTTGACAGTAGGCTCATGCTGAACTTGATGCAAATCTTCCAAGACCTTCCTCAACCAAATGGCTTGGTTGGTTGCTGCAGAGGTAATACACTTTGTTCTATAGTAGATTAAGTTATAACTTACTTCCTTGATACCTATGAAAATACTCCTGAGCCCATAGAAAATACATAACTAGTGGCACTTTTCATGTCCTCAAGACATCCATCCTAGTCACTATCATAAAAACCTTGCAACTTTCCATTTTCTGTTGTAGTATTATGAATTCCAATATCATAAGTACCTTTCACATACCTTAAGACTCTTTTAGCTGCTCCTAAATGAACTTGACCAGATGATTGCATATACCTTAACAACACACTTGCAATAAACATAATATCCGGTCTGGAAGCAATCAAATACAAAAGACTACCTAGCTACTAAGCTTCTATATTGAATTAGATTAACATCATCACCTTTTTTGTGTTTGATAGTTTTCCAATTTAAGCAAAAAAAGTAGCAACAAGTTTACATCTTTCTATTTTAAAAATTTTCAATAAATCGAGTGCATGCTTTCTTTGGGAAATAAAGATACTTTAAAGTGATTGACTAATCTCCATCCCAAGAAACTATGTCATGAGTCCTAGTTTAACATTTCAAAAATAGCCTCCATTTCCTTCTTAAACTTAGAAACTAGCTTCGAATCACTTCCATTCACCAGAATATCATAAACATATATAAATACAATTAACATTTCTCAAGTTTCAGTCCTTTTGACATAAATAGTAGCTTCATTTTCACTTCTAACAAAACCACATTGTAGTAGATGAAAATTTACCATGTTGTACGAGGATTTAAGAGCATATTTGAGGCCATATAAAGCCATTTGTAGCTTGTAAACCTTATCCTCCATGCTTGAAGCCTGAAACCCTTTTGGTTGCTCAACAAGTAGCTCTTCCTGTAGCTCACCATTTAAGAAAGTAGACTTTGTATCCATCATGCACCTTGCCACTTTAGCGGCTGTTCTATTTTTTTCTTTCAGATAATCCATCTTTTTGATATGCTGATGATTTATCCCAAATTATGCATAACAATTCTCACATTTGTGAGAAGTATACTTTTTTCAATTATCAGACCTTAAAGGCTTCGACTTATGCCAACCATAGCCTTGAACTTTTTAAACATAAAAAAGATATTACATTTGCTTCTTAAAAAAACACAACACATTCTATTGAAATTATCAATAAAAAGCACAAAATACTTATTTTGGTTTAAGGATTTAGTGCTCATAGGTCCATAGACATCCATGTGCACTAATTCCAATTTTTCCTTATCTTTCTAACTTGCTCTAGTTGGAAATGTTAGAGTATGCATTTTTCCCAAATGACAAGTAGCACACACATCACTTGACTCTTGAATCTTAAAAAAGTCCCTAGTTAGGCCATTCATTTACATGTGTGGTATAAAAGCCAAATTAAAATGTTCATACCTTTTGTACCAAATTCTCGACTTATCTTTCTTTACAAAATTAGCACAATCACTCTCACTATTCCAATTTAAAGGAAAAACTTTATCAATCATAGTCACTTTAGCAATCAAGCAATCATGAGAATAATATAAACAACAAACTTCCCTTTAAATGATAGTGAATATCCATTAGTGAGAATTTGTGCTACACTTAATAAATTTTGAGCTAAACAAGGTATAAATAGAAAATCATGAATGTATTTTGTATCTTGCTTAGTTTTCATTGCCACTGAACCCTTCCTTTCGACTTGAACCATTCGTATTTCCTAGCTTTACTTTTATTTTATCAGACTTATCTAAGTTTGAGAAAGTGTGCTCATATTTAGACATGTGATTAATGCAGGCACTATCTATAAATTAGGTTTGCTTATTGGTGTTTTGGGTTTCTTGAATAGCCATGAATAAACTTATTGTTTCCTTTTCCTGTTCATATGTGAAATTTACTTACTATGTGGATTGACCCTGGGATTTCTTCTTCTTAACTCTATAATTCTTCTCTATGTGTTTGAGTTTTTTTTGCAGAACCTACATTATATTGGAAGCTTCCCTTTGTACCAATGATCCTTCTCCAAATGATTTGTTCGAAGACAAGTATTACAAGGCAGAAGCAGACCCTTTTTGTGTATTCCCTAGATCCCATAGCACTTTCATCATCCTTATCTGAAACTTGTTTCTTTTAATCTTTAGTAGGTTTCTTCACTTTGTGTTTGGCTTGAAATACTCCTTCAGCTACTTTTTCCTCCCTCATACTAGTTCTCTACTCTTGTGCTTGTAGCTTGATGATTAATTCAACAATAGTTAAAGTCTTGATATCATAATATTCCTTAATGGCTGAAACCTTGGACTTAAATCTAGTTGGTAAGCTAATCATAATTTTGTCTACTACTTTAATATCTTCAAAGGTTTTTCCAAACAGCCTTAGATTTGTTCACAAGCTCTATAAGCTTAGCAGAATACTTCTTTATTGTTTCACCATCCTTCATCTTTAGTAATTCAAACTCTCTTTCCAAGTTAAAATTTTAACATCTTTTACTAGGTCACTTCCTTCAAACTCCTCTCTTAGCTTTTCCAATGCTTTCTTAGGATTTTCATGTGCCATTATTTTGGTGAAAATAGCTTTTGATAGTGCAAAATGAATGCAAGTTCTCGTCTTTAGTTTTTTCACCTTTTATTTTTCATAATTCTTCATTTGAGCCATGGTTGGATTTGGTCCTAACTGAGGAGGATCGGCTCCTACTTCCATTGCTTCCCACAAGTTCAAAGTCTTAAGATATGCCTTCATTTTTATCACCCATATGTGATAGTTTTCCCTAAAAACAATGGATGTCCCGTCCCTAGAAAGTTGTTGGAAGACATCTAACACCTTCACACAAAACATTTGATCTTTCAACTCCCAAACGCTATGAGATGTTTTCCCTCACATAGATCCCTCAAAAAGAGAGGTTTGATACCATTTGAAAGCTTTTTAAACTAAGCATACATAGAAGAAACGTGAAGAAAAGAAAGTAAGAACTCATTCTTAAATATCATTGATGGTAGTTAATATATATACATATGCAAAAGAAACAAGATTCATTGATTTAGGGAAGAGAGCCATACCTTTACAACTTACCCTTAACCATTTTTACAAAATACCTCTCAATAAATCAAGAATAGTCACATCCTTTTACTAACCCATCACAGTTACATTCATCATTACAACATGTTCCTAACTTAAGAGTATCTAGAAAATTCTCGACTTCAACAGGAGTTTACATGAATCCTTAGCAACCTTTGTTTAAGGGTTTCATGTTTAAAATGGACGATGGTTATTCAGTGTTAATCCAATGTAGATATGAGATAATTTTGCACCTGTGTACCTAATTTATTCTAATAGGGCACTCAGCAAGGAAATGTGAATTGACTGAGGATCAAATAAATAAACTTCTTGAAACTTAGGCTAGGAAGATTATGTGTAGTCGATGTTTCTTGTTACCAAGGGCTACCGTACATTCATTTTTTAAAAGGGTATTATGCTTTTCATAGGAATATGAAGACAGACAATAAATTTTTATGTTGTTTCTATTGCCAATGGACTAGTTTATTCCATGAAGGAGTTTGTTCTAATGCTATTTATAGTTCTTGATCTTCATGATTCTAACAATCAAAGTGACAATTTTATCATTCATTTTTTGTCTGATACAAAGATGAACAAATCATTAAGTAATGTAGATACACCATCATTGCCATCATTGGAGAATGAGAATGGTGAGAATATGAAAAGTGAATAGTTCACCTAGGCTAACCTCATGGAAGTATAGATGGCTAATATAGAGTTATTAGTAATGAAGCAATTTTAGGATATAATGCCATGTGGTGAACATGTAGCAATGTATTTGGAAAATGAGCAAGTTGAATTTATACATTACACACCTTCCCTTCCTTATCCATATGTTCTCAATCAGACTATGGATAGTAATGAGCCTTTTCATAATATCCTAAATGAGCCAGACTAACCTAGTTTTGATATGTTGGCTGTTATTCCTTTAGCAAGTGAGGTTCATGATACAATTATGATCGATAGCTAGAAAAACTCAAAAAATAGAGGTTGATACATAATAAGACCAATGAAATCAAGTTAAAGATGTAACTTCACAATATGCTTTGAAGAGGTTTTTCGAAATTAACTTAATACAATATGTAAATGAAGTATAATACTTCTCTATTGAAATTGCTGAGGGTTCAATTGCCCTTCAATGATTCACAAACTAAAGTAGCTAATAGTCAAGTATCTTCCTCATCTTCTTTATCTTTCTAAAACTTTGCTTCTTGTACAAAAGGTTGATATTAAATTAAAAATGTACATATATTATAACTATACTAGTATGGATGTAGTTCATAAAGTGGAATAACATGTTTAGCCTGGGTAGATTCTATTAAACGTATTGTTTTAAATGTATCTCCATCTTGGACCCTACGTTTAAGGGAAGGATTGATGAGATCATGGCTAGGGCTGACAAACAGAAATGGAATGCGGACCCGCTTCAAGTCCCAATTGGACCTATCACAAGACCTCGGGATAAAATATTCAAAGAAGCACTTAATAGTCTAATCCTAGAGGCCCATCAAGGAAATACCTACATTACTTCAAAAGAAGAGCCAAAACTGGTCCATGTCATTAAAAACCATTTAAATATGGGCCAAGACCAGCCAATTTAAATATGGACTTAAAGTACAAGAAGATTCAAGCCTGGAGATTGAATATAGGTCAAAAATCAATGAGTTATTTTATGGCCCAATTTAGGCTATATTTTTTTTTCTGATTTATTTTATTTTATTTGACTAGGAAAGTTTAGTATTTGATGGATTCCTTGTCTGACTAGAAGAGTTTTTCATACGCTCTCTAGGAGTTTCAGATTTAGTATTTGATGGTTTCCTTGTCTGACTAGAAGAGTTTTTCCTAAGCTCTCTAGGAGTTTCCTATTTCTAAGTTTCTTTACTCTATAGGAGTTTTCTATTTCTTTTCCTTGTTTGTTTAGGTAATTGGCCTATAAATAGGCATGTATGCTCTTGAACAATCAGATTATCATTTATATTATTGAGACTGTTTTCTCTTTAGTTCTTTAAAGAACTTTTCTGAACTTATCAAGATTTATCTTGTGGCATTCAAGCAAGACTTATCACTCACAATCTTCTTCCTCTTTCTTGAGTGTGGCATCTGCAATATTTTCTTATACCTTTGGTTCTTATCTCTTTATAGATAATGGGTTAAGGTCTTCTTTTATTTATTTTCTTATATAAGTCTGAATTAGAACACGATCCTTGAACTTGGATCCCATATTATTTCTGGGTCTCACTATTCTTGGTGAGGTACATATCAAGGGTTCACATCATTTGGTATCAGAGCATAAGTTCTAAATCAGGTTTGATCTATCCTATTTGTTTTCTTATTCTTATTCCATCTTATTATCTTGTATCCTTTTTTTTTTCTGTGTTCTTCATTCTTCTTATCTTTTAATTTTTCGTTTTATTTCTAGTGTTCCTAGTTCAAGTGCATATTTTTTTTAAAAAAAAAAGAAATTTGAAAAAAAAATTAGAACCAATTGTTGTTGAAAATTCAAGTTTCCACCTAGATTTTTGCATTCTGATCTTAAAAAAAGTGATCTAGTAATTCTTGTTGCATCAATTCTTATTTTTTTCTTGCTTTGATATTTTGGTTATTTTTCCTATTTCAATTGTTTCCTTTTCTCTAGTCATTGATTTCTTTCTATTCTAGTTGCTTCTTGTTTTGATTTTCTTATCCTATTACTTGTCTTTATTTTTTTCTAAAGTTCTATTGCTTTGTTCCCTTTTCTTCTTACAATTCTGTTTGTTTTTCTTCCTTTGCTTCTTAAAATTCTATTTGTTTTTTTCTTCCTTTGCTCTTTGTACTCTATTAGTTGAGTTTGGATTGTTGCAAGAAATTTTTTGTGTGAGTTTGTTTGAGTTCAATAAAGAATTGAAAGAGGGAACTAAGAGAGGACAAAGGCAAGAGAGTGTGAGCTCATAAGAGGAAAAAAGCCAAAATTTGAGTAAACATGAGTGAGAGTACCATTAATCTTGAGAGAAACACGTGAGTTATTGTTGTGAGAATTTGTTTTACTCTAACATTGTTTTGCAGGGAAATCATGTAACACAACAAGGACAAAAATACTTTCGAAGGTGTGTCGGGAATGGTGGATCCAAAGTTGATGATGGAAACTTTAGTGAGTGAGATGAGGTGAGTTTTGAAAGAGGAGATAGAACAAGTTCATGAACATTTAGATCAGGTAGAGAATTCACAAAATACTCCTAATATTCATAGGAGAGAGATAGTTCAACCGAGGAAAGGGAGTTTTGAAAATAGAGAGTATTATAGAGATGATTTTGATGAAGCTGACAACAATTTAAGTAGAAGATATGGTGGGAGGTTTAGAGAAGTTAGGAATTGGAAAAATAATAACTTGGGTAATTTTAAAATAAAGGTTTCATCGTTTCAAGGCAAAAATGACCCCGAAGCTTATCTAAATTGGGAGAGAAGGATGGAGTTGTTTGGTTGTCACAACTATTTTGAGTTGAAAAAGGTAAAATTGGCTGCCATTGAATTTACTGACTAGGCTATTATTTGGTGGGATCAATTGATTTTAAGCAGGAGACGAAATGAAGAAAGACCCATTGAGACGTGGGAGGAGATGAAAGTAGTTATGAGAAAGCGATTCATTCCAAGTCACTACCATAGAGACTTAATTAAGAAGTTGCAATGCTCCACTCAAAGGTCCAAAAGTGTTGAAGACTACTATGTTGATCAAGTGGGGTTACAAAAGAAAGAGAGTGAAGAAAAGGAAATGAATGAAAGAATTAAGAGAGAAAAAGAGAGAGATGTTGAGAAAATTATGAGAGAAAAAGAGATAGAGGACAGAAAAAGTATGATAGAAAAAAAGAGAGGCCAAGAAAATTAAGAGAGAAAAAGAGAGAGAGGTTGAGAAAATTATGAAAGAAAAAGAGATAGAGGCCGAGAAAGTTAAGAGAGAAAATGAAAGAGAGGCTAGGAAAATTGATGGAGAAATTACAAGAACCAATTGGGTCATCGAAAGAAAAATCGAGAGAAAACAAATGAATTTTTATGCAAGAGAAAGTGTGACAAAAAAAATGTTTTGTTTTCAATTTTGCCAATGATTGTATTAATGAGCTTAACTCTTACTTACCCAATATTGAAGTTTATATTTTGCAGGGTAATGTTCTCAATGTATGTGAGAAAGTGGCATCTGATAAGTTCTTTGGGCATACTAAATTTGTTTAAAATAAATAAATTGTGTATGCCTAAATATTCATTGCAGGATTTGCTTGTTAGGGAAGCTCATGGAGGTGGTTTAATGTGGCATTTTGGCATATCTAAGACTTTAGATGTTCTGCATATGAAATATGATGCAAAACGAATATGTGAAAAGTTTTTAACTTGTAGAAAAGCTAAGTTTAAAATGAAGCCTAATGGATTATATACTTCTTTGCATCTACCTAGTGAACTTTGGATTGACTTACCTACAGATTTTTTTGTTGAGTTTACCTAGGTCAAAATGGGGTAGAGATTCTATATATGCGGTTGTTGACAAATTTTCTAAAATGACACATATCATACCATGTCAAAAAATCGATGATGTATCACATATTGGTAATTTGTTTTTCAAGAAAATTGTGAGATTGCATGGCATGCCTAGGAGTATTAAGTCTAATTTGTTTTTGAAACATGTCAAGTTTGTATATAATAAGAGTGTGCATTTTTCAACAAAGTTTTCACATTTCGAAAATTGTGCATGGTTTAGATCCATTAACTCCTTTGGATTTAATTCCTTTATCGATGGATGATTGTGTTAACTTAGATGAAAAGAAGAAAGTTGATTTTGTTAAGTAGATCTATAGGAAGGCAAGGCAAGACATTGAGAGAAAAATTGAACAATATGTCAATAAACCTAAAAAGGGACACAAAAGAATTATATTTGATCCTGGTGATTGAGTTTGGTTGCATATGAAGAAGGAAAGGTTTCCAACTCAAAGAAAATCTAAATTACTTCCAAGAGGGGATGGTCCATTTCAAGTGATTGAAATGATCAATGATAATGCATACAAATTAGATCTTCTAGGTGAGTATAATGTTAGTACAACTTTTAATGTTTCTGACTTGTCTCCTTTTGATGTAGGTGATGATTTGAGGACAAATCCTTTTCAAGAGGAGGGGAATGATGAGATCATGGCTAGGGCTGACAAACAAAAATGGAATGCGGACCCGCTTTAAGTCCCAGTTGGACCTATCACAAGAGTTTGGGATAAAATATTCAAAGAAGAACTTAATAATTTAATCCTAGAGGCCCATCAAGGAGATACCTACATTACTTCAAAAGAAGAGCCAAAATTAGTCCATGTCATTAAAAGCCATTTAAATATGGGCCAAGACCAGCCAATTTAAATATGGACTTAAAGTACAAGAAGATTCAAGTCTGAAGATTGAATATAGGCCCAAAATCAATGAGTTATTTTATGGCCCAATTTAGGCTACGTTTTTTTTTCAGATTTATTTTACTTTATTTGACTAGAAAAGTTTAGTATTTGATGAATTCCTTGTCTGACTAGAAGAGTTTTTCCTAAGCTCTCTAGGAGTTTCAAGTTTAGTATTTGATGGTTTCCTTGTCTGACTAGAAGAGTTTTTCCTAAACTCTCTAGGAGTTTCCTATTTCTAAGTTTTCTTACTCTATAGGAGTTTTCTATTTCTTTTCCTTGTTTGTTTAGGTAATTGGCCTATAAATAGGCATGTATGCTCTTAAACAATCATATTATCATTTATATTATTGAGAGTGTTTTCTCTTTGGTTGTTTAAAGAACTTTTCTGAACTTATCAATATTTATCTTGTGGCGTTCAAGCAAGACTTATCACTCACAATCTTCTTCCTCTTTCTTGAGTGTGGCGTCTGCAATATTTTCTTATACCTTTGGTTCTTATCTCTTTATAGATAACGGGTCAAGATCTTCTTTTATTTATTTTCTTATATAAGTCTGAATTAGAATACGATCCTTGAACTTGGATCCCATATTGATTTCAGATCTCACTACTCTTGGTGAGGTTCATATTAGGGGTTCACATCAAGGATGTTTCTAGTGTAAATTTTCAAGTTAATTACATTTATGGTCCTCCCAAGCTCAAAGATAAGCCGGTTTTATAAAGATATCTAATAATTAATTCAAAATAAATTTTGGGGCTATGGCTATGGTGTGTACTATTGCGGGTACACTAAAATTAATACCTTACCTCTCAACTAACCTGTAGTCGTGAGAGTAATGGTTAATCCTACAGAGACTAGAATTAACTTTTGTGATTTTTGTAAGGGGGTTTGATGAACAAAAATAAAACAAAGTAAAAGAGAATTCAAGTAATTAAAAAGATAGTTATTAATAATAAAAGCATTGGTTTCGGTTGATATCCACTATTAAAGGATTGCATTGATTATTGACAATATAATCAATCTTAATTTGAATATTTATCATTGAGATTCTAACCTTGTTTCTCCTTAAGTCTAGTAATTGGTGACAATCGCCTCAATTAACCCTAATCAACAAGAAACCTTTTAGCACATTGATAAAGCATAACTTATTAACCGCATTAATAACTAGAGAAATTGATAGAGTTAAACAAATATAAGCACATTGGCTATATCTAATTTAGTTAATTATTCATCATATGTTTAATGTTTTATAATCCAAAATTTTTAAGCCTATTTGTCTCATGAATCAAAGTAATGAATACTTTGTTCAAAACATAATTCAGTAGTAGATTAAAATAGATAATATACTAGTAGGTCTCCATAGCAATTTTATGAATAATAATTGAAAAGAAAAGAGCAAATGAATAATCAATACTCAATTAAGATTGAATTAATAAAATCAAATTTAAATCTCACAATACATGAAGATCCCTTGAGGTTTCAATCTTCCTTTACCAATTAAAAGTAAATTAGCCGTGCAGGGCTATAAGAAAATCTAGAGAAGAATTGAAGAAAGTAATTAAGAGCTTGATTAATGATTTAGATGCTTGCTTTCTCTTCCTTTTTTATAGATTGGCTTCTCTTCATTAAATTAGAATTGTTTCTAGGTCAAAACCCGACCCATCGGATTCAATTGGAGCTAAAAGACCTAAAAATCGCAATTTCAGCATTTTGATGCAATGGCGAGCATCGCAACACTTTGAAAATCCACTGACAAGGCACCGCGATTCCTGATCTAGCATTGGGTGCTTTGAAAATCCTAGCATGGGGCATCGCGGCACTCCTATTTTGGGTTTCTCAATGCCGCAACGTCTCTTGCGTGTGCCACGGCTCCCAAAAAATTCTAAAATTTGCCAAGGTATAAAACACAAAAGTGGTAGCTCTATGTCTCTTTTTTTGATAGCCACTGGAATTACCTCAATCGAAGTTCAAATGAGAGAGATATTCCTCTTCTTCTCTTTTGCTTGTCCTCAAGAAAATTGATTCATGTGAACAATATTCAATATATGAGTTGAGTGAAGGGTTTACCAATGTGTTGCCTTATAGTGAAAATTGTATCCTTTTAAAGAAATTAGAAAAATTTCACAATTATGTGCAAACTTTAATTTTAAATGCAATTCATGATTTATTTTCTAGAGCCCTGAGTGTGTGTTTGTCTTTGAGTGGTTCAATTATCTTTTACCCAAATGAGTTTATATATCTCAAGAATTGAGGTACTGGTCTCTATTTAGGATTTCCATAGGATTATTTTTCATGCTACTCTCCACTAATGTAGTCTAAGACTACTTTTTAGGATCAAAATGACTTTATTCAACTTGTAATGTGGCCAGGTCACGAGGTGAGATATAAGATATAGATTTTAGGGTTGATCACCCAACACCACATGATTAAATTTAATCTCTTGAGCTTTATCAAGTTTGGAGGATTTTTCCCCCACACTTATTCCCTTGTTTTATTGAATTTAATTCCTTCTTTTTCTTGGTTCTCTATTTCTTTTCTTTCGCCCACTGCATAGATTTTCATTTGTATTTTGGATTTTTTCTTTCCTTTTGAAATTATTTTTCTTGCCTTTACTCCACCCTTTCACCCTTTTATCAATGTAGCTCTACAAAATAAGTATTCATAATTTAATCATAGAGTGAGTGAATCAGGTAAACAAATAAATGTATTAACAATAAAATTTGGTTTTGACTTTGTAGTGGGTATGGAATAAAATGTTAATTAAGCTCAAATATATACTAAGGATATTTTATTGCTTATGTTAGGCTTAAAAGGCTTAATCTTATCAAATAATACATAAATCATCTCTTAATTAATAGTACCCGCTTAGAATTTCACCTCAAGTAGTATTTAAATAAGTTCTAGAAATTTATTGAGATAATAAAATATTTTGAGTTATATAAACTTTTTCTAAGTAAAAGACAAATTGAATACCCAAAGTTAATATGTAAAAGATTTTTAGGATTCTAAAAAAATGGGTAAGAACACATTACAAAGAAATTATAATTACACATAACCATGACTTTCTTATGTCTCGCAAAAGCTATTAGCAATTTAAACAATTATATCATTGGCTATTGGTTCAATTAAAATAAAAAACTCACAGATTGAGATAAAGTCACAAGCTCACCCCATTTAATAACTAGAATAAAAGTGCATAGATACAGAAGTTTACTATAGCAAGCAGTTAAGTAAATAGTGCACGAATATATAATTTATTATATAGTCATCCAGCTTAATCATAAAGTGACCCTCCACACTTAAGAATTTACTTGTCCACAATGTAGATAGTAAAGAAGGAAATCAAAGAGACAAGTAATAAAAAGGAAAAGGGGTACAGTGGAACTTCCCTGTATATATTTGGGGTAGAAAGAAAGTGTTGCATTACCAGATCCTAAATATTTTTGATTTTCACCTTTTTTTTAAAAGAAATAAATATATGAAGCAGAAGAAGAAGAAATGTTGTTGGGTTGCCTCCTAACCAATGCCTTTGTTTAACATCATTGGCTCGACATAAACTCATAAAATCATGGAGGATCTTAAAAAGTTATCATTGTAGTTCCTCTTGCTAAAATCCTTTATAATATGGTTTAAGCCTGTTCCCGTTGACTTTGAAGCTATTCTAATTATCCATAATTTTTATTTCAACTACACCATGAAGAAAAATATCAGTAATAATAAATGGTCCTTCCCATCAAGAATGAAACTTAGAAACAATCAGAGTCTGGAATTATAGAGGAGGACTTTTTGTCCTTTAGTAAACTCCTTACATGAAATCATACGATCGTGTAGGAGTTTATTCTTGGCCTTATAGATATTTGCGTTTTCATAGGGCTCGTTTCTAATTTCCTCCAATTCTTGAAGCTGTAATTTCCTGTATTCTCCACTTTCTTCTAGATTCATGTTAAATTTCTTTATAGCCTAAAATGCTCTATATTCTAATTCAACTGGAAGATAACAAGTTTTTTCAAATACTAACATGTATGGAGACATACCAATTGGGGTCTTATAGGCTGTTCTGTATGCTTAGAGAGCATCATCTAATCTAAGACCCCAATTCATGCGGTTGGGATTTATTATCTTATTAATGATATTTTTGATTTCTCTGTTGGATACCTCAACTTGCCCATTAGTCTGGTGGTGGTATGCAGTTGACAATTTATAAGTGACATTATATTTTTTTAATAGGGCTTCAATAGTCCTATTGCAAAAATGCGTTCCCCTATCACTTATCAATGCTTTTGGTATCCCAAATCCAGAGAAAATATGTGATTTAATGAAATCTGCAACCATTTTGAATCATCAGTCCTGGTAGGTTTAGCTTCCACCTACTTTGAGACATAATCCATAGCCAGTAAAATATAATTATATTTAGATGATAAGGAAAAAGGTCCCATGAAATCAATACCCTAAACATAAAAAATTTCACAAAATAATACTGGTGTTTTTGGTATCTCATTTTCCTTGTATATATTACCTATTTTTTTAACACTTTGTACACAACTTACCAAAATGATATGAATCTTTGAATAGGGTAGGCTAGTAAAAATAGTAGTTTAACACTTTCTTTGTTGTCCTTTTTTCCCCAAAGTGTCCTCCACATGCATAAGAATGTTAGAAGGTTAAAAATGGATAGAACTTCAAAGTTAGGAATACACCTTCTTATAATTTGATATGAGCATTGCTTCCATAGGTAAGGATCGTCCCATATGTAATATTTAGCATCACTCTTGATTCTATTTCTAACTGCCTTGGTCAAAAGAGGAGGTAACTGAATTGTAGCTAAATCATTTACAATATTTGCATACCATGGCATATGAACAAAACTTGAAAATAATTTTCATGTAAGAATGATTCTTCAATTTTCAGTTTCTCTTCCACGTGTCATGCAGCTTAGGTGATCTGCTACATTATTTTCAGACCCTTTCTTGTCTTTAATTTATAGATCAAATTCTATAAGTAGTAGCACCCATATGATTATCCTGGGTTTAGCCTCATTTTTCATCACCAAGTACCTCAAAGCTACATGATCAGTAAAAAAAAATTTAGTACATATTAAATATGATCTAAATTTTTCTAATGCAAAGACAATTGATAAGAGTTCTTTTTCAGTGGTGGTATGATTCTTCTGGGCATATATTCAATATTTTGGAGGCATAATATATCACATGGGATGCCTTTCCAACTCTTTGGCCAAGTACTGATCCAACTACATGATCGCTAGCATCACACATAATTTCAAAATAGAGGTTCCAGTCTAGTGTTTGGATGATTGGAGCTGAAATCAAAGACTCCTCCAATTTGTCAAAACCTTCCCTGCATTCTTCATCAATTTCAAAAGGGACATCTTTTTGAAGTAATTTACACATAGGTGCTGCTTTCTTAGAGAAGTCCTTTATGAATCTTCTATAAAAACTTGCATGGCCAAGAAAAGAACAAACTTCTCGCACACAAGTGGGATAAGGTAGAGTTTGTATAATATCAATTTTAGTTTTATCTACCTCTATTCCCCTTTTGGAGACAACATGGCCTAAAACTATACCTTGTTCAACCATAAAATGACATTTTTCAAAATTTAAAACAAGGTTAGTTTCTTGACTCTTTTTCAAAATTAATGAAATGTTATACAAACAATCATTGAATGAATTTCCATAAACTTTGAAATCATCCATAAATACCTCAATAAAATTTTCAAGGTAATATGAGAATATGCTAACCGTATACCTTTAAAAAGTAGTAGGGGCATTATAAAGCCTAAACGGCATGCGCCTATATGCGAATGTCCTAAATGGACAAGTGAAGGTTGTCTTTTCCTGGTCTTCAGGAGCAATTGCAACTTGAAAATAGCCTGAATATCCATCAAGAAAATAGTAGTAAGGTTTACCAACTAACCTTTCAAGCATCTGATTAATAAAGGGTAAAGGAAAATGGTCTTTTGGGTTACAACATTTAATTTTCTATAATTTATACTCACCCTGCATCCATTTTGAATCTGGGTGGGTACTAATTTTTCACCATAGTTATTCCTGTTTTCTTGGGGACCACTTGCACTGGGCTCACCCAATAACTATCTGAAATAGGGTATATTACCCCAACCTCTAGTGGTTTGAGAATTTATTTCTTCACTACCTCCATTATAGGAAGATTTAGCCTTCTTTAGGGATGTCGAGATGGTTTAGCTCATTCCTTCATTAATATTATGTGCATACATATGGAAAGACTTATCCGCTTAAGATCAGTTATGGTACATCCTATTGCATTTTTATGCTCTTTAAGAACTTGAATTAATTTCTCCTCCTGATCAGCTTCATGCTTGCTAGAGATAATAACAAGAAGTGTTTCTTCTTCCCCAAAAAATACATATTTGAGGTGATCAGGAAGTGGCTTCAATTCAGGAGTAGGAGCCTACACAACAAAAGGTAAAAGAGTAGTGTTAGAAATTGGTAATTCCATATAAGCAACCTTTCTTGTTGGTGGCCTTGTTGAAAAATCATTGAGTACAGCCAGTTCCTCCTTTGTTTCTACATCCAGGTCTATCTCACCATTATCTTCCTCTATGGATTTGCTCACAATCACCTCTAGTTTATCCTCTCTATCTAATTCAAACACTTCTTATGCCAAAGAATCAATGACATCAATAGAATAAATAAGGATATCATCACCTGAGTGTTTCATGGCCTCATACATATTAAATTTTATTACTTCACCATCAAATTCCATAATGAGTGTACCATTGTGAGCATCTATCTTGGTTTTAGAGGTTTTCAAAAATGGTCTCCCTAATAATATTGGTGAAGTAAAATCCCCATTTTCTATGTCAAATACATAAAAACCTGTAGAGAAAATCAAATCATCTACTTGTACCAAGACATCCTTAATTACTCCCTTAGGATATGCATTAGACCTTTCTACTAATTGGATTACTACATTAGTAGAATTCAATGGTCCTAATTTTAAAGAAGTATAGATAGAGTATGGCATGACATTTATGGAAGCTCCTAAATCTAACATAGCCTTTTCAACATGAGTGTCCCCAATTTTGCATAGAATAGTAAACATACTTGGATCCTTGCATTTAGTGGAGTTTTATTTGTATAATGGCAGAGACATTTTGACTTATGTGAACCTTTTCAAATTCCTTTAATTTTTTCATTCTTTTTTGAGTATATAGTTCTTTTAAGAAATTTGCATATTTTGGCACCTGTTTAATAGCATCTAGCAGGGGAATGTTAACTTCACACTTTCTAAAGGTTTCATACAAGTCAGAAGTTTTCTCATGTACCCTATTTTTTTTAAGAGCTTCTAAAAAATGAGGCACTACTTCATAATTTAAAGTATATGGCGACTTACTGTAGATGTTTCATTCTCCTTAATTAATTTCTCATATTCCTTAGGAGAAGAGGTTGATGGTGAACCTTTAATTTTCTTACCATTCCTTAAAACAATTTCACTAGCATTTTCTCTTGGATTCACCATAGCTTGAGAGGGTAACTTACCTGAATTTTGAGCCTCTAATTGACTAATTGTGGTTGCTAATTGGCCCATTCAATTTGCCAAGCTTTGAATACTAACTCTTGTCTCATGTTGAAATTGATGAATGTTATGTGCAAGAGATTTAACAATTTCTTCTAAAGAACTATTTACTTGGGAATCCTGAAATACAATCTGTCTAGGACAGTAAGTATGTTGGTTATGCTGAAAATTTATAAAATTTTGTTCTGCATGCCTATTTTGTGCATTTCCATACTTGAAGTTAGGGTGATCCTTCCATCCAAGATTATATGTATTAGAGTAAGGATAATACCTCTTTGGTTGTCTAGGGAAACCTCTTACTGCATTAGTTTGCTCTGTGGATTCTTCTTGGAGTGTAGGGCACATATAAGTTAGGTGCCTTTTTGCTGAACAAATTCCACAAACTTTAACTTGCTGAGGTGTACTTGTAGAAATTTGGCGTACAAAAGAGGTAAATTCATATATCTATTGATAAAGAGAAAAAGTACTTATCTCATGAGCATGTTAAACTAGAGACTTATGCCTAATGCCAAATTATTGGGAGTTGGCAGCCATATTTGATATCAGGATTCTGGTTGCTTTAGGAGTCTTGTCTAGTAGTGCTCCTCCACTAGCTACATCTATTATGTTCCTATTTCTTTACAAAAAAACCTTCATAAAAATATTGGATTAGTAGCTAGTCATTAATTTGATGATGTGGGCAGCTTGCACAAAGCTTTTTAATCCTTTCCCAATACTCATAAAGTATCTCTCCATATAATTTCCTAATACTCCATATTTGTTTTTTTATATTTGTGGCTCTCGATGTAGGAAAATAATGTTCTAGAAATAACTTGTTCATTTCATTCCAAGTAATGATAGTACCAAATGGTAAATAATACATCCAATTTTTGATTGAATCTCTTAAGGAGAAAGGAAAAGCCCCAAGTTTAATTTGTTCTTCTGTTACTCTAGGGGGCTCCATACTAGTACATACCACATGAAATTCCTTTAAGTGTTTATGTGGATCTTTGCTTGCAAGACCATAAACATTTGGTAAGAGATGAATCAGTCCAGATTTTAATTCAAAATTAATATTTTCAACAAGGTTAAGAAAAGTGATGCATAAAGGCTATTGGTGCAGATCTGGAGCTATAAGCTCTTTCAAAGTTAGATGCCTAGCCATGATTACTTCCTCTTTCTCCTAATGAATGTCCTCTTAATGTCATCGTCTACGCCTATATACATATTTTCTAATATCTGAATTGAACTCTAAATCTTGAGAGTTAGCAAATCAAGTCACAGACTTAAATCAAAATAAAAATCACAAAAAGGTAATAGACGTAGTCCCTGGAAACAGTGCCAAAATTTGGTGTGTACTATCATGGGTACACCAAAATTAATACCTTACTTCTCAACTAACTTGTAGTCATGAGAGTAATGTTCAATCCCACAAAGACTGTAATTACCTTTTGTGATTCTTATAAGGGGGTTTGATGAACGAAAGTAAAACAAAGTGAAAGAGAAAGCAAGTAATTAAAAAGAGAGTTATTAATAATAAAGGCGTTGGTTTCGGTTGATTTCTATCGTCAAGGGATCACATTGATCATTGGCAACATAATCAATCTTAATTTGAATATCTATTATTGTGATTCTAACCGTGTTTCTCCTTAAGTCTAGTAATTGATAACAATTTCCTTAATTAACTCTAATCAACAAGCAATCCTTTAGCACATCAATAAAGCATAACTTATTAACCACATTAACAACTAGAGAAATTGATAAAGTTAAACAAATATAGACACATTGGCTATATCTAATTTAGTTAATTATTCATCATAGGTTTAATGATTTATAATCCAAAATTCTTAAGCCTATTTGCCTCATGAATCACAGTAATGAATACTTTGTTCAAAACATAATTCAGTAGTAGATTAAAATAGATAATATATTAGTAGGCCTCCTTAGCAATTTTATAAATAATAATTGAAAAGAGAAGAGCAAATGAATAATCAATACTCAATTAAGATTGAACTAATAAAATCAAATTTAAATCTCACAATGCATGAAGATCCCTTGAGATTTCAATCTGCCTTTACTAATTAAAAATAAATTAGCCACGCAGAACCATAAGAAAATCTAGAGAAGAATTGAAGAAGGTAATTAAGAGCTTGATTGATGATTTAGATTCTTGCTTTCTCTTCCTTTTTATAGATTGGCTTCTCCTCATTAAAGTAGAATTGTTTATAGGTCAAAACCCAACTTATTGGGATTCAATTAGAGATAAAAAGACCTAAAAATCATGATTTTATCATTCTAATACGACGATAGATGCCACGATGCCTGAGCTAGTGCTATGGCGAGTTCAAAATCCTAACATAAGGTGCCGTGACGCTTGGTCCTTTGGTTGCGCGAGCACCACAACGCCCAAAAACTTCCATAATTTACTGAAGTGTTGAACACGAAAGTTGTAGATCTATGTCTCTTCTTTTCAAAACCACTAGATCACCTGAATCAGAGTTCAAATGAGAGAGATATGCCTCAATTAGTTATGAAGGGTTGAAAATTAGCATTTTTCCATAGTTTCTCTGTATTTTCCTCTTCTTTTCGTCTTTATTCTTCCTAAAACATAAAACACAAAAATCAATTAATTTTTAGTTATTTTCTACTTAAATTAAATAAAAAGTGACTTAAAACATGCTAAAGACATGCTTAATTTATAGCATGTCAAGTTAATAGTAGGAGATTTTAATTAGATCCTTTTTCCTTGAGTAAAATTGAGTTTAACTTCTCAATTACTTAAAGAAGAAAACTTTGTGGACCTATTAAGATTTTGTGCATTAGTGGACTTAGTACTCGATGGAAATTGGTTCACATGGATAAACTATAGACAAGGAATTAAAGTTGTTTGGGAGATATTCTATCTCACAATCTGTAAAACTAGCTGGTTACAAATTTTTGTCAATACTTGTGTTGAATATTTGCCTATCTTCTTCTCTGATCAACTTCTCTACTAATAAATTCAAACGCTAAAAATCCCTTATAGGCTTAGGATTTTTTTTTTTCATTTCAAGGTTATGTGGATGCTACACAAGAGCTATAACTTCATTGTACAAACTGCTTCTAATAAAAATATTTATGGATTTTTTGTGTATAATCTTATCTCAAAAACAAAGAAATGTTAAATATAACTTAAAGTTTTGGACAAGAAACATTTTGAAAACTTACAATTTAGAATCCAAATTTTGAATTTCGAGCTCTAATGGATTTAATTGGGCATCACCAACTTAGATTATGCTTCCAAAGAAAAACAAAATAGAAAGGAATTGGAGCAATTTTTTCCACGTGAAGAGATTTTATAGGCCTAAAAAGTAAGACAAATGTGGTTAATTAAAGTGGACTAAAAGAATAAGTACTTCTATGCCGTAGTTAGAAAAACGATAATTTTGAATAAAATTACTCTTATCAAGAATGATGTTGGAGAATGGATCTCAAAGTATAATCAAATTGAATTGTTGGCACAATATTACTTTACCTCCTTGTATATGGCTAGCAAGTGTTGTTGTAGACACACCCAATATACTAAAATTTTCTCTCAAAACTAACATATAGTAGTGAAAGTAAGGCTTGATCCCACAAATATTGTGATTACCTTTTGTGAAGTATGAAATGGGGTTTAATGTAATAGAATAAATTCAAAAGCAAGTTAAGAATATAGAGATGATTTAATGAGATTAGTTCTGGTTAGGTCAATATCCACTATCAAGAATTTATAATCAATCATCGACAATATAATCAATTCCTTATTGAATATTTATCATTGGAATAAATTCATATCCTTCCTTAGATTTAGTTGATTGATAACAATCACCCTAAACAACCTTAATGATAAGCAACTTTAACCAATCGATAAAATTTAACTTATCATTTGCATTAAGAAATAGAGAAACTGGTAAAGCTAAAAAAAACATAACTAATCCAATGCATTTAATTTAGTTAATTGTTCCTCATAAGACTAATAGTTCATAATCATACAATTGTAACCCTATTTTCTTCTTAAGTCATAGTGATAAAAAATTTATTCGATTTATGATTTAGTAATAGATTAAATCAAGTAATACACTAGTAGGACTCTGAGTAATTAATTGAAGAAATTATGAGATGAAGAGAAAAGAAACAATTAATACTCAAATTGGGCATGAACAATCAAACCTTAATTCAAGTCTCACAATGCATAGAATTCTTGAGGTTGCAATATCCCTAAATCAACTAAAAGTATTTAGCAATGCAAAAAGCTGAGAAAAGGAAGAAGAAGAGTTGAGGATTGACTGAATACCCTTTTTGCCTCTGGTCTTTTATTCATAAAAAAATTCACCATAATCACAGTACAATGCTAGGGTTTCCTCGTTGTGATGTAACCATTTCTTGATGTGTACCTAACTAAAACTCTTGGCCCACATTGCGATGTAATACATTTATCATCATGATACAAAAGTTATTGGAATTATCACTCTTCTGTTTAACATGTCCTAGCGTCGCGACATAAGGAATATCCCATCTCAACGTAGAGCCTTTTAGAATTTGGAATCTATTTTTGGATTTCTTTCCATCATGATACGAACTAGCTTACATCGTGTCGTGAAAGCTTCTACCTCTCCTTTTCAGCTTTTCTTCCTTTTTTGTCACTTCTCTGTTCTTTAATTCTTGTGGCATACTTAGACAGCATAAATCATGTTTCTCGTTGTTATTGTCTCAAATATAAATTAAAACACCAAATTAAAGCATCATATGCATGTATAAACATGTGCTTATCAGATAACCCCACATTCAATCATTTTCTTGTCCTCAAGAAAAGTCAAAATCTTTCAAAAAATTGAACCTCAAACAATCATTATGCAATGAGTGTCAAGCTACTAAGTTTCTTGCCTCAATAAAAAAAATTAAGATGATGAAAAGTCAGAATCATAGGTTTTTCAACTCTTATTCAACCTTTACCCTTCCTTTCTAAACTTGAGTAGGTGTATGATTCTTGAGTTAATTAACTTCCCTTTTCACCCAAATTGGTTTATACAACAAAAATGTCAGAATACAAATTCTTAAGGTAGGCATTCCATAAGCTTATTTTTCATGTCACTCTCCACTACTGTGGGTTGCGGATTATGCTATAGATCAATATAACTATTGTTTAACATATAATGCGGTAGGGTGTGGTAAAGGACAATTAAATTCTAGCTTAGCCACTCAACACTTCTAGCCTACATTTGCTTTTCTTGAGCTTGTTTTTACTTTTTGGTTGGGAAATTTCCCCCACACTCAATTTTTACATTCTTTGTTAAATCCTTGATTCAATTGATCCCCTAATTTTTTTTTCCAGATCAATATCTTCATCACTACTTTTGTCTTGCTTTACTTCTATCTTTCTTTCTTTTTTCACTTATCTTTCCTCTTTTTCCATTTGAATATTTCTTAACTCCTCCCTTACACCTTTTTAGTGATGGTGAAGCTCTAAGTGACATATTAGATCAAAGTAATGTAGGTGAGTGAATAGGGTTTTCAAAAAGTGTAAGATAAAAAATAATAGGGGCAAGGAGAATCAGCTAATGTTAAAAAAAAAGCCAATTAATTTCAAAAAGAGAGTACTAAAGGTATAATGTAGGCTTGAAAAGCTAAATCTCACAAAGATTCTTAAATCACTTCCAAAGTATTGATAGTAACCTAAGATTTCACCTCAAGTGCATTGGAATAAGTTCTAGAAATCCTATTATACTCAAGTAGTATTTTTCCATACATAAATTTTTCTAAGTGACAAGTGAGCTAATTACTTAAGTTTAATATGCATCAACATTCAGGAAAAGAAAAGTGAGAATAAAAATTATAACAAAGTTGAAATTCCTTTGAGTGTAGATTTTCCTTATTAATTTCAAGAGCTAAGATTTTTAATTTAATCACATCATTGGCTTTTCATATTGCTTGACAACTCAAGCATAGAATGAACACACACATAAAATCACTCAACTTGTTAAGGAAATAAAATGCAATTAGTAAATATTCAGGTAATGCAATTAAGACTGGAGTTTTATTATGTACATTCATCCATTCATATGGAGTCATCCACACAAGTAAATTCCCTCCCCCACAGTCAATCTTCACATTTTCCCCAGTGTGAGGTAAAATACAACAAAAGATAAAATAAAAGGAAATGGAGATTAAAAATAAAAAGAACAATATGCTTAACCTTTACTGTACTAAATTTCTTCTTTGTTTGTCTACTCCTCTATAGTATTTACCTTTGAAGTGCCAAATATAGGAGGAGGTTAGACTGGTGGTGGTTGTGGGAAGATGACCTAGGTTCTCATGGTCAATAACAACTGGTTCAGATACTCAACATGATAATGACTAGCTGATGTAAAGCAATCATGGATATACTGACCTAATATGTTCCTTATCTGATGCATATCTCTTTTGAGTGCCTAGTACACTCCTATAAGTCTTCGATAGTGTAGAGGAATGGAGTAGAGCTACCTCCTAGTGCTTTTAATACGAGTATAGGTGGAGTGAGTAACTTGGCTGTGCATGATTCTGGATCCTTCATGTCTTTGTATATATAGATATCTCAATGTGTAATTAGCTTCATCCGATGCACTACTACTTTATTGAGGTTCCACTACACTCATGCCCTGGCACATAGAGTAGTGATCAGGCTTGGTACAAAGAGTCTAATAGTTTTAGAGTTGATGCAAGAGATGATACTTTGGTGTATGACTTTCCCTACATCAACAGAGAAGCCCTGTATAATGGTATATAGCAAAATGGCCCTATACATAATGACATCACTAATATGGTCCACTAGAATCAGGTATTTAGAAGCAAAGTATAGCTAAGCCTTTGGAAAGCCAGTTAAGTGGCGCTTGTGGATGTGTTGGGGTTAACTTATGGCACTCATAGTCCATTGGGCTTAAACATTGCACAACACATTCAAAAGGTTTGTGGGGTTTAACTCATGTTGTAATAGTGTATTGTACCCATCATCATCAATTATGGACATCCCATAAATTCATTGTTGGTATAGAGGGTGGAGATCACTAGTCGTCCCTGAACCATGGCCACATGTCTTTTATACTTGGTGGCATTAGAGTAAAATTCTTGTACCATTAGGACAACCCCTTGCTTAGATTTCCTAGTAAATAGTTCTCAGCCTCTATGCACTATGTTCTCCTTTAGTTATAGATTGTTCTTGGTAATGTCATAGCATCACTCCTAGATGAGCTGTTTGTTGGTTACTACCTTGATGTAGTACTGGTAAACCTCTTTACTAACAAATATGATTAGATAATATAAGGGTTTAGTGGATTTAGATCTCTTGGTCTTCCTAGTTTTGGTTGTTTGGGCTCTCTTAGGTGCCATGGATGATGGTTGAGGTGTTTTGGATGGGTGAGTGGAGAGGCTAAGTGTTTGGGATTAAGAGTGGTCTATAAGGCTTTTTGTCAAACACTTGGTGGGTAGGTTGTAACATCCCTAATTTCATTTCATGAATTAATAAAAATACAAAAGTATTCAAAGTAACATCCCTAATTTCATTTTTTTAAGGTACATAAATATTTAATTAAGGAAATAAAATTTATTAGACAATTTTTAGATATCTAAGGAAATATAATCCTTAGAAATTCTTCACCTAACGTGTATGGATAGAAATGTTCTAACATTAATGGAATAGGTAAAGAGAGAAAACCTAAAAGGAAAAATTAGAAATAATATACTAAAGAAAGGTGAAATTCTTGGGTAAGGAAGATAAATTTTTGGAAACAAGTAAAAGTCTTAAAATTTTAAGAAAACATTGGATTACGGTAATTTTTCCTA
This sequence comes from Gleditsia sinensis, assembly GCA_037074535.1. Taxonomy (NCBI): domain Eukaryota; kingdom Viridiplantae; phylum Streptophyta; class Magnoliopsida; order Fabales; family Fabaceae; genus Gleditsia; species Gleditsia sinensis. Next base: position 9,547,234 of record CM073475.1, on the reverse strand, counting down.
ATTCAAGAACTAGAGTTACTAAGTTTAACATATTCACATATACATTGGGCTTTCACCTATGGACACTTCATATAGAGTTTTTCCACTTCACATAAGTTTCTAGCAAGCCCATTGGATAACCTAAACAAGAAATAAAACATAGACTTGGACTAGGATATAGAAATTGGGCCGATAACCCAAAAATTATGAAAATGTGTCCAAGCCCTCCAAGAAATGTAAAATTTTATCCAAAGCAAAGGAAATGGGTAGGAATAAGCCCAAATCCAAGAAGAAAAATAAAATAAAATAAATCATGTGATAATATAATAAAGATTAGGTTACATGGCTTTAAGAAAAAAATTTAACAAGTGGTATGATAATACAAGGCTTTAGGACAAAACATCTATATCCTACACTCATCATTTTAGCAAGTGGTATGATAATACAAGGCTTTAGGACAAAACATATATATCCTACACTAATAATTTTAGTAAGTGGTATGATAATACATGACATTAGGACAAAACATTCCTATCCCACAAAAATAATTTCAACCAAATAATGGAGATTCAAGGGCTAGAAATTTGCCATCTAAAAAGGCAAACCTATCATAATTGATTAAGACAAAAGAAAAATGAAATGAATCCCTAAATCAAAGGGACCTTATCCCTTATCTTAAAAACATATTATCATAATTTTCAAAATAAAAATCTCCTTTTCCTATGCATATCTTGACTAAGAAAGAGGAAGACAAGAACATGAGTTGTTTGTTTTCCAAAAATTCAACTAAGTGTATCCTAATTGTGATAAGGTAGACCCATGATCATGAAAGTTGAATTATTTGGTGGTCTATTTAAGCAAAACCCACCCCTATAACATTATAATTTTTCGTCCAAGTGAGGGAGAGGAAAATAGAAGCAAGGTAGAGTGAGGAAAGGAGAGGAAGAAAGGAAGAAAGAGGAAGGAGAAGTCTAAAGGACTAAGTGCTCAAGGTAAGTTTAACAATATTCCTTTTTGAAGAAACGTTTTGAAACTTGTAATATTTATATGGGATTTTGATCTTAGAACTTTAATGATTGGTCATAGATGTTGCTATATCATGTTACATATTATGTATGTTTGAATACTTAGGCTGGTGTAGATAGTTCTGCATAGGTATGACTATGGGTGGAAAAATTTTAAACTTCTATTTTTTAATATTTTGGGAAGAATCGGTAAGGAATTGAAATAAATGGTTAACATAAGAATTATAGCTATATGTGTCATTGATTTTTAGCCACTAAAATCACTCAATTTGAAGTCCATATGAGGCAGATATGTTCCGATTAGTAAGTAGTGGTCAGAAATTGGTTAATCAGGGAAGAATATTTTAGAATAGCTCCTGTGTTTTAATTTCTGAGAACATTCTATTGGAAATTAAAATAAATGATTAACATAAAAAGTATTTCTATATGTGTCACGGATTTTTAACCACTGGAATCACTTAATTTGAAATTCTTATGAGGGAGATATGGACAGATTAGTAGGTAGAGGTCAGAACCTACTCGAGAAGAAATAACCTATACTTTGAGGGAGTAATATCACCATGATTTCTTAATATTTCATTCAACTGTTCAACTTCATAGTTTTATATAATTGTTTTATCTTTAAATTGACACCAATATCAACTAAATCGGAGTTAAATTTAGGGAGTTATGCTCTGATTAGTAAGAGAAGGTCAGATAGGATGAAAACTTGCATCAAGAAAATAAAGAAATAAAATTAATATTTAAAAAAGAAGAAGAATCTTATAAATGAAAATAATAAATGACTAGTATATGCCGTAGCCATTGCTATTGCATGAACTTCTTACCATCTTAAGTGTGAAATTTTGACATGGAGATATTTTATAAAGTGATATTTGAAATAGTTATGTTCATGGCATGATTACCAATTATTTTTTAGCTATTATTGTGAAAAGAAAAGAAAATAGCACCGTCACACGGCAATCCGTGTGGTGTACCAGTAGGGGATGCCCTATCAACGGTTATGATTATGCTAATGAGAAAAGAAAGAGAAAGTGTGCCATGTCAGACGGAGCGAGAAAAGCCTGTACCGGAGAGTAGAAAATACTCACCTTGATCGGGGTAGCTTTATATGAGAATAAATTGATAGTCATCATATGATATTCTGAAAATAGTTAATGCTGTCATACATGTCATTATTGTACGATTCTCATGTGCATAGATATAGTGCATTCATGTGACCAAAGATATTTGCTGTAGTTTATACAGATGAACATGACGTGATGAACTATATTGATGATGATTTATTGTTGAACTTACTGTGATTTAATTCTCACTATATTTCTATGTCATGTTCAAAAGAATAATTATGCAGATTTTCTCTATGACACTGGCTTTTAGCGTATGTTGGATCAAGTTACTCTACTTTGAGTTGATCCCAGTAATATATATGGTGTCTATGGTCAAGTTGACTAAGATCCTGGTGAAGGTGCAACTACCCGCACCCGTATCTCCGGAACTGGTTAACAGGGATGAATAAGATGTAATTATATATGTGTTAGACTTTTGTACGGATGTTATTGATTAATGATATGTATGTAAACTCTGTATTGTATAAATTAAATAAATGTTATTTTGAGTTAAGTTGTAACGAGGTAATAACTTTATGGTGTTTAAAACAAAATTGTTAGTTAAATGATGTTGTTACATAAGGTAAGTTGTTGGGGGTGAGGGTGTGTTGGGTAGTCCAATTTATCCCTCAATGGCAAATACAAAAGGCAAGCAGTGACCAGTAGTATTAAATAAAGTAAATTATACTTTTGTTGTGTGTTTTTTATAAATAACCACAAGCACATAGCGTAGCTGTAGCTAGTCCGGCGAGTACGGGTCGTATCCCACAGAAAACAATGGTCAATTACTAGAATTTCATGAAACAAACTATCTAAATCAATGTAATTCGATGAGAGAGTGTGTGACAATTAAGTAAATATGTAATTCAATTAACAAAAGCCTAAAGTTAGGGTTCACCATACTTATGATATTCAACATTTAATATGTACTTCTAATTACAATTATCTAGGTAATTAGGGATGGTTTAGCCTTAATTAATTAATAACCTCTTTTAAGCGTTACTAATCATACCTAGGTTAATCCAATTGCCTACTTTCATGGTTCTTAGTTCAAACTAAGTCTATTAAGTTCTATGCCAACCATAGAATGCAATTAATCGATTTTCTCGTACTCACTAATTGATTCAATTCCTAGAGAACCTTAAACTATTTTGGTGATTAAAATATCCCTAATTAACTATTAGGTTCTGATATTAACTTCACCTTTTAGTTCATCAGTTAATAACCTAAGATGTGATAGATTGATGATTAGGCATTCTATCAACTCTTATACATGCACATAATAGTTAATCCTAATTAATCCACAATTAATCACAATTAGGGTTCCACAATTCAATTACCACAGTATCATCATACCATAAGTGGGTTTACCGAAACCCTAGATCAATATCTACTCACGCATAATGGAAATATAAATCATAATCCAATTCATTGAATAACTCATAAGTGTTCAATACAATCAAAGAGAAAGAATAGAAATAGAAGTAGAAGTAGAAGTAAAGATGGAAAGATAAAATCTGGTTGTAGAATGTACTTAATATAAATTTCAATCAATGTAAATTCTACTCTAGATGCATAAAGTAATCACTAATCATATTCTAAACCTAATCTAATGGTGTTTCCTAATCTTAAAATTAAGTAAAAGTAAGTTTCTATCAGTACGGATCGTCTTCGCTGTGTTTCCCCATGTATATATATCCCTTTGGCTACTCAAAACCCTAAAAAATACAGAGTGTACGGACACAAAGTACGGTCGTTCTTCGTGCTACAAATCTAGAAAAAATCACATTCTTTGCACAGAGCACGCCCTGGCTGTTCTTCATGCAACACTAAGCACGGCCTGGCTATGTTTGGGGCTGCCAAGCTTGTTTCTTGTGAATTTCTTCTAGGTTGCCTCCTTGCTTCCTCCTCATCATGTTCCAAGTCCATATAGCCCTTCACATGAGTGTTTTCCCTTACTTCTTGGCCTATTTTGCTAACTTACAAAGATAAAACAAACCAAAACAATATCCAAAGCAAAGCATAACCAAAAGCAGGGAAATAATCACAAGTTTACTATTAATTAGGGGATAAAATATAACCATTAAACACTCAATTTTTCCCTTTATCAACTCCCTCATTCTTAAATCTTTGCTTGTCCTCAAGCAAATAAAGTGACATATAAAAAGGAAAGGAGATGATGCATATAAATTTCAGATGACAGAAAAGTGTAATATAGGTAATTCTTCACTCTATCAATATGAATACAACAGATATATGAATAAACATTTATCAATTAGTCTCCATTCTTTTAAAACTAAACCTAAATTCTCTTATTATATACCTACTTTCATTGTTATCATTGGTTGTATGCATCAAATTGATTTTCAGACACTCAAGTAGGTCACCTCATCCTTTAGATCTCCCTAGGTTGCCTTACCCTTATTTCTATTTTCACTCATTTTCTCACTCAAATTCTTTTACTTCTCATTTTTTTTCTTTATTTCATTCATTTCTATAGAAATATACAATGAGTGCATTTTATGCTCCATCTCATTAGGGTAAAGGCAACTAGGTACTTATACTAAGGCCTTTTTGGTGCCTTAAAGGGGTACTCAGAGTGAAAACCTTTTGGGATCCACATTCCCTCATTTTTTACCTATCCCTACCTTCATACTTTCACAGTATTAAAATCAAACAAGGCATACAATTCACAGTACAATAAGAAAGATAATTTTCAAAAAAATTAGAGGTTCAATACTAGAGAGAGAGACTAAGATGATAACTACAAATTTCATATCTTATTGTGCATAACATGTTCATGAGTTAAAATTAACCTACAATATATCAATCTATCTCTAAAACAGAAAACTTTGTGATTATGCAATGAAACTAGAGATATTCAACCAACAAGGACAAAAAATTCAATCAATAAAAACCACAAGCCTAAAGTCTACTCCCTCATGCTTAAATTTGACATTGTCCTCAATGTCAGTAAATGAAAGTACGGGCAAAGGAAGAGAAATAACTTACTTGCTTACTGGTCTTTTGGAGGAGGAGGTGGAGGTGGAGGATTCTAACTTAGGTGCCAAATGTACCATCCGTGCATCATTCCCTGTATGCTTTGGATTTATTCATGGATTGCATGCAGGGTGACCTTTTGTGCTATTTGTTCCTCCTTAATTTGGCGAAGCCGTGAGGAGAATGAATGTTGGTCTTCTTATGGAACATGTGATGGACCTGCAGTATCAATGAAGTGGGTATAGGATGGGGGTGGTAGAGCTAAAAATGGCTCAAGGGGGATGTCATCCCTCTTAGGATCATCATCACCCTCTTTACCCTCTTCTAGAGGATAGATCCAATTATCCTTATTAGTAACTGCTATCCTAATGGGGTTAGGGTGGTGAAAGATATTATGGCCATAGAGATACAGTCAATAGTCAGCATTCCTTTTAACAATTAATTTCATATGTAAACAATATTCTAAATCTATCCTCCTGCTACCAACTATTGGTTACAAATCCTAAAGATTTGCCTCAAATCCTAATCTTTTAGCTATTGTAGTTACCAGGCCCCTATTATCACTTTGCCATTCATGGCATTACCTATCCTAGCCATATGTTGGGCCATAAAGGTGCCAGTATCCACCTTATAACCATTTATCATGGCCCAAAGAAAATAAAGCTCTCTTTTATTTGCAACTCCATCACTTTCAGCTCTACCAAAAATGGTATGAGCCATTAGGCACTGTAAATATCTAAAAGTGGGATTACAAATAAAAGAGGCTTTTGAACTCGATGCATCATATTGCCCCTAACAGAAATAGAGTTCCAAAAATATTGAGCAAGAAAATTTGAGGAGGCTGATCTATCTCCCCTGGGAGGCAATCTGAATAATGCATTAAATTGAGCCAATGATAAATTAAATGTACGATTAAATAATCTAATGCAGCCCTGATTGACGTCGGGACCCCAAAATAGGACCACATTAATTGAACTAAAAAATTCAAAGGTGGTCCTGGCATAGGCCGAGTAACGTAATCCAATGAATGTGTTCTACCCAATACGATCAACGAGATAGCAAACATCGGTTAAAAGTTTTAACCAGTCCAAACACTCCTCATCCATATATCGGGTACTTAGCATTCTCCGTTTAACTAGAGTATCATATCATGTCCGTTGATTATGATCAACAAACACAATACCATACTCATTTATTTGATGAGGAGGTTGGGCCAGTATTTGAATCTGTCCTCTACCTTGTTGCTGGGATCGAGAGGAAGATTGGCCAATTCTGACTCTTTTAAGGCCCATTTATAATGATATGCAATCAAGTGCAAAAGGGGATTAGGATGTGCAAGACCAAAAGGAAATTAACAGACGAATAAGACCATAATAAGGGAATATGAGACTATCAATTATCAAATGCAATGCAAACTTAGTCAAATGTTCCAACAATAATCGGTAACTATCAGAGCAATAATTAGTGAAAAACAAGTCCAAAAATGCAAAGCACAACCAAATTCAATCTATTCAAATTCTATTCAAACTAATCTATTCAATTTCTCGAGGATTATGCATAGATAAATTTAAGTATTCAGCTAATCAATTCCAACTCAAGCTTAGTAAATTAAATATAGGCTCAGACCAACCTATTCAAATTCAAACACGCATGTCCAAATTTAGACAGAATGTCCTAGACAAACCATTGAAGAAAAGATTACCAATGTAATCCATCAAAATAAGCTAATCCAGTGACAAGAGTCAATATGAACATTAGCCACCTAACCAGAAATATTCTCCAATGTCAAACTTAGGCAAAAAAATTTCAGGGATGTAAGCAATCACAATATATCATATTAACATTTGCCAGTAAATACTTGACAATTCCTAGTGCAAAGTAGAGAAGTTTTGGATCCAAACAATCTAAGAATAAAGCACTAAACTTTAGAATAATCAGGCAATGCAAAATTTAGAAATTTAAGCACACATGCATCCCAAATTCTGCCAAAAATTCTAGGGATTACCAAGAAAAATCAGTATCTTAGCATCCTAAAAGCAGTCCAATTTAGCCACTAGTCCATAACATGTATTCCTAAATGAATTCATTCAGCTAAACCAAGAGCAAAGAATTTATTTCAAGCACTAATTCTAATTTTCAATTCAGATGTGTCCAATATAAGGTAATGCTAATTTGTTATCCCGGCACATACAAACCAAATTAATAAACCAATCCAGTCAAATTCAGAACTAGGGAATTTTAATTCAGATAAATAACCACAAGTTCAGAGAATTTTGAATTTATGTAGAGGAAGAGACTAAGTGATGCATGATGGAGATGAAGGGAAGAAATATAGAGCATGGGTAAAGGTTTGGGTTACAGAGATGGGCACAATTTGGCTGGGAATGTGTTGGTGTAGGGGAATACGGGTTAGTGGAGAGGAAGCTGGGTGTGTGTGGGCTGGCACGGGAAAGCTGGGAGTTAGGCATGGGTATAGAGGAAGGCTTTTTCTGGGTTTGGCAAGGTAATGAGTGCTGGCACGACAGAAGGAGGATAGGCCAAGGAGAGAGTTTTGTGCTGGCTATGAACACGGGAATGAGATTGCAGAATTCAGAGAAGGAAATACATAACACGGGTAGCAGAGGAACACGATGGAGAGGGGGAGCTAGGCTACGAGAGAACTAGGTATGGGGAGAGTAGAGAAGGAGATGGATGTGTGTGGGCTGGCATGGGAAAGTTGGGATTTGGGCACAGGAAAAATTTATGGGTGTTTGTGTGTGTGTCTGGGTTTCGAAGGGGGAGAGAGATTGCAAGGTGAGGCACGGGAGAGGGAGATTTTTCTGGTTAGGGCATCGAAAAGGGGAGATTAGAGATGGAGAAGGAGATGGGAAAGGAGGGGAGAAGAGCACAGAGCAACTAGGTAAGGCACAGGCAAGGGCACAATAAGAATAAATTGAGACACGATAGAAGAAAAAAAGAAAAAAAGGGCAAAAATAGTTACCTGGGCCCAAAGCACGGTCATGCTTCGGGCTAGATCTTCAATTCTTCTTAGGAGTGGCCCGTGTTCAGCAACACGAGTGAGGTGTGCTTGCTGGAACTTAAAGCACGGGCATGGAAGGAAGGACGGGCTAGCCATGCTTGGCACTGGAGTGGCCAATTTCCTAGGAGACACAAAGCACGGCCATGGTTGATCCTCTTGAATTTCTTTTGGAAATATTTCTTTTCTCCAACTTTAGGGACATGGAAATTTACCTATAAAGCATATGGAAACACTCATTAAACTCCTAACCTAAGAAATAAACTAAAATTAAAGATAAAAACAAAACTAAAAGCAATGAAACTAAGCAAAAAAAAAAGGAACTCAATAATTAAAATATGAGTTGCCTCCCACAAAGCACTTGTTTAAAGTCATTAACTTGACTCTTTATCATGCTTTCCACTCAAGGAGGCTTTAAGAGAGTTTGAATAACTGTCTTTGCTATCCATTGGCCCTTAGTATGGTGCTTGAGATGTTGTCCAATAGCCTTCAAGGTTCCTTTTGGCTCATTCCTTTCTTCCTTAGCTCCATTGAGGTTGAGAGGAGGTGGCTTAGGTTCCACCTTTGTATCTTTCACTTCCTTCTCAATTACTTTCTTTTTTACCCCCTGTTTAACATAAGTAAAAGAACTTTCTACAAAGCATAAATCAAGTGGATCAGTAAAAGAAATATTCATTACATAATCATCCATATTTAGTTTTGGTAAACCAATTATACAACAACATTCATTTAGAAATGAGGGTTTGATGGCATCATTCAAATTAAATTCTACTTTCTCATCCCCTACATTCAAACAAAACTTTCCATCTTTTATATTAATGTTTGCACCAACTGTGGCTAGGAAAAGCCTTATAAGAATGATGGAAATTTTGTCATCTTCCTCCATCTCTAAAATAACAAAATCAACCGGTATGAAAAGTTTACCAACCTTTAGAGGAACATCCTCTAATATACCTATCGGATGCCTAATGAATTGGTCAGCCAAATGAAGAGAAAGAGTGATAGGACTCAAGTCACCCATCTGAAGCTTCATGAAAACTGAAAGAGGCATGAGACTCACATTGGCTCCAAGGTCACATAAAGCTCTGTAAATCTTCATCTCTCCTATAAAGCAAGGAATTGAGAAGCTTCCGAGATCCTTAAACTTTTGTGTAAGCTTATTTTGAATTAAAGCACTGAATCTCTCTGTCAGTGCCATAATAATATGCTCTTTAATTTTCCTCTTATTTGAGAGGATCTCTTTTAGGAAATTCGCATAGGAGGGAATTTGGGAGATGGCTTCAAGGAAAGGGATATTGATGTTTAACTTTTTCAGCACATCCAGAAACCTTCCATACTATTTTTCTAACTTTGCTTTGACCAATCTCTGAGGGAAAGGAATTGGTGGCTTGTATGGTGCTGGAGCCATATATTTAGGCTCTTCTTCCTTCTTTTCCTCTTCTTTTGATTCCTCTTCTCTTCTTTTCTCAGATGCAGCCTGATGTTCATCTTCTTTTTCCTCCCTATTTCTCTCAGATTCAGCCAATTGTTTACCACTTCTCAGGGTAATATCATTGCAATGCTCTCTAGAGTTCTCAATTTGGCCTAGAAGTCTGCCAAAGTTCCTATTAGATAGGCTCGCTTGCTATGCAATATGAGCTTCTAGCATCTTACTATGGGTAGCAAGTGAGTTAACCATAGAGGCTAAATCTTTTATAGCCTCATTCATAGAGTAGTTCTAGGCTCTAAACTCATCATTTTGTTTACTCTGAGTAGTGATAAAATTTTCTATCAGAGCCTCTAGATTAGACTTTGGCTGAGTAGGAATATTTAAAGGTCTCTAATTTTGAAACCCAAGAGGTTGCCTAAAATTATTCTGAGGAGGCTGATTTGCATTCAACTTGTATGAAATATTGGGATGATTTCTCTAGCCTGGATTGTAAGTGTTATTGTAAGAATTGTTTCTCTGATTATTTTTATTCACAAAATTCACCTGTTCACAATCCTGAGGTGCATAATTTTCAAGTTGACAATCGCTGGCCACATGGCCAACACATCCACAAATCTCACATGCAGAAGATGGAGAAGAACCAACAGCATTGTTGCTCAATTTATCCAACTTTTGAAACAATGCATCAACCTTAGAAGTGAGATGTTTAAATGCATATACTTCATACACACCTGCTGGTTTCTTTGATTGCCTCTCACTAGACCATGAGTAATGATTCCATATCTTCAATCAGCTCATATGCCTTATCAACTGTTTTAATGGCTCCTCCTGCTGCAGCATCCACAGACATTCGGGTGCTGTATGCTAGTCCATTGTAGAATGTATAGACTATGAGCCATTTCTCCAACCTATGGTGTGGGCATATTCTAAGAAGTTCTTTGAATCTCTCCCAAACTTTATACAATGATTCACCATCTTTCTGAGCAAAGGTAGTGATTTGGTTCCTAAGATGGGCTGTCTTACTTGGGGGAAAGTACTTCGCTAAAAACATTTAAGATAATTACTGCCAAGTAGTGATGGATCCTGATGGAAGAGAGTGCAACCATGCACGGGCGTTGTCCCGCAGAGAGAATGAGAACAATCTCATTCTAATGACATCAAATGATACTCCATTCAGCTTCAATGTGTCACAATACTCCAAAAAACACTGATAGATAGAGATTAGGGTCTTCAATAGGTGACCTTCCAAATTGATTTTGCTGAACCATATGCAGAAGAGAAGGCTTCAACTCAAAGTTGCTGGCCTCAACAACTTATCTGACAATGCTTGTGTTCAGGCCATGCGTATCTGGGGCGATGAAATCCTTAAGAGATCGATTATTTCTATTCGCCATGGTAGGTGGTACAAGATGATTTTGCTGCTGTTTTCTTCTTCTCCTTTGTAAGGTGGGTTCAATCTTCGGATCAAATTCAACAAAGAATTCATCATCCCTTCATATAAAAGGGAAACACACCTATAAAGGAAGAAAAAGGAACAAACATCATCAAGATAAAATTATGCAAAAAAATTAAAAGAAAAAGATGTAGTCTAGCTATTTTGAAAAATATCTAATATTGACACTATTGTTCCCCGGCAACGGTGCCAAAAACTTGTTGAGTTGTTTTATGAATAATCGCAAGCGCATGGTGTAGCTGTAGTTAGTTAGGCGAGTACAGGTCGTATCCCATAGAGAACAATGGTTAATTACTAGAATTTCATGAAACAAACTATCTAAATCAATGCAATTTGATGAAAGAGTGTGTCACAATTAAGTAAATAAGTAACTCAATTAACAAAAGCCTAAGGTTAAGGTTTACCACACTTATAATATTCAACATTCAATATGTACTTCTAATTGCAATTATCTAGGTAATTAGGGATAGTTTAGCCTTAATTAATTAATAACCTCTTTCAAGTGTTACTAATCGTACTTAGGTTAATCCAATTGCCTACTTTCATGGTTCTTAGTTCAACCTAAGTCCATTAAGTTCTATGCCAACCATGGAATGCAATTAATCGATTTTCTCATGCCCACTAATTGATTCAATTTCTAGGGAACCTTAAACTACTTTCATGATTAAGATATCCCTAATTAACTATTAGGTTCTAGTATTAACTTTTACCTTTCAGTTCATCAATTAATAACCTAAGATGTGATAGATTGGTGATCAGGCATTCTATCAACTCTTATACATGCACATAATAGGTCATCCTAATTAATCCACAATTAATCACAATTAAGGTTCCACAATTCAATTACCACAATATCATCATACCATAAGTGGGTTTACTGAAACCCTAGATCAATATCTACTCACGCATAATGGAAATATAAATCATAATCCAATTCATTGAATAATTCATAAGTGTTCAATACAATCAAAGAGAAAGAATAGAAGTAGAAGTAGAAGTAAAGATGGAAAGATAAAACTTAGTTACAGAATGTATTGAATACAAACTTCAATCAATGTAAATTCTACTCTAGATGCATAAAGTAATCACTAATCCTACTCTAAACCTAATCTAATAGTGTTTCTTAAGCTTAAAACTAAGTAAAGGTAAGTCTGTATGAGTCTAGATCGTCTTGACTCTATTTCCCCATGTATATATATCCCTTTGGCTGCTCAAAACCCTAAAAAATATAGAGTGTACTGACATAAAGCATAGTCGTGCTTCATGACACAGTCTGGCTATGCTTCATGCAACACCAAGCACGGCCTGGCCGTGTTTAGGGCTGCCAATCTCGTTTCTTGCCAATTACTTCTAGGCTGTTTCCTTGCTTCCTCCTCAGCATGTTCCAAGTCTATGTGGCCCTTCACACGAGTGTTTTTCCTTACTTTTTGGCCTTTTTTGCTCACCTATAAACATAAAACAAACCAAAGCAGTATCCAAAACAAAGCATAACCAAAAGCAGGGAAATAATCACAAGTTTACTATTAATTAGGGGATAAAATATAATTGTTAAACACTTAATTTTCCCCTTTATCTACTTTCAATTGCAATAAAGCTTGGTATAAAGGATGTAATTGTGGGGCTTGTTAAGTAAAGGTTGCAATCCCTCTAAAGTAGAGGTTATGGCATGGGTAGTGGGAGATGTTGATGGAGCTAATTGATTTGGGTATGTGGGAGGTGTTGAGGGGTCGAAATAGACTTGGGATTATGAAATTTGGAAGCAGTGTATAAAAATTAACAATATAGGGTAAGGAGTGCACTATTATGATGGAAAGTGTCGCGTCAAGGGCCTAGGGTTCTTATATTTTATGAGTTATCGAATTGGCATCGCAACGCGAGGTACTTACTATCATGATGCCAAGCCTTTTAAAGTTTTTGGGAATGCTGCTCGGAAAGTTTTCTTCATGACGTGAAACATGAATGTCACAATGTGGACCCTTCTCATTTCTTCATATATTTTTTGGAAATTTTCTAACATGATGCAGAGAAGATCTTGTTGTGTTCGAAGTCTTCTGGACTCAGACCTAATGCTTCCCAAATTATTGGCACTGCGACGTAGATGCTTCTATAATGAGGATGGTCTTTTCTATTGAATGGCTCACGTCACAATGCAGATAATGTCCTATCGCGATGCGGGATCCCTAAGTGAGATTTTTACTTGAAATTTGCACAAAACACCATAACTTAGTACACTACCAAATTAAACAAAACTATGTAATAATTAGGTTGTCTCCTAATAAGCGCCTTGTTTAATGTCGTTGGCTCGATGAAATGCTAATCCATTAATCTAAATGTGTGGGTTTGTTATTATACATCCATGCTACTTTTTCTTGCTAGAATCCCTTATAGTAAGGTTTAAGTAGGTGACCATTAACTTTAAACTCATGGGGGTTATATAAGCTCCGGATTTCATCTGCACTATTGGAGAAAATTGTAATGATAATAAAAGGACCATCCCATCTAGAAAGAAACTTGCCTAGGAAGAGTTTGAGCCTGAAGTTGTAAAGGAGAACTTTTTATCCTATAGAGAATTCATTTCAAGATATCATTTGATCATGTAGGATTTTATTTTCCTTATATATTTAAGCGTTAATATAAGACACATTCTTATCCTCCTTTAATTCCTGCAGTTGCAGCTTCTATTCTCTTTACTGTCGCCTAAGTTCATGTTGAAAGCCTTGATGGGTCGGTATGTTGTGTGCTCTAATTCTACTAGGAAATGGAAGGGTTTACCTAACATCAATTAGTATGGTGATATACCAATAGGAGTTTTGTAAGTTGTTTTGTATGCCTTAAAAGAGTTATCTAAGCGTAAACTCTAATCCCTTCAGTTAGAGTTAATAGTTTCACTAATAATGGTCTTGATTTCTCTATTGGATACTTCAGCTTGGCTATTAGTCTAGGGGTAGTATGCAATTGCTAATTTGTGACTGTCATGGTATTTCCTTAGTAACCTATCACTAATTAAAGCTCTAGGGATCTGAAACATAGAGAAAATATTATACTTAATGAAATCTACAATCACTTTAGAATCATCAATTATGGTGGCCTTATGTTCTTCCCATTTAGAGACATAATCAAAACCAAGTAAAATGTAATTGAAACCAAATGAAGAGGGAAAAGGTCCTATGAAATTAATGCTCTAAACATAAAAAATCTCATAGAAGAGCAAGGGTGTTTGTGGTATCTCATTTTTCTAGGATATGTTACTTACTTTTTGGCAATTGGTGCAGGACTTACAAAATAGGTATAAATCCTTGAATAAAGTGAGCTAATAGAAACTACACTCAAAGCCTTTCTTGCTGACCTCTTTGATCTGAAGTGCCCTCCACATGCATAGGAGTGACAGAAGGCGAGGAATAATAAAATTTTAGATTTGGGTACATACTTTCTCAATATCTAATATGAACATTGCTTCCAAAGAAATAGGTCATCCCAAACTAGTAATTGGTATAAATCTTTATCTTATCATTGGCTTCCCCAAATAAGAGAAGAAGAAATTTGTGAGTAGCTAAATAATTTACAATATGCACATACCATGGTGCTTTAGTTATAGCTACAAATAATTGCTCATAAGGAAAATAGTCTTATAGAATTAATTTTTTCTCCACATGAACCAAACGACTTAGGTGGTTAGCCACATTTTTTTTTCTCTTATTCAGTCTCTGATTTGTAAGTCAAACTTAGTTAAGAGTAAAACCCATTTGATTAGGCCGGGATTGACCACTTTCTTCATTACCAAATATCTCAAAGCTGTATGATTAGAAAAGACAATTATTTTAGTGCAAATTAAATATGATTTAAACATCTCTAAAGCAAAATAATAGCTAGGAGTTCTTTTTCAGTAGTGGCGTAATTTATTTTGGGACTCGTTAAGAGTGATGGATGTATAGTAAATAATATATGAAACTTTTCCTTTTCTTTGGCCCAAAACTACACCAAATATATGACCACTAGCACCACACATAAGTTTAAAAGGCATATCTCAATTTGGAGGTTGGATGATAAGAGTAGGGATGAGCAGCTCCTTTACAATGTCAAATGCCTATTTGCACTCCTTGTCAAATTCGAACATAATCTCTTTTCGTAGTAACTTACATAGAGGGGCTGCTATCCTAATGAAATTCTTGATAAATCTTCAAGAAAAATCTGCATGTCCAAGAAAATAACAAACTTTCTACAATCAAATAGGGTAAAGTAAATATTGAATAACATTAATTTTGGTTTTATCTACTTCTATCTCTTTCTTTGAAACACATACCCTAGAACTATACCTTATTCTACCATAAAGTGACATTTTTCATAATTCTGAACAAGGTTGGTTTCCATGCATATTTTTAAAATGAATGTAAGGTTTTCCAAAAATTCCTCATAAGAGTTGCCATAGACAGTGGAATCATCCATGAATACTTATATGAATTTTTAATATAATAAAAAAATATACTAACCATACAACTTTGAAAAGTAGCAGGAGCATTGTACAACCTAAAAAGCATACACCTCTAAGTGAATGTTTCAAATGGACATGTGAAGGTAGTCTTTTCCTATTTTTTGATGCAATTGTAATTTGAAAGTAACTTGAGTAGCCATCAAGAAAATAATAGTAAGGATGGCTTGCTAACCTTTCAATTATTTGATCAATAAATGATAAAAGGAATTGGTATTTTCATATTACAGAATTTAGTTTTCTATAATCTATACAAACCCTTCACCTATTTTGAACTTGGGTAGGTACCAATTTGTCTTTTTTGGATTACGAAATTTAGTTTTCTATAATCTATACAAACCCTTCACCTATTTTGAACTCTAGTAGGTACCAATTCCCCATTCTAATTATTTATCACAGTTATTCTAGTTTTCTTGGGCATGACTTATAATGGAGTAACCCAAGTTCTACTTGAAATAGGGAATATCACACCTACCTAAAGAAGTTTAAGAATTTATTTTTTAACCACCTTCACCATAGGTGGGTTTAGCTTTCTTTGTGGTTGTCTGGAGGGTTTACCTTCTGATGAAATCATGGCTAGGGATGACAAACAGAAATAGAATGTAGACTCGCTACAAGTCCCAGTTTGACCTATCATAAGAGCTCAGGCTAAAATATTCAAAGAAGAACTTAATGGTCTAATTCTAGAGATCCATCAAGGAGAAAACTGCAAGACTACTAAAGAAGAGTCAAGACTAGTCCATATCATTAAAATCCACTTGACTATGGGTCAAGACTCGCCAATCTGAATATGGACCTAAAGTGTAAGAAGATTGAAGGCTAAAAACTGAATATAGGCCCAAAATAATAGATTTATTTAATTGCCCAATTTAGCCTACGTTTTTTTTTCTGATTTATTTATTTGTAGTGTTTTCTTTATTTGACTAGGAAAGTTTCCTATTTGATAGCTTTTAGAAGAGTTTCATATTTCTAATTTTCCTTGCCTTGTAGGAGTTTCCTATTTGATAGTTTCTAAAAGAGTTTCCTATTTTTAACTTTTCTTGCCCTATAGGAGTTTCCTATGTAGTTTTTCTTGTTAGTTTAGGTTATTGGCCTATCCTATAAATAGGAATGTATGCTTTTAAATAATATATATTATCATTAATAATATTAAAAGTGTTTTCTCTTTGGTTCTTCAAAGAAATTTTCTAAACATATCAAGATTTTCTTGTGGCATTCAAGCAAGACATATCATTCACAATCTTCTTCCTCTTTTTTGAGTGTGGCATCTACAATATTTCTTATACTTTTGGTTTTTATCTCTTTATAGATAATGGGTCAAGGTCAATTTTCTTTTTTATTTATTTTGTTATAAATCTGAATTAGAATACGATCCTTGAAATTAGATTCTATATTGATTCCGGGTCTTACTACTCTTGGTGAGGTTCATATTAGGGGTTCACGTCACTTTCCTCTTCTAGTAAAATCATGTGCATACATATGGAAGGAATAATTCCCTTAATGTCTATTATGGTCTACCATATGACTGCATTGTTCTCTTTAAGCACTTGTACTAACTTTTCCTCTTATGTAGCCTTAAGTTTACTAGAGATGATGACTGAGATGATCTTTTTTTCTCCAAGAAATACATATTTAAGGTGATCAAAAAATGGCTTCAAATATGACAATTCACCTATTTGCTGGATTTCTAAATATGTATCTAGTGTAGCCATTTGTTCCTTCAATTTAGTGCCTAATTGCAGCCCTATGTGACTTTCTTCAATGATCTTACTTAGAGCTGTCTCTAACTTATCTTTTACATCCAATTCAAAAGTTTCCTGTTCAAGATCATCAATTACATTAACTGAACATACATAGATCTCAGTGGCTAGATCTTTCATGGCATTATAAATGTTAAAATTAACTACCTCATTGATGTGTTTATAATGAAGCATGATTTTAATACCTTTAAACTTATTTTTTGTTTGATTTAAGTATAATATAAATAGAAATTAATTGAGTTTTGTGTTTTATGTTTTAGGAAGAATAAAGAGTAAAATAAAAGGAAAATAGAGAGAAAATTATGGAAAAATGCTTATTTTTGACCCTTTGTCACTAATTGAGACATATCTCTATCATTTGAACTCCAATGGAGGTGATTCTAGTAGCTATGGAAAGAAGAGACATAGAGTTACAACTTCTGTGTTCAACATTTTGGAAAATTATAGAATTTTTTGGGCACCGCAGTGCTAGGTCACGAACTTCCAGAGTGTAGTGGTGTTGGGATTTCCAAAACTAGAGCGCCACAGCGTTGGCCTCAAGCATTGTCACACCTGAGTAACCGAGAACCAACCACTATGGTGTTGTCCCTTAGCGTGTTACGACGCCCTGTGGCAAGAGATTTGAAGCACCATGGTGGATATCAATCGAAACTAGCGCCCTTATTATTAATCACTCTTTTTAATTACTTTCATTCTCTTTTGCTTTGTTTTAATTTTATTAATCAAACCCCCTTATTAGAATCACAAGGTAATACCAATCTCTATGGAATCAACCCTTGCTCCCATGACTATAGATTAGTTTGAGAGGTAATGTATTATATTTGGTGTATCTACGATAATATGCACCAAATTTTGGCGTTGTTGCTGGGGAATGTGTCTATTTACCTATTGCGAATTTTTTTCTTTTTTTTCTTTTCTTTTTGTTCATAATTGTGATTATGGCAACTAATTTTTATTAATTTGGAACTAGGCTAGGCTCTTCATTAAGACATGCTGATGAGGTACGTGGTTCTTCCCTTGAATAGCAACTTACAAATTTAACTTCTCTTGTTTGTCAACATGTAGAAAATATGCAAAGAGAGAAATGCTATGAAAATCATTCAGCCATGGGGCATCCTTCTAATGGGTACCCAACTTTCCATGAAGAATCATTTGAGCAGGTAAATATGGTTAGTAGTTTCCCTAGACCATCACAACCGAGGTATGATTCTTATTCAAACATATATAATCCTGAATGGAGGGATCAATCATACCTTAACTATGAAACTTCACAAGCATAGCAAGTTCAAAACTACCCCTATTACTAGCAATATGAGTAGTTTTACCTCCCAAACCAACAATCAACTTAAGATCTTAATTCAGGTATGTCATTAGAGAATTTGATTAAAGTTAAGACTGATACTTTGCTAATTCTACAAGAGAGACAACAATTTCAATAAGAGGTAAGGGCTAGCATTTAAAGTTTAACAAATCAAATGGACCAACTAGCAACAGCAGTCAGCCGGCTAGAGTTTTAGAAATTAGAAATAGAAAGTTTAGCCTCAGCACCATTAATGCAAAAAGAGAAAAATTATGCACTTAATGAAAATGATAACTTAGAAGTTGACGCTAGTAAGCCTACTAAGAAAGAGGCTATGGAATCCACCCTGAATTCCAAATTCCAAGAGAAAGTTACAATAGTAGAGGAAGCATCAAAAGTCCAGTAAACAGGTAAAGAGGATCTTTCTATTTTGTTACCAATTTCTAATAAGATACCTATACCTTCTATTTTGCAATACCTTAACCTAGGTTTAAAGAGATTCCGTAGCCACTTAACAGGCATATACAGTGGGGAACCACCTCCAGTGATAGCCTTAAATAAATATGCCCTACTCAAAGATAGAGGAAAGCTACATCCTACTATGGTAAAAATTTAAGAGATAAAATTAAATTGAATGTCAAAAGCTACTCAAGACATTAGTTATTCCTAAGTAATTTGAATTCTCGTTTAATTAAATCTTTGGTTAATACTAAATCCCCCCTTCATGTTGAATCTGAACCTCGAAATTCTATAAATTCCAAGCAAGCTAAATCAAAATGGATATCAAGGATCCCTCTTAAATGACATAGGGAGCTTTGAATTGAGCCAATGACATTAAACAAAGGTGTTTATTAGGAGGTAACCCAACATAGTCATTGCTAGGAAAAAAGAACGTAAAAAAAAAAAATTCAAGGTCCAATAATATAGCACTCTCATTCTCCCCCAAACAAATTCAAGGAGGTTCACTTAACTCATATCTTCTCATATATCCTTCCTTATTCTTATTTTTCCTTTACATCGAGGACAATGTCAAGTTTGAGTGTGGGGGTGGAAGTATATTTGCCTGAATAATTATGACCCTATTTTGAGAATCAATCTTTTTATTTTCACTATCAATGCACATTTATTGCGTTTAGCAAGTTGAGTGATTGTGTGAGTATTTCAATTTTTGTTTTGTTTTGTTAGGCACAACAATAACCAATGATATTACTATCCAAAATATTTTTTACTCCTGAAAAATGTAGAAAATTCATGGTTGTGTACTATTTAAACCCTTTTGCAATTTAGTTTTTTACTTTAGAATCCTGAAACATTTTTGCACATTAACTTCGGGCATTTAAATTGTCTTTTGCTTCGAGAAGGTTTATATAACTTTAAAATATTTTATAATCTCAATAGGATTTTAAAACTTATTTGAATGCCACAAAAGGTTAAATCTTAGGCTAATACTATTATTTAGAAGATGATTTAGGCATTATTTGATAGATTGAGCCTTTCAAGCCTAACTCAAGTAATGAGATATTCTTAGTTCCTCTATTTTGAGCTTAATTAACTTTTTATTCTATATCCACAAATGAGCCAAAAGCCAAATTCTATTATTAATATCCTTTTTTTCTATTCACTTACTCCATGATTTTCCTTCTGAATATTTTTTTTTGTAGAGTTTTATTGACCAAAGGGTGGAAGGGTGTAGCAAAGGAAAGAAAAGAAATATCCAAATAGGATAAAAGCATATGTTGTGTGGGTGAAAGAAAAGAAATAGAAAACCAAGGAAAAGAATGAATTAAATTCATTTGAAGCAAGAAAATGAGTGTGGAGGAAGATCCCCCCAAACTTGGAAAAGCTCAAGAGATTATATTTAATCATGTGGTGTTGGGTGATTGATCCTAAATTTGAATCATTTCTTATACCTTATACCCTTGCCACATTACAAACCAAATAAAACCCTATTGATCTTAGAGGTAGTTTTGGCCTATATTAGTGGAGAGCGGCATAAAAAATAAGCCTATAGAAATTCTAAACTAATTAGAGATCCACACCAAAAATTTTGGGATATGTAAACTCATCTGGGTAAAAAAAAAATTATTGACCCGAAAACACACACACTCGAGATTCAGAAGAATAAAATAACGGATAGCATTTAAGTTAATATTGTGCATAGTTATGACCTTTAAAAAATTTTCTTGAGCATATTTTCATATTATGAGGCAAAAGTTTGGTAAGCCTAACACTCAATACATATATTGATTTCTTTTTTCATTGTTAGGGATTATTTGGCTTGAGGACAAGTAAAAGGTTGAGTGTAGGGGTATTTGATGTGTTTATAATTAAGCATGATTTTAATACCTTTAAGCTTACTTTTTTTTTGATTTAAGTATAATATAAATAGGAATTAATTAATTTTTTTGTTTTATGTTTTAGGAAGAATAAAAAGGAAAAGAAGAGGAAAATATAGAGAAAATTATGGAAAAATGTTGATTTCTAGCCCTTTATAATTAGTTGAGGCATATCTTTCTCATTTGAACTTCGATGGATGTCATTCCAATGGTTATGGAAAGAAGAGATATAGAGGCTACAACTTTCATTTTTGGAAATTTGGTAAATTCTGGAATTTTCTTGGCGTCGCAATGTTGTGTCGCGAACCTTCTGAAGCACTAAGGCACTGGGATTTCCAAAACCAGAGCGTTGCAACACTGGCTTCAAGTGCCGCAGCTCCCAAGTAATTGAGAACCAAGCACCACAGTGCCCTATGGTAGGAGATACGAAGTGTCGCAGCACTCCATCCTTACAAATCCACAGTGCCACAGTGCCTACCATAGTACCAGAATGCTGAAGTCGCTATTTTTAGGTCTTTTTACCTCCAATTAAAGCTCGATAGGCCAAGAATCAACCTATAAACAATTATACTTGAATTATGAGGAGTCAATCTATAAACGAGGGAAAAAGCAAGCATCAAGGGGATCAAATTTTCAATCATCTTCTTTAATTCTTCTTTAGATTTTCTTATGGGCCTGAGCAGTTAATTTACTTTTTGTTGGTGGATGAAGATTGAAACCTCAAGGAATCTTCATGCATTGTGAGATTTATATTTGATTTTATTACTTCAATCTTAATTTAGTATTGATTATTTATTTGCTCTTCTTTTTTCAATGATTATTCATATAATTGCTAGGAGGCGTACTAGTATATCATTTATCTTAATCTACTGCTGAATTATGTTTTGAACAAAGTTTTCATTATTATGATTCAAGAGGCAAATAGGCTTAAGGATTTTGGATTATAAATCATTAAACCTATGGTAAATAATTGAGTAAATTAAATATAGCCGACGTGTCTATGTTTTTTTAGCTCTATCAGTTTCTCTAGCTCTTTATGCGATTAATAGGTTAGACTTTATCGATATACTAAAGAATTTCTTGTTAATTAAGGTTAATTAAGGCAATTATCATCAATTACTAGACTTAAGGAGGAATAGGGTTATAATCCCAATGATAGATATTCAAATTAAAATTGATTATGTTGTCAATGATTAATACGATTCCTTGATGTTGGATATCAATCGAAACCAATGCCCTTATTATTAATCACTCTCTTTTTAATTATTTTCATTCTCTTTTGCTTTGTTTTAATTTCATTAATCAAACCCCCTTATTAGAATCATAAAAGGTAATACCAATCTCTATAGGATCGACCCTTACTCCCACAACTACAAGTTAGTTTGAAAGGTAAGATATTATATTTGGTGTACCCATGACATTACGTACCACTCACCATTAAATTCCTTGGTGAGCTTACCTTTATGAACATCAATTATTGTCTTAGAGCTCATTAGGAATAGTTTTTCTAGCATAATTAGTGATTAGTATCATGACTTTTAATGTCAAACACATAAAAATAAGCAAGAAAGACTAAATTACCTATTTGAATTAAGACATCCTCAATTAAACCCCTTACGTATGCATTTGGCATATCCGCTAATTGTATCATCACATTAGTTGAACGTGAGATACCTAACTTTAATGAAGCATAAGTAAATTATGGCATTACATTTATGGATACTTCGAAATCAAGCATGGCCCTTTCAACCTCAGAGTTTCTAATTTTACATATGATAATAAACATACCTAGATCCTTGTACTTAGTGTGTATTTTTTTCTATATCATAGCATATACATTTTTTATACCTATATCTTTTGATACCCTTTTAATTTTTGCTTTCTTTTGAGGGTGCACAATTCCTTCCAAAATTTAGCATAATGATTTAATGGCATCTAAAAGTAGAATATTTACCTTACACCTCCTAAACGTTTCATATATATCTGAATAATTTTCAATCCTTCTATTTTCCTTCAATATTTCAGGGAAAGGAGATTTTGGATCATATGAAGACAAAGGTGGGAGCTTATCTTTTGCTACCTCTTCCCTTTACTCTTTTTGTTGAGGAGTTAGTTTGGGGACTTCAATCTCCTTACCACTTCTCAAAATAATAGCACTAGAATTCTTTTTAGGGTTTATGAAATTTTGAAAAGGCAACTTACTTGAGTTTTAAGCCTCTAGTCAGTTGATTGTAATTGTTATTTTTCCTATTTGTACTTTATGTTCTAAATACTAGTCCTTGTTCAATGCTGGAATTATTTTTTATCCTGTTTCATTTGAGAAGTAGTGTTAGCCAGAGATTTATTCTTATCTTCTAAAGATATACTTGGATTTGAACTATGAGCTGGTGCCTATTTAGAAATGAATGGCTACAAATTTTGATAGCTTGGGCTACTGGCTAGCCCATCTGGGGATTCCCATACCTAAAATTTGGATGATCCCTTCATCCAAGATTGTATATATTAGAATAAGGATCATATCTTCTTGGCTATCCAAGAAAACCTCCTACTACACTAGCTTGTTTTGTAGGCTCTTTTACTAGAGTAAGCATATGTCTGTAGGTTACCCAACTACTGAACAAATTTCACATTCTTTTGCTACTTAAATCATACCTATAACCAATTGTTTAACAATAAAGGCAAGTTTAGTCATTTTTTGTTCCAAAAAAAAGTACCTACCTTATTGGCATGCCTCATTAAGTAGTTATGCCTTACATCAAAATTGTTGGGAGTTAGTAGCCATATTAGTAGTCAAATTCCAGGATGCTGCGGGAGTTTTATTTAGTAATGCTCCACCACTACCAATATCTATCATGTTTTTATCACTTTTTAAGAGTCCCTTATAGAAGTATTATATTAATAGTTGTTCACTAATTTGGCGGTGTGGATAGCTTGCGCATAATTTCTTAAATCTTTCCCAATATTCATACAAGGTTTCTCCATTATGCTGCTTAATTCCACTAATTTCTTTCATAATAGATGTGACTCTAGATGTAGGGAAGTATCTTTGGAGGAACAACTTTTTCATCTCATCCTATGTGGTGATGGATCCAAATGGAAAGTAATAAAGCCAATCCTTAGCTGGATCCCTTAGGGAGAAAGGGAATGCCCTTAATTTTATTTTCTCCTCAGTAATTCTTGCAGGCTTTATGCTGGTGCAAATCACATAAAATTCTTTCAAATTTTTATAGGGATATTTACCACTAAGACCATGAAAACTAAGTAAGAGATAAATTAATCTAGATTTTTAACTTAAAAGTAACATTATTATGAAGTGTAGGAAAAGTATTAAATAGTGGTTGTTGATACAAATCCGGAGCAACTAGCTCTTTCAAGGTAGTGTTTCCAGCTATGACTATTTCTTCCTTCCTTTGATCAGTATCTCCTTGAGTTTGTCTCCTATTCTTGTTCAAAGTTAGTTCAAGTTCTGGATTATATTGTAAGTCTTTCAAATTAGCAGAATGGGTAGTAGGCATAAAAGAAAGTAAAATTCACAAAAGATAACTAGACCCAGTCCCTAACAACGGTGCCAAAATTTGGTGAGTGCTATTGTAGGAACACCAAATATACTAAAACCTTATCTTAAAACTAACCTATAGTAGTTGGAGTAAGGGTCAATCTCACAGAGTCTGTGATTATCTTTTGTGAAGTATGAAAGTGGGTTTTATGCAAGAATAAATTGCAGAATAAATTCGAAAGCAAGTTAAGAATATGGAGATGATTCAATGAGATGAGTACTAGTTAAGTCAATATCCACTATAAAGAATTTAACACTAATCATCAACAATATAATCAATTCCTTATTAAATATTTACCATTGAAATAAATTTATGTCCCTTCTTAAGTGTAGTTGATTGATAACGATTGCCCTAAACAACCTTAATTGACAAGCAACCTTAGCTAATCGATAAAATTTAACTTATCAATTGCATTAAGAATTTGAGAGACTGGTAAAGTTAAACAACATAACTAATCTACTGCATTTAATTTGGTTAAGTGTTCCTCCTAATACAAGTAGTTCATAATTATAAAACTATAACCCTATTTGCCTCTTAAATCAAAGTGATCAAAACTTTATTCGATTTGTAATTATCAATAAATTAATTAAAGTAATACACTAGTAGGAATCCTAGCAATTAACTGAAGAAATTTTGAGATGAAGAGTAGAGAAACAATTAATACTTAAATTGAATTTGAACAATCAAATCTTAATTCAAGTCTCACAATGCATAAAATTCTTGAGGTTTTAATATCCCTAAACCAACTAGAAGTATTTATCCACACAAGACCATTGGATAAAGCTAAGAAAAAGGAGAAAGAGAGCTAAGAATTGAATGAATACCCTTTCTCCCAATAGTCTTCTATTTATAAACAATTTTGTTGTGCTCGAGTCACAACGCTTAGGTTTCCTTGTTGTGATGCAGCTGTTACTGGATGCATATCCAACTAAAACTCTTGGCCCACATCATGCTGCGATATATCCACCATTGTCGAGAATATCTTGTCACGGTGTAGAGCTTTCTAGAATCTAGATTCTGTTTCTAGATTTCTTTCTGTTGCTATGTGAACTAGCTTGCATCGTTATATGAGAGCTTATGCCTCTCCTCTTGAGGTTTTCTTCCTTCTTTTGTCACTTCTCTGTTCTTTAATTCTTGCAATATACTTACATAGTGTAAATCACACTTCTCACTATAAATATAAATTAAAACACCAATTTAAAGCATCATATGCATGTATAAATATGTGCTTATCGATGGTTAATTCTATAGTAACCTAAATTAAATATTGTGAGTAAGCTAGCTTCATATAATGTACTTATTTTGTTTACTCAGTAGTTATAAATTCTTAGTAAGATGGAGAAAGCTTTGTTTCAACTATCTCTATATAAGACTCAAGGAAGCAATGGTTTAAAGCTATATTCTTTCAAAACTTTTGGGGACTGGTGAAGCAAGATGTACTTGACATGGTATTTTCTTTTCCCAATCAAGGTTACTTATTGAGGGAAATGAGCAACATCTTAATTAATTTTGTTTCAAAATTTCCCTCTCTTTTTGAATTTAAGAACTTTAGACTAAATAGGCATTGCAATGTTATATGCAAA
Organism: Gleditsia sinensis; assembly: GCA_037074535.1. Classification (NCBI taxonomy): domain Eukaryota; kingdom Viridiplantae; phylum Streptophyta; class Magnoliopsida; order Fabales; family Fabaceae; genus Gleditsia; species Gleditsia sinensis. The sequence goes on along the minus strand of CM073475.1, from coordinate 9,521,201 downwards.
ATTATATCCAAGCTTTTGGTAAATAAGTTGTAAAAAATAATGGATCAAGTCATCACAGCTTACTAGAATGCTTTTGTTAAGGGTAGATTGATATCGGATAATGTCTTCCTAGCTTTAAAATTAATGCATTATGTACATCAAGGTAAATGGTTAAAAATAAGGTGGTCTTGACACATGCAATTTCCTCCTCTGTGGAAATATTTATTGATGCAATGTGTCACCATAGTTTAATACTAAGTCCTCTTAAATGGTTAATTACTTCCTTACTTCAATCCAAGGTGTGGTTTAAGACAAAGTGACCCACTTTTGGCATATTTTTTTTTGTTATGCTCAAATGTTGTCTCTTGCATGTTATCGAAGAAGAAAAATGGGATATAAATCAAAGGGATTGGATTTTTCTGAAGAGGACTCACAATGTCATCTTATGTACGCTAATAACACTATATTATTCTTTCACACCACACCATCTAATAGCTATGAGGTGAAAGCAGTGTTAGATAAGTTTAGTGGAATGGTTGGTCAAACAATTAACACGAAAAAACTCACTCTGGATTTCAGTTCAAATGCTCAAGATTATTTCACAAACCAATGGCAAGTATTTTGGAATTAACATAGCCTTTAACCTTAGGAAATATTTGGATACTTATGAGAATCATTAACATAGGAGATTGGCTGCATTTAATGATCTTATTTTCAGAATCTCTATAAAGTTAAATGATGGTAAATACAATTTGATCTCTTATGCGAGAAGGCTTACACTTATATAAGCAGTAATAATTAATTATGTAAATTACCAAGTGTTGTGCCTTTTTTCCTTGGGAAGGTTGTAAATCAAATTAATCCTTTCTCCACAAGTTTTTTTTATAGGGATTCAATGCTTATAGAGTGAAGATGCATTCTTAATTCAAATTGTTTATAGGCTCCAAAATAACAAGGAGTTGGGATTGCAAAATTTCCACTCTTTCAATCAAGCAATGCTTGGAAAACAATTATGGAGAATTTATGACCAGCCACATATTCGTTTTAGCAAATGGGTCCAAGTATGGTGATCTGAATGATAACGGTAGTTTTAAGAAGACTATGCAAAAAAGTTGCATTTAGAGAGGTATTTTGAGTACCAAGTCCTTGATCTCCCAAAATCTTAAGTGGAGAATTCAATTAGGTTTCCAAGCTTGCCTTTCAAGTAAATTTTGGTGGCCTATGAGCATGGTTATCCCAGATAATATAGGTTTTTTGAAGGATCTTAGAATAGAGGAAATTGTAGACTGCTATCTTGATTTGTAAAAGTATGTGACACAACTTGCTATAGTTTTTAGATTATTTCATTTTTTGTATGACTTTATTTCATATATTTTGGGTAGAGCTATAATTGGTTGGAAATAATGTATGTTTATGCTATTTTTTGGGAAAAAGGATTAGATAACTAGTTAGGGTTGGTTGTTTACTACTAGTAGTAAGGATGTGTGTGTGTGTGTATACACACACACACATATTTCCTATAGTGTAGTCCAGCTACGATCCTTACTTTTCTCCCCTTTTCTCTCTCGATCTTCTCAGAGTTTTCTCCCTAATTCTAGTATCAGAGCCAAAGGGAAGTAAATGTGTGTGAATAAGTTTTAATTTATTGTTGCCTCTATAAAATTTATGTTAAGTTTTTAGTATAAATGAAGTTCCGGAATGTTGATAGCACGTATATGACTTTCATGAGTTTGTAAAGGGGAAGTATAACTTTTTTGTGGAATTAAAAAGGCAATTTTCCCATATCAACTATGTTCTCATATTTGTCCTAAAATGGTGGGCTAGACAGTTCAGAATGAATAATTCATACTAAAGAATTAATATCTATTTCATTTGGCAATAGTAAGTTAATATTTATTCTAGTGACCTTTATGAAAGGTTATGGTGATGATATTAGAAAGAGAGAATTTTGGTTTAAATATTTATGCTTAAGTCTCTTTCCTTACATTTTACATTATCTTTATCTTTTTCACAAATGAAGCTTAAATCTTTTTCAAAATCAATCTTTAAAGAAGAAATCCACTTTGAAGATATAAACCAATTAGTTGATGACTAGGATCCTAGACACAAACCTATACCTATCAAAACTAGGTTTCTTTAGCAAGTTTGATTATGTTTAATGATTTTATTTCCGAAATCTCTACAAAGTTAAATAGTTGCAAATACAATTTGATCACTTTAGTGAAAGGCTTGTACTTATACAACAACAACAACCAAGCATTTTTCTACTAGGTGGGGTTAGCTACATGAATCAAATGACACCACAGTAGCTTATACAAACAATAATAATTTATTATGCAAGTTACCAAGTGTTCTATCTTCTATTCCTTAGGAAGGTTGTAAATCAAATTAATTCATAATCGACAATTTTTTTGGATTCAATGCTCTAGACCCAAGATGCATTCTTAATTATGATTATTTATAGGCTCTAACATCAAAACGAGGTTATGATTACGAAATTACCACTCTTTCAGTCATGCAATGCTTGGAAAAAACTACGAAGAGTTTAAGACTAGCCACAAACTCTTTTTAACAAATGGGTGTGGTCCAAGTATAGTGATCTAAATAATGAAGGTAGTTTTAAGAATACTACGCAACAAATTTGCATGCAGGGAGGTATTCTAAGCTCCAAGTCTTTGATCTTCAATGATCTTAAGTGAAGAATTTAATCAAGTTTCCAAGCTCGCCTTTCAAGTAAATTTTGGTGACTTGTAAGCATAGTTATCTAGAACAATCTAAGTTTTATGAAGGATCTTAGAGTAGAGGAAACTGTAAGCTAGTATCTTGATTTGTAAAAGTATGTCACAGAACTTGTAGTTTCTAGATTATGCCATTTTTTGTAATACTTTATTTTTTATACTTTTCATAGAGCTATAATTGCTCTAAACTAATGTATGGTTATGTTGATTTTTTGGAAAAAGGATTAGGTGAGTAGTTAGAATTGGTTGTTTGCTACTAGAAGGAAATTACTCTACTATCTACTAATGTAATAAACACACACACACACACACACACACACATAAGAGTTATTCCTCTTCCTTCATCTTTTAGCAAAAACCCAAATATTGGTATAAGAGCTATTCAATTATCGTTGAGAGTCTATGAGTGAAAACTTGAGAAGAAAACTAGCAAGCTTTCATCAAAAAAGAAAATATAAACACAAAAAATAGTATGGAACCAAGTAGTTTCTCATTACCCCAACCTTTAGTGTTGATAAGAGAAAATAATGCAATCTGGGCTATAAAGATGAAGGTTCATTTAAGAGCCTACATCTTTGGGAAGTGGTGGAGATAGGTAGAGATCCACCTTTTCCACCAAATAACCCAACAATAGCTCAAATGAGGAACCACAATGAGAAGGTTTCCAAAATATTGAAATCCTTTACATATATACTCTTTGTAGTGAGTTATGATAGGTTAATAAGAATCTTAACTTTTGAATTAGCAAAAGAAGCTTGGGACAAGTTTAAAAAGGAGTTCCAGGTAAATGACAAAACTAGGCATATGCAAATCTTGAATCTAAGGAGAAAGTTTAAAATTCTTAGAATGAAGGAATCTGAGACTATAAAAGAATATATAAACAAGTTTATGAAGTTTGTAAACCAAAGTAGATTATGGGAAAGGAGTTCTCTAATAGAAGAATTATAAAAAAAGTGTTGGTTAGCCTTCCCAAAAGGTTTGAGTCTAAGATATCTTCACTTGAAGATACAAAAAGATTTTTCTCAATTAACCTTGATAGAACTAGTTAATGCTCTACAACCTTAAGAGTATATAAGAGCCTTTAGAGAAAAGGAAATGGTTGAGGGAGCATTTCAAGAGAAAGTCCAATCAAATGGAGGGAACAAAAGAAAAAAAAGCAGGTGAAAAGGAAGAGAAATATTAAAAAGAAGGAGAAAAAAAAGAAGAAAAATTTCCTCATTGTCCAAACTGTAAAAAAAATCATCCAAAAAATATTGCTGGTTTAGACTCAAAATTCGTTGTAGATATTGTATAAATTTTAGACATATGGAGAAAGTTTGCAAGAGTAAATATTAGCAAACTCGACAACCACCAAACTAGAAAGCAATTGCAGAAGCATTACAACCATAAGAGGAAGAATTATTTATAGCTACATGTTGTTCAACAGAAAATGGATGTGATGCCTTAGCTCATTGATAGTGGATGTGCTCACCACAAGACCTTTGATTCTCAATGTTTAAAGAATTAGACAAGACCTACATCTCAAAGGTTAAAGTAGGGAATGGGGAATTTTCTTAAGTAAAGGGAAAGGAAGTTATTGTTGAAACTCAAATAGGTACCAAATTCATTTCTAATGTTTTATATGTGCCTAATATAAATCAAAGCCTATTGAGTGTTGGTCAAATGCTTAAAAATGTTATACTTTGTTATTCAAAGGCAAGGCATGTGTAACATCCCTTAATTAATTCTATGTAATAGCATGAAATTCTAGGTTCAAAGGGATAGGGAAAAAGTATAACTCTTCTTTTTAGAAGAAAAACTAGAAAGAGTAAAACCCTAATTTCTAACCTCTTAGAATAAAATTTAGTAGTGAGAAAGGGGCTACAAATATGGGTATAAGGTGTTTCTAAGATCCACTAAGTTTCTTTGGGGGAAGATTGACGAGCTTTTGGAAAAAGTGGAAAACTAAACATGGTCCTAGTTGAGGAGGAGTTGGGATGTAATGGAAGGCTATTTTTGTAAATAAAATCTAGTTTGGGGATATAGTTGGAAGAAGGTTTAGCCTTCTAGAAGGAATAATATTTTTTTAATATTTCTAGATAAGACTAAAGTGAGGGCAGCCAAGGAGAAGAAGAACCAAAAAACACAGCCAAAAAATGAGAGAGAAAGAGAGAGAGAAGGAAGAAGAGGAACAACCTAAGGTAATCTCTTAAGCTTAAGAATTATAAAGCATTCTCTTTCTTGTTTATGGTCACTTAATTCTTTATCCATGGGTTTTGATGTAGAAAGCTAGAAGAGAAACAGAGAAAGAGGTAGGAGAAACCAAAGAACTCTTAAGAAGTTTTCCTACAATAGCCAAGAAAGTGGTTTTCTAGGTAGGTTTAACATTAACCCTAATGAAATATGAGTTTTGATAGTTGATTTAGGTAGTTCTTTGTTTCATGAAGTATGTGAATGCTTCTTGGTTTTTATGGTTGATGAAATCCTGATGTGGATCTAGGGTTAAGGGTGTTAGATTTGTCTTAAGAAAATATTTTGGGAATAAATCAAATTTTGAGGTGTTTTATCTGATTTAACGCATGTATAATTATGGATATATGTTGTGAGTAACTGTTTGGTGGTTGTGGTAAGGTATAGAAGTGAGAAAAATAAAAGAAAAAGTGGGGTAGCACTGAGCGTGGCCGTGCTTTGTGACACGGCTCGGTCGTGCTCGGCATTGAAGGTTGGTTTTGGTCCATGTTTTAGAACATGAACATCGAGCACGACCATGCTTTAGGGCACAGCCAGGCCGTGCTCAGTGCTAGGGACTTGTTTCGACCATGTTTGTGAACACAGACAAGGCGTGTATTGGATGGGAACCACAACACGACCGTGTTATGGAACACGGCCAGGACATGTTGTACATGGGAAGGGGGTTTTCTTCAGCTAGAGCACAGCTAGGCCGTACTTGAGGTTGAAACTACTTTGTGTTGCTTTTTGAAGGTACTAACTGAACTCAAATGAATTAAAGGTTATGGAAGGGACCAAACTACCTATAAACAACTTTTAATAATGCATGGTGGTGTTAAATTCATCCTTTCATTATAAAATGCATATGTGATGTATGTAAAATGCATTGATGAGATACATATAGATGAGATGTATGTGAGATGTATGTATGATGCATTAATGAGACATATCAAGACGAGTTGCATATGAAATGCACGTATAATGCATGGATGAATTGTATATTGATGATATGCATAATTCCAAATATGTATGAGATGCACATGAGGTAAATGCTTAAAGCATGAGTGGAATACATGATAATGTAGTGTACGTATTATACACCTATCATGAGACGAATTCTTTGGGATGACCTTTACGGTGGCAAGATCACCTAGCAACATACGGCACCTTGTGGTGGTAAGGTGACATGACAGGGTCGTATGGTATGAGACGGTACCAGATAGAGGACACCCTATTAACCTTAAGTGAGACAAGGGACTATATGGGCACTTTGACCAAGTGATAGTGGTAGATGAGTAGCAGAAGGGTAATTGGCTCATATTACCCTGTTACTAAAATATAAATAGATGATAGATAAGTATTTGTTATGCATGACATTAAATATACTATGGATATATTCATTAATGGTGTATGTACTTCAATTATTTATACTACATGTGCTTATTATGATGAGATTTTAAAAGTGATTTTCCTGTAGCTTATACAATTTAACATGTCATTTGGTTTTGTTTACATTATCAAATGTTAATGTTAATTCTATTGAGATTTAATTCTCATTAATTTTTGGTGTTGTGTTTAGTTAATAGCCACTAAGATTCCAACCTTCCTTCTAACACTAGTTTTAGAGGTTCGGGTGGTGTATATACCTTTTTTGGGTCAATTCACCATCTTACAAGATGTGCTGATAGTGAATGTGGTCGAGATTCCTGCTCTAGCACCACCCCTCCCCCGCCCCATGCACCACAAGGATGAGTTGCTAGGCCAGGCCTAATTAGTAAGATGTACATTATGTAGTATGAACTCAGTGTATCTTTTGAGAGAGTAACCCCTAGTATTTTTTTGTTTTGATGCCTGAATAGTACCTAGTGTTACTCTTGTATAACCCTAAACACTGATGTAACCTCTTTTGACTTAATGATATAAAATATGTAGTACTTATCTATACGTCTTAATGGAATTTCAATTATAGTATATTTTAATAAAAAAACCAAGAGTACCAAAAAAAAACGTTTGCCTCTTACATAGTTGGTATAAGAGAAAATAGGTCATAAGCGACCATGTGAGTGGGTGGTCACCCATGTCGACTTATGTAGGACTCAAATAAACTTGTTGGTTTTTGTGTAGGATTGCATGTAATGATGAATAGGAAATTACTAGTGTTTCTTATCTAGATGTTTTGTTGGTGTGATTACTACTGTAAAGTTTTAATCCATTGTTGAACCTGATCACCTCAATTGTGACTCATTATTTTCTTTATTGATGTAGTAGACGATGACACCGCCAAGGCAAAATCTGACAAATAGTACGAAAACTACCCTATATGATCTAGCCATAGCCATTCAAGACCAAGTGGCTGCCATAAATCAAATTTTACAGCATATACAAAATAACAACAACCATGGTAAAGTGCATGGCAACCAACGAATAGTAGGGAGTGAGTATGAGTGGGCAGAGTTCATGAGGATTCAGTCTCCTTTGTTTATGGGCGAATATGATCCTAATGCAGCTGAGAGATGGCTAATAGAACTAGAGAAGATTTTTGATGTCCTGAACTGCCATGACGAGTAGAAAGTCACTTTTTTAGTATATATGCTTAAGAAGGAAGCAAAATATTCATGGAGGGAAGCCAAAGACCTGCTAGTCCACCAGGGGAGACCAATTACTTAGCTGGTGTTCCAAGATACATTCTTAGATAAGTATTTTCCTAACAGTGTGAGAGCCAAGAAGGAAGTTGAATTCTTTCAGCTTAGACAAGGCAACTGAACTATTGACCAATATATGGCTAAATTCGAGGAACTGTCTAAGTTTTCCACTTATCTGGAGTATAATCCAAATGAAGCATGGAAAACGGTGAGATTTAAGACCAGATTGAATCCAAAAATTTGAAGTGTTGTAGTTGCTCTGGAAATTCGAGAGTTCGCCTCCTTAGTCAACAAATGTAAACTACTGGAGAAGAGTCTGAGAGCAACAAGGGAAGAGAGGGAGCGTCTAGCTTTATAGAAAAGAAAGAGGGAGTCTTCCACATATGGTAGGGATCTTAGAGGTAAGAACCATGCGGGAGGTAAACAGCCTGTGGCTACCGGATTCAGACCCTTCCCACAAAAACTAGCAACTGGCGCATGTGTAAGATGTGGATGATCTCACGGGGATAAGTCGTGTTACTCTACTCAAGCTACTTATTTTCGTTGTGGTCAAAAGGGGCACCTAGCAAGGGGTTGTTGCCCAATGGGCAATGGAAAAGAGCCTAAATGGACTCCACAGGTAGCAGGAAGGGTCTTTACTTTAAGTGAAGCCGAGGCTAAACATAACCCTAACTTGATTCAAGGTATGTGTTACGTCAATAATTTTCCCTTGATTGTACTTTTTGATTTAGGTGCTAGCCATTCTTTTATAACAATAGATTGTGTTAAGAAGTTACACACCCAATTTCTGATATGCCTTATGAGTTAACTGTGATGACTCCTATGGGGGAGAAGGTGATTACCTCCTCGATATGTTTCGATTGCTCCATGGTGGTGTGTGAAAGACCATTTGTAGTAAATCTGATTTGTTTACCCCTAGATGGTATAGATGTTATTCTAGGAATAGATTGGCTGAGCCAAAACCAAGTACTTTTAAATTGCTATGATAAAACTCTAGAGTTCCTTCCTGATGTTTTGGAGGAACAAAAATGAAACATTGTCAGTACACATAAAATTATTAAGGGGCTGAAGAGTATGGATTTAATATGCATATTCTTGTATGTTGTCAACCTAGAAACAAGTCAAGAGTTGCATAAAATTCCAATTGTCTATGAATTTCCATAGGTCTTTGCCCTAAAAATGTTAGAACTACCACCGAAGAGAGAGATAGAATTTTCTATCTGGTACCAAAAGCAAGTCCTATTTGTATTACACCATATAGAATGTCTCTAGTGGAATTAAAGGAGCTTAAGAAGCAGATTGAAGAACTATTAGGGAAGGATTTTATCCGGCCTAGTGTGTCACCCTGAGGAGCAACTGTGTTGTTTGTAAAAAAGAAAGATGGCAGTATGAGATTGTGTATTGATTATAGACAACTCAATAAGGCGACTATTAAGAACAAACATCCATTGTCTAGAATAGATGATTTGTTGGATTAGTTAAAAGGGGCCATTGTTTTCTTGAAGATAGACTTAAGATTAGGGTATCGCCAGATCAGAGTTAAAGAAGAAGATATTCTGAAGACATCTTTTAGAACGAGATATGAGTACTATGAGTTTTTTGTAATGTCGTTTGGAGTCACCAATGCGCCTACGGTTTTCATGGATTATATGAATCATATCTTCAAACTCTACCTAGACCAGTTCACAGTGATCTTTATAGACAATATCCTAATATACTCTAGAAGCAAAGAAGAGCATAGTCAGCATCTCTGGCTAGTACTTCAAATCCTAAAGGAGAAGAAACTCTTTGCCAAGCTAGAAAAGTGTGAATTTTGGTTAAAAGAGTTAAAAATTTTGGGTCATGTCATTTCCCAAGACGGTGTAGCAGTAGACCCAAGCAAGACCAAAGCAGTATTAAAGTAGGAGAGGCCCAAGACCATGACTGAAATTAGAAGTTTCTTGGAGTTAGCCAGATATCACAGAAGATTTATATAGGGATTCTTTCGAATAGCATTGCCCCTGACCTGGTTAACTAGAAAGAGAAGTCTTTTCAAATGGACTCAAGAGTACGAGGATAGTTTCTAGGAGCTTAAGAATCGATTAACTACCTTTCCTATTTTGGTCATTCCTAACCTTTCTGGATATTTTAAAGTTTATACTGACGCTTCTAAGAAGGGATTAGGTTGTGTCTTGATGTAAGAGGGTAGAGTGGTTGCTTATGCTTCCCAGTAATTAAGACCACGTGAGGAGAATTATCCTACACATGACCTAGAGTTAGTAGCAATAGTCTTTACTATGAAAATCTAGACGCACTACTTGTATGGAACTGTGTTCGAGATTTATAGTGATAATAAGAGTTTAAAATATCTCTTTGATTAGAAGGAGTTAAACATGAGACACAACAGATGGATGAAATTCATTGATGACTATAAATTTGTGCTAAAGTACTACCTGAGAAAAGTTAATGTAGTAGCTGATGCACTAAGTCAAAAGTCATTACACGTGAGTCGAATGTTGGTAAAAGAGATGAAGCCATTGGAGGAATTCAAAAATTTGAGTTTATTAGTTATAGTCATTCCTAAAGGCTTAAGTCTTAGTGAGCTGCGAGTTGAATATGACTTGAGGACGCAAATCAAGGAAGCACAATGTCAGGATAAATTTTTACAAGACCGAAGGCAGTAGCTGGACTTTGTGATCTCAGAGGATGGGATTCTTAAGCATAGGGGATGAATATGTATACCTAAGGAATGGGCTTTAAAGGATAAGATTCTAGAAAAAAACTCATCAAAGTAAATACACTATTCATCCATGATCTACTAAGATGTATCAAGACTTGAAAAAGATGTACTGGTGGCTGGGAATGAAGAAAGACATTACATAGTATATTACTAGATGTTTAATTTTTCAAAAGGTGAAAATAGAGTATTAAAAACCTTCGAGACTACTAAAACCCTTAGAGATATCGAAGTGGAAGTGGGATATCATTTCTATGGAATTATTGTGGGGTTGCCTAAGACTCAGATTGGCCATGATGTAATATGGGTAATAGTATATAGATGGACAAAATCTACGTACTTCTTACTCATCAAGATCAGTTTTCCACTTAAGAGGTTAGCCCAATTGTACGTAAGAAAAATATGCAGCTACATGGAATCCCTACCAACATTACCTTTGATAGAGATCCTAGATTTACTTTCAGGTTTTGGAGGGCTTTATAAGAAGCTTTTGGCACCAGACTACATTTTAATACAACATACCATCCTCAGAATGATGGCCAAACTGAAAGAACCATACAAACTCTGGAAGATATGCTCAAAGCTTGCACTTTAGAACAGGGAAAGGGCTGGGAAAAATACTTACCACTAGCAAAATTTGCTTATAATCACAATTACCACTCCAGTATTGGTATGGCACCTTATGAAGCTTTGTATGGCCAGAAATATAGATCCCCTCTGTGTTGGTATGAAGTGGGGAAAAGAAATCTATTAGGTCCAAAATTGGTTCAACATACCATTGAGCAAATATAAATGGTCCAAGAAAAAATGAGAATAACCTAAAGTCGGTAGAAGAGCTATTATGACAAAAGAAGAAAGCCATTGCAGTTCTAAGAAAGAGAGCATATGTTTTTTAAAATCTCTCCCACTACAGGCATCGGACGAGCAATGAAGGTTACAAAGTTAATTCCACGATATTTAGGTCCCTATTAAATTCTCAAAATAATGGGACCATCTGCTCATCAGATTATACTTTCTCCACATCTATTAAACCTTCACAATGTGTTCCATGTCTCACAACTTCGTAAGTACCTTCTAGATCCGGTACACTCAATCCAAGAAGACTCAGTAACTGTAGATGAGAAGCTAACTTATCAAGCAGAACCGATCTCAGTACTCGATAGAGATGTAAAGAAACTATGCAACAAGACTATCCCTTTGGTGAAGATAGCTTGGAATAGGTTTAATGAATGAGAGGCGACATAGGAGAAAGAAGATTATATAAGGTAGAAGTAACCACAGCTCTTCGAAAATAGGTAAAACCCTTAATTTTGAGGACAAAATTTCTTCTTAGGGGGGAGAAATGTAACATCCCCTAATTAATTCTATGTAATGGCATGACATTCTAGGTTCAAAGGGATAGGGAAAAAGTATAACTCTTCTTTTTAGAAGAAAAACTAGAAAGAGTAAAACCCTAATCTCTAACCTCTTAGAATAAAATTTAGTAGTGAGAAAAGGGCTAAAAACATAGGTATAAGGTGTTTCTAAGATCCACTAAGTTTTCATTTGGGGAAAGATTAATGAGTTTCTGGAAAAAATGGAAAACCAAACATGGCCCTAGTTAAGGAGGAGTTGGGATATAATGAAAGGAAATTTTTGTAAATAAAATTTGGTTTAGGGATATAGTGGAAGAAATTTTTTCCTTCTAGAAGGAATAATGTTTTATTAATATTTCTAGATAAGACTAAAGGGAGGACAGCCAAGGAAAAGAAGAACCAGAAAATGAGAGAGAATAGAGAGAGAAGGAAGAAGAGGAACAGCCTAAGATAATCTCTTGAGCTTAAGAATTTTAAAGCATTATCCTTCTTGTTTATGGTCACTTAGGTCTTTATCTATGGGTTTTGATGCAGAAAGCCAGAAGAGAAATAGAGAAAGAGATAGGAGAAACCAAAGAACTCTCAAAAAAATTTCCTACAATAGCCAAGAAAGTTTTCTAGGTAGTTTTAATATTAACCCTTATAAAATCTGAGTTTTGATAGTTGATTTGTGGTGTTCTTTGTTTCATGAAGTATATGAATGCTACTTGGTTTTTCTAGTTGTTGAAATCTTGATGTGGATTTAGGGTTAAGGGTGTTAGATTTGGCTTAAGAAAATCTTTTGGGAATAAATCAAATTTTGAGGTGTTTTATCTTATTTAATGCATGTATAATCATGGATATATGTTGTGAGTAATTGTTTGGTGGCTGTGGTAAGGTATGGAGGTGAGAAAAAAAAAGTAGGGCAGCATCGAGCACGGCTGTGCTATGTGACACAGCTGGGCTGGGCTCGGCACTAAAGGCTAGTTTTAACAATGTTTTAGAACACGGACATCGAGCATGGCCATGCTTTGGGGAACGGCCAAGCCGTGCTTGGTGCTAGGGGATTCCATGCTTATGAACATAGACAAGGCATGTGCTGAATGGGAACCACAACACGGTCATGTTGTATGCAGGAAGGGGTTTTTATTTAGACAGAGCACGGACATGCTCTATGACACAGATAGGCCATGCTTGAGGTTGAAACTATTTTGGGTTGCTTTTTGAAGGTCCTAACCAAACTTAAATGGATTGAAGGTGATGGGAGAGACCAAACTACCTATAAACAACTTTTAATAATGCATGGTGGTATTAAATTCATCCTTTTATTATAAAATGCATATGTGATGTATGTAAAATTCATTGATGAGATACATATAAATGAGATGTATGCATAATGCATTAATGAGACATATGAAGATGATTTGCATATGAAATGCATGTATAATGCATGGATGAATTTTATATTGATAAGATCCATAATTCCAAAGGTGTATGAGATGCATATTAGGTAAATGCTTAAAGCATGAGTGGAATACATGATAATATAGTGTATGTATGATACACCTATCATGAGACAGAATCTTTGGGATGACCCTTACTATGGCAAGGTAGCTTGGCGACATGTGGCATCTTGTGGTGGTAAGGTGACCTGACGGGGTCGTATGGCTATGAGACAGTACTAGATAAGGGACGCCCTATTACCCTTAAGTGAGCCAAGGGAGCATATGGCCACTCCAACCAAGTGATAGTGGTAGATGTGTAGCAGCAGGGTGATTGGCTCATATTACTCTGTTACTAAAATATAGACGAACGACGAATAAGTATTTGTTATGCATGACATTAAATATACTATGGATATATTCATTGATGGTGTATGTACTTCAATTATTTATACTACATGTGCTGATTATGATGAGATATTAAAAGTGATTTTCTGTAGCTTATACAGCTGAACCTGTCATTCTGTTTTGTTTACATTATCAAATATTATTGTTAAATCTATTGAGATTTTATTCTCATTAATTTTTGGTGAAGTGTTCATATAATAGCCACTAAGATGCTAACTGTCCTTCTGACACTAGTATTAGAGGTTCGGGTGGGGGATGTACCTTTTCTGGGTCAATTCACCATCTTACAAGATGTGCTGATAGTGAATGTGGTCGAGATTCCTGCACTATCACCACCCCCTCCTCCACCCCATACACCATAGGGGTAAGGTGCCAGGCCAGGGCCTAGTTAGTAGAATGTACATTATGTAGTATGAACTCAGTGTATCTTTTGAGAGAGTAACCTCTGGTACTTCTTTGTTTTGATGCCATGAGTAGTACCTAGTGTTACTCTTGTATAACACTAAATGCTGATGTAACCTCTTTTGACTTGATGATATAAAATATGTACTGTTTATCTTCATATCTTAATCGAATTTCATTTAAAGTATATTTTAATATAAAAACCAAGAGTACCAAAAAAAAGTTTGGCTCTTACAGCATACACAATATTAGATCCTGCTAGAGATGAATTATATATTGTCAAAATGAGAAATAAAAGTTTTCCTTTAAATTGGAAATAAACTGATCCCAAGGTGGAGGCTAGAATCTTCTGGGGTATAGTAGTATTTCAAAGGACTATAGAGTGTACAACTTGCATACAAGCAAGATTTCTGTGACCAGAAATGTAAATTTCTTTGATGATTCTACATGGAATTGGGAGGAGTCAAAGGCTGAAGCCCCAAATGGTAATCCCAATAAAAAATCCTACCTTAAGATCGAAACAATTAATTAAGATCAAGAAGATGTAGATCATGTTCCAATTAGGGGCACTACACCTTTTGTTGATATTTATCATAAATGAAACATGGCCATACTTGAACCTAAAAATAATTTAGAAGCCTTAAAACTTCCTAGCTGGAAGGTTACCATAGAGGAAAATTTTAATATGATTAAAAAAAATAGACAATGGGTGTTGGTCGATAATCTAAGACACAAAAAGATGATTAAAGTGAAATGGACTAGGTTTGTTGACAATGACTGGGTTAGATTTATAGATGACATGAAAAGTAACTTTGGCTATATGTTTTCCTTTGGTTTAGTTTTCTTCACCTAGAACTTAAGGAAGCAAGATAAAATAGTTCAATCCACTGCAGAGGCTTAATACATAGTTGCTGCTACTTTAGTTAACCATGCAATCTAGCTCAAAACATTAAAGGAGGATTTAAATAAAAAATAAATTAAAGTAATGGATATTTATTGTGACAATCAATCTACTATTGCTATTTCAAAATATCCAATCTCTCATGGCAAGACCAGGAATTTAAAGATTAAATATCATGTTATTAAATAAGCTCAATAGAATATGGAAATCAGTTTGAAGCATTGCAGTTCAAAAGAATAGGTTGCAAACAAAATAACAAAGGCTTTGCTTGAAGCTAAATTTTGAGGTACTAAGAAGCAGAGTTGGAATGCGCAACAACTTTGTCAAGGAGAAGTATAAAAGTATGTGACAAAACTTGTAGTTTCTAGATTATGCCATTTTTTGTAATACTTTATTTATGATATTTTTGGTAGATCTATAATTGCTTTGAACTAATGTATGATTATTGTTTACTGGTAGAAGGAAATTACTCTGCTGTCTGTAATATATATATATAATAAAAGATAGCATGTTTAGGATGCCAGTTTGTGAGAAAAGGTTAAATATATTTGAGGAGGAGTCAAAATCCTATGCTTCGTTACGATAATATGTTTTTTAACTGGAAAGTGCTTTGGAAGCTAGGAATTCCCTTAAGATTGATTTTGGTACTACAGAAATGAAAGTTGAAATATAACACATTACCTTTGGCAAATGTTCTTTGCAAACATCATTTTGAAGTACATAATATTTGTATGCTCTACAAAAAAGGTACTAAGGACATGGATTATATTTTCTTGCATTCTGAATTTCCAAGAATTATATGGTTTGGTTATGTGCTGTCCATCTGGACTAAAAGAATTCATCCTTTTTTTATTTCATCTAAAGTGGATATTTGGTTCAGATAATGATCTAAACATTGGGATCATCTTCATGACTTGAAAATTATGATTGTTGTGATAATGGATACTATTTGGCAAGCCAAAAATGAACTCATGTTTGAAGGAATTAAGCCAAATGTTTATCAATGCTTAACTCAGTCCCAAGTGAGATGGAAGCAACATACCATGCCTAGAATTATAGTAGTTTATTACTATTCAAAAGGGATCCAAGACCTAAATTCCTATACTTAGGCAACAATTCAGTGAATATGTTTAATGGTGATTTTCTTTCTAATAGCTAGACTTTTTGTTTTTTTCATCACCAAAAGGAAATATTGGAGGTCGATTATTGTTAACAGTTTTTGGGAGGACATGTTATCATAACTTAATATTTTTACTCAACCCTATGGTTAGCATACTTTGATTTTTGCTTTGACATCTTTCATAGAAGACTTTTGGAGTGATGGGGGAATGACTTTCTAAAGGTCCAAGCGGTTTTCACATCAAAAGAATTCATTATTTGTTATAAGGTCTTATGGAGGAATGATCCATTTAGTATCCTTAGTTGTATGATATTAAGAGTTTAGTTAGTAGCCTCATTGTTTAGAAGCTATTTCTTAGTGTTTCAAAGAGGCAGAGGTTGTTTTCTTTGGTCAAGACTTATATTCCTAGCTATACCTATGTAATAGGTGGTGGATTCTATTTCCTCATGTAAGATGACAGTTGTAATCAATAAAAAAGCAAAATATGGTGACATGGCACACACATGTCACAATTGCATCAAACTTGGATTGTTAATTGCCTAAAAAGAGGAAAGAGGCTTATAGACAACACTGTAATTTCTTGCGATATGACTGCATTGTTATTTTTGTAAAAATTAAAATATTTCTAACATATTTTCTCCATCATCATCCTCATATGTCGTTATCTTATTTTTTGAAGCTAAAATCCTTCAACTTGATTCAACTAATGCTTTGAAAACTTTGAATTGTTAATGAGGGAAAGACATATTTAACTCTGAATTTGGATTCTCGAAAGTACTTTATATGGTAAAGTTAAAAAGAAAAAAACACAATTTAATAAAATTAATATTTAATAAATTACTGAGACCAAATATAAGTCCTACAAACAATGTCATTCTCTCTTTATCTTTACCCTATAAAGTTCATTAACCTATATTTTTGTTAGATGGCACGAATATCCCTACACTCTTTTGGTATGTAACTAATCTTACTTTGTTTATTGAGGCTATTCCTCCCCACAAGTGTTTTTTGCATGGTTGAACTATTAACATTACAGAGACTCCTCAACCACTGAGTTCAAGTTTTCTTACCACTTGAACCATAAGTTTATAAGTAATCTAACTATATTTTAGTGTCTGTATGACTAAACTTTTAATTTATGATTAATTAATTTTTAAAAAATGAAATTTCACAAAAGTGTTGTAATAAAAAACAATTATTAGTGTTTGAACAAAATATATACTAAGTGTCTTTAATGTTTTTAGTATTTGGTCAATCTTTTTATAAAAAAAAAAAATTTGTTACTAACAACTTATTAAAAAGTATATGTTTGAAATGATAATATATATATATATATATATATATATATATATACAAAAAATAAATATATACAAAAAATATGCAATCAAAATTTTAATTATAAAAAAATTCTTATCATAAAATACAATAAATTTCATAATAACATTTATGTTTTTAAAAAATATGGGATTTAACAAGTAAAATTTTATTCTTTTAAAAATGTAAGTTTGAATAGTGTGGCATTTTTTAAATTTTAGGTTTTGGTTTTTTGTCCATAACAAAATTAATTGTTTGCTTTTGGTTAGAGGAGTTTCTAATTCATGTTTCTTCATTTCAACAATTTGCTAATATTTAAGTAGTTTTGAGTCTTGGCTAAACAGGATGAAAGCAAAAATGGTGCTTTTTAAAAAAATAAGCAACTTTTTCCCAAAAGAAGTTAGGCAGAAAAGACCCTATCAATTTATTCATCTACCTATTTCCTAAACAACATCTATAAAGGGAGAGGTTAAGGAACCATTTGCTGGGTAGCTAAGAATAAGTAACATGCTTGCTTGCCCTAGAGGTTAGCCACATGATTTGCCTCTTGTTGAATCCTTCTAAAACTATAATATGTATTTTGAGGAAAGAGATATTCAAAATCACTGATAACAGATATGATTTTGTCATGGTTTTGGAGGTCCTATTCTTACATATTGAAAATCTTTTGATTTTGATAGGAATAAAAATGCAATGCCTAGAAAGAGTTAAAATGCAAAAATCTTTCCTCTTACTTATTATTTAACAGTCTTACTTAGGTTAACATACGAGCCACATCATTGTATTCCATTAGTCATACTAACAAGTTTAGGTGCACATACGAGCCACTTCCATTAGTCCTACTAATAGAGTTAATAGAAAAAATTGACCTATAGCATAAAAAAAGTTCGCAAGAGATATAGTTCTTTTACATGCAAAGAATTTAACCCAGCTAGAGTCGAGGACATGATGGAAGATTCAGAATTGAATTATAGAGAAGAGGAAAAAGGACTCATCTTTAAAGGCAGTCTCATCGAAGGGCAGTTTGTTGGGAAATTTGATGATATTGACAAAGAAGATTTATGTAAGGAAGAGAATGACTATGCTTTGGCTTCAAGAGAGAAGAAGGAATTATAGAATGATGTTACAATGGAATTTGATGAGAAAAATATCCTCTATTCATCTTATTTGATGAAGAAAAGAAAAGATTTAGGAACCCTTGACAAAATGCTTCATTTTGAAATGGTTAGGAAAGGTCATTAGCTATAACTTCCTATAAAAAAGATCCAACAACTACAGGCCAAATAGGAGAGATCAATTTGATATATTTAAGCAGCAACTCTTTTATGGCTAAATTTCTTGATTATACTGACTACAACTTTTCTTTAATAGAGGGTACATAACTTATCTTTGATTGCTATTTAGTAATAAGACAATGGCACCATGACTTCAATCAAAACATAGCAACAATTGAAAGAATAGTAGATTGGATCTGTCTTCCAAGTTTAACCATTGAATACTTTAATAAAAAAATTTCTCTAAGAAATTAAATTGGAAAGACCATCAAGGTTGATCCTATGATGTCTTTACAAACTTGGTAAAATATAGGCACATTTACATTGACTTGATCTACAAAATTCCCTCTTATACTAATATGGATATTAGAAGCCATGTACATTTGAAAAAAATATAGAGTACAAGGGATTGCATTTTTTTTTTAACTATGGTTTTTATGGTCACCATATAGACCACTACAAGGAGAAATCTAAGACTATAATGTAATCATAAAATGGGCAAAAAATTGATACTTCTCCTACCCCTATTAATAATCATCCTATTTGTAGTGATGATGCTGGGAAAAGCTTAAGCAATAACAAGCCCCATGAAGCTTTTGGGCCTTGGATGGTATCCCAAAGACTAAAACATAATAACAAACATAAGTTGTGAGAAGATCTTGAGAGTGATGGGAGGAGAGAATTGTGATATTTGGCAATAATCATAATAAGTTAGCTGAGAAAATTGTGAAAAACTCCAAGTTTCTTGTCTTAGCTTATTTGATTGAGAATCTTGAGAAAATAGAAGATCAACATTGTATGATATTTCAAATTTGGTCATAAATACAAATAAAGTAGCCAATTTGAAGAGCTTATTATGCACATTTCTGGTGTGTCTGAACAAATGTTCATGAATTTCTTTTTGTGGGGCTTGAAGATGGAAATACGTAGGGAACTACTGATGCAACCTCCACTAAGTTTAGCTAAAGTCATGGCCAAGACTCAGCTCTATGAAGAAAGAAATGATGATTTGTTCTAATGACACCGACGGGAGAGGTATCGACACTATGAGGGCCAATCCAAAAGCCCTATGCTCGGCCAAACAAGAACTAGCAGTAGTGTGACTAACCAGGGTCTGGGAGTAACACCACTACCTCATAGTGAACAAACGCAGTGAGAAGGCTCCAAATTACCTATAAAGCATATCTCACCTACTGAGATTCGCAAAAAAAAAGGAGAAGGGTCTTTGTTTTAGTTGCGATAAGAAATAAAATATGAATCATCGTTGCAAGAACATAGTGTTGCTCATGTGTGGTGAGGATGAAAGTGAAGAAAACCAAGAAGATGCAGCACCTGCACTAGAGGAGGATCCCACTAACGAAATCATGGAGGTTAGCCTTAGTGCACCCTCTAATTTAGTGAATCCCAGAATTTTTCTCATATTAGCCAAACATGGATCGAAAGCTATGGAAGTTCTCATTGATACGGGAAGTAATAACAACTTTATTCAAGAGGCATTGGTAGCTAAGTTGAGGTTTCCATTAGAGGAGGAAAAATGATTCAAAGTTTACATGGGGAATGGTCAGTATTTGAATTGTGATAAGAAGTGTTTTGGGGTAAAGTTAGAGATGCAGGGACATAGTTTTATGGTGGATGTGTTTGTCTTGCCAATTTGGGGGTTAGATGTGGTGCTGGGGATGCAGTGGCTAAGGACTTTGGGGTCGTGTTTACATGACAACAATGAACTCACCATGGAGTTCCATTGGAAGGGAAAAAAGGTGACATTGACCGGGAGCAAATTCGCAATAGCTACATAAGTAAAGTTTGTCCAACTTCACACCATAGTTTAGCAAGGTAGCGTAAGTAGGATATTTACTTTGATTCCAGCCACTCTAGAGAGGGGGAGTAGTGGGAAGTCCAGCAAAGTTGAAATTGCAAAGTTGGAAGCAAACTTACCAAGCATAGCACAAGGCTTGATCAACCAATACAGAGATGTTTTTGAGGAGCCCAAGACACTACCTCTTGTATGCATTATTGATCATAGGAAACACTTACAAGCTAGTAGCGCACCCATCAATGTTAGACCATACCGTTATCCATATTTCTAGAAGGATGTTATAGAGAAATTGGTGCAAGAAATGCTTGACTTTGGTTTCATTCACCATAGAAATAGTCCTTATTCGTCCCCTGTGTTGTTGGTAAAAAAAAGGGATGGATTGTAGAGGTTTTGTGTTGACTACCGAGCCCTTAACGCAATCACCATCAAAGATTGGTTCCCAATACCTACAATTGATGAGCTACTTGATGAACTAGGTGGAGCTGTGGTTTTCTCAAAATTGGACCTGCAAGTTGGATATCATCAAATTAGGATAGATCAACGGGATGTGCACAAAACTGCTTTTCGGACACATGATGGGCATTATAAGTTTGTCGTCATGCCATTTGGACTCTTTAATCCACCTTCCACTTTCCAGGCCACCATGAATTAGGTTTTCAAACCATATCTAGGAAAATATGTTATTTTCTTCTTTGATGATATCTTGGTTTATAGCAAAAGTAAGGAAAAACATATGCAACACTTGGAAATGGTGTTGAACTACCTTCGGTCTAATAGCTTCTTTTCCAAAAGCAACAAGTGTGCTTTCTTTTAGGGGACCATTGAGTATTTGGGGCATTTGGTGTCTCTAGATAGGGTGCGGGCAGATATGGTGAAAGTAGAAGCAATGACACAATGGCCCCAGCCCCAAAACTTGAAGCAATTACATTGTTTTCTAGGGATCATAAGGTATTATCGGAGGTTCGTAGCCCAGTATGCAGTCATAGCTGCTTTTCTCACAGAACTTCTCAAAAAAGACAACTTCACATGGGGAATATAAGCTTCAATAGTGTTCAACAGGTTGAAGCAAGCAATGACTCAAACACATGTGTTACATCTGGAGTATTGATGCAAGAAGGCCACCTGATAGCTTACTTTAGCAGGAAATTGGGACTAAGAATGACAGGTGCTTCAGCTTATCTGAGAGAATTACATGTAGTGGTTGAAGCCATTGCTAAATGGCATCAATATCTCTTATGTAGACATTTTATAGTTCAAACGGATCATAAGAGTTTGAAGGAACTACTCACACAAGTCATACAAACGCCTGACCAGCAGCACTACCTCCGAAAATTGTTAGGGTACCATTTTTCGATTGAATATAAAGAGGGAACCTTAAATTCAGCTACGGATGCTCTCTCTCGCTATTTGGAGTCACACCACACTGAACTCTATGCTATAGTGTCTTATGGGCAATTTGATTTTCTGTTAGCTTTGCGTAAGGAGAATCGAGAAAATTTTGAACTAATCAAGCTACGCCAACAATTAGAAGTTAGGGTACTTTCTTCAGATTGGGAGTGGCATGATAGGGTTCTCCTATAACGGAATAGATTATACCTCGGCAAAGAGTCCCAACTTAAGCAACAAATGTTGAAATAGTTCCATGACACACTAGTAGGGGGACATTCAAGGGTAGAACGGACATACATACGACTTAGTACTAATTTTTATTGGGTGGGTATACAAAAGAACGTCAAAGCATATGTTGAGCAGTGTGTCATCTGTCAAACTGTCAAATACTCTACAATGACCCTTTATGGATTCCTGCAACCTTTAGAAATGCCTGCAAGTGTATGGGAGGACCTAGCCCTTGACTTCATAGTTGGCTTGCCAAATTCGAAGGGAAATACGACTGTTTTAGTGGTTGTAGATAGGTTAACAAAATATGCTTATTTTGGAGCATTACCCACCAATTACACTACTTCAAAAGTTGCAGAACTTTTTACTGGGATGGTGATTAAATTACATGGGGTGCCACGGACCTTGGTATCAGAAAGAGACCTAATTTTCATAAGCAAGTTTTGGTCCAAATTGTTTGAGCTAATGGATACCCGTTTAAAGATGAGCTTGGCTAACCATCCTCAAACGGATAGGCAAACAGAATTCTTGAATCATTATTTAGAGTAGTACTTGCGCACCTTTACTGCTGACAACCCAAAATAGTGGACTTCCTTCTTCGGATGGGCAGAGTATCACTACAATACGAGCTACCAGTCCGCCATAGGAATGACACCATTTCAAGCTGTGTACAGGAGACCACCTCCTACCATTCTAACGTACACTAAGGGGTCTTCAACAGTTCAGGCCGTGGATGATTGTCTTCACTCTAGAGATGACATTCTACATCGTTTAAAGGATAACCTGCACCAAGCTTGCAACAAGATGCAACAAATTGCCAACCGAAAGTGTCAGGACAAACAGCCATAGCTGGGCCAGTGACGTACACACTGGCTTTACCTCCAAACAGTAAAATTCATCCAAATTTCCATGTTTCGCTGTTAAAAGAGTTCAACAGAGATGGTTCTACTATTTCTTTTCCCTTGTCAGAGATGAGTCATGCCAATAGGCCATTAATTTACCCCACAACCATCTTAGCAGGGCGAACAATACAATAGCAGGGCAAGACCATCCAACAAGTGCTGGACTAATGGTCTCACAGTCTCTAGGAAGATGCAACCTGGGAAGATCTCCAGTTATTCAGTTGCCTTTATGATCTGCCTGACCTTGAGGACAATGTCAAAGTTGATGGGGTGGGAAGTGATACGTGGGAAGTTTTGAGCTTGGATTTGGATAGAGTTCAAGGTCAACTAAATAAGTGGGTTGGTCCTAAGACCCAATCTAGAACAACCCAAAGCTAGACCCAAGATAACGTACCATCTAATGTAACTCAACGTGCTGGATTAGAAGAAAAGACTGTGAGAATTTGGGAAACTAGGGTGGGAATATTACGCGAGGGAAGGATGCATAAGAGGCCGAGCTGGCTCCAGGAATTTGAGATGGGGAAAATTCGTTGAGTACTGGTGGAGTTGCGAAGCGTAGATAGTTATGCACTAGCTGGATTGATTTTCCAATATGTTATTTTTTTGCTTTATTTGTTAAATAGTAAAAATACAAATCTGGAAAGGAAGAGAGTGGTATATGAGGGACCCTTCTGTGCATGAGGATTTTTATGTGAATTTTGGAAACGTACTGTAAGGAGTTGGGCACTGACTCGAAGAGTGCGTATTTTAATACAAACCAATATCGTTTGTATTAGAACTAAGATAAATACAACTTGCCTTTGGTCTCAAAAAAATGCTGGCCTAATTCCTTGTTAGAGCCTAAACTGATGTGCCACGTACTTTATCACTTAAAAACACCCTTGTTATCTTAAGTCCTATGCCTATGCAATACGATTGGACTTCTTAAAAGCAATAAGCCTCTTATCCCCCTAAATATGGTCTTACCAAAAACTCAGAATCACCATCAATATATAAATATGAGTATTGGCATTTCTAATGCAATGGAATTGTTTGAAACAAGAAATTCATTAGATAAAATTATTCTTGCATAATTTGTACCTATCTTGCTTTTCATTTTCCTTTTCTATGTTTTCTTTTTATCAAGATTATTACATGAAACTACAAGGGTGTTTCCATTAGGGAGTTTGGTACTACCTTAAGGGATTTGAAAAGAAGTCAGAAACTATATTTAGTTAAGCTCTTAGAACTAAGGGTTCATAGGGTGCATCTAAGGGCCACAATTAAAAAGTTAAGCTTTTCCTACTCCATCATCATGGAGGAACATGGCTTAGCTAGAGGGATTTGGGGCATTTGCAATGAATTTATCATAGTTCAAATGGTATACCAGCATAGCTAATATCTCTAACTTGATATCATTAATCTTGAGAGTGAATCTTGGCTTTTCACTACTATTTTTATAGAACCCCAAGTTGAGTTTAAAAGTGAGCTACATGATTATATTACACGTTAAGTCAACAACGTTCATTCTTCTTAGCTCATCTCTATAGACTTCAATTATATTACGACTTTTGACAAGAAAAATAGTGGTTCCTCAACCAACTTATCTCGTTATTTTTCCTTCCAAGACTAGATTGATGCTTCTAGTCTTATTGATATAGGTGGAAATGGTCCCAAATTTACATGTTTTGACTTTATTGGTGTGTATTAAAATGTTTGAATGATAGAAAAACTTGCGAAAAGAGATTTCTTTTAGGAAATAGAAAAATTTGTAGAAGACCCATCAAGCTCTCATGAAATTATCAAAGGAATGCATTAAGCTTACATGGATTCAAGGCGAAGGAACCACAAGGCTGAAGTTAGTGTTTATCTTTCAAGTATCCTAGTCTTAGTTTCCTTATCAAAGAAATCTTAGAGAACCCATAAGCTTATGGAAATTTTTTAAAAATTCTTAAATTTAGTTTCATGAGTTTTGTTGGTATTTAGCTTGTAAAATGCTCTTAAAATATAATCTTGAAAATGGCTATAAAAGCCTATTAAGTTTAACAAGCACTTATTGGCTAGAATTAGAGTGATTTTACAAATTAAGCAATCGCCAAGCACTAAATCATAGCTACAAAAACCTCTTGGCTTTTGAAACTAATAAAATAACGGTAATTAGGACCAACAAGTGACTATAATAGCCAATAGACACCTATGTAGCCTTGAAATTTTAATTTACAAAGCGATTATAGATGTTTTGAAAGCCTGAAATTCAAGTTTTTAACACAATAACAGGAGACTATAGACTTTAATAGTCGCCTCTTGCCTAAACAAAAAGGAAATTAAAGGCCTTACAATGATCAGATTTCATTGATTTTAGTGGTAAATGACCTTCAACAAATATATTCATCATTTTCCTATAAATACTAGGATTGAATGTTGGGAAGTTAGAAAACCTATGAATAATCTTTCTTACATCTTTGAACTCTTGAGTTTTCTGTTATTTCTGATATAGTGTTGTAAATAGTTATATACATTCTTCGAAGAAATTTTGCTAAGCCTTCTACTCATCCTTTCATGAGGTGTAACTTAAGGAAAGGTCCCTTGATGTGTTAGGTGTGGGATTGTTATTGAGAATTTTTGTAAAGGTGTTGTAAGGGGTGTGAACCTAATTTCTAACTCTGAGGAGTTATGTTATTGTAGTGGCTCACAAGTGCCCGTGTTAAACTTGCAGTTATTAATGGAAATCTTAAGTTGCGGCTTAAGGTTTGCGTATAGGTTTGGTGGTTGAATTGTACTAATATAAATCTTAGGTGGTGTTTAATTCTTGGAATATTTTATTCCTAAGAAAGTCTCATTCCCAAGAATTAGATAGATGAGAAAGTTGAAAAAGTATGTTTGGTTGTCATTTCACTTTCTTGGTAATCATTTGTTGTATTACCATCAATTTTTCATTTTCATGTTTGAATCACGTGAAATATTACTAGGAATATAATTACCTTTCCAAAAATACTCTTGAAGAGAAAAATTTCAAAGGGGTTTAGGGGTTAGGGTTTTAGGATTTAGGGTTTATGGTTTAGGGATTAGCTGCAGGGTTTATGATTTAGAAGCTAGGGTCTAGGGTTTACGGTTTAGAGCTTATCGTTTTGCAGTTTAAAGGTTAGAGTTTTAGGATTTAGGGTTTAGGGGTTAGGTTTAGGATTTAAGATTTTGAGGTTAGGATTTAGGACTAAGGGGTTAGGGTTTAGGGGTTAAGGTTTAGGGTTTAGCACTTTAGGGTTTAAGGTTTAAGGTTAAGGGTTTATTGGTTATGATTTAAGGGTTAAGGGCTAGTATTTTAGGGTTTAGGGGTTAGTGTTTTAGGGTTTAGGGTTTTAAGTTTTAGGGTTTAAGAATTAGGGTTTTTAGATTTAGGGTCTAGTGGTTACTCAAAAGAAAAAAGATGTTATGATTGACAGAAGGGAGGGTAGTACCAACGAGGGTTGGGTCTAGCAGAAAGGGCTAGTCTCCCACTTATGGTGAACCAAGGTTCGAATCTCCATTAGGAAAGGCGCCCACAATTTCATGCCCAACGACTCATCGAACATGATTACCTTTAGTAAAGGGAACCTATGGGAAACCAAAAAAGAAGAAAAGGGGAGGGTAGTTTTGTAATTTTAACTCTTAAATTTTTCCATTCCCATGGGAAACTTTTATTCTCACCCTTACGGGTGGGAATAAAAGTGGCAAGTTTTCTTCACAAATTTCACTCCTAGAAATAAAAGATTTCTGAGAATAAAATTTTATCTATTATTTCAAACATGAAAAAAAAAGTTTCCCACCTTACTTTCTCAAGAATCCTAAAAGATTCCTGATACCAAACACTACCTTAGAGTTATCTTTCCTAACCCCTTGTTCATCTTTTTTAGTTGTCTAAGCTTTTGAATATCTGAGCTTTGTTGCACTTACATTTGTTTTAGCTTTTCTCTTTAGTTTTTTTTTGTTTGGCATTACTTGAAATTTATTTTCTATTTTTCTTCTCTTTATCTTTGCTTCATAGTTTAGCTTGGATAAAAGATTGGTTATGTTTTTCTAATAAAAATTTTACCTTTGCCTTTGTAAAGGTTCTAGTTTTTAAGTTGTGTAGAAAGGTTTTAATTTTAAGGTTGTTGTGGTTATGCCAAAGTAGTTAGGTTATGATAGGGTGTTCAAACACCTTGATCTTTCTATTTGCAACACTTTTTGGATAGTTTTTTTTCTTAATGCCTCGGTGGTTATTTTCCTCCCTAGAATCCAATCTGATCACCGCCTTTTCCTTGCCAAAACAAATGCCAATATCAATAATCAAAATAGTAAGCCCTTCCACTTTGTATCATCGCACCAATATTGTTATACAATGGACAAAAAAACATGTTTGAAATGCTACAAAATAATCGAGGGGAATGGATTGATGATGACTCCATTATTAAGCAAATGACGACCTCTTATTTTTAAAAACCTTTTTAGCAAAGGCCAAGCTACCAAGCCTAGTGTTACTGTCAAAATTTTTTTGCCAATATTGGATAATTTGGATCTTGCTCATTTTGATTGTTATGTTGCTACCCTTGAAATACATAAAGCTTTTTTCGATTAAGGAGCCTTCAAAGCCTTTAGCACTGATGAGTACCTTACAATTTTCTTCCAACACAACTTGGATGTCGTGGGAGTTAATGTGAACAATATTATAAAACCTATTTAGTCATACCAAGGAAAAATTTGAGATATCAATGACACTTTTCTTATTCTCATATGAAAGATGGAAAATTCTGATTTCATTAATTAATTTCACGACATCTCATTTTGTATTGTGCTATGTAAAATGGTTTCAAATATCTTTATGTCTAGATTGAAGGTGATTTTTCCCAAAATCATTTCTGTCTATCAAGTTAACTTTATCCTGGGATGTAATATTCAAGATAACATCCATATAACCTGTGAACTCTTTCATATAATCAGAAAGGTTAAAAGCAAAAAGGTCTTTATGGACATTAAAGTTGATTTAAAAAAATCTTTTGATACATTTAATTGCTATTTTACTTGCAAAATTCTTGAAAAGATTGGATGTATTACAAATTTTAAGAATTTGACCATCACATGGCTAGTTCCTCGTCAATGAACATATTTTGGAATGTCAGCAAAATTGAAATATTTTATTCTATGAAAGGTATCCAATAAGAAGAACCTTTAGCCCTCACATCTTCATTTGTATGGATAAGCTCTCTTACATCATCACTGATGAGGTTGAAAACAACAAGCAGAAGTCAATAAAAGTGGGTAAGTAGTTTGCACTTAATGTTTGTCGATGATTTCTTACTTTTTGGTGAAGCTAGCTCTAATTAGCTTGATATTATGTTGAATTAATTAAATTTATTTCATGCTACTTTTGGGCATAGAGTTAACCCTACACAAAAAAATATTTTTTCTTCCATAACACTAACCCTTCTTTGGTTGAGATTTTGGTGAAAGAAAGTGGTTTCATGCAATGAACTTGGCATGTGAGAACTTCATCAGCGATTTGAGGTATCAAAATTCAACCTAATATGAAATAGACTAATACTAAGGTTGATTGAGGCCCCTAGAGCTTATTTAAGGTTAGGGTTGTTAGAAATTTATAGATAATTCATAAAAGTTACTATTCATAAGTTGAAATCTTGTGTATTTTGTTTTTGGTTATTCATAACATTGTAAACCCTAATAGATAGTGTTTTTCTCATAATGGAAGAGGCAAGTACCCTCTAACATTTGAGACCCCCAAAGTATATATGGAGACATTGTTACTTGAATTATAAAGGCTACAATGATGACTAGTGCATACTTAAAGTGGTTTGTGAATTTTCATAAGGAACTCTTTATTATTTAAGGCTCTAATTCAAAGTATATTAGTATTTAAATGTCTTTTACATTTAATCTAAGGTTTTGAGTTTTGAAATAACAATTTTTAATTATGCCAGTTAGCTCAAGACCATGAGACCTAACTTGACAACTTCATGAGTTGCCATATATCTTAACACATCAGCTTTGTGAGTGGAAACAAAAAATTTTGAACTTCTAGTTGTGTTTCATACTAGGTTATGTCTGCATATACATAATTGTAAATATGTATTACCTGCTTGTACATGATTATGGTGTGAGTATGAAATCATATATGTTAGTAAGTTATGAATTAAAGGTTCCTTATGTATTTGTAACTTGGTTAGTATATACTAGCATTATGTGTAAGGAATGCTTTGAATTTCTATGTTGGTGATTGATAGGGTTAGTGAAATATATGAATTTAGACCTAGGTGCACCTAAGGGAAATAATATGAAAATTTGAATCAAAACCCGTTGTAGCTTAGTCTTGAACATCTATGTGATATGTACTTTGTAGTTAGGATGCTAATGCACTAACATATATGCTATGCTTTATTCTATGGTCAAGATAAGTGATTCCCCGATCTTCCATGATATTAGTTTTGTGGTCAAGAAAATTGATTCCCTGATCTTCTATGAAATAATTATGTGGTCAGGATGAATGATTCCCTAATTTTATATGATACAAATTTTGTAGTTAGGACAATTGATTCTTGATACTCTATGATATAACCTTTATGGCCAGAAAAAAATAATACCCTGAAATCCCTGATATATGATTTAGTTTAGTGAAACTTGAAGCCTCATACACTCAGGTTTGTTCATCTTGATTGCACTTGAATGAGATATGTTGAACATGTGTATGACTCTGACTATCCTACTTTTATGAAACATGATTTATTAATTAAATTTTTGAGAATATATATATATATATATATATATATCTATGTGTGTGTGTGTGTATAAACATTTCTTACCGGTTGTGCCATGTTAGTATCTCCTTGGTGTTATTTTATGAACATAGAGTCTAAAAGAATCACCCCTCTCTTTTATCTATCTCTCTAGCTCCATGTTTAGATTTGAATTCATCTTCAACCCCTTGACTTGTCGATCAACCACAACAAGGTACTTTTTCTTGGAGAAACAAGCTTGGATGCTAAGGATAAACTTATAATCACTATGGCTTGTGTAGGGATAGTTTTGTCTTGCATAAAGTTGTATAGTGTTAGAAAATCTTGTTTACCTAATTACCTATGCGAGGAAACCTCTATTTATGTTTTGTTACAAGTTAAATCTTTTTTTGCTTATATAAGAGAGTCTCTATTTATGGGTAGACTATGTCGAATTTTTGTTTAAACTTTTGAATATGTTTTTAAAAAATTTCTAGTACAGTTTTAAAAAGAAAAATAGTTAGTTGTATAGTGTCCATTCCCTAGCTGGTCACACTCTAAGTTTAGGGGTTTGACAATTTAGTATTAGAGCTCAATTCAATGATTCATAACTGCAAGTATAGTATGGTTACTTTGCTTATAAACATTAGTGGGCATCTATAAGCTTAGTAATACATCTTGAAGCTTAAAACCTATGATCATGCATGTTTTCATTCTTTTTTGTATTTGAAATCTGTATAAAATCTGGTTACTTTTGTTTTAAACCTGATATAACGTAAAGCTCATGTTGTTGGTCGAGGGGACTAGCCAAGAGTTAGCTTTAACTAGGATTCCGGCAATCCCTAATTACCAATAACTAGAAGTTGAGTTTGTAGGTGGTGAGTTAGAGATAGATTGATAGAAGTTTTGAGATAGGGACACTTGGCCCTAATATAGAATGAATGGTTAAGGGATTGAACCAAGTTTACAAGATTATAGGTGACTTAGTAGGAATCCTAGCCCATTAACAACAACGACCACTTGTTCAGCTTCAACAAGAGATTAATCCTCTAATTCTTACTTAAAAAGGGCAAAGGACATTCATTTCTCTACATTACTTCAAAAAAAATTTCAACCTCCCAAATTTTTTGGAACAAACTCTACTTAAGACCCATATACCTTCTTAAAAGAGTCTAGAGAGTTACGTGTAGCTTTAGGATGTGATTTTGTTTGTGTTTTTGAGCAAATAAGCTATTGATTACATAATGTAGCATGAGTGTTACAAGGTCCATATGCAAAGAAAGGATAATGTAGTCCAACCTGCTTGGCTAATAAGCATTCAGGGCCATGTAGGAGTGAATTGGGTGTATGTTTCAACTGTGAATCTTTGGACAATCACGTCAAGAATTATCCATTGGTGAGTAAAAATCCTCCTAGCATGGTATCCCATCCAACTCTAGTTATACCTCCTATATTAGCCAATTTTATTAGATCTTTAAGTGGTTGTGGTACATTTGCTAAAGGTTCTCCATCTTTAGGTAAGGACCAAGCACATGTTTATGCTATGAATATGCAAGATGCTCAAGCTTCCAATATAATTGTATCAGGCATCTTGCTTGTTTATTTTGTTAATTATAAGTATTGTTTGATCTACGAGCCACTCATTCTTTTATTTCCCTATACTTTGCCTCCTGCATTATAAAAGCCTCAAAGTTTTTCTATTCCTTATTGGTGATTTCTACACCCTTGGGTGAAGTCACTTATTCTAATAAATATATGCTAGCTTATGAAGTGATGCAAATTTAACAATATTGGATGTGCTAAAGTATAAAGTCATTTTGGGTATGGACTAGTTGTCCAAGTACAATGTATTGGTTGATTTCTATAAGAAAAGTGTGAAGTTTAGTAATCCTATGAAACTAGCATTCAATGAGGCTCTCTATAACATGATCTCAACTATTCAAGTTAGAATATTAATTAGGAAGAAACATCAAGCTTACCTTGCCTATGTTAGGGAGATGTAGCAGGAATGTCCCTCCTTAAAGCAAGTCCCTGTAGTGAAAGAATTTCTTTATGTGTTTCTAGAAGAGTTACTCGATCTCTTTCTGGATAGAGAAATAGAATTTGGGGTGCTCCAACTTTATTTATACAAAAAAAATAATGGTTCAATCAGACTATGTATGGATTACCAACAGTTAAGCTAGGTAACTGTGAAGAATAAGTATCCATATCCACTTCTCATATTGAAGATCTATTTGATCAGTTGTAAGGGGCATAATACTTTTCCAAGATTGACTTATGTTTGAGGTATTATCAACTCTTAATCAAAAGGAAGACATTTTGAATACTACCTTTTGCATTCACTATAGATATTATGAGTTCTTAGTCATATTTTCTAGACTCACTAATGCTCTATCAAAATTATAGCCTTCAAGAATATGGTGTTTAAATCATTTCTAGACTAATTTTTCATTGTTTTTATTGATGAAATCTTGGTATATTCCAAGAATAGAGAAGAACATGAAAGACATCTATGTATTGCCTTATAAACGCTTAAAGATAGTCAACTATATGCCAAATTTTCTAAGTGCAAATTCTAGTTAACTCAAGTAGCCTTTTTAAGACATATAGTGTCTAAAGAAGGAATTTGTGTGAACCCCAATAAAATAAAAGTAATCTAAAATTGGCCCTATTCAACTAATGTAACATTTGGCAAATGTGAAACCAAATTTGCATAAAGTGTATACTAGTTTTGACCAATACTTGAGAAAATAGGTGGCTACTCCATGAAGACTTGAGAAATTAGGTGGCTACTTCATGAAGACTTCCTCCATTAAATTACCATTTAAAAATGCATTATTAACATCCACTTGATGTATAGACCAATTTTTTGCCAAAGTATTAAGTCATTGAGAAAAGGCTCTAAACTCTTCTCTACCTTTAGTCGATAGCCTCATTGTAACTCAACCATAGCTATAATGTTAGGAGAAACCTCAAATGCTTTTAACTTATGTTTGATTACATTGACCCTAGTGAATCTAGAGGACGCTCAAATGAAGCTTATGTAATATCTAAACTAGTGAAGGATTAAGGGTGCTGGAGCTCACATTTCATAACAAACTAATTCTAAGGGCCTTTGATGCTGAGTAGAAAAATAGACAAAATGCATTTTATGGGATTTTCCAAGGCAATAAGCTAAACAAATATTACATGACTGCAAAGCATATGGTACAACTTTTGAAGGGGTATGTTTTAATCTATAGTGCCATAGTTAAAAAGGAAGTACATGACTGCAAAGCATATTGTACAACTTTTGAAGGGGGTATATTCTAATCTACAGTGTCATAGTTAAAAAGGAAGCAATGATGAACTATTACAAACTTATTTTATTGTTGTATTGCTAAATAACTAAGTCTTTTTCTACTAAGAGGAGTTGATTATATCAATCAAACGAAACCACAATGACTTATTTTAAATGAGATTAATAGAGATATTATTAATAGTTAAATCATTCTTAATGGTTTTACCTATTGTTTTCTTTGGCCACCCTTTACCTTTAATTATTAGTCTACTCTCTATCTAATTTACGCTTTGCACTAAGACTTCTATAAGTCTTTTCCACATGTAGCCAAATCACCTTAAGCAAGATTCTACTATTTTTTTCACAATAGATGCATTAGCAACCAACAATTTTGAGGACGTAGTAATAGATAAGTAAAGATTTTTGAAGACATATAAACCATTTCTAGCCAGCCCTTATAGCAATATTTCTTTGGAATCTTGAGACTTGACAAGTGTGAAGATGAAATTCAAAGTAAACATACCTGCGTCTAGCAAATGGAGAAACACTACAAATTTTTATGGTTATTTATTGCACATGTAATAGATTATTCAAAACAGATTGGATGAAGGAAAGGGAGATGGAAAGTTAGCTTGACTAATATGTTGTATAACGAAACCTGATCCATTCCCAATGTGCGATTATTTTGACCCTCCATACTAAGTTTTAGACAGTAAGCTGGTGGAGTTTGGTATCACTTGGAGTAGTTAGCATAGAAAGAGGCGAAATTGGCTAATGGTTGAAATCCTTGGTCAAAATTCTGTGAGGTCTATTGAATTGCTCATCATACCTATAATAGCAATACCAAGCTAAGTGTCCTATTTTTCCACAAACTCGGCATTAAGGCTTGTTACTCCAAGACCATCCTCCTCTAGGTCTTCCCCTAAAACCACCTCTAAGACTTCCTCTATTATTCCCGTGTTATATGGCGAAGGATTATTTTGACAAAATTTTTTGTTAATAGGCATTGTTATGAAAAAAAAAAATTCTATCTTTGAACTGATTTTGCAAATTTGCTACATTTGCTTGTGCTGACACCAAATCAATTTCTTTCCTAAACTTTTCAATTATATTCTGAGACATAAGCAATGATTCATCAAGTGTATAAGATCAAATCTTGAAGAACCAAATTTAATTATGCATCACTCTTTTGGTAGGCCAAAAAAAAATTGCTTCAATGTGAACTTGTCATTGGCGAACCAACAAAAGCAAGTGAATGCATCACTTTTTTTCATTTGAAACAGGTAATAATTTAAGCATAGTGAACCCATCTTTGACATTTTTCAATTGAACCTCATATTACTTGACCTTTACTGAAGTTTGTGAAGTAAAGAACAGCTTCAATTTCTCATAAATCTAGTAAGAACACTCAACCCACCATTCTTGTGAGTAAGCCATCAGACATTGAAAAATGGAGCCCTTGTGCTTCATCTTCTGTTATCTTAGACTTATAAGGAACAGCATATGATCTGATGATTTACTTCTGTAATGTGAATTATCTTATGGTAGCTATTGTTTTTTCCATGACAAGTAGTTGCTTTCTTCAAATTTTTTGGTTCATAAAATGGTACAGAAAATGAGAACACTATTCTGGAGTCCGGACTAAGAGCACATTAATAAAGCCCTCCTCAATGTAGCTTCTTCAAGCTTTAACGACTGGGTGAGAAAAGGTTAGATGAGAAAACCTTGAAGGAAGTTGGACCATTCTCCATTGTTGATGGAGATGACTGTGATACCATGTAAGAAATCAGACATAAGAGAAATAATAGAGAATCAGAAGGATTAAAACACCAGAGAATGAGAAGGAATATTATCCATTATTGATATAACTCACTAACCTAATACACAATCCACCCTAAGAATGTGGCATTGCGGAAACACCCTACGAAGTCAAAGCAGCATTGGATTCTATAGATGGTTTCAATCAATCCACATATTCACTGTGTTCCCTCCCAAATCAGCAAATCTTAATAGAAGAATGAGGATCAAGAGGTTGGATATGAGAGGCCATGGCCATGGTCCTCTTGTTAGCATTTTATAAATAAACTTTATGTATGAAACATAAATTTAATGTAGCACATAACTACTTAAATTCTCATAAGAAAAATGATAGACTTAACCATATATACATTTTTTTTCTTGATAATGGTTCGATAATGTACCTTAGAATATCTTCAGATTCACAAAAGCTTTGTTAAACACCAATGAATAATCAAACAGCGCAAGATTAACCTCTCCCAGAGCTGGGAAGAGCTATATGATCAAATATAAGACTGTCATTGGTCTTCCCAAATATGAAATTAAGCAAAAGTCTGAGGACAAATAGTTCCATAGGATTTTACAAAACCACAGTATTGCCATAACACTAGCATTACTCATTAATAAATTGTTTTTTTCCCTATACAATCATATAGTAAAACAATTGATAGGCCTCAGTCTCAAAGATGAAGCCCTTGGCCAAAACTAAAACATGTTGACACAGACTAATATACAAATTGTTGTCAAAGACAAGTGCTCAGTGCTCACATATACAATGTAATTATCTGGGACACCTATCTCCACTATACTATATCCACAACATTGTTCATCGAAGATACAGCATTAAGTTATTCGAGGTGTGCCTCTGGCTTTAACAGGTCATCTAACAAGTTGTTCCAAAGGAGAAGGAAAGCATCTCAACCCATCCTTCAGTCAAAAATCTCCTGAGCTTCAATTATACTGTGCTGACTGAAAGTGAGAAAGAGAGTTAAGCACTGACATCAATGATTTCCTCATGCAATATGATAAAGAAGAAAAGCAATGGAGACGTAATACAAAGTAAAAAGAAGAGAAATGAAACATTAATGCATCATCCTTACTGGTCATCCTTTGTAACCCGATAATATTTTTCTGCATGCTGGCGTTGACCAATTAGCTGAGCAAAACGCTCATCATGAGTGATTACTATAAGCTGAAAGTTCTCCTGGCCTTTCCTATCCTCCATGATTCTACATATAAAGGTACAAAATTAGTAGATAAATAGGATTAATTACTAGTAATTTACTCTCAACCACAATTTGTTCAAACCTCAGCAGAGCTGCGGCCAAACTTTCAGCATTTGGCCCATCCAAATTTGTTGTTGGTTCATCAAGTGCTAGAATGCCACAGTTGAGGCAAAATGTCTCAGCTAAAGCCAAGCGTATAATAAGGGATGCAAGGACCTGGAACCTCACAATTAAGTCAAACACAATAATTTTATAAAGTAACTCATTTTATTTTGTAAAGGAAAATGCTACATATAGTAATGCATTCAGCATTAACTTACCTTCTGACCAGCACTACATCTTCCTCTCATTTCTAACTCCGCATCACCAGTCTGCATCAGAACCTGTATGAAATGTGTTGTAAGCATATGGGCCTTTAGGGTTGAATTTATTTTATATTCTCCTAGTACTACATGTCCATAACTCTTACTGGTCTATAAATAAGATATTTTAGGAGGTTGACTAATTTAATTAACTCATTGATCTCTTTCTCTCCCTACAAAATGCAAAAGAAACATAATATAAAAACAAGGAGAAATTTAGACAGTTGTTGAATGAATCAGTGTTTAGATTGAAAGATTTCAAACCTTGTAGCTGTATGAACGGGTCCCAGCACCTTCGGAATCTGAATGAATACTAATGTAGTCTATATCCTGTCCTCTATAAGTTTGCTGCCACAATTCCCTGATTATTTTGTTGATTTCTTCCATTTTCATTGTGTGGAAGCGCATCAATGCTCTGAAAAATGAATTATAAAGAACATTTCTAAACTGAAATTTCTTGAATGATACAACACACAACACAAGTTGCTAATTTTGTTAAGCAGTGTAATCCCATTGACTAATACTGGAGGACCAGAAATTGCCAGTTAAATATACCATTACTGTCCTTTAATAATCTGTTATTATATATCACACAAGAAGAATAATTGGTCCCCTTATTATTTTCAGTACAACAATGTCATGAACTTCAAGAAAAGAAATTTCTTTTCTTTTCTTTTCTTCCCAGTAAGGAAGAATAATAATGCATATGCACACCAAGCATCAGTAGACATACCTGAGCTTGCAAATGTAAAAACACAAGGTAATATAATTAATATAGTCAGACAACAAAGCAGCACGTCTACAGAAAATTGGCAACAGTAGCAACAATCTGAGAACCAGATAAACAGATGACAGAAGGTCCATCGGACATCCCATTTTTCTGGCCATAAGCTTTGCTTGTTCAATGGATTTAATAATTGATCTATATCCACATATTCATGTTAGAGATTAACTCAACCTTCTAGACATATGATGCATGAATCAACAACAAAAAAAATGAAATATTTTTCCACTAAGTAGGGTTGGATACATAAATCAAACGATGCCAAAATATCATATTGTAAATGAGATCAATAGAGAAATTATTAATTATTAAATCTTTTTTAATGGTTTTACCTATTGTTTCATTTAATCTCTATCTACTTTTAACTATCGAGTTACTCTCCATTTAATTTACTCTTCTTATTGAGGTTTCTGCAAGTTTCATCCACATATTGTCAAACCTCCTTAGACGAATTTCTACCATATTCTTTACAATAGATGCTACTCAAACTTTTTCTCAAATACATTCATTTTTAATCATATCTTCTCTCATGTATCCACACATCCAATACAATATTATTATATCTGCGAATTAGGAGCTAGATTTAAAACTTAGGCATTAGATACATTAAGCTACTTCATTAATTCATCTAAATATGACACCTTGTGTTTTTTCTAAGTATGTGGGCTTCTAGAGTTGGACTTATGTTATATTCTCCTAGTACTAATAGAGTGTACTAAATGTAACTCTTATAAGTCTACAAATAAGATAGTTCAAGAGGCTAACTAATTAATTTAGTATCTCATTTATTTCTTCATGATCCAAGAACCCTAGCCAGCTAGCATCCAGCTATAAAAATTATTAAAAATAAAAAAAGGTAGAGATACGACTCATGCCAGAAAGGACACCCATGGTGGAGGTTTGGTGATTCAAATCTACGAAAAAGGGAAAATGGCAGATTTGTAACTTTTGCAACTTTGCATATTGTGTTTTATTTTTTATCAAAACTTGCTGCTTAGCCACAAGGTAGTTTAGTGACTTAGAAGAGGCTGACCTCACCGAGGGGACCTACCTAAGGTTTTTGAAGCTCAGTTGTGGCAGGGATTCGCTACTTTTTGGTTCAATTATGGTTCTGAATAGGTGTAGTAATGCTATTCTATCTTTCTTTCTAATTGTTAAGAGTGAGAGTCATTTTTGATGTTTTGGAACGTGGTCTAGTGAGTCACTATTGTGTGTGAGTGTGCAGCCTAGGGAGTCATGGTGTCTAAGTTTGAATTTGATCACAAAAGTTTGAAGTGTGGCCAAAAAGTGAGAGAGGTGTTGGTGATATCATCAGAGTTGAAGACTATTTCTATGATAGTTGATGAATTTGCTAGTTATACTCAATTCCAAACCTCTCAAGGCATATGTTTTTCATTCACTGCCACATTTGCTCAAATAGGTAATCCCACTGCATGTTTTTCTTCCTCCTCTTCTCATTGCTCCGTCATTGATTATAGTGCTACTAATCACATAATAGGGGAATTAGGTATTCTAATCCTCCATTTGTTAAGCAATATAATGACAATGAACAATGTAATGAATGGCAAGGGTAGAATTCTAATAGTAAATACCTTTTTGTAACTAGATCGAAGGAGGAAAACTAGAAAACAACTCCAGAAGCCAGTAACAAAGGCTGAAAGAAGCCAATTAATGAAACCGGTCTAATACCATTTCTAATACTATCTTAAAACCACTTCAACCTAAAAGTTTAAGCTCTTAAATCAATATCCATGAATTCATTTTAAATCTCTATCAAGCTACAATAAAATATTTATTTTTGAAGCTTTGTTTTAAAAACCAGACTGGTTCAGCCAAATTAGCTCAGTCCCCAGTTCCGTTAACCCTCCAAACTTGGAAGTGGTCAAAAGCCAGTCACGCCAAGTCAGATTGGGTCAAAAGCAGGTTAAATCAGAAAAATGGGGTTCAACAGGAAAATTGGTAAAAAAAAAAATATTTAATGCATATAAGTCTTATTTCTAAATCATTTATATATCTAATGTCTATTTTCTTTGTCAAGGACCAATTCATCCAAAAGCTTAAGCTATTAAAGTGAAGACCCATGAATAGTTTATTATAACCTCTAATAGCCCCCTCACGCAAAAGCTTGAAGTGTTGTACTGAAATTTCATTTAATTACGAAAAATGAGAGGTCAGCAAAAATCAGACTCCTGACCACTCAATCAAAGAAATTTTGATACCATGTCAAAGGCCATTTAACCCAAAAGCTTAGGTTGTTATGTAAAGGCTCATGAATCATTTTATTATAATATCTAAAATTCTCTTTAAAACTATTTGTAAGTTATATTAGTTTTAAGACAAATCATGAGAAAGACAGCAAGCCTACTGGTTGAAAAGAAAGTATAGCACCAGGAACACTGGTAGAAACTCAAAATCAAATCAAGGATTGAAAAGACTGATATTTCATTTTGTTTATAGCATTGCATAACCGTAATTATGCACATGACAAATAATTCAACATTGTCAGATGTATACATGGTAAATAGAATGTAAACATCGCTGAAATTGAAGAATCTCACTTATCAAGTGCATTGTAGTATCTATCCAGGTCCTTGTTTGCCATTTCAGTTGTCTGTAAAGAATTGTTGAGCTGTTAATATGATGAAATGAGTATCAAAGGAGAAAGTGTACAAGTAGAATACAGCAGTAGAAAACACCTTAAGCTGGATTAGCTGGTCAAAGTATCTCTTATCTATGTCCTTATATTGAGCCTGCTTAAGATCAATCTTATTTTTTGAAATATTGTTCTGGTAAACAGACATTGTACCATGACACCTGTTTAACTGTAAACAGCAAGGTGTAAATTTTATACTAGATATGTTAAGAAGATAAAGGAAAAAAAGTCAAATAATAGGCAAAACAGAAATGCCATCAATACGACGTAAATTTTTTTCTTGAAGATGTAAAAAAACTTTCTTGTACAAGTAAACTTAAAAGCAAGCTTTTATGAGAGTAGCCAACAATTAAGATTCATATCTATTTACAGAAAGCATACTTAATTGCATTTTTTGTTTGGCATCAATGTAAAGGCTTTTTGGTAACAGAGTCAACAATTAATATGAGCAAGCGTTCTATATTTCATTTTTTGTAGCACCAACATAGAGGCATGGTGTTGTATTGTAGCATTTAAGAGTCAAGCTAAAGCATTTTGGACCAGTATGGTATTGACTAATTCCATTAAAGCTACTTAAGCCATTACATTTTGCTATAAATTTACCTTGCCCAGGTTGATAGGGGCTCATTTGGGTGTATACCATTTCAGTTCTGATTTTTCAACCACAGATTTCACTTGCCATCATGTTACTCACGTATGGTCAAGTATAAAATATTGACGGGAAGCATTTGGTACACTAGCATTCTTTACACCAGTTCATAGGATGCCCATGTATTTCAGATGCCTCCATTTGAAATACCAAAATCATGGAAATATCGGATACTAGAATCCAAAAATATCAATATTCCATGTGTATTCTGAATAATTCTTAATAGTCATAAAAAACATTGGGATCTTGAATTATAGGCATTTAATACGGGGGTATCTCACATATTACTGAGAACATGCAAGCAAAAACAGATTCCCTCTTAGTTGAATATTTTCTAGATAGCTAGGCATATTAATACTTTAAAGAGCTGGAGTACTGTATAAATATAGTGATTGAAAAGAGGTAGACATTGTAGTTTGGGAACCTAAACATAGAAAATTGAGTTGGATATGCTATGGGATGTGGAAATTTGTCAAGAATTGAAAGAAATCTCAAAGTATTTCTAAGCTGAAACTAATTATAGGTAGTCATAAAACAAATAAAAGAAGTTGAACAAGTATGCTGGTATTAAAGGTACTGCAGGCATTAATCATAGAGATATATTTTCCCACTCTTGAGAAACCCTATTATTGAAAAACTTGTCAATTAGTTTAAGATAAGTGTTAGAGACTAAGTGATACTCCTATAGGATTAGGAGTTTATTATTATCTAGGAGTCCCAAAGCTATCTCTAAGGATTATTGTCTAGATTTATTCTGACAATAGGAAAGTTAGTTATCTTCATTTTGCTTTCTAAGCCATCTTTGCTTTTAGGTGTTTATCTTGTAGTTTAACTCTATTTTCATATTATTATAAATAACAAAAGAGAGGTTTGTCTTGTGTTTGTTTAACCCTGAATTTCAACAACGTATCAAAGCCTTGTTTGAGAGAAGAGTAGGCCTTCAATAGTTTATAGTTTTCAAGGCTGGAGATCCGACCGCTTCTTTGAGGGAGCTTCCCCCCCCCCCCTCTCCCCCTTTTCTCCAGTCTATAAAAATTTACAAGTTAATCAAAGTTGTTTGTGGGAAAAGTTAATTATGTTCACTCGGGTTATTGAAGGGTATGCTAGATAGACATTATCAAATAGCACCTTTTGATGAGAGATAAACAAGAGGCTTCGAGAAAACTAGTGTTTTCTGATTATATGAAGCCAGTAAGCAAACAGCAAATCCATGGATATTTGAACCTAAGTATCCGGGAAAAAGCAGAATATTTGATGGAAGAACAGTGGAATATATAGATATAGAATATATAATTTGAATTCTACAGAATTCAAATTCTTTTCTATTTTATTTGTTATTTCAAACCATCCCTAACAGAGTATTAGACCTAGCTCTGCACAAATAGAATCCATATATTATGTATCAAGGACAATCAAAATGTGGATATAGTTAGTTTGATTGAGCAATGAGGTCATCATTTCGCTACAAATTTGCAGATTGCTAGTTGAAGTATGTGCCAAGTTGTAACAAGCTAAAGTTTTGTGGTTTTTGTTCTA
Source organism: Gleditsia sinensis (assembly GCA_037074535.1). NCBI lineage: Eukaryota > Viridiplantae > Streptophyta > Magnoliopsida > Fabales > Fabaceae > Gleditsia > Gleditsia sinensis. The sequence goes on along the minus strand of CM073475.1, from coordinate 9,479,379 downwards.
CTACAAGTTAAAGTTTGCGAATTAAAGACTTCTTAGCACTAGAATTGAGTTATTGGGTGCTCTAGCATGCAATCCAAGTATCAGAGATTAGCTAGGAGAAAGTCAAGGGGACTACTTAAGAAAGGTAAGAGAGTAGCTCGAAGAATGTTGAAGGGGTCGTTTATGGGATGCAAGTCAAAGAGTTCTAGGAACTATTGTTTGTCTACCAAGGACATCGTCAAAGGAAGTATGAATTGTTGTGAAGTTCTTGAGTTGTGGTTAAGTTTGAGTTTGCGACCTTGTGAGTTGCAATGTAGCGTCCAAGTGTCTCAGTCTTGATTTGCTTTTACATTTTTAAATTTGATTTTATTTGTTATAAGCTGAAGATGGAATAATCTTCAACTTAAGGGAGTGATGAAAGAGTTATTAATTTGTAAATGTCTGGAAGAAAAAAAATTTAAAATATTATGAGAAAAATGAGTATGTAGCCCACAATATATACAAGAAGTAGAGAGATCCAAATCCCTGATTTCTCTCCTTGATACTTGCCTAAAAAATATGACTATACATAATTGGAAGGTTTGACTCTAAAAAATAGGAAACTAAATATTACAAAAAATATCTACACTAACTAACAGCAAAATCTCCTAAGATAGTGAGATAAAATAGGAAATCCCACAACTATTGACCCAAGGGGCACACAAGTTCCCTTGGGAACTCCATGCTCCAAAAATTTTTTAATTTAAATTATTGATCACTGATGTAGGTTTGTGAAGAAAACCAAATGAATAAATCTAAACACTCTTCTCAAGCTTAATACTCAACAATGCATAAAAAAGTTCTTTACTACAGAAACTCTTTTAATATGCTATAATTAATTGTCCATCAATCATGAATTAATTGGTTAAACAGTTAAACTGCAAAGAAGTATGATCCCAAGGATTTGAAAATACCTCCGAAAGAAGCATCTCCCTCTCCCGTGATAGTTTCTGAAGTTCAGTTTCAAAAGTGTAAACCCCGCCAATCTTCAATATTCTCTCTTCTAGACTTTCAATTTCACGTGCAAGCTCATCTACTTCAGCCTTTGTTTTCCTGTAATTCAAGTTGTCCTCAATATTTCTTTTTAATTGATCTTGATTTCGCAGCAAATCTTTACTTTTGTTTAATTCAGATAAAATTTCCTGCTTCCTCGTTTCACAACTTTGAAGTTGAGATTCAGATAAAGATTTCTTTTCCTGAAGTTCCATCAACCTGTCTCCTTTTTTTAAATCATAGTACCTGGCCAAACAAAACCATTGATCAAGACAAGTGGAATCATGAAACATAAAATATCTATTAGGAATTTTCAGGTTGATAGAGCTTACTCTTTAATTTTGGAATTCATTTTAAATAATTCTTCAGCTTCATGCTGGTAACTTCTCTTTTGTTCAGCTAGATCCTCATATTCATGGTTAAGTCTAAGTTTAAGTTCATTATGGTCAGCAAGTAATTTATCTTTTTCCTTGGATAAAGGTCCAAGGGCTTCTGCCAAATGCTGCAAATACCAGAAAGATGAGTGAACTATGTATTTTAATTTGGAAGACTATATGAAGACGCAGTTCAGCATTTTAAAAGGATTAGCTACAAATGCAACAATTACTAAGCTTAATAATTTTCATGAAGAGGCAATTTTTTTTAGAAAGTAAAGAGTGTCTGGATTCTTTTCTGTAAATAACCACAGACAAAGAAATATAATTAAAAGGGAAAAGAAAATCTTAATACAAATGCACCAAAAAGTTTAGGAAAAGAAACATTTACAAATATGTGAATGTTATGTGTCAAGATGAATTAATCGTTTCAATTATATAAGCAGTATTGATAACACTGGAAGAAATATTCACTTCATGTTAACCTAACATCTCAAGCACTCACAAACTCAAGGATAGGGGTAAAAAGGCCAAGTTCCATGCCTAAAACATGAAATTGTGTACCCATAAATGTCTCAAATAAGTAGACAACCTTCTCATCAAGATCAACTTGGGTCTTTTCATCAGCCAAACGTTCTAATTCTTCATCTACTCTTTTGACATCTTGCAATGTGTTAGCTGCTTTCACTTTCTCCTCCCTCAGAGAGTGCCACCTTATTTGAATATTTGATAGATCGTTCTCCATATACCTCTGTTCTTCCCTCAGCTTCTCCAATTCATTATGCAAAGCATCCCTTGTTCACAGATATGCATAAAGATAATGCATAAGACAGAGCAAAACCAAATTAAGTTAAATAAATATGATAAAAGCACTTTGGGAATGGGAAATGAAGCTAATTTAAGAAAAAGCATCTATGCTAATGAAGACCTGGCTTATCAAATTGACCATGTTAGTAACAAGGAGTTATTAACTAAAGCTAGTTTTTCATTTTGGTAATTATAAGAGCTAATTTACTTTGTTCCCTGCAATGTGTTCAGTTCCAATTGAATTTCTTCCAGGGTCCTCACTCCTTGTCCTCGGAAATCAAGCTTATATTCTAAATCCTCAACTTGCTTTTGCAAAGCTTGAATTTCTTGGAAGAGACGGTCAGCAGATTCAGTGGGTGGTACCAAGGATTCAACCAAATCCTTATCAGCCTTTACCTGAGCTAAAACACCTAAAACCTGAAAAAAATTAACAACAGTTACATATGCTAGAACAAGTTAATACCAAAAAAATAATAATAATAAATGACTTATCAAAACTAATAATCATCATCCACAAACCATGAGAAAAAAAAGGAAGCAGTGAAAACCCTTGAAAAACCCCATGAGGTGAAAACCATAGGGATCATAAGAAAATAAGCTTGTTTCACGGATTGGGATCCTCTAAAGTTGGAGAGAGAAAAATAAGTCTGTGAAACCTACGCATTAATCAAGGGATCTCATTTACTCATTAAATATTAATTTTATCAATCCATGTCTTTCTCTCTCCAACTTTAGCTTGTAAAGTACTTTAAAGGATCCAAATCCTTGTTTCACAAAGGGTGTGAATGGAGACACTTGTGGCATAACATTATTAAATTACGCTCCAACCACTCACCAACAAAAAGAGCACAACTTCAAAGCAAGAAGGAGGATAGCCTATCCCCCTCTTTCTTTGTATTCCTTTGATAGAAACCTACTTTAGGAATTCAACTATAAATAAGGAACAGAGAAGTACAATACAGTGCCCTAGACCAGAATTGTATGGCAACCACAGTAGAAAAGAAAAAAAATAAAATGAAAGCTTCTAGCACAATTCGAGGTTGCCCAATACGTCCCTAACACCACCCAAAAGACTCCTCCCTTCCCTCTCTCCTCCCCTCCTCTTATTCCCCCATAACTGCCCTTCCCCAATAACTGCCTATTACCCCATAACTGCCTTCTAAATAACTCCTCTCCTGATATGCACATCACCTGCCATATGTCCCATTCCTTCTATGACATCAATTACACAATTCTCCCCTTCCATTCCTTTTTCCCCCAGCTGCCAGCCTTACCCTTCATCTCATACAGTTTAAAAATAGGTCTTCTATCATCCTTCGTTCTCTTCAAATAAAAATTCTCATTAAAAAAATAACTAATGGAAGAAAAGAAATGCCAAAAGAAAGAAATAGGGAATAGGTCTATGCAGCACCTGATAGGATTGGGGATCAGAATTTCTCAAACAACTCACAATTTAATATCAAGTAAAGACCAGTAAGATAAGATAGATGCAAATCACGTAATGGATTAGCTTTAGCTCAGCAAATAACAATGAAACAGTTAAGGAAAAATAAACAGAGCAGCATCTCTTTCATGAACACAATGCAAAATAGGATAAAAACCTATTCCCAGAGCACCAGCTCCTCAGACCTTCCTTTCAATATTCCAGCATACCCCCCCTCCTTGCCTTCCTTCCTTTAATATCTCTAACCACTTTCCTGTAACAGAATTCTCCCCCTCCACTACCCCTTTTGACACGTGTTTTCCCCTCCTGGAATATACCTTCCAGACTGTGAGTTCAAGCCAACTAGTTTATTCATAGCAAAGCACGTAAATATACAACAGTTACAACAGCAGCTCCCGATAATTAAGGAGTAAATAAAGCAAAAGAAATAGAGATTCTCCTACACTATGTAACGGGAAGAAACAAAGAGAGGAAAATCAGGAATGGATGTTGATATGCTACTTAATAAAACAGGGCCTTATGTGGGCTTTATACTCCCACACTCCCCCTCAAGTTGGAGCATAGATATCAATCATGCCCAACTTGGTAACTAAATAGTCAAACTGTGATCGTAAAAGCCCCTTGATAAGGATGTCCGCTGTTTGTTGATTTGAGGGCACAAACGGCATGCAAATAGTTCCAGCTTCCAATTTTTCTTTAATAAAGTGTCTGTCATATGGAGCATGCATGAATTGACTAACCAAACTAACAGAGTAGGCAATATCAGGTCTAGTATGAGATAGATAGATCAGCTTTTCAACCAACCTTTGATATCTTCCAGTGTCAACTGGTGTATTCCCATTTTCCCATAATTTTATATTAGGGTCAATAGGAGTCTCAGCTGGTTTGCATCCACTTATCCCGGTTTCCTTCAGAAGATCAAGAATATATTTTCGTTGAGAAATTACTATTCCCTTTTTAGAACGAGCAACTTCCATACCAAGAAAATATTTAAGAGCTCCAAGGTCCTTGATTTCAAAAGCGGATGCAAGATTTCCTTTTAACCGTTCCATTTCAGCCATATCATCTCCTGTAAAAATAATATCATCAACATAAACAATTAATACAGCAATTTTTCCTTCTGGGGAGAACTTAAAAAACAACGTGTGATCAGTCTGGCTTTGAGTATATCCTTGTCTTTTAACTGACTGAGTGAATTTTTCAAACCAAGCCATTGGGGACTGTTTGAGGCCATATAAGGATTTCTTTAATCTGCACACGTTGTGATGAAACTTTTCCTCAAAACCAGGGGGACACTCCATAAATACTTCTTCCTCTAAGTCACCATTCAAGAAAGCATTTTTTACATCCAGTTGTAGTAATAGCCAGTCTAAATTAACAGCAATAGATAGCAGAACTCTAACTGTATTCAACTTTGCAACAGGTGCAAAAGTTTCAGAGTAGTCCACTCCATATGTTTGAGTAAATCCTCTAGCCACTAATCTGGCTTTGTATCTTTCTATGGAACCATCTGAATTGTACTTCACATTGAAGACCCATTTACAACCCACTGTCTTCTTTCCTGTTGGTAAGGCTTCGACATTCCAGGTATGGTTCTTCTCAAGAGCTCTCATTTCCTCAAGTATAGCTTCCTTCCACTTTGGACATTTAAGAGCCTCCTGTACAGTTTTAGGGATCTCTATACTAGACAAATGAGATGTGAAAACAGCAAATGACGGTGACAAATTTGAGTATGAAACAAAGTTAGACAAAGGATGTTTAGTACAGGATCGAACTCCTTTTCGAAGAGCAATAGGCTTATCACATTCAAGAAATAGATTGTCAGACAAACAGTTACCTTTGTTTGCCCCTGAGTTGGAGTCATGACAGTGCTGAAGTTCAAACTCATCTCTATTTTTCCTTTTTGAGTAAACGAGCCCTCTCCAAGTTCTATTCTCCAACTCCTTCTTATGTTGTGGCATAGTAGGTTGTTCTTCACTTTGTTTCTCATATTCAAAAACTTGATTTTCAAACATTTGAGTAGATGTAGGCCGAGGCTCATTTTGACATTCGCTCATGGAAGGAGGATGCCCAGAGGATGAGTCTCGGTCATTTGCTGTAGGTGCAGGTGAATCTGAGTGTTCTGGCAAAACGACAACTTCAAAGAGATTGGAGGAATCAAGTGAATCTTCCTTCAAGTTCTCCCCCTGAAGATGAATGTCTTTAAAGTACGGTTGATGTTCAAAGAAGGTGACATTCATAGAAATATGAGTTCTCTTTGAAATAGGATCAAAACATTTGTAGCCTTTTTGACTGGGGGAGTACCCTATGAAGACACACTTGATAGCTCATGGTTCAAGTTTTCCACGATTTTTGTGGTCATGGGAAAAAACAGTACACCCAAATATTTTTAGAGGTAAATCAGCTGAAAGTCTTGCTGATGGAAAGTAATGCATGAACATATGAAAAGGAGTTTGAAATTGTAAAACTTTGGAGAGCATTCTGTTTATTAAATATGCAGCTGTTAGAACTGCCTCCCCCCAAAGATACTTGGGAACATGGGTAGAAAAAAGAAGAGCTCGAGCCACCTCCAACAAATGTTTATTTTTCCGTTCGGCAATGCCATTTTGTTGGGGTGTTTCGATGCAAGTACTTTGATGAACAATTCCTTTTTCTAAGAAAAAAGTTCCCAAAATTCTATTAAAATACTCCTTTCCATTATCACTGTGAAAAATTTGGATATTTGTTTGAAATTGAGTCTGCACCATATAATAAAAAATTTTGAAAATTTGTTCCGCTTCAGATTTCTCTTTTAATAAGTATATCCAACATAGGCGAGTATGATCATCTATAAAAGTGATGAACCATCTCTTACTAGTAGGTGTACTTATTTTATGGGGACCCCACACATCACTATGGATAATTGTAAATGGCATGGAAGGTTTATATGGTTGTGAGGGAAATGACGTTCTGTAGTGTTTTGCTAATTCACAAATTTCGCACTGAAAGAGGATGCATTTCTATTATAAAATAGATGAGGAAACAACCGTTTAAGATAAGGAAAACTAGGGTGCCCTAGCCTAAAATGCCACAACATAATGTCATTATTTTCCAAAACAGAAATAGATTTGAAACAAGAACGAGGACTTGAACTTGCCGATGGTTGACTCAGTTTTACTTCAGAATTAAGGAGATATAGGCCACCATGTTTTCTAGCACTGCCAATCATCCTCCCCGAAGTCAACTCCTGAAAAACACAATGAGTAGGAAAGAAATTAATTTGACAATTTAGATCACTGACCAGTTTACTAACAGACATCAGATTACAAGACAAGTTAGGGACATGGAGGACATTATTCAGGGTAAGAGAAGGAGAAATTATGATAGAACCTCTTCCAGCAATAGCTGATAGAGAGCCATCGGCAATTTTTATTTTCTGATTCCCTACACATGGACTACAAGACGAAAAAAAACTAGATATACCTGTCATATGGTCAGTTGCACCTGAATTTATGATCCAAGTGTGATCAAGGTTAACACTTAGAAGGACTATTTTAGAATAGGTACCTTTTTGAGCTAAAGAACAGGAAGGAGTCCTTTGAGATTCCAATAATTTGCACAGTTGGTCTATTTGTTCCTTTGTGAAAGGAAATACACCTGAGGATGACTGCTGCTCTTGATCAGATACACTGGTCTGAAATGCGCGCACATCTCCTCCAGGTTTTTTCTTCTGATTTGGCGGTTTACCATGAATTTTCCAGCAAGTATCACAGACGTGTCCAAGACATTTGCAAAAATCACACCATGGTCTTTTACCATCTCTCTTGGCAGTCTCATGAGTACTTTGTATAAAAAGAGCAGAGTTCTCCACCTCTGAGTCATGAGAGTGTTTGTTCATCATAACACTCTGTCGAGCTTCTTCTCGACGAATTTCAGAGAATGCTTCTCTGATAGTGGGCAATGGATTTTTTCCCAAAATACGACCCCGTACTTCATCCAACTCTTTGTTCAATCCGGCTAAAAACATAAATACCCAATCATTTTCTTGCCGTTTCATAAATCTGATACTATCTTCAGAACATTTCCAATCATCATCGTAACATAAATCCAACTCTTGCCAGAGAACCATTAACTCATTATAATAAGAAGTGACATTCCGATTTCCCTGGAAGGAGGTCATGGAAGAGTGCAACCCATTGCAGCTCCCCTGGTTTGCTGGAAAAGCACTGGTCCAGTTGTTGTGCACCTCTGCAATACCTCTTCCTGCGGGTGATACATTCCCTTCTCCCAGTATAGTTGATTCCCGGCCTGTTCCATCATGCACAGGTGAAGCCTAGCTGCTTGTTCCAGTTAAAGCAGTTTTCCAGGAGTTGCGGGTTGCCATTGGGTGCTAACTTCCGGCGTGCGTTTTCAGACTGAGCTGAGTCTGAGTTTAACGGGGTCAGAGTGATGCGCCTCTGGTCTGGATCGCGACTGGACGAGTGGCAGTGGGTTGCGCCTGGATCACAACTGGCAGACTTCGTCTTCCTTCGTTACGGGGCTGTGCGCAACTGGGAGTGGGTTGCGCCTGGCAGACTGCGTCTGCCTTTGTTACGGGACTGGGTCGCGACTGACAGGGGATCGCGATTGGCAGGCTGAGTCGCGACTGGCAGGCTAGGTCGCGATTGGCAGAGTGGCCGCGACTTCCAGCGTGCGTCTGCCTTCGTTATGCGAGGTGGGAGGCGCGACGTAATGCAAGGTGGGAGGCGCGACTGGATAGGAAAGTTTGCTTCTGGCCTGCGACTGGTTCTGATGGTTTTGCTTCTGCTTGAATGAGTTCTCTGCGATAATGGAGAGAAGCAGAGAACGCACAGAGAACATTACCCCATCACCAGCTCTGATATCATGTGAGTTCAAGCCAACTAGTTTATTCATAGCAAAGCACGTAAATATACAACAGTTACAACAGCAGCTCCCGGTAATTAAGGAGTAAATAAAGCAAAAGAAATAGAGATTCTCCTACACTATGTAACGGGAAGAAACAAAGAGAGGAAAATCAGGAATGGATGTTGATATGCTACTTAATAAAACAGGGCCTTATGTGGGCTTTATACTCCCACACAGACCTTGGGCCTTTGGGCTAAATCCAACAGCTGATCTCTGTCCTCATTTCTTAGTGGGCTCCTATCAATACTCCCTCCAAAAAAATTAGCCTTGTCCTCAAGGCTAAATTCAGGAAATTGGCTACGCAAGGTGAGTTCTTCTTCCCATGTTGCCTCATCATCAGTCAATCCCTGCCATTTAACCAAAAATTCAAGGAGTTGCTGTCCTCCTTGCCATTTAGATCGGCTGCCCAGAATTTTACATGGCCTTATAGTCTCTTCCATGGCCAGTCCAGTAGGTAATGTGCTTTCCACAGGATACTTTCCCACTGCTTTTTTTAAGAGGGAAACATGGAAAACTGGGTGAATTTTTGCTGAAGGAGGTAACCTTAGTCCGTAGGCCACAGGACCCAGCTGAGTTTCCACCCGGAAAGGCCCATAATATCTTGGGGACAGCTTAGAAAATATCTGCTGAGTCATGGAAGCTTGCCTATGAGGTCGAAGTTTCAAAAATACCCAATCATCCTTCTGAAATTCAAGGTGCTGTCTTCTCTTATTTGCACTGGTACACATTTGCTGTTGTGCTTTGCTTAAATGCAATTTTAGCTGCCTTAAAGCTTCATCACGATCCAAAAGCTCCCTGTAACGAGAATATGTCGCAATTCTGGCCCCATTTCTGTCCCACCTCATATCTGATGCCATTCAAGGTTACCCAGCTCCCCTGATGATTGAATGTCATGGACATCTCCTTATAATCCATAGTGATCTTCCCCAACGTGCTCAACCATGCCACTCCTAAGATGAAATCAACACCACCCAGTTCCAAAATGTAAGCATCAACCTCTGTCTTTACCTTCCCGACCGCAAATGGAATATTGGGGCATTTTCCTGTTGTCAACACTCTGTGCCCATCTCCTAACTTGACTGCAAATTTCTTACCTTGCTCAACCTTTAAATCCAGCGATGAAACCACCTGGGGTGCCACGAAATTATGGCTGGCACCACTATCAATCAACACCAGAATAGGAGTTCCATTAATATTCCCCACCATACGCATGGTTTTACAAAGGCCCTTTCCTTCAGCGGAAAAACCCATTACCCCCAACAATCTGCATTCAAGCCCAGTGCCTTCGACATCTTGCTCAGCTTCTATAATCGCAGTTGCTTCCTCAATGTTCCCTCCGTCCTCCTCGTCGTCTGCCAAGATAGTCACTCGTAGAGACCGAGCCGTGCACTGATGCGTTGGAGAATATTTCTCCCCACAGCGAAAACAGAGGCCCTTGCTCTTCCTCTCCATCATCTCTTTGTACGAGATATGCCGGACTCCTCTGGATTTCTCCATATTCGAAGCTCGGTTTGTTTCTCCCCATCTTCCAGAACTCGCGACCACGTTCGATCCTGAAGAAGGAGCTTGATGTGTTCCCGTGGCATATGGTGGCCGATTCGGACCACCATTGATGGACCCCATCAACACTGCCCCACACCTCTGGGCTTGAGCAGCCCAACTCGGCCCACCTCTTCCATGCTCCGTTGCGTTGGGCTGATCTCCTTCCTTGCGCCAACCCAACCCAAAGGAGCTGTGAGAGTAAGAGCTTCCAGACTTCCCTATCGACCCAGCTGTTCCAAAACGGCCTCCTCCGTAGCCATATCTCGCGTTCTACACCTTCTAGCTTTGCTTCGACATCTCTGGCCAGCTGCATTACTTGCCATCTACTCTCAGGTCTGAAGGTGTGAACCCTTTGCCTGATTTCCAATTTCAATCCTCCCATGAAATACCCCACATACTGCTGTTCTAATATCTTGGGCACTTGAGAGGAAATGAATTCGAAGTTTTCTATGTATTCCTCAACAGTACCCATTGGATGCAGGACTTTCAGCGCTTCATACGGATTGTCAAACCGAGTTCCTCCAAAGCAACTAATTAAATCCCGTTTCAGCTTTTCCCAGGATGGGTTCTCTTCGGACTCACGCCAAAGGTTGAACCAATGAATTGTGCTTCCCTCCATACATAAGCGGACAAGCCTGATTTTCATTGCATCATCAGAATTATGAACCTCAAAATATATCTCTGCACGTGAAATCCACCCAACCGGATCTTCTCCAGTAAATCCCGGCAACTCTATTTTCTTCACAGACAGCTTGTATTCATCCATGCCGTCATTTATCGGATCCAAAGGAGGCCTAGAAGACGACCCTGAAATTCTCTGGGACGATACTGACATATTTCCTCTTGGCTCATTAGGTTCTTCACACTTTCTTTTCCTATTTAATTTTTCAAACTCACGCACCATTCCTGCTTGCATCTCCACCAGCATTGCACGTAACTCTCCCATATTAATCTCTATTCCTTCTACTCTCGGACACAGAGCTTCCACCATTGAAATCCGGTTTTCCATGGCTTCGTTCTTATCTGCTGGTTTTGGGGCCATCTCTTGGTATCCGGCAGGTCGGACCAATTGATAGGATTGGGGATCAAAATTTCTCAAACAACTCACAATTTAATATCAAGTAAAGACATGTAAGACAAGATAGATGCAAATCACGTAATGGATTAGCTTTAGCTCAGCAAATAACAATGAAACAGTTAAGAAAAAATAAACAGAGCAGCATCTATTTCATGAACACTATGCAAAATAGGATAAAAACCTATTCCCAGAGCACCAGCTCCTCAGACCTTCCTTTCAATATTCCAGCATACCCCCCCCCCTCCTTGCCTTCCTCTAATATCTCTAACCACTTTCCCGTAACAGAATTCTCCCCCTCCACTACCCCTTTTGACACGTGTTTTCCCCTCCTGGAATATTCCTTCCAGACCTTGGGCCTTTGGGCTAAATCCAACAGCTGATCTCTGTCCTCATTTCTTAGTGGGCTCCTATCAGCACCTAACATCACCACTATATATTCTGACGGAACCCCTACGGTTATTAGAAGCATAAAGGTCTGTTTAAGGGATATGGGCTGCAAAACATGGCAGCTTGGGATAGGGGCAGTTATGGGTAGTATGTTAGGAATGGATTAAAATAAAGGGTGAAGGCAGGGAAGAGGGCAGGAAAAATCTTATGAGAATTGGGTTATAGTAAGGATCTAGCCCCTTGAAGTGCGAGGTTATCTTTCTTGTATTTTTTTTCTATATTTTTCAATATTATTCTAGTATATTTCCACTATTTTCTTAGTGAATTTTAGATGGAGATCCGGGTCTCCATCCATTCCTATTGAACAAGGATTGTCCTACTAACAGAGTTCATCTCTACTCAAGAGTATTAAACATCATCTACTCTATATGGAATATTGAAAATATTAAGTCTCAATCAGCATGCCACTTAGAGGTAAGATATTTAGGGTTTGTTTGGCTTGCTTTTCCTATTTCCAATTTCATTGAAAACAGAGAACGTGATTTAAAATGTGTTCCGTTAAGTTCAGGAGAAAATGTCTTCTGGAAACATTTTCTAAAATAGGGGAAAACGGAAAATGTCTAAAAGACATTCAGTGTTTCTAAAAAATAACCAGGACATTTTTGTAGTTTTAAAAGAAAGTCTATTATAATTATTAAACAAAATAAAAATAATCTCAAAACTATAGAAGATCAAATTCAAAAATCAAGAAACATTTTCAGCCATTTATGCCAATATGATTTGAAACTAAATATGAACATTTTTTTTATGGAACAAGAAATATTATTAGACAGAAAAGAAGAATACAACTAGGAGGAGGACAAGATTGAAAACAAAAGAACAACAACTCAAAACAAATAAACATAGAACCTCTAGACCTATCACTGCAACAGAGCTATCCAATCTCTTTGCATGTCCATTAAAGTGATTCCTTTAAAAAAACCTTCAGCAGAACACCAAAGAGAGGCCATATATATAAATTTATCCCATAACACATCCAAAGGAGAAGATAAGCATTTTTTATCCTTCTTAGTAACAAAACCTTTAAATCAAGAAACGAATAAGTTTTTAACTTCACAAAACAAACGTATTTTCTAAATAATAAAAACTTGCAAATGAAAATAGATTTTAAGAAATGAAAATAAATAATGAAAACTGAAAATGTTTTCATAAACCAAAGAACCCTTAGATACTGAAGCAATATTACTTAAACATAAAAAAGATGACACGTATTTCTCTATGTTTCCTTTCATTAGCTTAATAAATGCTTTGGCTGTTGCATGCAACACCCAAAAGGAGGCAATAGAAAAGCAAATTATAGGAACATGTTAAAATTATAATAATAATAATAAAAATTACGTCATCAAGCGCTTGAGATTTTTGATCCAGCTCTTCATTAAACTGCCGGAGTTCCTTTTCTTCATTGGGAATTGTCTCCTTGCAAATTTTGACATATTCTTCATAAACCATACGAAGCTTGTCCAACTGCTGATAATGAGAGTCTGAACTTGAGGACTCCACAGCAAGAACTTTCATATGCTCAGCTGAACTAGCAGCCTTCACTCTTTGCTGTCATTACCAAAAAAGAAACCAATGTAAAACTACAGACGAAGTGTTTTCTCTAAGTCGATGGATTACAATAAAATATGATAACAAAATCTACCAACCTTCTTGACAAAATCATCTTCTTCTTCTGTAGAGAAAGGGCGCTCACAGCAGGGGCAAACATGATGAGCTCGGGCAACCCTTTCAAAAGGATCAAACATTTGCCGCATACCATCAGCAATGTTATATTTGCTGCAGGGAATCACCAGATAGCATATTATTACATTTGAGACTAGCATGAACATTTTGATATGTTCACAAGGATACTTCATGAATGTGGTCTATGGTATAAATTTGACCTTTTCTGGATATCTCTTTTCTCCTTGGCAGACTCTAAAACTTTGAGATAAGAATCAATTCCAGAAGATTGTGTATCCAAAGAATGAATCTTGGATTCAATAAATCTCTTTCTTGCTGCAAGAAGATGATTTAAATTCAGCAATTCTGCATTCTGGAAAAAAGAACGCACTCTAGGCTGCAGGACAGAGGAGAAGCAACATGAAGAATAGATAACAGCAATTGACCACCATTGGTCATGTCTAAAGACACCAAATGATAAACTATGCAATGCTCATTTCTATTCTCTTGCATCTATTATCAGATGTTTGATGTACAGAAAATCATGTGGCAGTCAATAGCACTGCCACAACCATGTAGACATTCAAAACCTGAATCCCATACTTCTTGTCAATTCATAATCATATTTAAGGAACACAAGGTAGATGATTTGTCAATATCAAAGTTGTTCCTATTATGATTGTAATCTAATAAATTAAGTACCAAGCAGAAAATTTGTATTCAAAAAATTTATCACTTAAAGGATGTAAAGCACAAAAGCTATATGTGAAACTTTAGTCATTCTTTATTTGAAAGAAAACTGCTGTTAAAATTTTAACCAAATAAATACACTAGCTATCTATGAAGCACAGACACTTCGTTTTAGAGCATGTCAACATGTCGGACACTGACACTCTTCGGACACTTTTGAGACACGTGTCCGACGCGTATCCCATGTCTAACTTTTTAAAAAAAGAAATAAAATAAAAAAACTCATGTCGGACACAATTTTGAACGTGTCCGACACTTATTTTGGACATTTTAAGCACAAATCTTCCATTTCCTTTAGATTTTCATTTGAAATTCAAACCCAAGACTGACGATCACAGCTTGTATTCCGATAATCACAATACGTCTTCCATTGTAGTTGAGTCCCTATCATCTATCGTAACTTGCATTCCGGTCATCGCATTTCAATTGTTTGTTTTTGTTAACTATTGAAAGTAAGCTCCTCTATTTCCTCTTAGTGGATTTGTCTATGCTTGTGGCCATGTGCATATTACTTTTCAAAAAGTCTTCGAAATTTGTTTTTATATAAGCATATATGCCTATTCGAAAGTTTGCTTTTGGAGTTTAAACATCTTTATGGATGAAAAGAAAGTTAAATTCTTCTGATTTTTGTGTTGTCTTTTAATGTCTTACATAAACGCATTGGCAAAGAACTAAGATAACTTTTGTCTATGGTGGGAGAGTTGAATTATAATAATGCACATATAATTCTTTTTGAAGTTGCTCTTTTTGCTTTTGTTCTTTGTTATTACTGTATGTGCATATAATTTTTGTATTCTTTGTTTTTTTTTCGTTGATGTTGAAGTTTTATTAGTTGCAAATCTATCTTTGTATAATTCAGAATTAGAAAGTTTTTTTCATAGACGATGGGAATAAAAACAATAGCGACAATGAAGAATATATTGAAAAAGAATGAATATTGATTATATTATAAATTTATGATAATTTTTTTATAATTAAATTGTGGAGTTGTAAATATTATTGTTTTTTGGTTTTATATATATATATATATATATATATATATATATATATATATATATATATATATATATATATTTTAATTCACATGTCTTAGACATATCGTGTCTTATATTTTTTTAAAATTTATGTGTCACGTGTCCATGTCCGTGCTTCATAGCTAGCTATCAGGCATTGCAACAGATGCTGAACTCAACACTGATGTCACTCAATGACTACAACTTTTATATTCTACTTCTATGATGGATAGATGACATACTTACATTCCAAATCTTTCCGATGTTTAGATAGGTTGTTATTAATTTCTTCTATTTTCATCTGCAACATATTGACTTCCTTCTCAGCTTCACGGTACTTCGCATTTAAATCATCAAATTCAACTCCGACAGCCCTGCAACATTGAAAGCATCAATGCAAGGAAATCAGCGAACTAATGGGAAAAGAAAGCTTTTCTATATACTGAAAGCATGTAATACCCAAGAAGTTACAAGTAGAACTGCAGAAGCACCTAAGGCATACAGATATGTCTCAACAAATAGAATATGAATTACCAAGTTGCAAGATTGTAATATTTCACGTCCAGTTTGCTCATGATTTCTTTTCTCTCATTCTAAACTGCACACACTTATTGGAAATTAACTCTCCTTTTGTGTAGCTGTCTTCCTTGGATAAAACATTTTGAGGAAAAACAACGGTGAAGAAAAGTCATAAGACCGGAAGCCAGTTTTGCACCCAAATCATTTAAAAACTTTGAAACCACTTTATGGACTAGACTCTTATTTGTCAGAGTTGTTAATTGCTAAATAGTGAAAGAATATTTTCAATGGCCTATTGTTCTGTTTGTTATGAATATGTAGAAATAGTAGTTGCTGTGCTTTTAGAATTAGGATATGATTTGTTTGCACTATTATAAAGGAAAATGCATTAAAAATCGGATCAAGAGTCAAATTAGATAATGCAAAAAGTATAGGTGAATAAATTAAACATTTCTGTCTATTTGTAACACAGCATAGGCCAAAACATCAGAACATGAGTTGCACTGGGAAGAAATCCAAATATTAGGTCTTAAGTTGAATTAAAAACTCCATTATCTTCACTCCAGTTTGGGGAAGAAAAGCATATAATAACTAAACCATACAAAGTGAGGGCTCTAATTTGTCAGTCCTTATAATTTAGATAAAAGAGGATATTATTACAAATAGAACACCTCCAATTGCAATAATTGGCAGAACACCATAACGAAGCCAAAAACACCACTCTGTCCAATAACAGCAAAACAGTAAAAATTTGTACTTGTCAGAATTAATATAGATAGATTATATGAGTTAATGTGTATTAATGCGTGATTAAGAATAGCTATCATATCCCTTGATTAGGGCTATAATTATGGGTCATTTATATCTGTAATTAGTATATTGTCTGTAATCCTTCCTATAAATATCAAGGACTAGTGTAGGTCTCTCTCAAGAGACTACATTTCACTTGCCGGTTATTCTATTCTTTCTTCCATTCTCATACTAACCATCACCAATAACGTTGTAGCTCTAATACCAAAATGATGGGATCCAATGCCAAAAAAAAAAAAATACTATTGGATAAATCTCTTCCCACTAGTCTGTAAGAATGAGACATTTCTGTATCAAAAAATCAAAAATAGCAACAATCAGAAATATTCAAAAGAGCCAAGAAACACAGCAGCAGAAAAACAAGAACAGAAAATAGCAAAACACCAATCCTGACACTTCGAGCAGCCAGGCTCTCCCTCAACCTCACTCTAATTTTTCCCATAACCTTCCTCTACCCTTTCATCATTACTACTACCTCCGCTCCATAACAGAATCCAACTTCTCACACCTCTACGTCAAACATCTTTCTCACTATATAACAAACTAATTCTCCCCATACGCCTTTTTCTTTCAGCCATATACCAGCAGAGATTTGGGCTCTTCTTTATCAGCATGCTGCCCCCCTTCGTAAATAAAACTTAGTGATAGGAGGATCAGAGGGTCCATCAAATTTCTTCTTCCTTGATTCCTTCTACTGTTTCACTGGAAAACTTCATCTCTAATTTGTTTTCTTCTACTTTGTTCATCGCCTTCATAACCGCTGAATCTCCATCCCCAAACCACTCACTGCAAATTTGGCTTCTCTCCCGTGGGCTGATGGCTACCCCATTGGAGTTGTCCTATGCCTTTCATGCTAGGTGAGCAGATTTGTAATTTCAGCCATGTATTCTCAAAAAAATGATTTAATAGTTAATAATTTATCTTTTGATCTTATTTATAATAAGCTACTGTGACGTCGTTTGATCTATATAGCCAATCCCACCTAATAGAAAAAGACATAGTTGTTGTTTGTATTCCCAAAAAAATGGAATTGGGTATGGACTTGGGTAATATGGCTTCCAAGAATATTATCCTTGTTTAGAAAAGGTTATAATGTTTTCCATTGGAACTCAAGGGGTAATGTTAAATAAATAGGTTGGACTTATGCGCCTACATATAGTGTAACCATATTTACCGAGTACATAATTACATACACACCAAGCCTAACAAGTTGTTAGTGGCTCCCAACAGATCTTTTGCTCTCTCTTTTTCTAATAACTCTCTTGCACTCTGTCTCAACAAGAAAGAAAAGGTGGGTTTAACCAACCTTAATGCTTGTGTAATTTCCTTTTTCAAGTCCTTATCCGGAGGTACCCTGCCTTTTAGCACCCTTCGTACTTTATCCTTTTGGTCATCTATTCTGAAAAGAACCAACAGATAACCATCAACTTCAAAACAGAAAATCTTGCTAACAAACAGCAAAAAGTCAAGGAGATAAAAAGATTATCAACTTACATCTTTCTGTGTTTTTTCTTCTGATTCTCCAACTCTGCCTTCTTCAGAGATAGTTTCACTCTGTCCTCTGAATCAGAAGCCATAATATCCTTCTCACGATTGACAGCCTTAATTTTTTGTTCTACACTATATAGCTCACCCTGCTTTTGACGTATGTTTGCTTCAAATTCTCTTTCAGCTAGTTGGTTAGTCTTCCTCTCAACCTCTATTCGCTACAAGCAATACTAGACAATGTGTTAATGTAGTTTATGATTGTTAACTACCAAACAACACCATAAAGCAGAGGATCCCTCACCGAATTTCTTTCTCTTTCATCTATATGAGAAAGGTTTACATTGGAAATTTGAAGTTCAAATGACTCACGCTCATTTTCCTTCTCTTCAATGCGCTTTAAAATGCCATTCTGCAAGTATAACAAACCATTAACATCATACAAGTATTATAGGCATTTGACAAGAAATGGAAGCATTTTAAACACAAACCCTGATCTCCATTTTAGCTTCTTTTTGAGCCTCAGCATTTTTCCAACGGTCATTTGCATTCATGTAGAGATCCCAAGCTGTCTCAAGTTCAATTTCATTTGTCCTCTGCACAAACAAATATATAAAAGAAAATATTCTTGTCAAAATTTAAAAGCTCCAGGAGATATTTCAGAAAGTCTTTTAGAAATTTAATAATACAAACTCAATAACCATTTATTTTGTTTTCTTCTTGAAATGGTTAAAATAATTTAGGAAATTGGTAGAAACATAAGCGTCACCTTTTTATCTTGCTGATCCTTCTCAAGATCCATCAACCTTAACTTTACACGATTTGTGAGGTTTAAAGAAACATCATCACTAAAGGGGAACTTTGGAATAGAGCCTAAATTATGCCTCACAAAAATATTTTGAATGGAGGAATCACGTTCATTCTTCAAAGACATGTGAGCCTGCAGTTCAAAGTAGAGATAAAATTACAACTACACTCCACACAACTAGATGGCTTTAGAGGCACCAATTTGTGTATCAAATAGTTTACTTCAGCTTCGGTTTGTAGCTTGCTAATCTCCCAGATGGAATCATTTATTGTCTGCTTAAGGAAAGAACTTTTAGTGTCAGTGTCATTCATCTCTCTCTCCAACTTGCTTATTTTTGTTACTAAAATTGCAATTCTTTCTTCAAACTTGGTCTTCCATTCCATCAACTCTTCATCAGTGTCTGATCAATATAGGAAGTAGAAGAAAGCATGAGGAACTCTCAAATTATATAGTAAAGGACGGATCTGAGTAAACTTAACTGAAGTTATAACTTGATAAGAAAACTAGGATAAAAAATTGAAAACTGAGTCAAGCAAAGAATAATGCAAACAATTGATGGATCGCATCTATTGTGGTCAACAGACCTTCATTCTCCTCAGCAAGAGCTGCATACTGTTTCTGTTGTTCCTTAAACAAAGTGCTTCGTTGTGCAGTTCTAGTAGATATCTGGTCCTGCAGGTTCCGCAAATCCTTCAATGTTGCCTCTGCGTGATGAATTTTAGCATCCAAATTTTGAATACCTGCTTCCAATTCTTGTATCTGACATTTTAGAGACTCTGTTTTCTCTTGATCCTGTACAATGCTTTCACGAAGCTATAAGAAGATAAAATTATAGTTAGTTTCAGTTCTATTTTGACACATTGTAGTTTTTCTTATAATAGTCAAACTGGGACAGAGCTTATGTTTAGAAATAACTAACTTTTTTTCCCATAATATCTCTGTTCAAACTTTGAACAAATCCAGTATAAAGAAAATACAGAAGTCAAAAAATAATGCAACAGGTGACATATAGCTGGCAAGGGAGAAGACAACTGCAGTGCACAATAGGATTGCCCAATAAAAAATAAAGTTGTGCCACATAATAAGAACATCAAAGAGAGCCAAAGAGGGTATGCTTAATTAAATACTTTGTGCTGATTAATTTTATTTATGATTCATAAAAGCAGTAGAATTAGAGGTATCCATCAGGGATGTTGTAGATTTCAAGTTCATAGATCATTGTAATAGAGACAGTAAATGAGGAAAGATAATTTGCAGATTTTATGTTTTGATCTATCTAAATTTGGGAGGAGAAAAGTAACCTTATATGCAGCATCTTTTAGAGTCTGAAGATTTTCAAGCTTCAACTTGTAAGTTTTTATCTCTTGAGCCTGTTCCCTGTGAAGTTTCTTTATAACCTCCAATGCCTTCGTGTATCTGCTCAGTGCAAGAATATGTATTATAAACCAACTCTAAGTTATAAGAACCAGTATTTCCAGTGTACTTTAGCATGTTAAATAGTAAAGAACAAAATGCAGCAAGCAAAGAGAGCCATCTTGGGATTGCCACAAGCACAGGAACTCCTTGAATTGTATGGCTTGATTATAAAACTGGAAACAAATTACTTTTACACTTGCAAGTGCAAGTACGCATAAATGAAATACCATGTGGAAATATAAGAAGTTAATCATAAGTTACAAAATTAATAAAAAAAATATTTTCAATAAAAAAGGAAATTTTATTACGAGAGAAAAGAGATGCAAAATAGAAGGATAAATAAAGAAAACATAATAATAAAACCAAATAAATAGTAGGTAGAATTTAAGCATGCAACAAAGCTGCCCAATCTCTCTACATATCCAAAAGCAACAATCCCTTAGATAACCCTGGAGACGAACACTACAAGATCCTCCGAACACAATACTTGCCCATAAGTCATTTAAAGACAAATTAGGCTTGACCATTTCTAATCATGAGGTATTGATCCAATCCATTCATAATAGCAGGCCTTGTTAGTTACTTGTGCATATCAGAGCTAACCTAATATCCAAGTCCATCGAGTACTCCAGCCTTGAGCTCGTTAGACGTCGAGAAATTGCTGGTGTTAAATCAAAGAAAAAAGGAAAAAAAAATAGAATTGTAAAATGTAGTCCATGAGTAAGGCCTACATTAGTTCCTAATATTTATAAGAAAATATACAGACAAACTATTAATTACAAACATAATTATGATTCCTAAATCAAAGGATATGATTGTTACTACAATCCCCTAAATCAAGGGATACAACTGATACTACCTAATCACATAATTCTACTTAATCCATAATCTATTTACATTAATTTTAACACTCCTCCTCAAGTTGGAACATATAGGTCATATGCACCAAACTTGTTACAAGTATATTTTATTCATGGACTACTTAAGAACTTGGTAAAGATGTCAACTAATTGATCATTAGAACTAATAAAACTTGTGGTAAGAGTCCTGATCAAATATTTTCTCTAATAAAATGACAATCAACTTTTACATGCTCGATCCGTTCATGAAACATAGGATTAGAAACAATATGTAAAGCAAATTGATTGTCACAAATGAGTATCATTTTTTCAAGTGTCAAGTTCTCCAAACTGCAAATCTTGAAACAATTGCCTAATCTATATCATAGTAATCAAATTGCGATTCAAATCGTAAATCGAATAATTTATTTTTGAATCGTAAATCATAAATCCATAGTTGTCAAATCGTGATTCAAATCGTGAATCGGTGGGCTTATTTTTGAATCGTGAATCGTATCGAATCGTAAGATTCACGAATACGTTCAAATAATAATTTAAAAAATATAATATAAAATATAAATACATAAATAACATAAACAATATATTTATCTTAATAATTTTAAACATAATTAACTAAAAGTCTTAAAAAGAGATAATTAGTTTGAAAATCATAAGATTCCTAGACTTAAAAACTAAAATAAACTAGTAAACTTTAATGATCTTTCTCATTCTTCAATATTGATATCTCTATCACTGTCTCTATCATCATTGTCATTTAGCAGGACTAATTCTTCATTTTCTTCCTCTTCATTATCACTAACACCATCATCTCCGGTTTCTTCAGCTTCATCTTGTGTCTCAATCGCTTTTCCTTTGTCTTTCTTGTTTGCACTAGCAATAGCATTAAGATTTCTTGGACCTAAACATATATATGTAAGTGAGTAAGTATAATTAAGAATATAGTTAAGAAATAAGAATGGTGGATTAATTAAGAAATTTAGGACTTTCGAATACCTCTTTTTTTCCTTTTATTTGGAGCTCCTTCATCAATGTCAAAGCACTCTTGTACATCCATCCAGGAGTTATCTCCCCCCAAGCAAGGGTCTTCCTTTTCAATAATCCACTCATCATCTCATTCCACATCCGATAAGCAAATAGGGTCATACGTATCTCCTTTCTCCACTCTATGCTTTTGTCTTATTTCAAGTTGGATATTGTATTTGACAAATACAAGAGCATTCAACCTTTGTTGCTCCAACCGATTTCTTCTCTTAGAATGCACATGATCAAAAACACTCCAATTTCTCTCATAACCCGTAGCACTGCAAGTGAGGCTTAAAATGCGAATGGCAAGTGATTGTAGCTCTTTGCACTCATCTCCATAACTATCCCACCATAAAGCTACAAAAGAGATATATATAAATATTAAAGTTAATACTAAAATATTACTTATGGTTATAGTTA
Organism: Gleditsia sinensis; assembly: GCA_037074535.1. NCBI lineage: Eukaryota > Viridiplantae > Streptophyta > Magnoliopsida > Fabales > Fabaceae > Gleditsia > Gleditsia sinensis. The sequence continues at coordinate 9,457,005 of CM073475.1, read as the reverse complement.
ACTACTTAACTATAAAAAAATTAATTTAGCAGGTTGTTTCTTATCTCTAGTTGCAATTGCCAAGGTATATCCAAATAATCCTTCTGCATTCTTGAACTTCTCAAGTTGTGCATCAATTTTGATTTTTGTTTCTATATCTGGACACATCTTGTCTAATGTCTTGTACCATCCTATTTTTACTTCACGATCAGGGTTAAAATTTGAATCATAATGGAACCTATAAAATTAATAAAGTAAACTTTAAATATAAATAAATAAATTATAAATAGTTAGCAACACAATTATTATAAAAAAAAGTTACCTAGGATTAAGATAATATCCTGCTGCATGAAGAGGCCTATGGAGTTGATAATCCCAACGCTTGCCTATAAGCTCCCATATCTTCTTGTATCTGCTTTCTACATTATCAAAAATTTTTGCTATTTGTTCTTTTGGTCTATCCATAGCCTCATATATATAACCCATGGCTGGCTTTGAATCTCCATCCACAAGTCTCAATACTTTCACAAGAGGACTCACGCAATTTAAACAATATTTTATTGATTTCCAAAATCTTTGATCACTTAAAACAATATTTTCTACCACTTTAGCTTCACTTCTAGGGGCATAAGAACTTGTAACCCATTCTTCTGATGCAAACATAGATCTAAGAGCTGTTTTTTGGTCCAAAATAGATTTTATTGTTAGATAGGAGGTTGCAAATCTTGTAATTGCTGGCCTTGCTAACTCTTTACCTTTAGAGTAACTCCTATACAAATTGAGCAGCCAAGTATGCCTGTAAATGAAAGTTGTAATTTTTTTGGCCTTTCCAATTGTGTTATAGAAAATCGGAATAGCACCAATGTCTTCAAGAATCAAGTCTAGACAATGGGCTGAACAAGGAGACCAAAAGAGTTGCTTTCTTTTTTCCATCAACTTGCTTCCAGTAGATACAAGGGCTGAAGCACTATCAGTCACTACTTGAACGATATTCTCTTCTCCAATTTCCTCCACCATATCATCAAGCAATTCAAACATTTTTTCAGCATCTTTAATAAAACTACTAGTATCAATAGATTTAATAAAAACGGTCCCTTTTGGACTATTGACAAGAAAATTAGTAAGGGACCTACCTTTTCCATCAGTCCACCCATCTGACATTAATGTGCAACTTGTCTTTTTCCATTCACTCTTATATTTTTCTAAATTTTGATGCACAAGATCAACCTCTTTTTTCAAATATGAAACTCTAACTTCATTATAAGTTGGTGGCTTCAAACCTCTACCATATTCGCTTACAGATTTCAACATATTGATAAATAAGGGACTCTTCACTAAATTAAATGGCAATGCATTGCCATATATACATCTACATATATCTTTGACAACTAATTCTCTATCTTTTACCATCTCATTCAAAGTTTGTTGTCTACTAGATGTGCCTCCCCCTTTTCCTTTCATAACAAAAACATCCATAGTCCCTTTTCTTTGACTATTTTCCTCTTGATCTTTTTTTTCTTCAAAGTACTCAATAACCTCTTCATCTTTCTTTTGCATATCATTCAGAATTTTTATAAATAAATTTTTAACATCTTCAGGAACTTGTTCGCATGGAGCAACTTCTTTGTGTGTTCCTGCTAAATGATGCTTCAATCTGAATGCACCTCCCCACATTGTTTTTGGGCAAAAATTACACTTGATGTGTAATTTAGTTTCCAAAGATGTACAATAATCCCAAGCAATATCCTTTTTAACTTTCTTTTTAGGAGGCATAAAAACAATACTGCAAACATAAATTTAAATATAAAATATGAAGATTTTTCGTAATTTAAAAAAACTAAAAAAGATGAAGGTTGAAAAAAAAAACTCACCTTTGATTATCAAAAGAAGGAGAATATTGATTGACAGTAAAGAAAGCTATTTGATCCCTTGCTAAATTCACCCTTGAACTAGGAATAAATTTAGGGTTGTGGAGAGAAAAAAGTGAACTTGAATAGGTCTAAAATTGTGAAAAGAAATAAAACTCTCCCGGTCTCCCCTCAAATTGCTTTAGAAACCCGCGATTGGATTTTGGCAGAAGGAGGGATCCCATTAACTCCATAAGGCAAAACGCAGCGTTCGCCATGGCTGCGCGACGATGAGCTTAGACGTGGCTAGCTTTCAACTTCGAAACGCAAAATCGTCCGATTCTGCGATTCATGCCGGAATCGCACCGATCTGTGCAATTCCGGCCACGATTTGGATCCATCAACGATTCATCTACCGATCTGTATCGATGGGCTTCTGAATCGAACTAGGACGCACGATTCAGAACGTGAATCGTGCATCTTCTACAACTATGCATAAATCATATCAAATCGTAAGATTCATAAACACACAGAAGAATAGTTTAAAAATATAATATAAAATATAAAGAACTAAATAAAATACTTAAAATAATATATTTATCTCAATAATTTCAAAAATAATTAATCATAAGCCTTAAAAGATATAATTATTAGAAAAAAAAATTATTTAAAGACTGTTTATTGAATAGATTTAAAATTGAGAAAAAAATTATTTAAAGATTATCTGTTGAATAAACTTAAAATTATTAAGAGAAAAAACTTTTTTATTAATTAAAAAAATAAAAGGCCTTATGGAAGTGGGCCGGTTCTTCACTGTTTCAGATATCAAGTAAAGGCAACATGGTTTTTTGGGGAAACCTGAAAAGTGAATTTTTCAGCCATTTCTTAAAATACTGCATTTTGGCCTTGTATTTAAAAAAAACAAGGTTGCAAAAAATTTTGGGAAGAAGATGAAGATGTTGCGCAATCATGGAAAAGTTGCAGATTCAAAAAGAAGATGAATAGACAGAAGTCACGCAGCCATGAAAAAGTTACAAATTCAGAAAGAAGATGAACAAACAGACGTCACGCAACCACAGCAGAGACTCAAGTGTGCGACGTCCATGCCAAGATTCAGAATCGCAGAATCGTACTATTCTACAATTTTGGCCGGAATCACACCGATATGTGCAATTCCAGCCATGATTCAGGTTCAACCATGATTTGGCCACTAATCTATATCGTCGACTACTATGATCCATACTAACTTGCACGTAACTAGGGCCAAAACCCGATACTCAGCCTCTGCACTAGATCTAGCCACCACTTCTTATTTTTTGCTTTTCCAAGATACTAAGTTTTCTCCAATAAACACACAATAGCTTGTGGTAAATCGTTAATTTAAGGGTGATCTTGCCCAATTTGTGTCTACATATCCAGTTATTCAAACATGTTAATGATTCTCATACAATAATCCTTTTTTAGGAGCACCCTTGATATATCTTAAAATATGCATCACTACATCCCACTAACTTATGTGTGGAGATTGTAGGAATTTACTTACAACACTCACAGCAAAGAAAATATCTAACTAAGTGATCATGAGATAGTTCAATTTTTTCCCTAGTCTCCAGTACCTACCAGGATCAAATAAAGGTTTATCTCCCCCTATTCAAGTAGAAGTTTAACATTTAGATCTATCGAACTTTCAACTAATTTACAGTTCAACATTACTATCTCTTTGAAAAAATCTAAGACATACTTCCTCTGAGATATTACATAAAAAATTGAATGATCGGCCTCACTACGGATCATCCCAAATTGTTGAACCACACTGCCAATATGGTTGAACCAAACTCGGGGAGATTACTTTAAACCATAGATAGAACACCGCAATTTACATACTAGTCGAGACTCCTCCTAACTAACAAAACCAAGTGGTTGCTTAGTATACACTTCCTCCTCAAGATCTCCATAAAGGAAAACATTCTTAATATCAAGTTGATAAAGAGGCTAATGTCGCATAATAGCAATGGATAACATAAGTCGAATGGAAGCCATTTTTGCAATCAGAGAGAATGTATCACCATAATCCAACCCAAAAATCTATGTATAACCTTTAGCAATTAGACTAGCCTTAAGACGATCAACGATACCATCAGGCCTAATTTTAACTGCATAAACCCAACGACAACCAACAAAAGACTTGCCAGGAGGCAAATGTGTCAATTCTAAAATGCCACATGATTGTAATGCAGTCATTTCATCAACCATTGCTTGTTGCCATCTAAAGTGAGATAAAGCTTCCTGTGTAGTCTAAGGAATAGAGATAAAAGACAAAGAAAGCACAAAGGCATAATAGGGAGATGATAACCGATGATAACTCACAAAATTGTAGACAAGATGGGGATTACAAGAAGAGCAAATACATTTTCAAACAATAATGGGAAAACCATTAGCAAGAAACAGGTTCTAAAGTTGAAGCCAAGAGTGAATCATCAAAAGTATCCATAAGATCTATAGGATTATGTACACGGCGATGATAAACCTGGAGGGGTGGAGTTGAAATGTTTGGCAATTAAACAATAGAATAATCGAGACAAGGTAGAAGAAGAGCATTAGTAACAATAGACTAATCAATAGAATGAGATGGTGAGTAATAAGAAGATAGTTCAAAAAAAGTAACATTTGCAAATACAAAAAACTAACGAATTAAAATAGAGTAACATTGGTACCCTTTTTGCAATCTAAAATATCCTAAGGAGATGCATTTAAAAGACTTAATGGCAAGTTTATCACAACAAGGGATATTATTATGAACAAATCAAACACAACCAAAGACACAAGCAGGGAAATAATACAATGGTTGACCTGAAAATATGAGAGAAAGACGTATCTGACCTTTGAACACTAAGGAAGGCATTCGATTAATTAAGTAATAGGTTGAAAGAACCGTATCACTCCAAAAAGAAAGAGAAACATTGTTGTCTCAATTAAATGGTGATTCTTGTGTTGAACTACATATTTTGATGTGGTGTGTGAGCACAAGATTGATGAAGCATACCCAGTGCAATCATAAAATTTTGAGAGGAGACAAAAATATTCACGTATATTATCAATTCGCAAAATTTTAACAAACGTATTAAATTGAGTACAAATTTCAATGCAAAAATTTTTTAAAATAGAAAACAGTTCAAATCGATCCTTCATTAAAAATAACCAAATAAACCAAGGAGACGTTTAGTAAACGGTAAAGTTTTGTGTTCTCAAGAATAATGTTTTCTGAGAAACATATTTGATGGGAATTATAATTCTCAGGAATGTATAAAATGTATTTAGTTGACCTTTAAGATTACTGAAAATCTTTAAATAATGTTTTATGTAAATCTTCTATTCTTCTATTTGGTTATACTTAATTTTCTGAAAATCTTCATATATTTTTTAAAAGAACTCTTTATTCTTATGAGAGAGAAAGTAAGAGTGAAGAGAGGGAACGAGAGAGAAAGTGAGAGAGTGAAAAGAGAAAGAGATGAGAGAGATTGAGAGTGGAGAGAGAGAGTAAAAAAATTTTTGTTATTATTACAATTATCCCATTAATAAAGAGTATAATTATCTTTTAACATCATAAGAGGATTCCCATTCCCATGGAAAACTAAAATTCCCACCCCTCCCCATGGAAATATTTTTGTGGGAATCTTACTAAAAAACAACTCCTGAGAATCCTAATTTCCCAGGAATGAATTTTTAAAAACTTGTACCAAACATGGGAATTCTAATTTCCCAGATTGAGATTTCCAAGAAACCAAAAAGAATCCTTGTACCAAACACCCCCCAAGAATAATCATCAATAAAAGTGACAAAATACTTAAATCTCAAAATAGAACAATGACAACTAGGTTACCAAACATCAGTATCAACTAAGAAAAAATGAGACTTTACTTTAACTCTGCTTAGGGAAATATACACGAGTATGTTTATCCACTTGACATGATTAACATTCTAACGACTTTAAAGAAGAAAGACTAGGTACCATTTGTCGCAATTTATGAAGGCTGGGGTGCCTTAAATGATGATGAAGCATAAATGGAGAGACAAAAGTAGTGCAAAATGTTAGAGATGTGGTAATAGTTAGATAATATAACCCTTGTGATTCACTCCCAATTCCAATCGTCTAGCTAGTGCTTTAATCTTATATAAGCACAGAAGAATAAAAAAAAGTAAGTAATTCAAAGTTTGAATAAGCTAACTAACAGAGATGAAATTGAAAGGACAACTAGGAATATAAAGAATAGACTCAAGAGACAGGTAAGAAAGCGGTCGTATTTGACCAATACCTTTGGTAATAGTTTTAAAACCATTAGCAAGAACAATAATAGGAGAGAAGAAGATGGAATATCCAATTTTGAGAAAAAATGAGGGTTACCAAATATATGATTTGAAGAACCTGAGTCTGAGATCTAAGATTCAAGATCCTGAGAAAAAAGATTTACTAAGGCAGGCAACAGGATTACCAATATAGGTAACGGAAGCTAGGGCACCAGTAGCATTTTTAGTAGGATGATATTATAAAAATTCTTAATAATATGCTCTAGACAAAGGGACTACCATGGATGGTGGAAAAGTTTCAAAGTGGTCTGATATAACAGGGGAGAGAATACCCGATTTTTAGGTTATAGGTGTCATGAAGGAAACAGCCATCACATACCAGAGAGCACAAACACGTACCAATTAGAAAGAGAGCATAAACACATTCCAATCAGAGTAAGCTGCCACAAACAGAGAGCAACAATGTAGAAACAGTAACTAGGTAGGCTCCTAGAGGATGTTTTGGTGCCTTCTGAGGAGCAGGGAGGAATTTTCGTCACTGTTTGGACACTAAAGAAGATGATGTAGGACTAGACAAGCAAAAAATGCAACTTCACAGTGGCTAGAGAGTTGCCAAAGGACATCAGACGATGGGGACCAATCAAACGCACCAGTCTATGGTAGTCCAATGCCTTGATGTTGCAGCGACACCTTGGGCAGAGGCTTCTTCAACCTTCTGCAGCGCGATGTACGCGTAACTTTTTTTTTGTTTTTTGGCAAAGAAAGGAAGGCTAGATAGAGGTTTGAAGGATTATTGACTCTATTTTTTCTCAAGGTTTTGATACCATGTTAGATCAAAGAAAAAAAGAAAAAAAAAACATAATTGTAAAATGTAATCCATGAGTAAGGCCTACATTAGTCCCCTGATATTTATAGGAAAATATATAGACAAATCATTAATTACAAACATAATAACGATCCCTAAATCAAGGGATATGACTGATACTCCCTAATCACACATAATTTTAATTGATTTATAATCCATTTACATTAATTCTAACAATAGGGTGGAATGGAAATAATGACATCCTAAATATAGGAATTAGATTTGAATGTAAAAATATTTTGAATAGATACATTTGTGATTATGCATGCTAAACTTAAGTACTACATTGCTTTTCACTAGGCCAACCTAGGTTATCTAAACATCACTAGGATGACCCAGTAAGAAATTATTCTTTTGAGGTTAATGAAGAGGTGGAAGACGTGAGAAGGCAAGGGAAATAGAGTCGTATGATTGAATTAGTAGGAGTATTTTAGATAAGGCCCTTGATAGGAAAGGTTTGATGTGTGTGATGGAAAAGTTAGAAAACAGGTTGTTTGTCTACCAGCACATTCTCACTGATTGTGAATGAAGAACATCTTGGATTCATGGTTAGAAAGGGGTTAGAGATAGATAAAAGGGTCCTCTTTCACCTTTCTTGTTTTCTTTAGTGATTGATGTGCATAGGCAGATGGTCTACAAGGCCATTGATAGGGATCTCATTAGAGGTATATGTGGTGGTGTAGAAGAGATGTTGCTTTTCGACCTATAGTTTGCAAATGATACTATTCTTTTGTTGGAAGAGGATAGGGATAGTTTTGATATTGTTCTCTCTATGCTTCAAGTGTTTCAAATTGTTTCTCTATTGAAGGTTTAATTAGGGTTAGAGTGCCATTGTGGGGTTGAATATGGATAGTCTATCTCTTTTCATTTGCTTCCATAGCTAAGTATCAAAATATGGAGTAGCCTCTCATTTAATTGGGAATCCCCGCAATCGAAGGACTCCTTTTGAGAATGATGGAGTCCTACATCAAGGGGCAATGGGTAATTCACATGGTACTTAAAAAGGGCAGGGTTCTTCCCAATTACAAGCCGATTTTTAAAAGTGGGTTTCTCCACTTGCTTAGGTCTCCATCAATTGGTATTAGGGCTAGACCGACCTCCTTAAAAAAGGCTACTTGCCAAGGGTGCAACCTAGCAAGCCCACAAGGAAGGTGCGACACAATGTTCGGACCCTATCCACCAATGTGATCGCCCTAAATAGTGGTGAGCTAATGTGAGGGCCATAGAGTGTCACCATCAAGGACATGGGCTCTCAGGAGCAATGCTATGATAAAGTCCTATTCGGAAGCCAAGGGAAATTTATATGGTACTCAAGGGGCAAGTTTCTTCCCCCTTACAAGCCAATTTTTAAAGTTGTGTTCTCCCGACTTCCTTAGGTCACCGTCAAAGAACTTGTGATTCAGAAAGTTTCTAAGCACTAAGAAAATTGGAAGGGAGGGATCTTTATTTACTTTAGATGGCCATATTACCCTTGCTGAAACCTGCCTATCTAGTATTCTCCTTCATTACATGTCTCTTTATCAAAACCCAATTGGAGTGGCACAAAGATCAGAAAAGATTTATGTGTGATTTTCTGTAGAGAGCTGAGAAGCGATTACCTTGGCCAAGAGACATGTTGTGGACTTAAAAGTGACAGGTGTTTGGGTTTGGAGAATTTGGTGTTTAAACTCATTTCTATGGTTGGTAAATGGCTACGTCGCTTTCCTTTCGAGCCTTCTTCCTTATGACATAAAGTCATCCATAGTAAATATGGTTGATAACTCTCCATTAGACAATTATTTTGCCTTAACTTCTATCCTTATTTGGTTTTTGTTCTTAAGGAAAATAAGTAAGTTAAATGATTCTTTATTGTTTTTTATTATTTATAGGTATTTGACCCAAGCTTATATTGATTTGTAGGTTGATGCTCAACAAGTGATGAAAATAAAGCATTTTTCAATATGGAAACAATCTCAACTGGATGAACTCTAGTTATGATGACAACGAGGAAAAAGCTTTTCTGTGATATTATAAGCCCCAAAACTCCACTCAAGTCAAAAGTTATGGGCATCTGAAGACAAAACATTGATTCTAGAGACCACAATCTCACATAACTAGAGCTATCAAAAATTTGGATGAGGTCTTAGGCAAGCAAACATCTACTAAACCCACTTCAACTCTATTTTTTCACCTCAATATTAACATAACACCTAGGGCAACTTCATAGAAGGCTTCTCTAATCCCAAAAGGACTAAAACAACACCAAAACAAGGTAGAAGCACAAAAATTTAAGGATCAAAGGATTGAAATCCATGGATTGGAAGCTTGGAAAAGACTCAATTCTCTATTCTTCTTTCTTCTCATTATTATTATAAGTTCTCCCTTGTACTTTGTTTTTCTAGTTAGTTATGTGTTATTTTAGTTTTCTAGAGATTCAATAGATCCTTTCATATAGTTTGATTTGAAGACTTTTCCCTTATTTATTATTAATTTTCATGAGTTATTTATTCACCCATTCTTATTGCAATGAATTAGATGTTTAGGGTTCAATTGGTTATTATTGATTAAAGTAATTAATTGACTAGACCTTGAATTGAATAGAGCAAGATTAATCAATCTCCAGTAGCCTAGAAGCAAAAGAATTGATTTGTATGTTAGGATAGCAATATACCTTCATACAATGCATAGCCTTTGTGAGCTTGTGCTTAGTTTTTAAATTATTGCTCAATTACTCGAAAAGGGTTTATCTTGTGAATAATTATATTTATCTATCCTAAGAAAGGTTTATAAATAACTAAATGCTTAGGTTAACAATTCAGGATATTAAAATAAATAATGAGGTTGGGGTAAAAGTAAGTGAAGTGATAAGTAAAATTGCAATTCCTAGCCCGTCATTGTTTATTGATAGTTAGTTTTGCATATTATTTGTAGTTGCATATTAGTTAATTAATTTAATTTAATTCACACATTAATTAATTAGTTATTCAATTGTTGGAATAAAATTGGGAGATCGGGAGTTATTACCTAATTAAGATTTTATAAGGTTCCTCATAGAAACTGTAACATCCTTGAAATTTTAATTAGATTAATTTAGTATAAAAATATTTTTTTTGAAAATATAAAAGCAAAGATTAAAGAAAATGAAAAATTTATGAATAATAGAGTAAATATTATATTTTTAGGGATTAGGATGAAGTATATTAATCTTAATTAGTTTAAGAAAAATTCTTTTCTAAATATATAAGATGAGATTGTATTTTAAAAAAATATATGAAATAATAAGTTAAGAGGGGACGCATAGCATCAAGAGATGAATAAAAAACATATTTTATGAAGCCAAATATCAGCTGAGGCACTCATTACATTTAGGCTTAGGTTGACACTTCTAGGTAACAATAAAGGAATAGGGTGACAGCTCAATGGGTAGTTATGAAGCAGTAGTGGGATATCTGTGTTATTCTTCTTCTGGGTAAGAAGCTACAGGAAACAGAGCTGGGACCAGAAGGGAGAGAAGAAAGGAAAAAGAAGAAAAGAGGAAAGAGAAGGACTCAAGGCAAGTATAATCCATACTCTGCTAACATATGCTCTAACCTATCTTTCTTCTTCCGCTTTCATGTGGTGCTCTGTTTGGCTAGAAGAAGTGCAGAACAGAGTGACGCAAACTAGGAAAAGAGGAGAGGGGAAAAGGAAGCTTTGACCGAAGTTGGAGGAAAGAGCAGACAAAAGAAGTCTTGAGGTAGGTTCATAGTGATTTTTGTTTTATAAGGGAAGGAAACTTTGGATATGATGCATAGTATAGAAAGCTTCTAACATTTTCATGAGTTTTTCATTCTGTATTCTCATAAAAGATTGAGTTTGGATGACTAGAGTAGCCATCAATGAAGTGTATATGATGTATATAGTTATCACATCTATATATTTGGCTGCACCCATGTTGGTTGAGCTTTGGTTTTATGATTGGTTTTGGGTTGGGTGTGTTGTCTTGGGTTGAAAAGGTATGGATATATGCGTAAATATATCATGGTAGAGTAAAGTTTAGGGTGTTTAAGGGATTAAGGAAGAGAAAAATGGTTGGAAACATTGGATCCTCGAGTTACAAAGGCAAAATGGGGAAGTACGAGTACGCAGCACGGCCATGTTGCATGCAGGCTGGGGAAAAATCATGCCAAGACACAAAATACGGCCATATCCTGAAACACAGTCAGGCTGTGTTCTGTGTTGGTTTGTACTATTTCATATATTTTCACGGATTCCAAGCACAGTCGTCCTGATATATAGGCAAACCGTGTTGGAGGTTGAAATCTGAGTTAGAAGCAAGGAAATGAGGAAAAAATTTGCGTACAAGTGATATTATAAAATAAGAGAATATATATTGAAGTAAGAAGGTAAAATATGAACTCTTAATTAAATATATACACACATGTATATAGGATTACAAATTAAACATGGTTAAAGAAGGAGTAGTAGTGATATATACAAAAAGATATAGGAAAACATTTTATATAGATGGTAAGTGAAAACATTTTAAGGTTGCTGCCTTGTGACCTGAAGGTCACGGGTTTGATTCTTGGAAACAGCCTCTCTGCTTACAGGGGGCTGCGTACATCTACCCTCCCCAGACCCCACTAGGTGGGAGCCTCGTGCACTGGGCCGCCCTTGGTAAGTGAAAACTTAAAGTTTTAAAAATTCAATTCGATGTGTTTACAAGGAAGTCTTTGTAAAGATGAGCAGTGTTAACCGTATTCTAAACCTATGAGTTATTTTCATTTGTGACACGAATAGTACATGATATATGAAAATAACTTTATAATGCCCAATGATATATGAGAATAACTTTATATAGTACATGATATAGTACACGAATAGTACTTGTTGTAGTAAGGTGACTTGATAAGGTCTCATGGCCTCCATATTAGTACCAAAATAGGGAATTCCCTATTCACAGATTAAGAAATATACGTCATGCTTAGATAACGTGTTGTATAGCCACATCCAAGGGTGAGCCATTTGCTCATTTGACTCGATGACTGTGAGTCGAAACTCACTTATTTTTATCAAATCAATAAATTTGCCAAGTAAGAAAGAAAGTATTTGATATTGGAATGGTGATGACCTATGCATATGCCTTATAATACATGCACTTAACTTAACATAGAATGCTTGTGAATGCCAGGTATACATTATACTATATGCATCAATATAATATTATGCCAATGACTATACACACTCTGTAGCACATACAGCTGAACATGATAAGATATTAAAATTATGTATACATAATGATTACTATAAAATCTACTAAGAATTTCCATTCTTATTATTGTTTCTTATCGATTAATAGATCAACATGCCTATCTATATTATGACTCTAATCATCGTGGTCTATTGGATCAAGCGGCCATACCTCGGCCATCTTCCGTTAGTCCAAGAGCTTTATGTTGCTCACTTGTCCAAGTTCCTAGCTGCCGGATCACCACTACTGATGGCACCAGGAACCAGATGATAAGGGAAATTCCACATAATAGTTAAATACTTTTGTACTAACTTAACTCCAAGAAAGATATTTTTTTTTATTAATGATCGGGTATTTGTCTACTTTTGTCATATAGACAGTACCCCGTTACTATATAATGCATATAAACAACTTTCTAAAAAGTTACTCTGATGTAATGGCCTAAATGCCACTTTTAATTTGATAGAATGATTTACTATTTTGTTACTTTACTCTATTATTTATGAGTTTGATTAGAAATTGAATCCCGTCAGTAATACAGTTGAGATAAAAGAAAATGTAATGACATTAGAAACGCTACAAACAGTTCATACCTAGTAGTATAAAAAAAAATTCTAGTATCATTACAGAAACAATCATTTACTCATCCAATTGTATTACAGTTGCAATACATACACTTTCGTAATTGTATTAAAATTAACAAACAATGGTTTACTCCATAATGGGTGGGCTGCCAATCTGGTGTTCAATGAATCTCAAGCAAGCCCTTGGAATTTTATTTCAAACTTTTTCTTTCACTTGTTTCTTTCAAAGCTGATCTTCACACTACCTATGTGGGCTCAATGGGAGCACACCTTGATTTATATGAAAATGAGAACCTTAAGGATTTGGGTAGAGAGGATATAATAACTTATAAATTTTGTGAAAGATGGACTGAAATGAATAAATATGATGCTTTCATATGTTCAAATTCCCAAGTTACGTGCTTGCTACATAAAAGACTACTACAAAGTCCCAACAAAATCCAAAAATTTAGGAAAAGTAAAGTCCTCTAGTATGCAACTAAAAAGCTTCTATCACATTATTCCAACGAACTTCACATAACTTAATGCAATTTTAAAAGATATATAGCAGAAGGAGAGAGTTAGTATGAAAGAGGGGTTCTTCAAGAAAATAGATAATACCGGGTTGCAGAAAAGATATCATCAAACTTCTTCTTTAATGTGGAAGGATCCTGTAGTGGCCAGTTGGCTTCATCTTGATGAGCAAATATTACATTTTCCAAAATTGCCTTTGAAACACCCATTAGTGCAGGAATTTCTCGATCCATGTCAGCACATCTATAGCTGAGGCAAACTTTCTGCAGAGCAAAACAAATAAGGCAAGCGGAGAATCCTTAACACCAAAAGAAATAAAGAGACTAAAGAAAGAAAGAAGACTTTGGAATGCATGAGTAATAAGCCTCATGTTGCACTCTATTTATAATAAGGAAAAAGTTGTACATCATGAGAAACAACAATATGGGACTAACAATAAATAACATAGTCTACTATTTACACTTAATTCTAACACCCCCCCCCCCCTCAAGCCAAAGCATATAAATCATTTACAACAACCTTGTTACAAAGCTCACACCAAAATTAGCCACATATGTGTTTTCTCTATAGACCAAAAGAAATAAAAAGACTAAAGAAAGAAAGAAGAATTTGGGATGCATGAGTAATAAGCCTCATGTTGTACTCTATTTAAAATGAGGAAAAAGTTGTACATCATGAGAAACAAGCAATATGGGACTTAACAATAAATAACATCGTCTACTATTTACACTTAATTCTAACACCCCCCCCCCTAAGCTAAAGCATATAAATCATTTTCAACAACCTTGTTACAGATATAACCAATACAAGGACCTCTAAGAGATTTGGTAAGGATATCTACCTATTGATTTCTTGAATTAACAAAGCTCATAATAATACAATAACAACAACTAAACATTTTTCCACTAAATGAGATCAGCTACATAGATGAAACGACGTCACAATGGCCTATTATAAATGAAATCAATAGATAAATTATTAACTAATAAATCTTTCTTAATAATTTCACCTATTATTTTCTTTGTCCTCCCTCTATTTCTAACTATCAGACAGCTCTCCATATGATCAACTCTTTTCATACATGTCTTCTCTACATATGATTAAATCACTTTAAGCGAGATTTTAATATTTTCTCCACAATAAGTGATAACCTAATTTTCTAATGCACTCATTTTTAATCATATCTCTTCTAGTGTGTCCACACATTCAACGCAATATTCTCATCTCTGTAACATTAAATTTATTTTCATGTTGTCTTTTAACCGCTCAACATTCAGTATTATACAATATAGCAGGTCTTATAACTGTATGGTAAAATTTTTTCTTTAACTTTGAACAACACTTTTTTATCACAGATAACACTCGAAACCTTCCTCCATTTCATCCATATCACTTGAATCCTATAATTTACGTCCTCTTTTACTTCGCCGTCATTTTGTATAATAGATCCAAAATATTTAAAGTTTGCAATAATGCAACCAAATAAAATTTTCTCCACGATGAAGCTACAATCATTCTCAAAGTAGGGTATCTTGATTATTGCAAATCAACTATATTTGAGTGATTTCTCCAACTTTCAACTCCTAAAGTAACTATTTTAGCCAAATAAGTTCACATGTTGCTAGATCCATAGCATGATTTTCAGCTTTTGCACTAAACCTAGTAACCACATCCTATTTTTTACTTTTTTAGGAAACGAAATTCCATCCAATGAGAGCACAAAATCCAAAAGTTAAATGCCTATGTGATGGAGACCTATCTAATTAGCATTAATGTAACCAATCACGTATGTATTACCCTTGTCTTTGTATAACAACCCTTGTCTTAGCCCTCTTTTAGATTTCTGAGGATGTGAATCACAACATTGCAGTAATTGTCACACGAAGATTGTAAAAACCAACTAACACACAAACCAGAAATGAAATGTCTGGTAGATTAATTGTGAGATAATTCAATTTTTCAACAAATCTTTAGTATCTACCTGAATTTATCAAAGGCTCCCCTTGTCTTGGTAATAGTTTAACATTTGGATCCATAGATGTGTAAGTGGCCTACAATACATCATACTAATTTCCTTCAATATATCCAGACATACTTTTGTTGTGAAATAGCAACACCAAAACTAGACTAATGACCTTAATTCGTAAGAAATAAAGTTTTCCCAAGTCCTTGGTTTTGAAGTGATCAAAAAGACAACGCTTTAATGACTAGATGCCATCTTGGTCATTGCTTGTTATAACAATATTGTCCACATAAATACAAATAAATGCAATGGCCATGAGAAGTATGGGTAGAATACTTAATGAGTTGACTCACTTTGATTCATTCCAAATTTTTGAACAAATGTGTTAAATCTACCAAACCACGTTCAAGGAGATAGCTTCAAACCATAAAGTGAGTAACGTAATCAACATGCTAACCCAAACTCCCCTTGAGCGACAACCCAGGATTTTCTCCATATAAACCTTTTAATAAGCTCATTGTAAAGGAAGGCATTTTTTATATCCAGTTGATAAAGAGGTCAATGCAACATGGCAACCATGGAAAGGAACAAGAGAACAAAAGCAATCTTGGTTACTGGGAAAAGGTATTACCATAATCCAAACCAAAGATCTAACTATAACCTTTATCAACAAAGCCACCTTTAAGGCGATCAACTAGAACATCAAGGTCAACTTTATAGTGTATACCTTGTGGCAACCAATAGTGGTCTTCCTAGACAAAGGTGGAACTAAATTCTAAGGACCCCTCAAATGTAGGGTAGTCATCTCATCAATCATAGCTTGGTGCCACCCTAAATGTCAAAAAGCCTCATTGGTAGTTTAGTCACAAAAACAAAAGACAGAGGATAATAAAGCATATCAGGGTGAAGATAAATAATGAAAGCTCAAGAAACTATAAAGAGGATGAAGTTTTCGATTAGAACAAAACCTTCTAAAGAACAAGCAATAGATTATCATCTGGAGGCAGATCTAGGGTTGGTAAAGGCATTGGGGCAGGATGTGAGTCGTAGAGCATTGCAGCCAATTGAATAGGAGGATAGGGATGTGGACAACATTGATATGTCAAGAGAGATGGAATAGAAGAAACAATAAGAGGACAAATGTAAGGAATGGGAAGTGCTTCATTCATACAAGGGGATCCAACCGATGTAGGAAAGAAAGAAGCATGATTATCAAACTCTCAAGTTTAAGTAAACTCAAAAAGGGGGTAAACTAGAGTAGTAAACTTGACTTGTAAACTCCTAAACTCTTGTGAGTTTACATTTACATACATCAATAAATAGCTATTAAAATTATATATAAGTAATTAAAGTGGGAAAAAGACAAGATACCCTAACTCACGGCTACCCATTATCAATAACTCTAACTCAAGGCTGCCAACTATAATTAAATCTAGAAGAGAAAAACCATGCAAGTGGCCAAGGGCAGTGTGAGAAGATTAGGTACCTTCTTCCTCCACTTCAAATGGCCAAAACAGAAGCTCAATGCCCGATAGCTTCCAAAAGAAGCCGAAAATGAAGTGCATGAGGTAACGCAAAAAGTAATGCAGCATAAGGAAGATCCCAATTTTGTACAAGGGTTTACAATAGAAATGCTGCGCTTTGGGGTTTGTGCTGCAAAGGAAAGCTCAAATGAGCTAGGCTAAAACAATGTGAATGTAGGCTTCATTTTTCCTCCAACAAAATGGCCTATTATGTAGCATTTGGTAAACTCATGAATTTACAAGTTTACCCAAAGTTTACCAAATTTCGAGTTTACATACAAGTTAATTTTCTACCCTAAACTCATAAAATTGTATGATTTTACGAGTTAAATTGCAATTTTAAAACATGGAAAGGAGAATGCTCAGAGAAGGTTGTCATCAGCAAAGACAAATCAGCAATTGGTGGTTGGAGAGTAACAACAATGCCCTTTTAAAGACATGTATAGCCAAGAAAAACACATTTTATGGCTTTAACAAAAAGTTTATCTCATCCAGGGTTAAATCCTGAACGAAAAAATTGCAATCAAAAACACAAAGGAAGGGAATAAAGAGGCTGATCAGGAAATAAAACAGAATGGGGAATCTAATTATGCAACACAAAAGATGCCATATGATTAATCAAATAACAAGCAGTAAGAATAACATCCCCCCAAAAAATCAGAGGAACATTATTATGAAGAAGCAAAGTCCAAGTTGTCTCATCAAGATGAAAAATTTTACATTCAGCAACTCTTTTTTGCTGATTGGGTATGAGCACAGGATGATTGATGAAAAATTCCAAGTGACATCATCTACATAAGACAAAAAAACTAACTACAAGTCGATGATATATCAAAGCAAAAAAAAGAAGGGTAAGACATCCTAAGTCTTTCTTTCATGAAACCTAATGTAGAGATAAGTTAATGACACAAGAAAATCCAGAAAGAAACCAAGGCAAAAGGCCTCAAGCTAAGACCAAGTTCGATGCACCTTAAGCTAGGAAACATCTCATGGTAGCAGCCTGGTTGATTTAGAGGAGAGCACCTTCATGTAAGGAACACTTCCAAACAAACTTAAGGTTTGGGAGCCTATTGTTTGTCTTTAATTAGCTCTTCTCTTGCTTCCCTGTGCTGCAAGTATCAAGAGTTAATATGGAGCCTTTTGTATTAGCAGAATGAGTCACCTAGGGTGTACTTCCACAATGACCCTAATGCGTCTTTGCCTTTCCCAACAAGTTTAGAAGAGTCACTTAAACCTAGTTCGCATTAAATGACTATCCAAAAATACATAGAATGTCAGCCATGCATTTAATGCAAGTCATGCCTCAAAGCTCCAATGTCTCTCCAAGCATTAAATGGTCACCTACCATTTACCCATATAAACACAACCTCATAACTCCATCTTCATTATCAGAATCCAAGCATATCAGAGAGTTGTTATGCTGCCCGATTGTCAACAAGAAATCATCTAGCAAGCACTAAAAAATTATTCTTCAATCCAATAACAAATGTAAGAGCCCTAAATTATTGTTAAAGGCTTTGAGCAAGAGCATTACATTCATTCCAAATCTTGATTAGTAATTTCTCATTCCTCTTTGTGTAAATCCTCTATGTTGGAAATGATTCACTTTACCACTCAGGAAACCCCACAAGAGTTGTTCTTTGGCATTTATTTCACCTCCAGCACCTGAACTCATTATCTTTTATTTCTTGTTTTAACGCATCCAAAAAAATCATATTTTAAACCATTAAACATGATTGAATAGTTATGCACAAAAACAAATAGTACAAATAAGTGACAGGACCTGACCCAAAAAAATTTAGCAAGAGCAAAGTTGCAAAAATAAAGATATGAGAATGAGCGAGACCTACTGAACATAGTAAATTTGCACTCAAAATAAGCAAAAGATATGAGTATACAATATAAAAAATAAAAAATAAAAAATAATTGCACCACATGATGACAGCCATAACAGGAAGGCATGGGAAGCAATCCGACTGCATAATACTAATACTGTATGTATTTTTACAATGTACACACAGAGAGAAAGAGAGAAATTTTTCAGGATTGATTTAAGAGGTGAAAATGGATGAAGATCAATGATAGCAATATTTATTAACATCTTTCTCTGCTTCTCCTCTCCACCTACAGTAAGTTTCTTCCTGAACATAGTTCACAACATCTTGCTTCTACTTAGAAAATGTCCAACTCCAACATCCTAAAATTTGCATACAATAGCCCCCAATCTTCTTAACAAACTGATAAAGCCAATTAGGATCAGTCCAACTCCATAATCACGCATCTCTTGGCCACTTGAGTCCATGTTTAATAGATGTTAAACATCCTAATATAACACTTAAGACTATGAAAGGAACCATAGAGATGAGGAGAAAATGAAAAAGAAAGACAGCAGCATATATACTCTCTGCAATGGTATAACTAAAAAGAGCCTACAGCCTAATTATGTAATGGACCTAAGCACCAGCACCTTGATATGCCATGGAAAAATTGGAAGAAAATTCAAATATTCTTAACTGTTGGACCTCTGGCCCATAGAATATCTCTTGCAACAAAATGCACCATTGACAAATTTTAGTGAGTGCCTTACGGAACTCAGTCTGCAGCAGTGCCATGTAAACTTCAAAGTTCATTATTACTACAGCACACCTTACAAATGGCTAAACATTACAGTTCTTAAACAACACAGATGTGCATAGAAAGCACACAGCATCAATATTACTTGGACAATCCAATTATGATAACAATTAACAAGTAAAACAAAGACCTCTTCTGGCTTCCAAGTAATAATAAATACAAAAATCATACCTCGCCGGTATGAGGATTGATTGTCTGAAGCACACTCTCAATTGCCTTATATTCCATCTTGGATGCCTTTTGCGTTAACTGAAATGACCGTATACACACCACATCTTTACCTGCTGCTGTCTTGAATCGTAGCTTAATCTGACCCTTTGTTTCAGTTTCCCCAGCAACCTACAATCACTCAAAAAATAAAAAATAAAAACTGATGAGATTTCTTCATTTATTCAGAAATTAATCCCAGCTTCATCTGGGCATGAAAAACAAGTTACACGCGCCCACTTATAAACTGTAGAAGTATTAGAAAAATACCCACTTTTCGAAACCCTTAAAAAAGTTAAATGCTTGAGCATTCTACATAAAAGTTGAAGAAAACAGACCTTAGGGTCATGAATGAAGCTGTGACCAGACCTGGCATTAGGAGGCAACTCCCCCGTGCATGACAGCTTCAAGCACTCAATAATTGTCTACACAACAAAATTTGAAACGGCCATTAAATGCCTCGGATTATGTTATCTAATTATGTATGTGCATAAATGTGTAACTGTAGAGAGAGCAAGCCTATTCACTGACGGTTTTGCCAGCTCCATTGGGTCCAACAATTAGGGTTAAGGGCTTGAAGAAGGTGATGACGTTCTTGTTCTCCGGGTCGAAGCTACGGATGCCTTTGATCAACATCTTATCAACCGTACTCATCTTTGCTGAATTGCTATTTCCCGAGTTGCGCTCAGCGATTACAATGGAACCTGATAACCATTGATGAGTATAAAGACTGAATCTGAAACGTAAAGTGTATTTAGATCCGGCCAGACGGAAAAAGGCGGGACTGAGAACTTCGTTTGTGCTCTGGTCTGGGGTTGGGTGCACTGCCAAACAAAATGTGTCCAGCCCAATTCATAGTAACTGTACGAAAAACAAATCCCCAATCATAGACGCTTGAGAGTTAAAAATGCAAAAGATGGGCATAAAATTCATGGAAAACGAGAGGGGAGAAAGGAGATAGAAATAGATGACTAATATTTTTATCTTATTTAGATTTTCAAAATTGAAAAAGATAATAATATAAAATAATTAAATTGAAAATAACTTATTATAATATATTTTTATAACTTTTTTTATTAAAATGATTAATTATAATAGTTTGATTTATTGATATGTAATTTTATAAATAATAAATAACATAATATTTAATAATTTATTTCTCTTCCAAAATCTTTCAAATGGAAGAAACTTAACATTATAAGAAAAGGAAAATTTTGAAATGTTTAATGAAAAAATCATTCATTCTCCTTGACGGAGCCCTCAAAATGGGGAAGATTTAAATAATTCCTTCGTTTTTCTTCCCTTCCCTCTCTATTATGGACCATGTGGATATACACTTAAAAGTCAGAACTTCTAGAGTAGGATGCTTTTAGTTTTTGAAAATATTTTTATTTTTTATTTTTTATTTTTATTTGCAAATTTCAATTATTTGAAAATTTTGTTTATTTTACAAAACTAAAAATTTGTTCATCCTTCATTTTCAAATTAAATTGGCATAAATATTTATCTTCACTTATGAGTTTGATATTCAAATATTATGATATTATTTTTATTTTTTAAAATATTTATGATAAAATATCTTTTAAAATTACAAAAATACTACTAATCATTTTTTAAAATAGATTTTTGAATTAAAAAGATTTTGATCTTTTTTTCTAAATTGTCACATCGAATGAAGAAAGTGATATGTGTTTCTTCATTAGACATGTCAAATCTTAGTTGGAAGGTGCAAGTCTAAGTATGCGCCTCCATGAGCCATGTAAGCAAATTTTAACTAAGTGAGTTAATGGAAAGGAAATTTTTGAAAAAAAAAATGTAACCTTTAGGATAATAGTGGACCCAAAAAACTTCAAAGACAAAAGTGAAACTTTGTGAAACTTAAAAGGACAAAAATTTTATTTTCACCTAATTTTAACTATAGCAAGCACCTTACCGATAAGTTATTAATTGATAACTATAAGAAAGGATATAAGACTCACTCATGTCTAAATTTTATATTATATGACTTATTTGTTTATCCGCTTTCTCTATTCTTACTTACATGTCCCATTTTCAAAAAATAAAAAATAATAATAATAACACTTTTCTCTCAAAAAATTAAAAAATTTCTCTTTTAAAATTTCTCAAAAAAAATATAAAATTCTTATTTATTTCAAAAATTAGAAAAAAAAAATCTTTTTTTTTCAAAAATTTCAAAAAAGTAGAACATATTCTTTTCAAAAATTAGAAAATCTTTTCTTCTAAAATTCAAAAAAATAAAATTCCGTCATTTAAAAAAAATTAAAAATAGAATTTTTTTTTTTCTTTTTCAAAAGTCCCCGAAAAAAATTAAGAGAAAACAAAAATGAAGTATAAGATAAAAGAACATAATTGTTTCTAAATGAAACCAATAAAACGTACCTGACTGTTTTTGGGCTATCTTGAGCCAACTAATATTTTCTTTCACCAAAAATAGCTAAAAGCAACACTTCACTGTTTTCTTCTTTCAAACTATGCGGACTATAATCCTCATAATTGATATAGAGGCCATAAGATGATGTGCTAACAAACTCTTAACTTCTTACAAATTCAATCTTTATTTCTAAATTTATCTTGAAATTTTCTTTTACTTTTATTTAACACACTTGCGCTTTTCGATTTTGATTGCATGTAATTGATAGAAGTAAGCATATATGGTAACTAATTTGCACATTTTTTTTTTTCAATTTTTCTAATTTATTTGGATGTTGTTGGGTGTCTAGCACCTTCCTTATGTAACATATAACTCCCAAACTCACATTGGTTCAAATACCATATTTTCAAGTAAAGAAAAGGTTTTTCTGAAGTTTTACTTTTAAGAAATTAAGTTTTGGCAGCGACTTCTTTTTTAAAAGGTTCTTCAAAAAAAAATTTTCTTTTAAAAATTTGAAAGGATTTTTTCTTTTAAAAATTTGTCATGTGCATCACACGATTCCCTTGCAGATGAATGCGATGCCTTTTCTTCTTTTCTTTACTTTCATTGAACATTACTCTAAGTGGTGCCTTTGTTCTGTTTCGTAGAAAAGGAGTATTACTTCAAGGAAGAGGTATAGAAGACTATCACTTTGATATATGTGCAAACCAAAGAAGGTTAGGCAAAATGGTAAGAATTTTACCTTTGTTTTTTTCTTTCTTATGATCACGCCTTCTTCTCCTCTTTCTCTTTAATTATTTGCATAATTCTTGTTTTTAAATGGCTTACCATCACTTTGATATGTTGGCTAGTCTTCCTTTGCATGTCTGGAATCAACGAAACTTTTTACTTGCTATGCATGATTGCTTCAGAATCTAGTTTATCGATTTGTATTTTTTTTATTTAATTTTCTATATTAAATCCATACTGTAAAAACATGTCTTCCTTAGCTTTAGCATTCTCTTACATGTATGTTTTTATGCCACATTTTTTCTCTTGCATGTTTGGAATCAATAGGATGTGCTTTTGGCTTGATATGCATGTTTGCTTATTAGGTTATCTATTTACATGCTTTTTGTTTAATTTTCTATGTCTTTTCCTTATTGTAAAAATATATTTTCCTCTCCCATAGCACTCTCCAAATGTCTATTTTCATGCCATATTTTTTCTCTTGCATTTTTTGAATAAATAAGATGCAATTATGGCACTCATGTACATTAAAAGCTAGACTTTGGGCTTTGCTGATTCATATGCTTTTCTAGTTTAATTTTTCGGTGATAAATTCTTGTTGCCATTTATACCTTGTTCAATCTATACTTCATGTTGTCTTGGAATATATATGATTTCAATTTATGAGTGCACTAACTCCCAAATCAACTCTAAAAGGACTTGTAAGAAAATGTCAAAATCTAATGGAGCCTTAGCTCTACCAAAAAGTCTGATTCTTAAGTCAATGTGGGGCTTAACAATAGAGTAAAAGTAGAGTGTACAGACTAGAAAGATTACCTAAGGGAATGAACATCTTATTTATAGATAAACTATTAAGGGTAAAATGTAGTGTGGGGATCGCCAAATCTAGGATTAATGACTTCAGCATTGATTTCTAGTGCACATCTCGAAGAGGTTACCAAGCATTGATTAACATTAATTAAGCTATCCCAATCTTAAGGTTTATCGGTATCATGAATTTAACTTATCTATCAACCCATCTTACTTAAGTCCAAGGGTGGAATCTATAATCACTAGCCCCCTGAATCCTTGTAAGCAATTACTTACATACTTCCTAAATTTTATCTTGCTCCTAACTCGATTGGTGGTCACTTCAATATCATCACCATGTTAGTTTCTTTCACCATCTAATCTTGTCAATCAATCATTAAGTATGGTCACATTAGTCAATAATCTATTCCTCATGGATGACCAACTAACCGACCAACCATTTTCCTTTACTTTTTATTTTTCAATATCTTTGAATTTGTTGTCCCTTAATTGTCTTTTGCTCCCTACTTATGTGGCCAATTACTCTTCATCTTTTTTTATTTAACTCAGAAGAACTACTACAAGAACTCAAGTTTCATAGGAGGTTTTGCTACAAACCACTGCATTGCTTAAGAGATAGTGGCTTGTTAAAAATCGTGTCATCTTGAGAGATAGTGGTTCATTGCACAACAATTTTAGTCCTAGTATCACCAAAAAATAAAAAGTGAGTAGTTGTACCTCTAAGCAAAAAAAATTGTACAATTAACTTTTATTTATATGCGTATTGTTTCTCTTTCATCATATGTATCTTTTTCTTTCACCCTTACTTTTGTTCTCATTTTGTAAGTTTTCAATTTTCTTGGTGTGTGAAGCGCATATCTTTCCTCCTCCTTTTCTACTTCAATTTTTAGTGTGTGAGCTCAAAGTTTATCTTCTTTGTTGGTTATTTACGTGATTCTCTCTACTTTCACTCAAATAGTCAGTGAAGCTATTGCAGTTCGAGAGCCAGTAGAACTCTCTTAGTTGTTATTATGTATTTGCTTGCCTTCTTTACATCTTGTGATCAATAAGTTCGTTTATGTTTATTGTCTTTGATTTCTAATTGTTTTGCTTATAGGCTCCCTATTTTTCCCTTAGTAATTTCTCTTGTGAAAATATGTGAGTTGGTACCAAGATTGTTTTACTTCAAGGTTGAGAATATGACTATGCAAATGGTGTTTTGCTAGGTAACTTGGGTTACCTTGTGCAACATTTAAACTTTTGTGTGCTATCATTATATGTATACTTTTATTATTTGGTTTCTTTGCCTACCTTATATTTATTTTTTTAGTTTTGTATTAAGGAGGAGCCTTTCAATAAATCATCATACTTCGACAACTGCCTTAATGACTCGTGCCAACTGACCAATCCTACACACCTAGGGTGGTATTGAATGGACTATCTAAAGTTAAAAAAAGAAACTTCCCAACTAACTCTAATTTAGTGTCTTAGAAGAAGATTTTGATGATACAACGTACAATTTAAACAATTGAATCGACTAACTATTTAAGCATTATTGATGTGCGAAATAGCCATACGACCTTCTTTTTGAGCGAGACAATGAAACTATTAGTTAATTATACAATAGAGAAAATAAGGCTTAGAAGGTTCTTTAGCTATAGAGGCATGCAGTGATGGTTTTCACTTGTGGTACTAAATAAGCAAATATAGCTGTAGAGGACATAGTTAAAACACTTGGCCAATCAAATGACTTTGAATATACTAATACGGAGCAAGTTGAAGAGTTAGCTAGGTCAATACTAAGGTACACCATTGTTTTATTATTTATACGGGTCTTCATCGGTTCGGTTCGATCAATTTTGGAAGTTGAACCAAACTGAATTGATTGCATATTTTTGAGAAAAAAATGGACCTACTCAGTTTGAGTTTGGTTCGTGAAACCAAATCCGTAGATAATCAGTTTAGTTTGGTTCGACTGATCGATTTTTTTTCCTAATCTTCTTTGCCTTCTTCTTAGTGCATTTGGTATTGTGATGTATGGGAGTTACGAAGACTCAACTTCGCCCACAAAGTGGTCCAGTCGAGTTGAAGGCACTACATCACCTTCAGAGTTTACTATCCAATGAGGAGTTCAGAATACAATTTAGGAGTATAGAGCTTCGAGTGTTGGCTATCATGAGCAAACTGTAACATCCTCAAATTTTAATTATCTTAAAATATACACAAAAATTCTAAGAAAGTATAGAATAGAAGATTAAGGAAGAATGAGAATTTATTAATAATGGAGTAGATGTTATATTTTTTAAAAATAAGATAGAGTACATTAATCCTATTTGCTTAAGGAAAATATTTATTTATGAAAATAAAAAAAATGCTTTAATATGGAATATGGAGCTGATAAAATGCAAAATTTGAAAAAAAAATAGATAAGTGATTTTTTTTAAGCAAATATCAACAGGAGCTCATGATGCTCATATAGGCTTAGGGGGCATATTTAAGGGTAGCAATTAAGAAATATAGTGGTAGCTCATGGGGAAATAAATGGGCAGTAGGGATATTTCTTTAGTTGGGTAAAATTAAGGGAAGCATAAGCATAAGCAGTAGAAAACACAAATTGAAGGAAAAAAATAAAAAGGGAAAAGAGGACGTAGGAGGGAGAAGGTAGTGCAATTTTATTTCTCTTATCCTTATGCTTATGATTTCTCCTTCTCCATGAGCTCAAGCTATACTCTACTCTTGGGAAAGTGTATAGAAGCATCAGTTAAAGAGAGAAGGAGTGGCGTAACTAGAAAGAGAAAGGGAACAAGGAGAGAGTTGAACTGAAGCAAGAATAAAGCATTTACGAGCAGTTTTGGGGTAGGTTTCATAGTAATCTAACTTGAAAAATCTGATGTGATGCATAGTTGAAAAAATCTTCTGATGTTTTCATGAATTTTCTTCTTGTATTTTTTCACAGAAGATATTTAATATAGGTTGTTAAAGTTAGCCATATGTGAATGTTTGATGTGTGTGTGTGTGTGTGTATGTGTTTGTGTATATTATGTATTCTATGGCTAGAGTTTTGCATGTGCGGTTTTGGTTTCATGGCTGGAAGTGGTTTAGTTTTGATGGTATGTTGGTTGAAAATGTGTAGAAATAAACATATGCTTTATGACCTTATTTTGCTTGGAAACAAGTGCTAAGTTGGTTATAGATACTATGGGATGAATAAAATTTAGTGTTATGAGTTTAAGGAAGGAAATAGGTGGTTGAGAATGTAGTACTTTCACGTGATAAAAGAAAAAAAAATGTGCTATGATCTTGAATCACGGTCGTGCTCCAGGCTGCTCCAAGAGATGCGTGCTTGGACAGAACATGGCCAAATAGTGTCACAGGATACAACTAGGCTATGCTTCGCGTTGCTCGTGAGTCAAGGGCACGTTTACATGGATTCAAGTATAGTTGTATCCTAGAGCATGCCCAGATCATGCTCGAGGTTGTAATTGAACTAAAAAACAAGATAATTGAGAAAGAAATGTATGCAAGTTATAAGGTAAGACAAAGAAATGCATATTGAAGTGAATTAGCTAAATATAAACTCATAATAAAGTGTATATAAAATACATGCTTTCAAATTGAGCATAGTTAATGAATAAGTAGTACATAAGATATGGAAATTAGTGATAGAATTAACTACCATAATTATATCTTCATACAATGAAATAATGAATGTCTTAGACTCCTTAATATTAGGTAATAATAGTTATAAATAGATTTATAGAATAAAATTAAACAATACTTATTACTATACTTTTCTTGTGGGTTGAGTTGTAAAAATAAAACTTACAAGGTTAACATAAGCCTTAGTAAAGGTAAAGAGAAAATAAGGAAATACTCGATAATCAAGGTAAGTGAAAACTAAAAGAATATTAGAACTATAACTATGTAAGACCAAGTCAATTTCCAAGTTTATTAACCATTTCTGTAACAACTCTATTTTTTTACAAAATACATAAATTAAAATTTCATGAAGTCATTACCTTTATTTAACTCATAATAACATTCAATTAATTTAGCCAAGCATAATTAAGGTTTACACATCATTAATTAACAACATCTGTACACAAATTACACACATATATGTCTACATCTTATTCATCCTTGTTGACCAGTTCTGAGAATACGGGTGCAGGTGGTTGTACCTTCACCGAAATCTTAGCCAACTCGACCACGAACAGCTTATAAATTTATGGGATCTGTCCAATATAGAGTAATTCGATCCAACGTACACTAAGAGCTAAAGTCAAAGAAAATCTGCAAAACTAGTTTTCTGAACATGATATGGAAATATGGTGAGAATTAAATTCTAGTAGGTTCAACAATAAATTACAATCATCATCAATATAGATCATCATGTCATGTTCATCTGTATAAGTTACAGCAATTACCTTAGGTCACATGAATGCGCTTTATCTATAAATATGAAAATCATACAGTAATGACATGGATGACATGAATAACTATTTTTAGAATATCATATGAAGACTATCAATTTATTCTCATATCAAGCTACCCCGGTCAAGATGAGTATTTTTTACTCTCCAATATGGGCTTTTTTCGCTTCGCCAACATGGCATACTTTCTCTTTCTTTTCTCATTATCATAATCATAACCGTTGGTAGGGCGTCCCCTACTAGTGCACCACACGGATTGCCATGTAACCGTACTTATTTCTTTTCTTTTCACATTAATAGCAAAAAAATATGATTTCAATAACAAGTATATTCATTATACTCACATACCATAATGTTTCATCAAAATATTTCCATGTCAAAATTAAACACTTAAGATGGTAAAGAGTTCATACAATGGCAATGGCTATGGCATATACAAGTCATTTATAAGATTCTTCTTCTTCTTTTTTTAAATAATATTTTTATCTCTTTATTTTCTTTATGTATGGCCTCTAGTCAATTTTCTCCTACTTTTATCATTTTCAACACATATTTTCACAAATTTAATACATCATTCTTCATCAATTTGGTTTCAATTAATATCTAATAGTTAATTAGGTTCATTTAGAGTATACAAAATGTTGAAAATCAGTTTTACCAACTTCAAAATCGGCCTAAACGTATCCTATAATACGACTTGGCCATTTATTATAAAACAGTCATGCTTTAGGCTTCAAAATTCCATTTCCAGCACAGAACATGGCCTCGCTGTGTCTTAAAACACGGCTTAGACACAGCCATACTTTATGTTGAGTTATTCCCTAATGCAGGTTTTCATCCTGTCTGACCTTCTCTCACTAATTGGAGCATAACTGCCTCATTTTAACTCCAATTTAGGTTATTATAGTGTCAATTTAAAGATAAAACAATTATCTAAAACTATTATGTTGAACAGTTTACCTAAATATTAAGGAATCTTGGTGATATTACTTCCTCAAATTATAAGTTATTTCTTCTCGGGTAGATTCTGACCTATACTTACTAATCTGTCTATATCTCCCTCATAAGAATTTCAAATTGAGTGATTCTAGTGGCTAAAATTCTATGACACACACACACACACACACACACACACACATATATAATTGTTATGTTAACTAGTTATTTTAAATCTCTACAGAATGTTCTCAGAAATTCAAGCACAGAAACTTTCCTAATAGATTCTTCCCTGATTAACCACTTTCTGATCACTGCTTACTAATTATACCATATCTACCTCATATAGACTCCAAATTGAGTTATTTCAGTGGCTAAAAATCCTTGAAACATAAATCTACATATTTCATGTTAAGAATTTCTTTTAATTCCCTACAAATTTATCCAAGCAATTCAAACACAGAAGCATACCAGACAGATTCTTCTCTGGTTAACCATTTTCTGACCATTGCTTACTAATCAAACCATATCTACCTCATATGGACTCCAAATTGAGTGATTCTAGTGGATAAAAATCCGTGACACATAGATCTACATGTTTTATGTTAACTATTTGTTTTAATTCCTTATCAATTCTTTCCAGAATTTTAAAAACAGAAGTGTAAAATTTTGCCACCCATAGCCATACATATGCATAACTATCTACACTAGCCTACATATTCAAACATACATCACATGCAAGATTAATATATAACATGATATAGCAACATCTATGACCAATCATCAATGTTTTAAGATCAAAATCCCATATAAATATTACAAATTTCAAAACTTTTCAAAAAGAAATATTGTCAAACCTACCTTGAGCATTTAGTATTCTAGACTTCTCCTTCCTTTTTTTTCTCCTCGCTCACTTGGACGAAATTATAATGTTATAAGGGTGGGTTTTGCTTCAATAGACTATCAAATAATTCACATTTCATAATCATGGGTCTATCTTATCACAATTAGGATGCACTTGGTTGATTTTTGGAAAACAAACAACTCTTGTTCTTGCTTTTCTCTTCCTTACTCAAGATATGCATAGGAAAAAGGGGATTTGTATTTTAAAAATTATAATAATATGTTCTTAAGACAAGGGACCTTGTCCCTTTGATTTAGGGATTCATTTCCTTTTTCTTTTGTCTTAATTAAGTATGATAGGTTTGCCTTTTTAGGTGGCACATTTCCAACCCTTGAATCTTCCTTGCTTAGCTGAAATTATTTGTGTAGGATAAAGATGTTTTGTCATAATGCTATGTATTATTACCCACTTGCTAAAATTATGAGTGTAGGATATAGATGTTTTGTCCTAATGCAATGTATACCACTTGCTAAAATTATGAATGTAGGATATCACACTACTTGCTGAATTTTTGTCTTAATGCCATGTAACCTAATCTTTATTATTATTACTCTATTATTTCATCACATGATTTATTTTATTTTATTTTATTTTTTCTCTTGGATTTGGGCTCATTCCTACCCATTTCCTTTGCTTTAGATAAAATTCTACCTTTCTTGGAGGGCTTGGTCACATTTTCATAATTTTTGGGCTATCGGTCCAACTTCTACATCTTAATCCAAGTTTATGTTTTATTTCTTGCTGAGGTTATCCAATGGGCTTGGTAGAAACTTATGTGAAGTGGAAAAACTCTATATAAAGTGTCTATAGGTGAAAGCCCAATTTATGGGTGGAGATGTTAAACTTAGAAATTTCTAACTCTTGAATTAGGAAAATTACCCTAATTCAATCTTCTTAAAATTTTAAAACCTTTACTTACTTCACAAAAATTTATCTTCCTTACCAAAAAATTTCACCTATCTTTAGTATGCTATTTCTAATTTTTTTTCCTGTTAGATTTTCTCTTTTTACTTGTTCCCTTAATGTTTGAAACATTTTCTATCCATACACATAAGGTGAAAAATTTCTAAGGATTATATTTCCTTAGATATCTAAAAATTGTCTAATAACTTTTATTTCCTTAATTAAATATTTATGTATCTTTAAAGAAACAAAATTAGGGATTTTACATTAAATATTTATGTACCTTTATTAATAAAAGAAACGAAATTAAGGATGTTACATTTCTCTCTCCCTAAAAGAAATTTTATCCTCAAAATTTCAAAAATTACCTAATAAGAACAATTGCAGATATTTCTTCCTCATGACTTCTTTCAACTTCCAAGGTTCTTCTTCTGGAGTCAAACCTTCCCATAACACCTTAACCAGGTGAATGGTTTTATTTCTTAATTGCTTCACGTCGGTGTCCAATATGGATGCAGTTACTAGCTGGTATGTTATGTTCTCCTTTATTTGGATTGGTTCATCCCGTATTATATGTGAGGAATCTGAAAGATACTTTTGCAGCTGTGATACATGGAAAACATTATGCAGGTTGGACAAATTAGGTGGAAGGACAACTTGATATGCTAACATCCCCACTTTCTTCAAAATTTGGTAGGGTCCCAAAAATCGCAGACTTAACTTTCTAATTTTGAGAGACCTACCAACTCTAGCAGTCGGGTAAAGTTTCAGAAATATATGGTCTCTTTCCTCAAACTCCAGAGATCTATGTCTCTTATTATAGTAACTCTTTAGCCGACTTTGAGCTGTAAGTATTTTGTCTTGTATCATCCTGATTTGTTCAGTGGTTTGTTGAACTAGATCAGGACCCAACAAGTTCTTTTCTTCTACCTTAAACCAACATAATGGAGATCGACTTCCTACCGTATAAAGCTTCATAGGGGGCCATCTTAATAGTAGAGTGATAGCTATTATTATAAGAAAACTCTACTAAAAGTAGGTACTTATCCCATCCTTTACCTTGCTCTATCACACAGGCCCTCAACATATCTTCTAGGGTTTGAATGGTTTGTTCTGTCTGTCCGTCAGTCTGAGGATGGTAGGCAGTACTGAACCACAACTTGGTACCAAAAGCTTCCTGTGACGCCTTCTAAAACCTCGACATGAATCTCGGATCTCTATCAGAAACGATATTTAAGGAAATTCCATGCAATTTAACTATTTCATGGACGTACAATTGGGCTATTTTATCCAGTGAATAGTTAATTTTTATGGGTAAAAAGTGAGCAAATTTGGTTAATCTATCAACTATTACACAGATAGAGTCATGTCCAACTGAAGTCTTGGGTAAGCCCACCACAAAGTCCATCGAAATATTATCCCATTTCCACTTAGGGATCTCAAAAGGTTGTAAAAATACTGTTGGCTTTTGATGCTCTACCTTTACCTTCTAACAAATGAGACATTTTGCCACAAATTCGACAATGTCCTTTTTCATCCTTGGCCACCAATACATCCCCTTTAGTGCATCCAGGATGGATCGTGTATTTACTCTGATGTGCTTCCTACAAGATCTTAGTCCTCAAATCTCGTTCTTGAGGGACATAAATCCTTCCTTGATACATGATTAATCCATCTTCTATGACAGAGAAATTACCTTGATATTTATGATCCTGTAAGTATTGGTCGTGAGCTTTAACCTTTTTTATATGGGCTCTAAGGTCACACCCTATACTTAAACCATTAATGATTAGCTTCTTTAGAGTAAGAGTAATGGCCAACTTCAAATTTTGAAACTCCTTTAGCATCTGCATCTCATACACCATCATCTGACCCATGTGTAGATATTTTCGACTCAAGGCATTAACTACAACATTAGCTTTTCCTGGATTATACTTTATCTCAAACTTGTAGTCATTGAGAAATTCTACCCATTTTCGTTTTCTCATATTTAACTCCTTCTTATAAAAAAGGTACTTAAGACTCTTATGATCATAGTATACTTCAAATGTTGCATCATACAAAAAGTGTCGCCAAATCTTTAAGGCAAACACCACTGCTGCCAATTCAAGATCATGGGTTGGATAATTTCCTTCATGAGGTCTTAGTTGCCTAGAGGCGTAAGCAACTACTTTCTTGTCTTGCATTAGCACACACCCTAACCCTTTCTTTGAAGCGTCACTATATACTTCAAAATGTCTGGTGAGGTCTAGAATAATTAAAACAGGAGGAGTGGTCAATCTTTTCTTAAACTCTTGAAAACTAGTTTTACATTGATTAGTCCATTTGAAATGACTTCCTGGTCAATTTAGTCAATGGCAAGGCTATACGAGAGAAGTTTTATATAAACCTCCTATAGTATCCTGTCAAACCTAAGGAACTTCTGACTTCAGTAACCGTCATTGGTCTTTCTTACTAAATCACAGCTTATGTCTTGCTAGGGTCTACAGCTACCCCTCTATTAGAGATGACATGTCCAAAAAACTTCACTTCTATCAACCAAAATTCACACTTCTCCAATTTGACATTCAACTTTTTCTCTTTCAGCACTTGCAGCACAATTTGGAGATGTTGTTCATGTTTTTTCTCACTCTTAAAGAATATCAAGATGTCATCAATGAACACTACCACAAATTGATCTAGATATGGTTGAAAAATGCGATTCATGTAATCCATGAAAATTACAGGTGCATTTGTCAACCCGAAGGGCATTACGAGAAACTCATAGTGCCCATACCTAGTTCTGAAAGTTGTTTTTGGTACATCCTCCTCCTTGATCCTAATCTGATGGTATCCCGATCTCAAGTCAATTTTAGACAAGATGGAGGCTCCCTTCTGTTGATCTAATAAATCATCTATTCTAGGAAGAGGATACTTATTTTTGATAGTCACCTTATTCAACTGTCTGTAAGCTATACATAGTCTTAAGTTTTCGTCTTTCTTCTTAACAAATAATACAGGAGCTCCCCAAAGTGACACAATTGGTTTAATGAATTGCTTATCTAACAATTTTTCCAACTGTTTCTTAAGTTCTTGTAGTTCCTTTGAGGCCATTCTATTAGGTACAATAGAGATAGGCTCTATCCCAAGTAAGAGATCAATAGAAAACTCTACCTCTTTCTTGGGAGGTAAGCCTAGAATATCTGATGGAAATACTTTAGGAAACTCGTTGGCTATTGGGATTTCATCAAACTTTGGTTCAACTTCTAGATTTGCTAAGTGTAAGAGAATGTATCCAAGTTGATGAGATCATGGCTATGGCTGACAAACGGAAATGGAATGCGGACCCGCTTCAAGTCCTAGTTGGACCTATCACAAGAGATCGAGCTAAAATATTCAAAGAAGCACTTAATAGTCTAATCTTAGAGGCCCATAAAGGAGATACCTGCATTACTACAAAAGAAGAGTCAAAACCGGTCCATGTCATTAGAACCCATTTAAATATGGGCCAAGACCAACCAATTTAAATATGGACCTAAAGTAGAAGAAGATTCAAACCTGAAGATTGAATATAGGCCCAAAATCAATGAGTTATTTTATGGCCTAATTTAGGCTACGGTTTTTTTTCTGATTTATTTACTTTATTTGAGTAGGGAAGTTTATTATTTGATGGTTTCCTTGTCTGACTAGAAAAGTTTTTCCTAACTCTCTAGGAGTTTCCTATTTCTATGTTTCCTTACTCTATAGGAGTTTTCTATTACTTTTCCTTGTTTGTTTAGGTAATTGGCCTATAAATAGGCATGTATGCTCTTGAACAATCAGATTATCGTTTATATTATTGAGAGTGTTTTCTCTTTGGTTATTTAAAGAACTTTTCTGAACTTATCAAGATTTATCTTGTGGCGTTCAAGCAAGACTTATAACTCACAATCTTCTTCCTCTTTCTTGAGTGTAACGTCTGCAATATTTCTTATACCTTTGGTTCTTAATTCTTTATAGATAATGGGTCAAGGTCATTTTCTTTTTAATTTATTTTTGTTATAAATCTAATTAGAACACGATCCTTCCAATCGAATCCCATATTGATTTCGGGTCTCACTACTCTTGATGAGATTCATATCAGGGGTTCACATCATTTGGTATTAGAGCCTAAGTTCTAAATCAGGTTTGATATATCCTATTTGTTTTCTTATTTTTATTCCATCTTACTATCTTGTATCTTCTTTTTTTGTGTTCTTCGTTCTTCTTATCTTCTAATTTTTTTTATTTCTAGTGTTCTTAGTTCAAGTGCATATTTGAAAAAAAAAAGAAATTTGAAGAAAAAAGAAAAAAGAATATCAGAATTTAAAAAAAAAAGGAAAAAAAATGAAGTACAGAATTCTGAAAAAAAATTCAAAAAAAAAATTTAGAACCAATTGTTGTTAAAATTCAAGTTTCCACCTAGATTTTGCATTCTGATTTTAAAAAAAGAAAGTGATCTATTAATTTTAATTACATCAATTCTTTGTTTTTCCTTGCTTTGATATTTGGTTTTCTTATTTTGGTTATTTTTCCTATCTCAATTGTTTCCTTTCCTCCAGCCATTGATTTCTTTCTATTCTAGTTGCTTCTTGTTCTGATTTTCTTATTCTATTACTTATCTTGTCTTTAATTTTTCTTAAAATTCTGTTGCTTTGTTTCTTTTACTTCTTAAAATTCTGTTTGTTTTTTCTTCCATTGCTTCTTAAATTCTATTTGTTTTTTTCTTCCTTTTGCTCTTTGTACTCTATTAGTTGAGTTTGGATTATTGCAATAAATTTTTTGTGTGAGTTTGTTTGAGTTCAATAAAGAATTGAAAGAGGACTAAGAGAGGAAAAATACAAGAGAGTGTGAGCTTATAAGAGGGTAAAAGTCAAAATTTGAGTAAACACGAGTGTGAGTGCCATTAATCTTGAGAGAAACACGTAAGCTAGTGTTGTGAGAATTTGTTTTACTCTAACATTATTTTGCAGGAAAATCATGTCCCACAACAAGGGCAAAAACTACTTCCGAAGGTGTGTCGGGAATGATGGATCCAAAGTTGATGATGGAAGCTTTAGTAAGTGAGATGAGAAGAGTTTTGAGAGTAAAGATGGAGCAAATTCATGAACGGTTAGATCGAGTAGAGAATGCACATGTGGAAGAGTCACAAAACACTCCTAATATACGTAGGAAGGGGAGAGTTCAATTAAGGGAGAGTGTTGAAGATGAAGAGTATTATAGAGATGGTTTTGATAAAGTTGATAGGAATCTAAGTGACAACAATAGAAGATATGGTGAGAGGTTTAGAGAAGTTAGGAATCGGGTTGATAATAATTTAGAAAATATTAAAATGAAAATTCTACCCTTTTAAGGTAAAAATGATCTAGAAGTTTATTTAGAATGAGAGAAAAAGATGGAGTTGGTGTTTGATTGTCACAACTATTCTGAGTTGAAAAAGGTAAAATTGGCTGCCATTGAATTTACTGACTATGCTATTATTTGGTGGGATCAATTAATTTTAAGCAGGAGACGAAATGGAGAAAGACCCATTGAGATGTGGGAGGAGATGAAAGCAGGTATGAGGAGACGATTTATTCCAAGCCACTACCATAGGGACTTGTTTAGGAAATTGCAAAGCCTTACTTAAGGTTCTAAAAGTGTTGAAGACTACCATAAGGAGATGGAGATAGCCATGATTCGAGCCAATGTGGAGGAGGACCGAGAAGCTACAATGGCGAGATTCTTAGTTGGCTTAAACCGTGATATAGTGAATGTGGTAGAGTTGCAACATTATGTGGAGTTGGATGACATGGTGCACATGGCCATAAAGATGGAGCAACAACTAAAAATGAAGGAATCCTCAAGAATGGGACAAAATTCAAGTTCTTCTTCAACATAGAAGTTGAATTGGAGTAAGAGGGATGAAAAACCCAAGGCGAACCTTCCAAAGAAAATAAAAATCGAGGCACACCAAATGCAGGTAAAACTGTTTCCCAACCTTCTAGAACTAGAGATGTTAAATGTTTTAAGTGTTTGGGAATGTGTTATATTACTAGTCAATGTCCAAATAAAAGAGTAATGATATTGAAAGAAGATGGTGACATTGAGACCGAAGGTGAGTCTAATAATGAGTCTATGCCCACTTTGAAAGATGCAAGTGACGTTGAGTATCTGATTGATGGAGAAATTTTGATTACAAGGAGAGCCCTTAGTGTGCAAATTAAACAATATGAAGAGGTACAACGAGAAAATATTTTTCATACTAGATGTCATGTTAATAATAAAGTATGTAGAATGATTATTTATGGGGGAAGCTGTACTAATGTAGCAAGCACTAGTTTGGTTGAAAATTTGAGTTTGGCCACTTTAAAGCATCCAAAGCCATATAAGCTACAATGGTTGAATGATTGTGGAGAAATCAGGGTGACTAAACAAGTGTTGGTGTCAATCTCCATTGGAAAGTACAAAGATGAAGTTTTGTGTGATGTGGTGCCAATGCAGGCAAGACATATTCTTTTAGGAAGACCATGACAATTTGATAGACATGTAATTCATGATGGTTATACTAATAGATACTCATTTGTACATGATAAAAGAAAGATCACTCTTGTGCCCTTAACTCCAAAGCAAGTGTTTGAAGATCAAGTGAAGTTGAGAAAAGAGAGTGACATAAAAAAAGTGAGTGATGTTTCAAAAGAAAGAAAGACTGAATCAAGAGAAAGAGAGAGAAAAAAATGAATTTTTATGCAAGAGAGAGTGAAGCCAAAAGAGCATTGCGTTTAAATAAGCCTTTAATTGTCCTCTTATACAAAGAGATTTGTTTAAGTATTAATGAATTTAACTCTTCTTTGCCTAGTGTTGTAGTTTCTCTTTTGCAAGATTATGAGGATGTATTCTCCGAAGAAATACACAATGGCTTACCACCAATTAGGAAAATTGTGCATCAAACAGATTTTATACCCAGAGCATCAGTTTCAAATAGGCTAGCCTATAGAAGCAATCCGGAGGAGACAAAAGAACTTCAAAAGCAGGTTGGAGAGCTTATGGAGAAGGGTTATGTGCGAGAGAGCATGAGTCCTTGTGCAGTTTCGGTGTTACTTGTGCCTAAGAAGGATGGGACATGGAGGATGTGTGTTGACTGCCGTGCTGTTAATAATATCACTGTAAAGTATAGACATTCCATTCCTAGATTAGATGATATGCTTGATGAATTGCATGGTTCTTGTGTTTTTACAAAAATTGATCTTAAAAGTGGATATCATCAAATTAGAATGAGAGAAGGTGATGAATGGAAAACTGCTTTTAAAACAAAATATGGTTTATATGAGTGGTTAGTTATGCCATTTGGATTAACTAATGCACCAAGTACTTTTATGAGATTGATGAATCATGTTTTGCGTGCTTTTATTGGCAAATTTTTAGTTGTGTACTTTGATGATATTTTGATTTATAACAAAAACTTGAATGAACATGTTGAGCATTTAAAACTTGTTTTAGATGTTTTGAGAAAAGAAAAGTTGTTTGCTAACATCAAGAAGTGTACCTTTTGCACAGATAAACTTGTATTCCTTAGATTTGTTATTAGTGCTAAAGGAATTGAGGTGGATGAAAAAAAGGTAAAGGCAATTCAAGATTGGTCAAGCCCTACAAATGTGGGCAATGTTAGAAGTTTTCATGGGTTAGCTAGTTTTTATAGAAGGTTTGTAAAAGATTTTAGTAGCCTAGCTGCACCTTTGACTGAAGTCATAAAAAGGAATGTGAGTTTTAAGTGGGGTGATGAACAAGAAAAGGCATTTAATTTGATTAAAGAAAAATTGATTAATGCAAATTTACTTTCTTTACCTAATTTCACAAAAACTTTTGAAATTGAGTGTGATGCTTCAGGAACAGATATTGGAGCTGTTCTAATGCAAGAAGGGTGTCCTATTGCCTACTTTAGTGAGAAACTAAGTGGAGCAGCCCTAAAC
Organism: Gleditsia sinensis; assembly: GCA_037074535.1. Classification (NCBI taxonomy): domain Eukaryota; kingdom Viridiplantae; phylum Streptophyta; class Magnoliopsida; order Fabales; family Fabaceae; genus Gleditsia; species Gleditsia sinensis. Next base: position 9,418,341 of record CM073475.1, on the reverse strand, counting down.
TATCCGACATATGACAAAGAGATGTATGCATTGATTAGGGCATTGAAAACTTGGCAACACTATCTTTGACCAAAAGAGTTTGTGATTCTCACTGATCATGAATCTTTAAAGCATTTGAAGGGTCAACACAAGCTAAACAAGCGACATGCCAAATGGATAGAGTTTATTGAAACATTTCCTTATGTGATTAAGTACAAGAAAGGTAAGGGAAACATTGTGGCTGATGCATTGTCTAGAAGGAATGTTTTACTTTCTACTTTAGATGCAAAATTGCTTGGTTTTGAATATATAAAAGACTTGTATGTTGATGATTCTAATTTTTGTAATGTATTCAATGCATGTGAGAAAGTTTCGTTTGGTAAGTTCTTTAGGCATAATGGTTTTTTGTTTAGAGAAAATAAATTGTGTGTGCATAAATATTCATTATGTGACTTGCTTGTTAGAGAAGCTCATGGAGGTGCTTTGATGGGACATTTTGGCATATCCAAGACTTGGCTGTTTTGCATGAACATTTCTTTTGGCCTCATATGAAACGTGATGTAGAACAGATATGTGAAAAGTGTATCATCTATAGACAAGTTAAGTCTACAACTAAACCTCATGGGTTATATACTCCTTTGCATATACCTAATGAACCTTGGATGGACATATCTATGGATTTTGTATTAGGCTTACCTAGGTCAAAAGGGGTAGGGATTCTATATATATGGTTGTTGATAGGTTTTCTAAAATGGCACATTTCATACTATGTCATAAAACTGATGATGCATCACATACTACTGATTTGTTTTTCAAAGAAATCGTGAGATTGCATGGCATGCCTAGGAGTATTGTGTCTAACAGAGATGCAAAATTCTTAAGCTATTTTCGAAAGACTTTGTGGGGTAAGTTAGGGACAAAACTTTTATTTTCTACTACTTGTCACCCTCAAACTGACGGTCAAACTGAAGTAGTTAATAGGACTTTATCTACTTTGTTACGTGCAATAATACAAAAGAATTTGAAATCATGGGAAGAATGTTTGCCACGTGTTGAGTTTGCATATAATAGAAGCGTACATTCTGCAACTAAGTTTTCACCTTTTGAAATTGTGTATGGGTTTAATCCATTAACTCCTTTGGATTTAACTCCTTTACCTATGGCTGAACGTGTTAACTTAGATGGAAAGAAGAAAGCTGAATTTGTTAGGCAAATTCATGAAAAATCTCGACAAAACATTGAGAGAAAAACTGAGCAATATGTCAAACAAGCTAATAAGGGGCGCAAGAAAGTTGTATTTGGGCCCGGTGATTGGGTTTGGTTGCATATAAGGAAGGAAATGTTTCCAGCTCAAAGGAAATGTAAATTACTCCTAAGAGGGGATGGTCAATTTCAAGTGATTGAAAGGATCAATGATAATGCATACAAATTAGATCTTCTAGGTGAGTATAATGTTAGTGTAACTTTTAATGTTTCTGACTTGTCTCCTTTTGATATAGGTGATGATTTGAGGACAAATCCTTTTCAAGAGGAGGGGAATGATGAGATCATGGCTAGGGCTGACAAACGGAAATGGAATGCAGACCCGCTTCAAGTCCCAGTTGGACCTATCACAAGAGCTCGGGCTAAAATATTCAAAGAAGCACTTACTAGTCTAATTTTAGAGGCCCATCAAGGAGATACCTGCATTACTACAAAAAAAGAGCCAAAACTGGTCCATGTCAATAAAACCCATTTAAATATAGGCCAAGACCAACCAATTTAAACATGGACCTAAAGTAGAAGAAGATTCAAGCCTGAAGATTGAATATAGGCCCAAAATCAATGAGTTATTTTATGGCCCAATTTAGGCTACATTTTTTTTCTAATTTATTTACTTTATTTGACTAGGAAAGTTTAGTGTTTGATAGTTTCCTTGTTTGACTAGAAGAGTTTTTCCTAACTCTCTAGGAGTTTCCTATTTCTAAGTTTCCTTACTCTATAGGAGTTTTCTATTACTTTTCCTTGTTTGTTTAGGTAATTGGCCTATAAATAGGCATATATGCTCTTGAACAATCATATTATCGTTTATATTATTTAGAGTGTTTTCTCTTTGGTTATTTAAAGAACTTTTTTGAACTTATCAAGATTTATCTTGTGGCGTTCAAGCAAGACTTATCACTCACAATCTTCTTCCTCTTTCTTGAGTGTGACGTCTGCAATATATCTTATACATTTGGTTCTTATCTCTTTATAGATAATGGGTCAATGTCATTTTCTTTTTAATTTATTTTTGTTATAAATCTGATTAGAACACGATCCTTCCAATCGGATCCCATATTGATTTTGGGTCTCACTACTCTTGGTGAGGTTCATATCAGTGGTTCACATCACAAGTACTCTATTCTTCAACTCTCTATTGACTTGATTGGAATTAAGCATCAATAACTGCATCTTCTATGCTAAAGTAGGAGGAAGAAATTCAATGGTCTTGTTGCAACAATTCAGTAAGACCCGATTTCTAGACATCCAGTCTAACCTTAGAATGATGTCAATACCTTTTAAAGGTAGACATACGAGGTTTACAGAAAAAGTTTTCTCCTGAATAGTGACCTGACAGTCTTTACATACAGGGGAAGTTAAGACCCTTTCTCACGTGGCAGTTACTACAAATAGCTCATAGGGGATTTCAGAAATAGTATACTGAATCTCCCTAATACATTCTTCTGATATAAATGAATGTACATTGGATCATTTCAGGGGATTGAGTTGTCTCTTAGCCGCTCAGGGTGAAAACCCTTCCTTTCACCCGAGGCTTCTATTCCGGCTGCTTCTCCAAATTTTGTGGGCAGTTCTTTGCAAAATGACCCTTTTGTCTGCAAGTGAAGCAAACATTTGATCCTATGTAGCATGGCCGGTTACTAAACATACGTCTGCACTTAGTACACTTGACTATGGAAAAGTTTTGTTGGAAGGGTCAGGGACTTGCAGTCATTGGCCTCTTGCCAGTACTTTGTCCTTTTCCTCTAACATTTCTGTCAGAGTTTTATAGACCGTTCTTTCTTTTCCAAAAATTTTGTCTTTGTCTCTCATCTGTTACTGCCCTCAAGCTCTTCTCCAGGAGTTTACATTTATTTATCAGAGGTACAGACTTCCTGATCTTCATAGCTACAATAGCATTCCTTATCTATGGATTCAATCTCACTTCGAACTTAACAACCTTCCATGCTTCATCGGGGTTAAATCGTAGGTAAGAGAAGAACTTAGACAACTCCTCAAACTTTGCGATGTACTGGTCTACGGTCATGCTGCCCTGCCTAAGTTGGAAAAATTCAATCTCCTTCTCCCCCCGCACAATACTTGGGAAGTACTTTTCCAAAAAGGTGTTTTTGAACACTTGCCAGGTGATTTGCATTTGCCTTCCCTAGTAAACTAAAAGTTCTCTAGTTCTATGCCACCAGTATTTTGCTTCATCTTTCAGCATATATGCAGCGAAGATAACCTGCTGCTCCTCAGTACAACCCATCACTTCAAAGATTTTCTCCAGTTCTCTTATCCACCTTTTAGCTATAGTCGAGTTAAAACCACCTTGAAAACAAGGTGGTCTAGTCCTTAGAAACTCATATATGTCGTTATCATTCCCTGTCATCCGGTTATTAACACTATTCTCACCATTCGGGTTATTAGCATTCTGGAGGTATTGTAGAATTTGATTGGTGGTCGTGACCTGGTCTCGAATTGCCATGGCAAGGTTGTGCAGGGTTTCCTCCGTATTATTTGCTAGATTCCTCCTTGGTGGTGCCATTTCCTACTGTGGCAAAAATAAAGTTATACTGCTATTAAGGTGATCAAACCCAATAGTTAGTTTCAAAAATATTTAACAGCAGTCATAACACCACATCGGCATATAAATAGGAAACATTAGTAATTTCTTACCTATATAAAATCACTAATCCCCTACACATTACAATCACAACATACTCAAGACACTATAAGATCGATTTAGATAACCATCCACCCACTGGCCATCTAAGATCGACCTGCTCTGATACCAATTATGTAACAACTCTATTTATATAACAACTCAAAATTTTTTTTCACATAAATACATATATTAAAATCTCAAGAAGTCATTACCTTTATTTAACTCATAATAACATTAAATTAATTCAATCAAGCATAATTAAGGTTTACACATCATTAATTAACAACATCTGTACATAAATCACACACATATATGTCTACATCTTATTCATCTTTGTTGACCAGTTCTGAGAATACTGGTGCGGGTGGTTGCACCTTCACTAGAATCTTAGCCAACTCAACTACAAACACCTTATAAATTTATGAGATCTGTCCAATATAGAGTAACTCGATCCAACGTACACTAAGAGTCAAAGTCAAAGAAAATCTACAAAATTAGTTTTCTGAACATGATATGAAAATATGGTAAGAATTAAATTCCAGTAGGTTCAACAATAAATTACAATCATCATCAATATAAATCATCATTTCATGTTCATCTGTATAAGCTACAGCAATTACCTTAGGTCACATGAATGCGCTTTATCTATAAACATGAAAATCATACAGTAATGACATGGATGACATGAATAACTATTTTCATAATATCATATGATGACTATCAATTTATTCTCATATTAAGCTACCCCAGTCAGGGTGAGTATTTTTTACTCTCTGGTACGGACTTTTCTGGCTCCATCCGACATGGCACACTTTTTCTTTCTTTTCTCATTATCATAATCATAACCGTTGGTAGAGCGCCCCCTACCGGTGCACCACACCGATTTCCATGTGACTATACTTATTTCTTTTCTTTTCATATTAGTAGCCAAAAATATAATTTCAATAAAGAGTATATTCATTATACTCGCATGCCATAATATTTCATCAAAATGTTTTCATGTCAAAATTAAACACTTAATATGGTAAAGAGTTCATACAATGGCAATGGATATGGCATATACTAGTCATTTATAAGATTCTTCTTCTTCTTTTTTTAAATAATATTTTTATCTCTTCATTTTCTTTATGCATGGCCTCCAATCACTTTTCTCCTACTTTTATCATTTCCAACACATATTCTCACAAATTTAATACATCATTCTTCATCAATTTGGTTTAAACTAATATCCAATAGTTAATTAGGTTCATTTAGAGTAGACAAAATGTTAAAAATTAGTTTTACCAACTTCAAAACTGGTCTAAACATATCGTATAACATGGTTTGGCCATTTACTATAAAACAGTCATGCTTTAGGCTTCAACATGCCATTTCTAGCACAGAATACAGCCTGGCCGTGTCTTGAAACACGGCCATGCTTTATGTTGAGTTATTCCTTGATGCAGGTTTTCATCCTGTCTGACCTTCTCTCATTAATTGAAGCATAACTACCTCATTTTAACTCTAATTTAGGTAATCTTGGTGTCAATTTAAAGATAAAAAAAGTTATCTAAAACTATTACGTTGAATAGTTTATCTAAATATTAAGGAATCTTGGTGATATTACTTCCTCAATTTATAGGTTATTTCTTCTCGGTTTGATTTTGACATCTACATATCTCCCTCATAAGAATTTCAAATTGAGTGATTCAAGTGGCTAAAATTCCATGACACATATCTATAATTTTTATGTTAACTAGTTATTTTAAATTTCTATAAAATTTTCTTAAAAATTCAAACACAGAAGCTTTCCTAATAGATTTTTCCCTGATTAACCACTATTTATTAATAAGACCATATCTACCTCATATGGACTCCAAATGGAGTGATTCCAATGGCTAAAAATCCCTGAAACATTGTTCTACATATTTTATTTTAATAATTTCTTTTCATTCTCTACAAATGTATCCGAGAAATTCAAACACAGAAGCATACCTGATAGATTCCTCCCTAGTTAACTATTTTCTGACCACTGCTTATTATTCGGACCATATCTACCTCATATGAACTCCAAATTGAGTGATTCTAGTGGCTAAAAATCCGTGAGACATAGATCTTCATGTTTTATGTTAAATATTTGTTTTAATTCCTTACCAATTATTCTCAGAATTTTAAAAACATAAGTGTACAATTTTGCCACCCATAGCCATACCTATGCATAACTATCTACACCAGCCTACGTATTCAAACATACAGCACATGCAAGATTAATATGTAACATGATATAGCAACATCTATGACCAATCATCAAAGTTCTAAGATCAAAATCCCATATAAATGTTACAAATTTCAAAACTTTTCAAAAAGAAATATTGGTAAACCTACCTTGAGCACTTAGTCTTCTAGACTTCTCCTTCCTCTTCCTTCCTCTCTTCCTTTCCTTTTCTCACTCTACCTTGCTTATATTTTTTCTCTCCCTCACTTAGACGAAATTATAATGTTATAAGGGTGAGTTTTGTTTAAATAGACTATCAAATAATTCACCTTTCATGATCATGGGTCTACCTTATCACAATTAGGATGCACTTGGTTGATTTTTGAAAAACAAACAACTCATGTTCTTGTCTTCCTCTTCTTTACTCAAGATATGCATAGGAAAAGGAGATTTTTATTTTAAAAATTATGATAATATGTTCTTAAGACAAAGGACAATGTCCCTTTGATTTAGGGATTCATTTTCTTTTTCTTTTGTCTTAATCAAGTATGATAGGTTTTCCTTTTTAGGTGGCAAATTTTTAACCCTTGAATCTTCCTTACTTAGCTAAAATTATTTATGTAGGATAAGGATATTTTGTCATAATGTTATGTATTGTTACCCACTTGCTAAAATTATGAGTGTAGGATATAATTGTTTTGTCCTAATGCCATGTATTATCATACTGCTTGCTAAAATTATGAATGTAGGATATCACACCACTTGTTGAATTTTTGTCTTAATGCCATGTAACCTAATCTTTATTATTATTACTCTATTATTTCGTCACATGATTTATTTTATTTTATTTTTCCTCTTGGATTTAGGCTCATTCCTACCCATTTCCTTTGCTTTGGATAAAATTTTACCTTTCTTTGAGGGCTTGGTCACATTTTCATAATTTTTGGTCTACCGGTCTAACTTCTATATTCTAATCCAAGTTTATGTTTTATTTCTTGCTTAGGTTATCCAATTGGTTTGTTAGAAACTTATGTGAAGTGGAAAAACTCTATATGAAGTGTCCATATGTAAAAGCCCAATTTATGGGTGAAGATGTTAAATTTAGAAATTTCTAACTCTTGAATTCGGAAAATTACCCTAATCCAATCTTCTTAAAATTTTAAAACCTTTTCTTACTTCACAAAAATTTATCTTCCTTACCAAATAATTTTGTCTATCTTTAGTATGCTATTTCTAATTTTTTTCTATTAGGTTTTCTCTCTTTACTTGTTCCCTTAATGTTTGAAACATTTTCTATGCATACACATAAGGTGAGAAATTTCTAAGGATTATATTTCCTTAGATATCTAAAAAATTTCTAATAAAATTTATTTACTTAATTAAATATTTATGTACCTTTATTAATAAAAGAAACGAAATTAAGGATGTTACAATTTCCATTCATAACATGGATATATGTAATAATATGGATGCTATATACATATATTGCTAAATGATTTCAAAAGTAATCCATAGAAATTGATTGATTATACTCATATATGCATATGACTTATGTTGAACAACTATATGTTATGCATTATATCATAAATTCATACATAGTTATGTTATGTTGATGCCTTAAAAGGCTAAAAGAATCAATATCATGATTTGAATGCTTTAAGAAAGAAAATGAAAACACTCAGAAGGGGATAATCATTGGTGGTGCAAAGTGACCTTAGGTCTTGTGGTCTCTATATTGGTACCCAAATGAGGGACAACTTATTCACGGATAGAGAAAAAAATACGAATTATTCCATGCCTGAACAGTATGAGGTAAACACATTCAGGGGTGAGCCAATTCTTCATTTAACCTTGATCAATAATTAGCTAAAGCAAGAGAAACAACTTGATAGAACATGGGATATGATATCGATACTTTTATTGTACAACCTATTATGTCCTGATTGCTATGTTTACATAATATCATATGCATCAAACATGTTGTAATGATTATGGCTATATTCATTATATAGTATATACAACTGAATATGATATAATAATTAATATAATATATGCATCATGATCATTATAAAACCTACTGTGAATTTCTATTCTCACTATTGTTTTATATTATTTTAGATCAGTAGACTACCCTGCCAGTGTATGTATTGACTTTGGTATTTGTGATACATTAGGTATAGTTTTCCTACCTGGGGCATTTTCTGATAGTACAAAACCTAGTTATATTAGACATGTCTGAACTCCTAGTGCATGTGCCTCCATTACTACTAGTAGCACCAAGAGATCCAGATGTAGAAATCTGTATTACCCTGACCCAGAAGATTATATTTTTGAATAGTAAATCGGTACCATTCTGCTTTTTGTACTATAGATAGTACATTGGTTATTTTATTTTGTATATAAATATCTCCCTGGATAGTTTAACTGATGTAATACCTTTTATTCCACTATTAAGCTAATGTTGTGAATGAAATCATGATTTGTTGTTTTATTACATTACTTTGTTAATTAAATATTCAATTAGCAATTGAGTCAAGTAAACAATGCAATTTAGATAAAAGAAAGGAGATAGTGACATCAGAATTAAAAGCAGAATAGAACAAAATTTCTGAGGTCATTACAAAGTTAGTACTAGAGTAAGTCGATCCTCGATGGCCAGAGGTGGACATTTATCTAAATCGATCTTATTAGAACCTGAGTATGTCGGTAATCATACGGTGTAGGGTCATAGATAATTATGATTGTTGATGCCAACATTGGAAAAGACAAGGGCCTTCATATAAAAAAAAGTCTTCTTGTTGACATCTCAGAAAGGCAGTGCCAGACCATCAGTTAGCTCAAGAAGTAATAATCATTGGCAGAGAAGCAATACCCTCGTGAACAATGCTCATAAATATCACACAAGAATAGCAAAATCAAGGAGAAGTTCATTTTTAAATATTATATATAATATTAATATTAAATATATATAATATGTAATAAATTAATTGGTTGATTTATATTTTTTTTAACCAAAAATTAAACTGAATCAATCGATTTTCTCTAATTAAAAACCAATTTAAACTGTTTTCAATCAGTTATTTTATCATTTTTGCTTTAGTTCGAGTTAGTTTGGACAATTTTGGTTGGTTTGAATCGGTTTTGTACACCCTTAATTATTTACTATTAAAAGGATATTCTAAAGTCTTAGTGAGAACTTTTTTTGCTCAGTATGAGTTCACTTGTAAATATTATATTTTGCCCTTTTTTCTTAAAGAGAGTGTGCTCTCTAATAGTTTTAATTTTCTCGCCATGTACGAGCATACAATGGTTGTTGCTTTGGTCATTCTACCTTTTACTAATTTTGAAATAGAGTGTTTGACTCGTATTACCCAACTTGTGCCTAACTGTTGGGTAATGATTAGTGCATTATAGGAGCTCTATGATAGTTTTGGGTTTAAACCACCTACAGACACATTTCTTTAATGTTTCAGTCTTAGTAATACTAGTGGATCAATGTGGATCACATCCAAGCACAGTCCTACAAAGTAACCCTCTTTACAAGTTGTGTTATCTCTTTGAAAGGCTGGAGAAACAAATTCTTTAAGTTAGTGACTTGAGAAGGAAATATTCTTTTTGCGTTAATGAAGATAACAATAATATCTTTCCTACGAGGTGGACCCAACCAACTAATTAGATAAAGCCACCTAGCCTTGGTTGCCATTTAGACAAAACATGGGATGAGCATGACCCGAATAAACCGATTGAACCTGCTTGAAACCCACAAAAAAATTACATTTTGGGTGAATCGAATCGGGTTGATGGGTTCCTACGGGTTAGATTTTTAAAATTTTTGGGTTTATTGGTTCAGATCGTGTTAGGGGATTTTGAACCTAATGTAACCCGACCCGACCAATATAATATATAAAAGCAATACCAAATTCATATCAACGCACTTGTTGTGCTGTAGTGGTAAAATATGGTTGTATCTATTAGGGGAAGTTGGGTTCAAGTCTCAGCAGAATACAAGGGTCCTATATTTTTTCTTCATATACCAAAATAAAACGATGGCGTTTTGTTGGTCTTATATATACACACCAAAATTAACAAACCATAATACCTCATTCAATCTCGTCTCTTCATCTTTTAGCTGTTCAACATCTCGTCTCTCACTATCCCTTCGCAGCTCTGTCTCTTCGTCCTCCTATGTCTCCCATGTCTCTGTCCCTTAGGCTCTTTGTCTTTGACGTTGCTGTCGCATTTCAATTTTCATATTAAACTCGAGTTACAAACCCTTTGGCTCTCTATGATTCTGTCTTTGATCTCACCTCCTCATCATGAAGTTTCTCATTGGCCTTGACCTTTTTCTCATACCTCAACTCTCTTAATTTTTGTATCTTTCAGTCTAGATATGTTGCTTTTGACCACCATCGTAGCTTCATTTTCGGCCATTGGCAAAAAAGAGTTCGAGTTTTCCCTATTGAGCTGGAATCCCTCAGAAAGTCTTCTGCCTTTCCTTCCCAGTCGCGACATCGCTAAGGCTCTCGAGTCTCATCATTACAATAAATGCAATTTTCGATAGAAATATTCATAGTTTCTAATATTTTTGTTGAAAAATTGATGCCTTTATGTTTTTATTTTATTGTAATTTTCAGTTCTGCTTGCTTATGATTTGGCTTCTCTATAAACTTTCTTTTCTATATTTTGAATCTCATTGCATTTCAGTTTGTGAGCAGCCCGACTAAATCGACCATAATCTAATTTCACCCAAAAATTTCGAGTAAAGAAGGAGTTCGGTTGATGGTGGGTGATATTTTTGTCACCCAATCTTTGTACAGTCGGATGACATTTTGGCTAAAATCTGACCTACTCGATTCGATGATCACCCCTAAACAAAACCATGATGATAAAAAAAATACTGAAAGGAATAAATAAGTCATGTAATGTGCACAACATATTGAGTAGGATGACCAATTGAGAGGACTAATTGTTCTATTTATCATGTAATTTTTTGTCGCTAACTTAATTTTTTGTTTTTCTTGTGTAAGGAGAAGACTTGATATAGCTTGCATTCAAGTAGCCACCACTCAACCTAATGAAGAAACAAGTCATCTTAGCCATCTGACTGATTGACCAAGAGGATGTGAAGACTAAAGAAAAGACAAAGGAAAGCAAGAGGTCAAAAAAAGAGATAAAAGGAAAGGAAGATGCAAACTGATTGCCTATCATGTGGAGGTTTCGTCATTCAAGAAGTCTAAATAAATGAACAACATAAAAGGCATCAAGTGTCTAACTGATTGCCATACTTGATCAAGCAACAAAGCATTAATGACATTAAGAAGTGTCAGTTAGTCAGTTATCCTTTAGTTTACTTGCCCAAGTTTGGATCTTTTCAAGGCATTAGGGGGTAGGAAATGAACTTACATTTTACCTCTAGCCATAACTTATGGTCATTCATAAGTTAAAGGTTTAATATCCCACTAACTATGAGGCACAACAACATTATGTTTAAAGCCATAATTGTTATGCTAAATTATAATGGATTTGCAAGGGTATGCTTCGCATGGCAAGCTATTTTAATGTTGTAATGGATGCTGATTATAGTTATCATGATAAAATAATATGGTTACTTAGCAAGAAAAGAAAATAAAGAGATCCACATTCAATTTTAGCTAATGTTAGAAGTTTATGGCTAAAAAATAAAGCATTGCATCTTAGTTCATATAAATTAAAAGACCTAACATAAACAAGGAAAAGTATTAGGCAAGACTTAAAAGTGTCCTATGAAGACCTTTCTATCACTCATGGAGGCATAAAAGAGTAGGAAGGGGATGTCGTCATAACCCTTTACGTAGAGCTTGTATAAATAGAGAAAGAATTGAAATTTGTTGACGCGTAAATTGGTGATGCAGTAAACCAGTCTTTTCAAAGTGTATTATAAAAGTTAGTTATCCTGAATATGGGCCACTTGATTGTTACACAAGGTTTAGATCCTTTCAAGGTAGTTGTCAATGGAAAAATTGTGAATCCTTATTTTTTCCTAAAACTTATTACATTGATATTCGACCCTGTCATTAGAGATGATGTTGTCTCTAATGACTAGTTTGTTTGTTAGTTTATCTTTTTAGCTCATTGTAATTTACTTTATTCGTAATTTATTTAATCAGTTGAGATGCTTTCGAATTTTGCCTTGTGGGAAACTGAATGCAATAGTAACTCTTAGCACTTAACTAAATAAAATTTTATAAAATGAGAATATCTTTTCTTGGAAGGCGTTCACTATACAATATGTATACTGAGCATCCTTCCTTCTTCTACATCAGTACAATTTCCTTTTTCTAAGGTTCTCAATCCCGTTGCACTTTGTGCACTACTATTATAACACTTCTTTATTTTTCCCTTAACCTTTAAACTTCTATAACTTTTCACTTGGTTATAAGGCCTATAATATATCAACGACAAGTCTTTTTGAGCCCTTTTTCATACCTAAAAAGGCTTATTGGGTTAAGGTTGTATTAATGTACAAAAACCATTATTTAAATCTTCTCAAAGACTATTTTATGCATATGTTCAAGCGACAAACATTTTGGGATGCTTAATCCATACATGTTATCTAACTTTTTGTCTTAATAATTTTGCTTACACTTATGAGCTAAATTAAATGAAAGAAAACCAATAGGTACAACTCATTTGGTCAAAGTATATTCTATTAGTTCTAGTGGGGGTTACCTGCTTGGTTGGAGGGTGTTTTCCTTTGTTTCATAATCTTTAAGGGGGGTTTCTTTCTCAGTTAGAGCTTATTTTCCTTTAATTTATTTATGGCTACTGAGGTGACTTCTTGCTTGGTTGGAGAATGTTTCCCTTTATTCAATTTTTGATCGCTAATAAAGGTTCCTTGCTCAATCGAAGGGTGATTCCTTCTTGACATGTTTATATTAAATAGTAATTTTGTAGTTTATGATTAGTTTACAATTTTTCATTTTATGCAGCCATCACTTTGTTACACCAAATATTGAAATTCATGAAATATATAATGAATGTAACTTTACTATTGTGGCCTCTAAGTGGTTTATTATATAAATTCATGGGCACTAAGGCGAAAACATTATTACAATAAATATTTCTTCAGACTTTCAAGTATTCCAAGTCCTTAGAACTTTTTTTCCTTTGTATTTAAACGATAAGCCTCACCTAGTATGACTCCATTTACATGATACGAGATTTCCCAATAAGGGGCAAGCTTGCCTTCTTTAGCATTAGTATGGTTATAGCAAGACATTTGGAGGACTAGGTTAGCAAATTGAAAAGTATAATTTTTGACACAACAGTTGTAGTGCCAAGCCATTTTTTACTTGTATGCTGCCATTCTTATTTGGCCCATCATCTTTGTTACATTTGCATGGTCTAAGTTCCATTGTAATGATAAAGAATATATGCTACTGTTATAGTGCCACACTTAATCAAAGGAGCCCCCAACCTCTTTGGAGATCATTGTCCTGTGCTTGCACATTAGTCTAAAGAGGTTTCGCTTGCTAAGGTTTAGGGGGTCATTTGATAAAACCACAAGAAGAAGGATAGATCATCTAACCATCTTCCTTTTCTTTCATTGAGCCTTATTTTCCATCCTTCAAGAATCACTCTAATGGCAAGTTCAGTTTGACCATTCGTGGTTAGGTGTTCAACTAAGGTTATTTTGAGCTTTATATGAAACTTTTAGTAGAAAAGTCTGCATCCTTCACAAACAAATTAAGTAATATTTTCTATCACAAAAGCATAAGGGATCTGGACCTGTATACTAGAAAGCATACATGAATTTCTTAATATTATTTGTACTTATATAGGCAAATGGCTTAACTTCTATCAACTTGCTAAAGTGTTCGACAACTTTGACTAAAAGTTTTCTTTGACTCATTGCCAAAAGAGAGAGGCCCGATTATGTCTAGCCCTTGGAAATCAAATGGCTAAGATGATGTTAAAGTTTTGATTATTGTGAAAGGAATATGAATAATGTGTTTGTACTTCTAGTAGGCACCACACTTCTTGACTAGTGCTTTGGCATCATTTACCATCCTTAGCCAATATAACAAAAAACTCACTAGATATCGGGGTTGCGAAAGTTTGTGAAGTTTGTGCTCCACCATGATTTCCACAAATGTCTCCATGCATATCTTTTAATATATATACCACTCGATCAATGCAACACATTTCAAGTAAGGGGTTACGGAACCTTTATGGTGAACTGTCCTTATTCCATTAGATATGTAATGTCCATTTAGCTATTTTCTTAGTTTCTTATCGGTCCTCTAATAGAATATTCTTTTCCAAATAAATTTTAATAAGGGTCATCCAACTATCCTTTTAGGTAGATTTTGAAATTGTTGTTCAGTTACTACTTAGTACATCTAAAAAAGCTTTGATGACAGATTGATTGCCACATTGGTAGTAGTGCTTACTAATTTAGATAAAGAATCTTCCTTCTCATTTTGTTATTGTTGGATTCTTTCAACTTCATAATTGTTGAATTGAGTGAGGAAGGATTTAGTTTTTCTTATGTATTATACCATTATTAGTTCTTTTACCTTGCATGTCTTGGTAATTTGGTTCACCAATTATTGAGAGTCACTACAAAGTTTTATATTTTTTACTTCCAATTCATGTGCCAGTGTCAATTCCACTATCCATGCTTCATATTTCGCTTGATTATTTGAGGCTCTAAATTTGAGTTGTAATGTCTGTTCTATATTAAGTCCTTTAAGACTTTCATTAATAATGTCAATGACAACCAACCGACCTATCCACATTAGTTTTTCATAAGCTAACCACATAGCATGATTAGGCCATTTTTTTCTTTGCTTTGATCGAGCCTATACGCTCGTCGATTGGGAACTTCAACATTAAGTATAAAATAAAGACCACTGCCCTAGCTTCATTAAGTGAAGGTCAACCTTAAGTATGACATTGTATGTAGATGATGCTGAGATGACTATGTAATCCACATTCAAATATTTAGAGTGATGACATTTTCTTAAAGTCAGTCATAGGGGCACAACACCTACTAAAATCGTTGTTAAAAAAACTAATAAGACTTATAGGGAATGTTTTTGAAGTTTTATTTGCTTTCTTAATCAACTAGCACTCACTTAACAGTTTAATTTGCTATTACTTCATAGATAACCGTGAGGCCATATTCGTCTAGGTCAACCCCTTAAAAACCCTTATCAGTAAAAGTTATCAGTTATCATTTCTTGGTACTTAACTTTTTAGATGGCATTGAATCTAATTTCATAACTAACTGACTAAGCTTGTGAACTCAAACCTCATTTTTCCAACCCTCAGGATATTGTGTTAATAGCACCAATGGCTCAATCATTTCATGGTGGCTCATTTTGGTTATTTCTTCATGTTGGTAGGGATAATGGTTGATTTCTTCCTATGATCCTTCCGCTAAGCTTGTATAATGGATAATAATGGTTCAATTAGTCGATCTAATAGTTATTGCTCCTTTGAATCTATCTCCATAGGTGTCATCTTTAGATTAATTGGTTGACCTCATCTTTCAAGGTGACATAATCCTCAATTTCATGGCCATGAGCCTTGTGAAAATATTAATACTTATTCTTGTCCATGATCCCATTTTGTTCTTTCGATGGTAAGAATTTAAGAATATGATAATTGAATATCTCCTCCAAAATTTGATCCTGAAACTTCACAAGTGGGGCTTAGTAAAGAAAATGCAATATTCCGTAATTTTTAAATAATAATGTTTTGCTATAAAAAAAAATATTTTTGATTAAAATGATTTTTGTTTTGCTTAAAATAATTATATATGCCTCTAATAAATTTTTTTTTATTTTTTAAAAATATTCTTTCTTTTATTATGCATAAAGATATTTATTTTGTGATTTTTTTATATTAAAATTTGTATCAAGAAAAGACATGGTTTAAGAGTGCAACTAAAGTTTTACAATAAAAAAAGTTTTAGAAATTTTTAGAATATTTTAGGATGAAAAATAGTATTTATATGTATATATATATATATAAATAAACCCTATTATTCAATTATTAAATAATAATAATATTAATTAAAAAAAAAGAGGCAGAAGGAAACGGGAGCGCAATGCGCAGGGGGAGAAATATTTCTCTCTTTCTCTCTAAACTTCTCAACTTCTCTCAAAAATTTCTCTTATTATAAATATCCAATTGAGATATCGGAGGTACCGTTGGACTCGTGGTGACGAAAGTTTCAAAACCCACTGATCAATTTAGCCGGAAGGTAACCAAAATTTTACAGAAAAATCGTAAATAGTAACTTATAGGTAATTTTTCTAAAATGTTGGATTTTTGAGTATTTTTCAAGTTTTTAAATAGGGGTTTTGTTAAGAATGTAGAGTATTGGTTGTATGATAAATTTCATGGTCAAACAACGTGATTTGATGCTTTAATTTTGTAAATTGTTCTTCGGTAAACAGTAAATACTTAAACAGTGAGTGAACAGTATTCCCCAACGTGAATATTGATTTCTACATGGGTGAACAGTACTCAGCGTTGACCAAACTCTCGAAGTCATTTTTTAAGTTTTTGGATCCTCCAGACACATTTATGAGATCTATTTTATCAAATTCGGATTAGAAAAGTATATTTTAGGGCTGTCCAACTTGGAACCCTTACCAGGTGAGTAGATAATACTTACTATAACATAATTTTTAGATATTAATTTAATATATCCATATGAGACATTACTATTAATGTGAAATTTATTTTTATTTATGATCATGTATTTCAAAACATGGCTCTTAGTATAAACCTTAGAAATGTAGGACAAGTATCATATATACTTTATTTCTCTATTGATATTAATTTTTAATGATTAAGAATACTCAAAAATTGTGTTGGGTCATGGTGATGTTTATATTTCACATGAATTGATAAATGATTTTATGAGGTATATGTGTGGGCCTATGGATATAAATGTGTAAATTAAGTTGTTCTTGTTGTGGCTTTTGTTGATCAGTGGAGATATAATTTTCTAGATGTGACATGATTTTTTATTTATCTCTTGTATTTCTTGATATTTCTTTATGGTATCTATACATAGAAACCTAAATTAGAAACATTGCAAACTAGCAGCTATGAATGTTAACTTTAGTGCATCTTGAGCTCTATATAACGAGCATTTTCCTGATGGATTGTGCTGACTTTTCCTTGATAGGTTTTGCAGACTTTTGCCTGATGGATTACGAGTTTTTATCCGATGGATTACAGGCTTTTGACCTGATTGATGGTGAACATTTCCTTTATTGCATGCTTGAGAAATACCTATGGTTTTGATATAGAGAGAGAGTTCTTCAATTTATGAAAAGCTCTAAGTTTGTTTGTATTTATTTATTTAATATCAAAAATTGATATTTACGTCTCTTAATACTGAAACTATCTTGTTATTGATCTTTCAAACATATTATGCATATGGTGTTCATCTTTTTCTTGCATTAAATTTGTACTTGTGAAGGAAAAACTCGTGCCCTGCTTGTCTTGTTTCCGTTATGGTAAGAATTACCTGTTCACTTAGTTGTCAAACTCACTACACAATATTTCTATAGCTTTCAGATAAGAATACATATTTTGATCAGTCTCCTATAGATAGCTGGTCATTTAGGCGACATATTTTATGGGTGAAGCTACTTTATTTTCAAGGCTCTCAGCTTTTGTCTTATGTTGTATTTTATACTCTAGAGTTGCTCCATATATCACAGGTAATATCTAAGCTTCCATTTGCATAGTATTTATGTATATTTTGAGATAATTGAAATTATACAGTATAGTTAATAAAGCTCTCAAATGAATGTGATTATGAGTTTGGTTACAATCCATACTAAATGTGAGAAATTTATTTATATGTATCATTTTAGAGGCTTACGGGATGAGATTATTTTCAAAATCTGTACCAGTTACGTACTCCTAACTTGGGGTCGTGGCAAAGTTGGTATCAGATCCCTAGGTTTCCCTGTGGTCTAATGGAGCAAAGAATTCTTTAGTAAAACTTTGAATATGGATATGAGCCGAACATATTTATAATCAAGGTACTGTTAGGGGATTCTGTAGGGTGTCAAAATTCCTTCTATTCAGTGTTAATTTTCTTCTGTTGTGTCATAAGTCAATTGTTTACAAAAAATTTCAATTGTGAATTATTCTGAATAGTATGAAAGAGTTAAAAATAAAGTGATGGCCAACATTACATAGCAATGATTCTTTCTGTTAAATGTGTATTATACAATATCATGGCATAATTGTGCTTATTTAGTTGATAGTGATTAACATATATTCTAGTGACAATTATAATTTGTACTAGTATATGCATGATATCAGTAACAAATTGCACTCAATATTTTATGTTATTGTATACTAGTTGTAAAAGTTAACATTATATCCCAGCTATTTATAAGAAAGAAAAGAAAAGTTACAAGGGGAATGACCCTTAAAGTAGAAAAGGTGATGCTAAAAGGTCACATGGCAATCATATTCATACTGACCTAGTTATAGCACAGAAAAAAATAGACAGCCATGAGATGAAAAAAAGTTATGAAATAATGTGCAATGAGTTAGATGAGATATGGTGTTTGCGTGATACAATAAAATAATCATGCATTATATTGATGAGATATGGCTTATATGCTATGTTTATAACATAATATATGCATTAAATATTATATGTGCTTATACGTGAAAAATTGCATTGAATGGTTAAGAATTTTTGCATGGAATGACTTGATTCGTAAAGCTATTTTGGCTATGGAATATGATGTTTATTTAGTGCACTTTTACGGATATGTTTCATAATTGTTCTCTATTAAATGGCAGAATTAAGATTTTTTTAATAGAATGGTATATCCATTGTTAAAACTGTACCATAGATGAAATAATATCTCATTTATGGGATTATTGTAGGTTGTGCTACAGTGATTGAGCCAAGAGAATCATTTTTTTTGATATAATGAGACCGTAGTGAAGTACCCAGTAATATAATATCTGCTTTATAAGTCAATAAATTATTAAAAAAATTCCAAGGATATTTGGCAGTGATCAAAGATATAAATATGAAATACACTAATGTAGATCAAGTTCTAGTAGTTAGAGAATTTCTTGATGTGTTTCTTGAAGAATTTTTAGGATTACCCCAAAACGATAAATAAAATTTGGTATTGATTTACTTCTTGTAAGCCAACTAGTGTTTATACCTATATAGAATGACAACCACTAAACTTAAAGAATTAAAGAATCAGTTGCAATATTTGTTAGATAAGAGATTTATTCGCCTTAGTACTCTTTTTGGGGTGCTCTAGTTCTATTTGTGAAATAGAAGAATGGATCACTGCGGTTGTGCATAGATTATAGACAGTTGAATAAGGGAGCAGTGCGTAATAAATACTTATTACCTCGTATAGATGATTTGTTTGACCAACTATAGGGTGCTCAATGTTTTTCAAAAATTGATTTGAGATATGAATATTCTTAATTGAGGAAAATGGAAGAGAATAATTTGAAAACAGCTTTCAGGACTCGGTATGAACACTAAGTTCTTAGTGATGTCATTGAGTTTGATAAATACCCTAACTGCATTTATAGACTTGATAAATAGTAATTAAGCCATTCTTGGATCAAATTAGTTTTATAGTTATTGATGATATACTAGAATATTCTAAGAGTTCAGAATATCATAAGCAATATTTAAATATAGTTTTACCAACTCTAAAGGAGTATAGTTGATAAGGATGGTATTCAAGTAGATCCTAAGAAAGTAAAAGTGGTACAACTATGGCATGTCCTACTACATTTACAGATGAAGATCCAACTCTAACTTGCGTTTTCCACGGTTGTCTGTCTTTCAATCTATTTGAACCATAGTTGCATCAGGTACATGAATATATACTTGTAAAGCATCGATCAACTCCTCAGCATTTGAAGCTGAGATGAGAATTCGTCGTGCTAAGTGTGAGATAAATTTTTGTTCTATAGCTTGATCAAGAAAAGACAACAAACCATCAAAGAAGTGATTAAAATTTAACAAACCTATCGGTTTATGATGGATATTCAGTTGTGCCCAAGAGACTACTTGAAAAATTTGTTCTAAAGTACTAAAACCCCCTAATAAGGCAATGAAGGCATCGACATTGCTCATCATTCTAGCTATGCGCTTATGCATGAAAACTACCCTAAATTCTTCCCCAATTGTTTTTCTTATGATGTTGGATGCAGCTAGAGTTGTAGGGATAATACTTAAAACTTGACATCCTCCTACATGTGCAGTTGTAGATACACACCCCATTAACCCACGATTACCTCTACCATAAACTAAATGAAATTTTCTCCTGGCTAGCACCATACCTAGGTTTTGTGCAGCTTTCACATACTCTCCATCTTTTTTAGAACTGGAACCATAAAAGATACAGATATTTCGAAACTGACGCTATGTGATTCCCCCCATAGCTGCACACACCTTAACTTTGAGTATGAAAGTAAAGATACTAACGTGTACATTTATAAAACTCAAAGAAACACATACTTATGATAGTTATGCAAATAGGTCGAGTATAATTAGAACAACTATGTGAGTGATTGGTGGATATCAGCTAAATTGAAAGTAAAAATTTCAAAAAATGACGGCAAGCATGTATATGTACAGTAGTTGTGATCGTGGTTCACATTAAGCATATAAAGAGAATAGGGTTAAAATATCACTAGAAACTTGTTTTTTCCTTATTGTCCTTGATAAAACATTGATGTCATGATTCTTGTAGAGAAAGTTTAAGTGATAGGTGTAAAAAAAAGAGTTAAAATGCAACCAAGTTAATTGTTGAAGAGGGACAATCAAATGATTTATCTTGTATTCTCAATGTTCTTGCCAATCGACTATTGGTATTATTAAGTCGATCAGCTATTTTGAGAATTTTTAATTTGGACTAGTTTATTTTACACATGATTGATTACATTTATTTTAAAACAATCAACTGCATCCTACCAGTTAACTACGTGTTCTTTGTTCTTCACAAACTTTTATAAGCTCAGAAATATTTCTTTTCTATGTGCTATTTTTTCGCCGAATATCAACAATTTTAAAGTAGAATTTGGCACATATATCAAAACTTGAGGCCACCGAATTTTGTCGAAATAGCAGCTAGATTTCGTTTATAGATTTTCAAAAATTACGGCCACCAATTTAATTTTTTTTTTCAATACTTTGTCCAAACTTTTGACTTTCTATTTTGGCACTATGCTCTACTATGTATTTCACTTTTTCTGCTACATTATCCCTTATTTATGTTTGGCATTAAAAATAAGATTCTTTTTCCTTATTACAAGGAGGGTTAATTTCTTTTTTTTGAAACTCAGCTATTATGGTATCCAAGTGGTTAGTAGGTTAAAGTATGGAGATTTTAAAAGAATTTATCTAACAAAGAATGTATTTAAAAAAATATTTATATCAAGTATGTATAACTATATAAGTTGGCAGATTATGTGCAGATTAGAAAGGATAATGAGTTTACAATATATACTGATTGAGTATTAATGTATGAAGAACACCTACGTTTACCTATTGTGGTTGAGAAGGGAAAGGAGAATGTTTTGAGAACCATGTCTGAAAATAATGTAAAGCGATCAAAGCATTTGTCTTAAGAGTTTATACCATGCTAAGTTAAGCTCTAGTATATAGGCTCTTTTGCAATTTTGAACAAAGTGGGCATAGTAGTTCATTGTCTAGCCTTGCCATCAAAATTAAGTAATGTGAATACAGTCCTTCTTGCATCAATGTTAAGGAGGTGCCTATCAGATTCTTCTCATGTTATTTAATTCTAAGAAATACAATTAGATAAGAATTTAGTTTAATCATGAGAAAAAAACCAATGTTTATTATTGATCAACAAGTGAAGAACTTATGGTTGAAGAAAATCTTTATGGCTAAAGTTATATGGCAAAAACACTTAAAAAAAGAGATATTCCCAATTGCTTGAGTAATGAGGCTAATAACTGTAATTTATGCCTTGACTTCATTCTCTATTTGTGATAGGATGAGTTGAAATTTGGGGATCGAATTTCTTAAAGGGAGAAGAATATAATATTTCGTAATTTTTAAATAATAAGGTTTTACTATAAACAAATATATTTGTGATTAAAATGATTTTTGTTTTGCTTAAAATAATTATATATGCCTCCAATAAATTTTCTTTTATTTTTTAGAAATATTCTTTCTTTTATTATGCATAAAGATATTTATTTTGTGATTTGTTTTATTAAAATTTGTATCAAGAAAAGACATGGTTTAAGAGTGCAACTAAAGTTTTGCAATAATAAAAATTTTTAGAAATTTTAGGGATATTTTAGGATGAAAAATAGTATTTATATGTATATACATATAAATAAATCCTATTATTCAATTATTAAATAATATTATTATTATTTTAAAAAAGAAAAGAAGAGGCAGAAGGAAACGGGCGCGCAGTGTGCAGGGGGAGCAATTTTCCTCTCTTTCTCTCTCTAAACTTCTAAACTTTTCTCTAAGATTTCTCTTATTATATATATCCAATTGAGATACTAGAGGTACCGTTGGACTCGTGGTGATGAGAGTTTCAAAACCCATTGATCAATTTAGTTGGAAGGTCATCGAAATTTTGCCGAAAAATTGTGAATAGTAACTTATAGGTAATTTTTCCAAAATGCTGAATTTTTGAGTGTTTTTCAAGTTTTTAAGTTAGTGGTTTTGTTAAGAATGTAGAGTATTGGTTGTATGATAAATTTTATGGTCAAACAACGTGATTTAGTGCTTTAATTTTGTAAATTGTTCTTTGGTGAACAGTAACTGTGAATAATACCTGAACATTGAGTGAACAGTATTTTTCGACATGAATGGTGATTTTTGCCAGCGTGAACAGTTTTTTTCGGTCATGAACAGTACCCATCGTTGACCAAGCTCCTGGAGTCATTTTTTAAGTTTTTGGACCCTCTTGACACATTTTTAAAATCTATTTGATCAAATTCGGATTGAAAAAGTATATTTTAGGGTTGTCCAACTTGGAGCCCTTACCAGGTGAGTAGATAATACTTACTATAACATAATTTCTATATATTAATTTAATATATCCATATGAGATATTACTATTAATGTGAAATTTATTTTTATTTGTGAACATGTATTTCAAAACATGGTTCTTAGTATAAATTTTAAAAATGCAGGACAAGCATTATATATACTTTATTTCTCTATTGATATTAATTTTTACTGATTGAGAATACTCAAAAATTGTGTTGAGTCATGGTGATGTTTATATTTCACATGAATTGATAAATAATTTTATGAGGCACATGTGTGGACCTATGGATATAAATGTGTAAATTAAGTTGGTATTGTTGTGGTTATTGTTGATCAGTGGAGATATAATTTTCTAGATGTGACATAATTTTTTATTTATCTCTTGCATTTCTTGTTATTTCTTTATTGTATCTATACATAGGAACCTAAATTGGAAACATTGCAAACTAGCAGCTATGAATGTTAACTCTAGTGTATCTTGAGCTCTATGTAACAAACTTTTGCCTGATGGATTGTGCGGGTTTTTGCCTAATGAATTTTACAGACTTTTGCCTGATGGATTGTGCGGGCTTTTGCCTGATGGATTTTGCGAGCTTTTGCCTGATGGATTTTGCGAGTTTTTGCCTGATGAATTGTGCAGACTTTTGCCTGATGGACTTTGCGGGCTTTTGCCTGATGGATTACAGGCTTTTGGCCTGATTGATGGTGAACATTTCCTTTGTTGCATGCTTGAGAAATGGCTATGGTTCTTATATAGAGAGAGAGTTCTTCAATTTATGAAAAGCTCTATGCTTGTTTGTATTTATTTATTTAATATCAAACATTGATATTTATGTCTCTTAATACTGAAACTATCTTGTTATTGATCTTTCAAACATATGATGCATATGGTGTTCATCTTTTCCTTGCATTAAATTTGTACTTGTGAAGGAAAAACTCGTGCCCTGTTTGTCCTGTTTCCGTTATGGTAAGAATTACTTGTTCATTGATTTGTCAAATTCACTACACAATATTTCTACATTTTTCATATAAGAATACATATTTTGATAAGTCTCCTATATATAGCTGGTCAGTTAGGTGACACATTTTATGGGTGACGCTACTTTATTTTCAAGACTCCCAGCTTTTGGCTTATGTTATATTTTACACTCTAGAGTTGCTCCATATATCACAGGCAGGATCTCAGCTTCTATTTGTATAGTATCTATGTATATTTTGAATAATTGAAATTATACAGTATAGTTAATAAAGCTTTCAAATGAATGTGATTATGAGTTTGATTACAATCTATATTAATTGTGAGAAATTTATTTATATATATCATTTTACAATCCATAGGGGTAGTGGTGCACTATGTTATTTAGAAGCTTCACAATGTTATGCAGAGAGAGACCCTTTGCCCTAGAGGGTTTGCCTTTCTTTAGTGCACTTTACTCATTAGCTCACATACTCCATCTACTTGTTCATATAGTGGAGTTTTGCCATGAGCACTTGATGTATGCCCGTTAGGTCAAACTGAGGGAAAGTGTGTGCTATACCCTTAACTGCACCTCCTCTTTGTGCTCCTTCATCATGGCTACTATGAATGGACTCCACCTCTTGGGTTTACTTTTAATCTTACTTCAAAATTTTTTGGACAATCTCTTTTTATTCTATGATCAGTGTATCCATTTGTTCCTTTAGATCTTGTTGTTCTTTATCATCTTGTGCCATACTTAGGTCAAATTAAGCTATGCTTCGAGATTAACAGCTTGAGCATTGATACCTAACATAAATTTTAGGGATGTTACGAAGCATTTATTAACATTAATTTAGCTATCCCAATCTTAAGGTAAGTCTGTTATCATGAATTTGATTAACGAACTAACTCTATCAACCCATGTCACTTAAATCCAAAAATGGAATTCATTATCAATTTATATGCTTGTTTGCTTCCATGAAGCATGCTTACAACGTTGCCTATTTTTTGCGTGAGAAACCTATGCTTGGAAGACTTAGGAGGAGCCAAATAGTAAATCCTTCACAAAACCCTTCTGATGTGAAACAAGAAATATCTTTCATAATAGAGTGGGACTTTCTTTTCTTTTCTTTTTCCTTTTTTCTTGTTTTGGTTTCCGGATTTTATGATATAATATCATACATTAGAAGATATTTGTGCACATAATAGTCTTAGAACCTTATACCTATGATGGGACAAGGGGCTATCCAAATGAAAGTTGACCTACCTCCTTTCGATCAATGTGCATAAACAAGAGGCACACTAATAGGTTGTTGATTGACAATAGTGAGGAAGGACATAGGACACATTAGGGTGCATTGCTCGTCTAATTTTTGCATTATGTGATAGTTTGAGTTACATGCTTTGTTATCTTACTTGCATGATGCACATTAAGTAGTTGAGTTTTGAAAGCCGGACAAAAGACAAAAGCAGAGAAATTGCTTTTCATAAAAATAACCCAAAAAATAAGGAAAAATAAAAATAAAAAGATAAGGTCAAAATTAGGTAATAGTTTTCATAAAGTAAATATCAATCCAATGCAATTTAAACATTTTTTGGTTACCATTAGCATCTTATCCTTATCTTTTTGAAAATAAAAAAGTAACCAACTTATCTCACCTTTTTCTACTCCCCAAGACTGGATAAGCTTTGATCCCTGAGAAGGGGTATGTAGATGTTTAAGATAACATCTTACGCTAAGTCCAACTTTATAAATAATCCATTTCTTGTATTTTTTTTAAAATTAGTTTAGATTTTCCTTTTATTCTTTTATCTTCTATGTATATTTACGTTTAATTTCAGCTCACATATATTTAATGGGGGTGTATATATATAGAGAGAGAGAGAGAGAGAGAGAGAGAGAGAGAGAGAGCAAGTTTGAAGACCCGTTGTGCACTTAATGGTCACTTAGCTGCCACAACTAATGAGGTTAATGATAAGACTATTTTGATAATAAAATAATTTTGAAAGAACTAAATTGACAAGTAAAAATTGAAAAAAAATTTGAGAAAGAAAATATTTTTTAAGAATCAAAATAATAATTCAATTTTTGTTTGTGTTAACTAAGTAAATTAGTGTCTTACAAGCCATATCATACATTTAGCAATCGCCTTAACCATCTGTTAGGCAAGAAAAATAATCATAATCAACAAAATTAACATGAATAAACCATTTTAATAATAAAACTATTTAAAATATTGAATTAAAAAATATCAATAAACAAATCAAATTAAGAAATAAAATATTTTTATATGGTTAAAATAGTAATTCACTTCATTTTTTTTAATTTCTAAATACTTAGAGTCTGCTTGGTTTTAACATATTTTTTATTTTTATTTTTCTAAAATGATTTTTATTTTCAAATTTTTATTATTTAGAAAATGTGTTTGGTTTATAAAAGGAAAACATTATTTTAAAAATTGATAAGTGTGTGGTTTTGAATTTTCAAAAAAAATAGAACTTATCCCCCTCATTATTTATCATTATCCAAATTGCTTGCTGTGAATTACCCTACTACATGCATTGCAGCTAGTTCATAATATTCACACTCCCCATGCACTTGGAGATGGCTACTCTCTCCTGGATGCACTTCTTTCTTATGTACAAAGAGCTGATTCTCCCAAAGAATTAAATTTTTTTTTTGTTTTATCAAAACGATCAAAACATTTCTGTTTTTTGAGTCACTGAAATGAAACGAAATTATCGAAATAAAATAAAGTGTTTGTTAAAAAATTATACTATTTCAATTGAAATTAATATATTTTTAAATATTTTGAAAGAAATACTGTTGTTTCAGTAGAAATTCTCTTGTTTCGATAAAAATACTCTTATTTCGAGTTATTTCGATGGAAATATTCTTGTTTCGATAGAAAAGTACTAAATTAATTTGAAAAATAAAAAAATTGACAATTTAAAAGTAGATGAAAATAACATTATATCACATCTAACATCAAGTTATTTTTTTCACAAGTCACAACATCTTTATTAACTTCATACTCTCTCCCTTTATTTTCATAACATTGTTTTCTTTCATTATCTTCATTTTAAAGAAGAAATTATAAAAATGATAAAAAGAGAGAGAAAAATATCTAAAGATAGAGACAAAATCATAGTTGATAGAGAGAGAAACTTAAATATAGATGTCATGAAAGAGTTAAAAAGAAGATGGAGAAATAGATATAAGAGAAAAATTATTGTTGAATTCTGTTAAAATTTGAGTCGGATTCTTTATTGTATTAACATATTTACTTATTATTTAATTATATACATTAATTTGAATTAATTTTAATATAATTTTATATATCTATATCATTAATATTATGTTAACATCTTTTAAAATTTTAAAAAAATATTATTTAAAATTATTTGAAACATTTTTTAAAATTTTTTCTATTTTTTCAAAATTTTTAAAATATTTCGAAATATTTTTATTTTTAGAATTATCAAAACAATACCTTAAAACAAAATTTAGTACTTTAAATCCTCCTCCTCCCTTGTCTTTCCTTACCCTCAAACCATCAAAAGTGGAATCTCTCAACAAAACCTTCTTCAATACTTCTTTTTTTTTTTTTAGGGATTGTGTCCTCATAAATATTCATCCTGTGTTTTCTTTATAATTTTAAATTTGTCACCATGTTTTTATTTTAAGTTTTCAATTTTTTATATTTTGAGAAGAAAATGGTGACAACGTTTATTTGACATTTTCAAATTTGGGCCCTTTTAAAAATTATTTTAAAAAAATTCAACTACACATATTTTTAAACTTATTTTCTGTTTTTAAAGAAAAGAAAAATAGAAAATAAGTAAATCAGGCTCTTATTATTATTATTTTTAAAATTTTGTTGCCTTTCCTCTAGCAAAAGCGAGTCAGCTAGTCAAGCACTCATAAAGTCTTCGCGTTCTCGCTGTCTAGTCGTCCCTGAGCTTGGAAAAAATGCCCCTCGCTTGTTTGACCGGTAAATATCTTTTCTCCTCCCTTGCTTGCCAATTCACACATATTTTCTTCAAACTGGTATTTGCATACACTTAAAAGTAAGTTATCTTCTTTCTTTCTATCATTTACAATTGCTAGTCCTCCGATTTTGGCTTTGATTATTCATACCTTCTATAGACTTCCTGTTCTGCAATTTACTGAGTTTTGCCTTTCCTTCTGGCAGAGCGATGCTTCCTTGTTATTTCGAGAGCGCTGCAAGCTTCGTCGTTTCTTCTAAGATGTGTTCTTCAATAATTCAGGTGGGTATTTGAGTATTTGTGCAAATTTTTTGTATTTTTTTTATCTGGTTTCCTTGAGTTTTTGCTTGTATATATCAATATCAAAGTCAACTTGACTGAGTTTTTCAGGGTTTTGATATTTCTTTTGCATCCGTCGAGTAGTAGTGTGTAATTTTGGTTTAATAAAGAATTGGTGTTTTCTCCCTGATGCGATTTATGTCGCTTTAGTTTGTGTTTAGCTCTGAATCCCTTTTCTGTTCTTTAATTTCTTTTAAATGTGTCTCAGGGTGTGCTCTTAAGAGGGCTATAGTATGAATTCTATATTTCATGCTGTGACCTTCATCGGATACCGATCAAAGTGAGTTATCTGGATTATCTCTTCTTAGCTTGTGTTTGAGATCGTGATGAAGATGGTTCTGAGTATCCGAATTTTCAGTGCTCATATTATTAATTTCTGTGTGCTGCTTAGTTGTGGCATAACCTATGGGACTGAAACTGATATCCACTGCTTGAGGAGAATAAAAGATTCACTCGAGGACCCATATGGTTATTTGAAGTCTTCCTGGAATTTCAACAACAACACAGAAGGATTTATCTGTAGGTTTACTGGGGTTGAATGTTGGCACCCTGATGAGAACAGAGTCTTAAATCTCAAGCTGTCAAATATGGGACTCAAGGGCCAGTTTCCTCGTGGTATTGAAAATTGCTCAAGCTTAACAGGATTAGATCTTTCAATTAACAAACTGTCTGGATCCATTCCAGCAGATATCAATGTCCTTCTTCAATTCGTGACAACGCTTGATCTATCTTCAAATGATTTTTCTGGGCAGATTCCTGTGGGCCTTGCAAATTGTACTTATCTTAACTCCCTTAAACTTGACCAAAATCGACTCACTGGTCAAATTCCTGCAGAATTTGGCCTGCTCTCCCGGCTTAAGGCATTTAGTGTCACCAACAATCTTTTGACAGGGGCAGTTCCAACTATCAAAGACATTACAGCAGATAGTTATGCAAATAATCGTGGACTCTGTGGTGGCCCCTTGGCTCCTTGCCAGGCCAAGTCTTCCAAGAGTAATACTGCAGTTATAGCTGGAGCAGCAGTTGGAGGGGTGGCAGTTGCAGCATTAGGATTAGGTATTGGATTGTTCTTCTATGTGCGCCGAGTTTCTGTGAAGAAGGAAGAGGACCCTGAAGGAAACAAATGGGCAAGAAGTCTAAAGGGAACTAAAGCAATAAAGGTAGGTTTTATTGCTGCATCACTCATAAAATATATGTTTACACTCAGAGCAGCTATTTGTTTTTTTTTTTTTTTGGTTTCATTTGTATTTTAGAAAATTACATAGATGTGGAAAATATTTTCAATGGCAAATAGTTTTTTTATAAAGGATTCAAAAGTGTCTTTATAGAAAATATTTTGACTTGATACTATAATAAAACCAATCCTGGGCATTTGCCTATTAGCTTAATCTTCTAGGATGAAGTGGTCCATGACATGGTTTGGTAAAGGCTTGTGATTGGTTTTTATTAATATCTATAACTTAAAACTTTTTCTCTTAAAATCATAGTTACCATTAACTTGGGAAAATAATATTTTGTCAACTTTTGCATTAGATGTGGGAAAATGATATACTTTCTTACACCAAACACTAGAAACAAACAAACAATAGATAACGCTTTTCCAATTAGGTAGAATCGACTATATGAATCAAACGACACCATAGTGATTTATTATAAATAAGGTTAATAGAGAGATTATTAATTGTTAAATCCTTCTTAATAATTTTACCTATTATTTTTTTTTAACCTCTCTCTACCTCTAACTATCGAGCTACCCTTTATTTGATTTATTCTTCTTAGTAGAGCTTCTACAAATTTTCTCCACATATGGACAAACTATCTTAAATGAAATTTTACTATTTTCTCCACAATAGATGCTACCTAACTTTCTTTGTAATACACTCATTCTTAATAATATTTCTTTTAACGTGTCCACACATCCAATGCTATATTCTCATCTTACGATATTGAGTTTATTTTTAAGTTTTTTTAATTCCCCAATATTCAGTACTATATAATATTGCAAGTCTTATAATTGTACGGTATAATTTTCATTTAATTTTGAGCGACATTTTCTATTACAAATGACACCCAATTTTATGCCCTCATTTTCTTCTCTCTAATGCACACCAAACACTAGAAGATGCAGAAACTATATTTTTCTCAATTATTGTTTGTAAAACAAATAGAGCCTTTGTTTATATGAGTTTCATACTTCCAACTCTTGGGACAATAATGTTTACCTGTATTGAATTGGATCAGGTTTCAATGTTTGAGAAGTCAGTTTCAAAGATGAAATTGAGTGATCTCATGAAGGCTACTAATAACTTCAGTAAAGGCAATATTATTGGGTCAGGAAGAACAGGAACTGTGTACAAAGCTGTCCTTGATGACGGCACATCACTCATGGTCAAGAGATTGCAGGAATCTCAACACTCGGAGAAAGAATTTCTTTCTGAGATGGCTACACTAGGGACTGTCAGACATCGTAACCTGGTTCCTCTTTTAGGTTTTTGCGTGGCCAAGCAGGAGAGGCTTTTGGTCTATAAAAATATGCCAAATGGAACTCTTCATGATCACCTACATCCTGCTGATGGTCAGAGCACTATGGAGTGGCCTTTAAGGCTTAAAATTGCAATTGGGGCAGCCAAAGGAATAGCATGGCTTCATCATACCTGCAATCCCCGTATTATTCACCGAAATATAAGCTCTAAGTGCATCTTGTTGGATGCAGATTTTGAGCCCAGAATCTCTGATTTTGGCCTTGCTAGACTGATGAACCCAATTGATACACATTTGAGTACTTTTGTGAATGGGGAGTTTGGGGATTTAGGTTATGTTGCTCCTGAGTATACAAGAACATTGGTGGCTACACCCAAGGGGGATGTTTATAGCTTTGGAACTGTGCTTCTTGAGTTAGTGACTGGTGAAAGACCTACCCATGTGGCTAAAGCTCCAGAAACGTTTAAAGGTAATTTAGTAGAATGGATAACGCAACTCTCGAGCAGTTCTCAACTCCAGGATGCCATTGATGAGTCATTGGTTGGGAAGGGTGATGATAGTGAGCTTTTCCAATTTCTTAAGGTTGCATGTAACTGTGTTTTACCAAATCCAAAGGAAAGACCTACTTTGTTTGAAGTATACCAGCTTCTAAGAGCCGTTGGGGGTAGATACAATTTGACAACTGAGGATGACATCTTGGTACCTGCAGATATTGGTGATGCTGATAATTTAGAGGAACTTATAGTAGCTCGAGAAGGAAATGATTGAAAAGGTATGTGAGATAAATAGGGTTTGATTTAATCAGTTTCAATATGTAACTAAATCTTGCTTTGTGGTCTAAGAAATAATGTTAGTGATATATAGATATATGGTTATCTAGATCCAGTTGTGTGCTAGCAATATTTAAACATCAGTATAGTATCATCAGTAACGAATGCCAAGTATATAGGTAATTTACTTTTCTTCATTGCTTAATGTGTTTCAGTTTCCTTATTCTCCCCTTTGTATGCTGATGTGTATAGCAAAAATATCCTTTTCATATTAAGGATCTTTTTCCTTTTAGTAACTTTTGAAATAAATGATTTGAGTTGCTAGTCAGTTTGATTATTAACTTTTCCCTCTTCTGTTTTTAGAAGTTCTAAAAGACTTAAGCTACTGGTGGAAAAATGACATCAAACTGTAGGGGAGCTAGCTATCTCTTTAAATCTTAATATATGTCCACATAGGAGGACCTAGCTATCTCTTTGTTATTTTACATTATAATATATGTCCACATAGGAGACCAAAGTATATATCTAAGGTTCTATTGTGAATCTTCCACAATCCATACGCATATATGGCTATGCATGGAGAGTGTGCACCAACATGCAATCATGGAGACTTTATTGAAGAATGGATACAACATGGATACGTTGATATAGCAATACTTGGAAATGGAAAGAACTAAATTTGTATATATTTTACTAGTATTTTGAGGTACAAACCAAAAGACGTAACATGCCAAAAATTGTTACTAACATATTTATATGTTTTAGGGACTATATTGCCATAACTATAAGCCTATCTAAATGTATACTTGCAGTTTGAAATATTTTTATAAATTAATTTGCACCATACATGACATTCATTTCAGGTACTTCAATTGTTCCCAAAATATTTAAAGTTGTTCTTATAAGGGAAAAGTAAAAGTCAAATTTTGGTTGTCTTAAGGAGAAAACTGTTGGCTATATCTGGTGCGGCTGGTGAGAAAGATTTGAAGCGTAACTAAGACCTCATATATTTAAACCTACTCAAGGAATAAATTTACAAATTGTTTTGTGTTTACTGAAACAGCAAATCCTACCTATATATGAAGCCAAAGTACCCCTTTTTTTTTTTGGGTACAAAAGCCAAAGTATCCTTACCTTATCTTGTACATGCCCCACCATAGTTAGTATCGCAAAAGTCTTCAAAAGAACAGTACGAAGTTATAATTATGGATGCATGCACATAAACGTGCATCAAAAGTATCTGGCGAAATTTGAATATCATATTTATATGATGTAAATACTAAGTGGTGTGGAATGTGGACCTCTCCATGCTTCACAGCATTGCGTGCATCCATATATATGCATTGCTTATACGTTTTACTTGCTTGCACATTCATGTAGTATATTCATATGTAGTTATTCAACACTTGTAAATTCTTGCAGATTTTCTGCAATTTCATACTACAAGCCCATACAGTCAAATAGATGGAAAGGGGAGAGAGGAATTGATTAATGGCTGTCTTTATGTTATATATGGTACTGTTTGTTATGTCCTGTGGGTTTGAAACTAGTGAGTAGAATTGTAGTCTCCGGTAAAAGATTGAAAAGTGCAGAAAACGATACTTCCTTCAAGTCAGCCCTTAGAGCATTCTGTAATTTAACTCTAGCATTACTGACTGGGACTTACCTCAGTACCACGACAAAGAATTGATCTAAAATCTTAGAACTGCATAAGCTGTACACGTGAATTGACACCATTTTATAGTTCCCTCCTTGAAAACTCATATTTGAAATAAACCCAAATTGGCTTTTCCCTCCTACTCTTTGAAAACTCGTTGCTAGATTCAGAATGTGTAATATGAAACTTAGCCTGATTATGGTTACATGGTTGGGATAAGGTAGCTCTCCACTTAATGAGAAAATGTTTAGTTGTTGTTTGTTGTTGGTTGGGATAAGGTAGCTTTCCCTTGGCTCTGTAAATATGTCTTTGGAGATAGGGTCATAGAGGCCTTGCACTCGCAGTTTATGAGATCCTTGGCACTTGGTTCCAAAGCCAATGGCAGTACAAAAAGTTATAACATACTTAGAATTCATTCAATTCTTCGTTGAGGTTTCTCTCCATTATATTAATGAGTCCTGGAAGGGTAGATTCTCTAATCTGACAAGAAAGATGAATTCTTAACGAGTTAATTACAGGCAGATAAGAAAAATTTGGTTGGTTAGTATTAATCAATACACCCTTGTCTACCAATTTGCATGTGGAAAGAAACAGCAAGGTTGTTTATTGGTCTCAAAAATTGCATTTTCACCCTTGTCCAAAGTAGCATCGCTCTTTCCAAGGTTGACTTAATTGGTAGGATCAAATTGTATTTACTAAAGGGTCTTGGATTTGATTCTTGCTAGTGATCCTTTGTTAGTAGGCATTCAATAATTGGAGGCACACTCTGCCTTAGAGCTGGAACAACTTATCTAACTTTTAAATTTTACTCCACCAAAAAAAAAAAAAAACATAGTGAGGCTCTCATTAGCTCACTGTTTAACTTCATTTAGGACTCTTACCCATAAAACTTTAGAATGATAGCATAAGAAATCTATATACTTGCGCATTTTCATCAAATAGTTGCTTCGTTAGATGAGTTAGCAAAAGTCATTGATTTTATGTTTTGATGAACTTCTTTTTCTGTATGCATCGCATCTTTGGTTTGCTAGTAGGTGTGCTGGTATTGTATTATTTCGCATATTTTACATATTTGAATAAATGTCTCTCTCTCTCTCTCTCCCCCCCCCCCCCCTTCTCTCTGGAGCACACGCAAATTGAAACTTATTTACAACGTTGGTGTGGACATATTTCGAAATTAGGAATCTAAAATACCTAAAGAATTGTGCATTTTTATCTTTAGCAATGAAAAGAAAAGTTAAATTTTGCGTGAGATTTTATTAAAGTCAAATTTACTAAATTAATATAATTTGAATTGAATACACATGCCAATTCTCGGTACCCTTCATTGTGTAGCCTTTTTTTTATTGCAATCTTGGGCAGTTTGATTTTGTGAACTAGCATGTTTTCTGTATTTTCAAACGTGTGAGTAAAGTCATGACTTTAATTTTGATGAAATTTTTTTTAAAGAGTATATCTGAATTTATAAATCTATTTAATTTTAATCTATGAATTTTTTTAATATATAAATTATTTTTTAAAATTATTTATCTATTATATTTTAATTATTTTACTAGTGTCTAAAAATGTCAAATTTATTACTATATACCATTGAACTTTAAATGGATCTATAAATTTACAGATGAAATTGTCAATTTATTTATTTTTGTAAATGAAATTGAGGATTACAAAAATCAACAAATATTTTCCTTTTCTTGGCCAATGAAACCGAAAGCATCGTTGAGACACCGGAGGCTTTTATTTTGATTTTCTATGAACTTTCCAAGTTGCTTTGTGCTCGTGATTAATTTTTTAATACTTTTCTAAAAACAAGATTATGCATAGATACGTCAGTAGTATTAAATTTAATAAGAAAAAATAAAAATTAATGTAAAATTACTTAAGTTTAGATAGATAATAGAATTGTTTATAGAATCATACGTAATTTTACTCGACATACAATTCTATATATTTTTAATTATAAAACTTTCTTAAAAGTACTATTTTCAATGTTGCTATTGGTTCTCCTTTTCTTTTGACATTTGATTTGTATGAAGCAGACAAATAAAATAGAATTCAGCATCTTACACAGATATAAATCATGTGTCTGCAAATGATATATAATTACATGAGCTCTGTTCAAAGATTATTTACTATTCTGACGGATGCTCTAGTTATATGTAGTCATATTAAACTTTGTCATATAATTCGGTCTGATAGTGAAGAGCTTGGCTAATTAAGATTATAATGGAGTCGAGTCGAGTTTTAATATGGATAAACTTATCCATTTAAAATAGATTGTGTTTGAATTTGAATCTAACATTTAATAAATTAAAAAGTATAATTAGAGTAAATTAAAACTAATTAAAAATATAATTTTGTACCATGTTTGTGTATGTATATATAAAAGCAATTTATGAAGTTATATATATGATGTCAACAACAACAACAATAATGTATAAATTATTTTTTTAATCTTTAATATTTAATAAAATCATATATTATTAAATAATATATAGAAAATAATAGTTCTTTGTTAATAATTATACTGTTTGTGAATTTATAGAACTCAATATCAAATTTTTAAATTTGAATTTTTTCGATTAAATAAATTTAATATGTTGATCAAAATTATTTATTTAATAAATAATTAATTCAAATTTTTAATGATTTGAACTTGAACAGTTTAGTTAATTTATACTCCCAATTATAACATGTCATTGTTGTATAACCTTCCATGTTTGGCTCAAAGCTACCATTCTTTTTTGTGGTTATATAGCGGCTAAGAAGAATATACTTAAAATCTTTGCAAATTACCCTCACGATTAAATTATGTGCTCATAATTAAACCATGCTTAGTGATTTCTTAAGCTAAGCTGCCATTGTAATCATCCATACAAGCATTTTACAGCAATAAAATTAAGGGAGTGGAAATGAAACAGGTTATAACCATTGGATATGAAGACATACATATTTGAAGTTATGTTCAAAGTAAAGTTACCACAACCTTCAAGAACTTTCTAGACACTACGATACCTTTTAAAGAAGAGAAACACCAAATCTTCATACTTCCAAACATGATTTGCATCAAGCCTTTTTTTGTTTTTTAAAACATAGATACATACCTAATTAAGCTCAACTTAGTACTCTCAAAACAGTCATTCACTTTGAACTAAAATCCCCCCCCTCTTTTGAGTGATAAATGAAGGGTAATAAAGATAATTAACTCTAATTTATTAGTCAGAATGTTGATGACACGTTCGAAATTCTTTTTCAAACCCATAGTTACATATGCAAAATTTACAACATCTATATTTAATATTTTAAAATAAAGATCAGCGTAGGATAAAGTTTATTAAGGGACGAAGAACGGAGGTTTATCTAAAAGATTGGATGCCAAGCGATCTCTATAGAGAGAATGAACTATCAACATGAGCTACTGGTACAAAAGAGATTCAAATCCGAACAATATAGGCAAATGCGAATTTTATTGCATGCCTCAACGAGATTTTTGTAGTCAAATTCGAATTTCACGTGCGCTTCTTTTAGTGCTAAAGCTTCTACTTCCAGTGCCAAACTCGCCACTCTTCACTTGAAATCACATGTAAGAACTACCCCCATATTGTTTTGAACTATCAACCCCGGGGTACATTCTAAACTCTATTCGTTAAACGCTGAATCTACATTAATTTTGAGCCTGCCCGTGTCTAGTGCTTTCCACTGCTTGCTTTTACGAGTAGTTGATTTGGTCAAATTTGAAGATATGACTTGCAAATTATTGATTTCTTCTCTGGCTGAAATTATATTGGAAAAGAGGATTTTATAGTTTTGTAGCACTGATCTAGGAGAAATAGGGATTTGATTGAAAACTGACGAGTTTCTAGCCTTCGATATCTACCACAACAATACAAAAAGCTTAAATGTGAGTTCTGGTTTGAAACCTCTTAGGTTCTAAGAAGATTGGATTTTTTTCTCAGATCCATTCATCCATCATCCCTGTTCTCTGATTCTGCATACACTACTGAAAATAAAATCCAAACCACACATCCCTAGTTCATTCATAGTTGTGGAAAATGTGCTTCTCCAATTCCACTTCGTTGTTATACACTGGGCACATCGAGTCTTCAGTTAGATTTCTTTTGCACAGATTATTATCTGAAGGAATAACATTGGAAAGGATCCTCCAAATAAACACTTTAATTTAGTAGGAACTTGTGACTCCCAAACAACCTTCCAAATGATTGGGTTCAGCCTAAAGGAGGAAGAGCAACTCCTTTCACCAGCTTAAACCTGTCTTTAACAGCACAATTGTAACCTTCTTTCACTTTATAATCACTATCATTGGAAAAATGCCATTCAAATATGTTGGGATTTACATCATAGGAAATATGAGTTACTAGAATTTTTTTGAGTGTATTTGGGTCTACTATTTCCCCGAGGATATGGATATTCCACTATTTTCCCCCTGGGGAAATTAGTTCTAAAACTAAATTTAAGGAGCTCCTTGTATCATTAGACAACTTACCTCATCCTTTTATCTACGTGTCTTGCCAAATGTTGGTATTGTTTCCATCCCCTACCTTCCACATCCCATGCTTAAGAAGCAACTCTCTTCCCTCTAAAATGCCATACTAGCTTCGGGAACAATTTCTAGCCTTCTTAGCCCTATTAAAAGTAGTGTTAGGAAAATACTTATCTTTTTAATAGAATATGGACTGAAGGATCTATTGTAAGGTTTCATAGAGCCCAATAGCAAAATAAGACTTAGCAAGACAAGTATAAGCCAAGGTTGAGAAAATGCAAATAAGAAGAGCCTATGATAGAATGAGAAAGAATAAGCAAGAAAATAGAAATATGGTATCTCAGAAGAGGAAATCCACTATTGAGGTGGAAGAATATGATGAAATAGAACAAGCAATTTGCTGATGGTTATATCCTTTTATATATCATTATTTCCGTAACAGTACTAAGCTGTATTTAAGGAATATGTTTTTCCAAAGGTCTTTCTCCTTTCTTCGAGTTCTTGTACTAATTTTAAAAATAAACATAATTCCCATCATAGTTTATTAGCTACCAATTGGCGCTTTCATTAAGAGCCAAGTGACATGGTAAAGGCAACTTAGGAAAGGATTACCTGGTGTCCAAAGGAGTCCAGAGTAAAAGCCACCCAAAGTGGACAATCGGAGTGGTCAATGTGGATTCTGACTTTCAAATGGGTATGCAGTGATACTTCCTTCATTAGATACATCATTAATACCTATGATGGTGCTTTAGCTTTGATACTTTTCCAGATGTGGTATTCTCATAACTTAAAGTCATATAACTTTTTCATAGTTCAAGAACTTAATTTTTCTTGTAAACGAAAAAAACCGTATTGGTTTGAAATTCAAGATATCTAGTTATATTTACTTCAAATTTGACGTGCGTATGTATATGTTTTTTTTATTTTATGATTATAGGAAAATAATCCTATACTCAAAATTAGTAATTTGTTATATGAAATGATCGTTTAAGTTAAAAAAAATCTTACATATATAGACTTAATCAACTTTTTTATTTTACAAATTAATTTTTTTTCATGATGTATTCAATGTTTCCCAGCTCAAAAAGTATCACCTAGAACCTTCGCATATCATAGAGCACGAATCAGTGCATTTATAAGATAATCTATCATACACTATAAAACTAAGTTGGATCATCGACGTTAAGACTAAACAATTGAGAAATAAGAGCATTCCTTTAGTTAAAGTGGTTTGGAAGGGATTATCTCTTGAGGAAGCTACCTGGGAGACAGAAGAAGAAATGAGGAGAACTTATATGCATCTCTTCCCTAAGCATATCTTCTAAAGTTTGAATTATTCTCTCAATTTGTTCGTCAGTTTAAGGATGATAGGCTGTGCTAAACTTAAATTTAGCATCTAATGCATCTTGTAAAGATTTCCAAATGTAGAGGTGAACCTAGAGTCTCAATAAAAAATAATGCTATTAGGTATTTGGTAGAGTTTGACAATCTCATGAACATACATTTATGCTAACTTATCCAAAGTATAGGTAGATTAAACAGCTAAAAAGTGGGTAGACTTGGTCAGTCTATCCACATTAACTCAAATTGCATCATAGCTAGAGAATGTTTTAAGTAAATCCATGATAAAATCCATCAAAATGCTATCCCATTTTCACTCAAGAATATCTAGGGTTTGGAGCAATCCTACAAGTTTTTGGTGTTCTACTTTGACTCTCTGACACACTAAGCACTTTAACACATATCGGGTTATGTCCATTTTCATCCTAGGCCACCAAAAACTCTTTTTAAAATCTTGATACATCTTAGTGGCTCGATGATGCAAGGTATATATACTCTTGTGAACCTCAACTATGATACTCTCTCTTAATTCATTCACCTTAGGTATACACAACAAGAAATTAGCAACAAGATCTAGATTGGTGACTTAGAATCTGTATATAAGTATGAATGAAAATTTTGTGTATACATGTAATGTGGGATGGCCTAGTAGAGGGCCAAATCCTTATGAGTCAGTGTATATTTTGATGTAAAATAGATTATGGGATTTGTACTTACTTGTATATGATAAAAAAGCCTTTTGCTGTAAATAATGGATCTTATGCTCGTATAGTTTAAGTCCCTTACTTATTCCTAAGAAAATGTATTTTGAGTAGTTTAGAAATTTTGTATGATCAACCAAGAAAAAAGAGAGTAAATATGTAACTTCTTGAGCTATACAGATGTTACTAGAAATATACAGATAGAAATGTAACATCATATAACACACCACAACTGATGGAACAACATAATATTTACATTTCTATCTGTATATTTCTAGTAACATCTGTATAATTTAATAAGTTACACATTTACTTTTTTTTTCTTGGTTGAGCATATAAATTTCTAGGCTATATTCAAAATAAATTTTCTTAGGAATAAATAAAGGACTTAAACTATATAGGTATGAGATCAATTATTTACAACAAAATGCTTT
Source organism: Gleditsia sinensis (assembly GCA_037074535.1). NCBI lineage: Eukaryota > Viridiplantae > Streptophyta > Magnoliopsida > Fabales > Fabaceae > Gleditsia > Gleditsia sinensis. The sequence continues at coordinate 9,378,033 of CM073475.1, read as the reverse complement.
CTTGTCAGATACAAGTAAGTACAGATCCCATAATCTATTTTACATCAAAATATACACTGACTCATAGAGATTTGGCCCTTTACTAAGTCATCCCACATTACATGTATACACAAAATTTTCATTCATAGGCTATATATAGATTTTAAGTTACCCTTGGGGACCTTGTTCCTCACTTGTTGTTGGAGTATCTGGAATGTAATTATGTAAAAACAAAAAGATGAGATGATAATCTCAATAGTTAGCAAAATTTTCATAAAAACAACATACATTTCAGTCCTTAAAATAACTCCATTATTTCCACTGAATTATAAGCACTAACATTACTACATACATATATCATCTTGATCACATTAGGGACTCATAACATTTTGGTATACTTACCCAATGCAGTTCCATACCTCCAAGGGGTTATGCATTTTCTATTATTAGCAAATAAGTATGGGAAATGGGGCTTACTAAGCACACTTTGGGCACCTCTTGAATTTTTTGATCATGCATACATAACATAACTTTAGACCATAATTCATCATAGCATAAATAGTCAGAAAAATAGTGAAATTTATACATTTATGTTCATAAGCATAAAGACTGTTTTAAGGAAAGCTAACTATCTCAATTCCAGCACAACCACTTCCTTTTCAAAGCTGTCAAGGTTACAACCAGATACTCAAAGTAAAACATACAAAAATCTTTTGGTTAATGCATGCACATAAGCACTTATAATCTTTAGGTCTTTAGTTTAAGAGTTCCTGCCCTCTTAATTGACCTATAATTATGTTCAGTTTTCAGGTTATTATTAAAAATATCAAAATCTCTTTAAAAACTATAATATTTTTCATGGAAGTACCTCTAAATGTCTATTTTGTGTCGTAAAACTCTTAGAATTCAACTCCTAATTTTATTCCCAGAAGTACCTCTATAACCCAAAATAGTGAAGTTTGGTTCCTACTCCATTTACATTTTGTTTTCTATTCATATGAATTGATAAAACATCTTAAAAATTCAAAATATTTAATATAGAGTATCATAGATATGTCAAAAATCACTATAAAAATTTCAAGTAAAAATAATTTGTTTGTCCCCTCAACTGATCTAATTTTTTTATGATTACCACAGTTCTGTTTGCTCCAATTAAAATTATGCACTACAAAATTTCTACATTTTATTACATGACTTAAACTATCCAGAATGGCCGAAACTTTTGTTTAGCACTTTCTCTAAATTTCTAGAACATATCATAAAATTTTTATGTAAAATTTCAACATCAATTTCGAAAATTTCTATCAACACCTCAAACTATCATATAGATTCTTCTCAATAATGTTTGATTTTAAATGGTCTAATTGTAGGTTCTTAAAAATCATGAAAATTTCAAAAATTTATTAAAAAAATTTCAAGACTTAACACACAAAAATTAGAGCATTTAAAGACCATTTATTCAATCAAGTCCAAGAATATAATGCATACTAAACACATTAAATACCAGTCAGAACCACATTATCTAGTTTCTACTTATTGTGTTTCTAGGCTATGTTTTCTTGCACTTCTTTGAGTGTCCAACACTTTAATCCATATAAAAATATTATTAAAATATTTTTGGATGGAAACCAGTGTTGAATTACTCAATTTACAGAGTTAAAAAATTTCAAGTGCAGAATCAAAAGCATTTAGTGCAGATTTTGTGGTGTTTCAGCATGTTCTCTACTTAGATGGCAGAAATTGTTGTTTACAACTATAATTATATGTTTTCAACCTTAACCCCCTTCATTTATGTTCAATAATCACACATGCCAAACTCAAATTGAGCACAACAACCTACAAACCATATTTTACAAGAGTAAAAACTTATCTTATGCATAAACACTCATATTGCTCTTAATTTCTAGCTTGCTTCTTCCCTTAGCTTTCTTTGCACACCCAGATCTGCTATTGCACGAAATAGGTTGAGTAAAACTTCAATTTTTAGCACTTAAACTCCTCCTCTCCTTGCCATAAGGTGGAAAGAAGAAAAGAAGAAGGAATTCTATCCCTTTCTTGATATTTTCACTCCTTCAACTCTCATGTTTTCTGGTTTTCTCTCTTCTCCCTCTCTGTTACGAAGTAAGAAGTTTAAGAAGTAGATGGTAAGGTGGTGGAGCAGTAGGTGGTGTAATTCTGCTAATTTAGAACTTAAGTATATGTATATAATTATACTATACGTAGTGGGGTTAGGCGGAATATATATATATATATATTGATATTTGGTAGCTACACTTAAATGTTTTAGCTTAGATTGGTAATGTCCTTAAAAATGTATTTATGTCCTCTCCCTAGCAATTATGATTCTAAGAATTTTATTTATATTATTTATACTCATAAAATATGCTACATATTTTATAAAGACTTTAGATTATTGTTTAGGAACTAAACATTTTACTTCTTATTCATATGTGTCTTCTACTTATTCTTAAATTTATCTAAGAGTATTAGAGACTTAAGATATTGATAGTTTCTCCCCATTTCTTCTTTTGTCTCCCAAGTAACTTTCTCAAAGGATAGTCCTTTCTAAATCACTTTAACTAAAGGGATGTTGAAGACCCTTAAAAAATTAATAAATATATATATGCACATAGATGTTTTTATTTACTTAATTTACTAAAAATTATTAAACAAAATCAATACACAAATTTTTTCATTCAATATTTAACATGTAGACCACTGTAAGTCCTCGTTGAAACTCGGGGCATGCCTTGACTTTGAAATATGGTAGTCTCTTTCAACCCTTGACCTTTTTTTTAGAAACTAAAAATTACTTTTAAAGGTTATTATAGGCAATTTAGTTTTTGGTTGGAATCCATCATCATCGTGCGGCGGAAGGTTGCCATTATAGCAATATGCAACAAATTATTAGTGAGGCAATGGGGAGCAACATATTTAAATTAACCAGAATTTTTTAATGTAAATTAATTTCATAATAAATAAATAAATTATAATATATATATATATATATATTATTGATGGGTTTAAATAAAAAAATATGTTTCCATATATTTTCATACTTAACTTAGTGTATCTATTTTTCTTTATAAACTTAATTTACATTAAAACAATTTTCACAGCAAATTAGTTAAAATATTTAAATGCACAAATTTATTAAAGGTGAGTTTTTCAAAAGGTTGACATTGATATACATAGACCACTACTACTTAGAATATAAATTAATGTAGGGATATTCATGGGTTCGGTTCGGTCAAATCAGAGAATCAACCAAATTAAACCAATGACACGTGTTTTTTTTTAAAATAGACTTATTCCATTTTTTGATGTCTATGGAACTGAACCAAACCGGACCTGCAGAAGATTGGTTTAGTTTGATTTAATTCATCAGTCTTTTTTTCTTGCGCTTCTATTGTAGTTTCAAGTAATACATAGTGCTTAGGAAATCCATTAATTGTTGGAAAGGCATGAGCTAAAAAAAGCGAAATATTAGTAGCAGCGAATCAACAGAGATGCAGGTGAGCAAGACGAGTGCAGATCAGTAGAATTACCCGAAGAATACTCAAGCGATATGGTAGTGAACGTTGCACGATCAGTTGAGGGACTCAAAGATTTACTTAGCTTTACCAACTTCATGCTAGTTGCTTCATCTCTCTAACTCCTTTGCTCCACCGTTCAGATGATGAATCATTAGGTTTTCATGTACAGTTCCCTCTGCTTCTTTGCTCGTTGATTCCACCTACGCACTCCGATGAGTGTTCATGGTGGTTCATAAAAGGCAGCTGCTCGAAGTAAGGGCTCTATGAAAGTGTTTTGTGAAGCGAGGATGAACATCACCAAGAGGCACGCACGAGATGAAGACTAAGCTCCTAAAATGATGTCTTTCCAATGCTTTTTCCAGTGTCGGTCTTAAGAACAAAAGGCAAAGTAGTGAGCCTCGAGCTCTTGAGCTCCTAAAGGTGTCTTTAATGCTTCTTCAAGTGTGGGTCTCGAGAAGAAAACTGGAGCAGTATAAGTCTCGACTTTGGAGAAGGGGGAGAGAAAGAGAGAGGATAATCACAGATAGACATTGAAGATGATAAAAAATGAAGATGGACATTCTTTTCTCTATCTTTCTCTCCTTCTAGTATGAGTAATTGCTTGATAGCTATTTATAACAGTTTTAAGCTACTGCTGAGTATGTCATAAAAAATTATATAAAAAATGAGCATGAAAAATTAATAAGCAATATGATGTGAATAATGATGACTTTAAGGCAAGGTTCACAGAGTTGCCTTTGAAAAATCAAACATTATGAGTAGTAAAAAAAATATTCCAATTAAAATACTTACTCTACTTGCCATTGACCATTCACAAAGTGCACGTCACTCAATGCCACCATTCACAAAGGAATTATTTCGTACAAGCGTGTAGCTTTGGTCACATCTTCTTGAGTTCAATTTTTTTTGTTTTTTGGATGCATAGAAAACATGCTAGCCAAGGACAAGTTGTGGCATAGCAATTTTTGAGTCTCTAAAATTATCATCGTGTCACACAGTATATGTAATAAATAATAATAAATATAATATATATATATATATATATATATATATATATATATATATATATATATTATAAAATCAATTTATTTGACTTAGTTTGGTTCATATTTTTTTTATTTGAAAATTAAACTAAACCGATTAATTTTCTCTAATAAAAATACTGATCTTACCTAATTTTTATCAATTTTTTTCAGTTTTGTCTTGGTTTGGTTTGGTTTCGTTGGTTTTGTTCGGTTTAGATCGGTTTTGTACACCCCCAAATTGATATAAAGCAATCAGATTTGGTGCCTTGAGGTGGATTAAGCATGTTCAAAAATATGGTTTTTTAATATAAATTAAAAACAAAACCACCAACAGGAGTTAAGAAAGATACCACCCATAAGCATTTCCCTTAAAAAATTGTAACATATGCTTGCCTAGGTATCTACATTGCAAAGGAGTAAGATAGCTGAAAAAACATACATGAAACATCCTACTTAAACTAACTATGTCAAACCATAATGTATAGGATTTGTATGGATTCTCCCCCTTCTTAGGCCATTCACCATTATGTTATTGAGGATATGTATTTTGCATTGAATCCCACTTCTGTTTAACAATCGTTACATTTCCCTACAAAGAAACTCCAATATTGTTGCTTTTCTTTCCAAATTCCTTCTAGTAGTTGCATGAAATGTACTCTATCTCTTCCAAAGTTTTCCATAAAGCTTATCTTAACAAAGCCTCGCCTTTTTTCCTAACTATCCAATCAATCAACAAGTTCTCCTACACTTGTGTCCAACTATTGCTCCTATTCATAACCAAGGTTCTTGACAATCTTTGTATTTTGTCGGGTTCAAGCTACATAGCTAGCTCAATTTCTTAAATGTACTTCTTAACCAATTAAGCCATTTGTATTAGGTGCCTTTCTTGACCTATAAAGGCCCTTTGTTTCTTTGCATATCATATTAACCAGAGGGAGTAGAGCAAAATTTGAACCAATACAACTAGATCCATGTTTTGTGGAGTCCTTTATAGGTTTTGTAGTAAGCTCTTAACCTAATTTGATACATTCAAAGGCCTTAGGTACTTTGTCCTTAAGGTTGGTTGTGAACCAAACCAAATTGCTCTAGCAAAGGGGCATGTTCAATTAATTTCTAATCATGATCACAAAGGCTACGTAGGTTCTCATTTATGAGCCCTCTCCTTCTTAGTTCCTCCATAACTAGGATACCTCCTTGAAGGAGTTTCTAGGTAAACAACTTTACTTTTGGTAAAACTGGAATCTTCCAAAATGTTATCCATATGCCTTTATGATTTTCACCTTCATTCCTCAACAAATCCCTATACCTTTTCTTTACCTTGTTACCTCCTTCATTGCTTTCTTTCTAGCACAATTTGTTAGGGGCCCCTATACTTGAAAGATAGTGTTAAAGATAGATGGCCATAGCTAGGGATAGAAATGTTCATGGACTATCTACCTATTCCATGTTTTTTTAATCCTAATTGATTAGTTTACATAGAGAGGTGTTTTATGGGTTACCCTTCTCGTCCCTTCTTATCCAACCTAAACCCCTTATTCCAATGTACTACCTTTCATTATCCTTCATTTCATATAAGGGCTTATAATCTTTATGCCAACTTAGTGAATATCCTTCCATACTTTTGAGGATGCCACCTTTTTATTGAGCCTTTTGTAATCTCTTTCACTGCTCATAAATCTACCTTCCCTATAGCTCCTAGATATAACCTATATAATAAGGGTTTTATTTGTACTCAAAATTCTTTAATACTGCTTTACCTTCCCTATAGCTCATAAAAATAACTTATATAATGATTTTTTTATTTGTACTCAAAATTTTCCAATATTGCTTTGTTAGAAGGGCATAATTAAAAGCATAAATGTCTTTAAAATCTAGCCATCTTTGCCAAACTGGTTTACAAAGATTCTTCGAAGCAATCATGTTCATTCTTTTTGTATTATCTATCTTGCTCTTACAAAAGCCTCTTATAATCAACTCACATTTTGTCATGCTTTTTTAAATAGTTTTAGAGTTTAAAACCCATACACTAATTACGAGGTTATCACTGATTTATCAATTCTCCTCGTGCAACCTGGGACATAATGCATACTTTCCAAGGTTTCAATTTTTTGTCTAGTTGGCTAACAATCTCTGCATGTTGTTCCTTGTCTGTTCTATCATGTAACATGCTAAGTCCTAGATATTTATGAAAGGCTCTTGTTTATTTAACTTTAAAAATGTTTGACATTATCTTCAAAAATTTCCTTGGGGTGTTATTGCTATAGACCACTTCTTATTTATTTAAATTAATGTCTAGTCCTGAAACCTTTACAAACTATCCTAGTAGATGCTTTACTCCTTAGCAAGATTGAAGATTTGCCTTAAAGTGATGTGTCCCATGTCAATTAGCAAGGGAGATCTTGGGTGTTATATATATGAGTTCACAATTCTTTCCTTACAAGTTAGGTTTTGAAGTGGAGTTAGATATATTCATATCATATGGTATCAGAGTCTACCTTTGACTGGTCGGTGAGTGCATGTACGAGGTGTCCTTGTCGTCCGTTAATCTTGCCTTCTCTAACTTTTTTCCAATGAGACATTTCTTCTGCTCATCTTGTAAGAATTTGTTATAAATCACATTAATGTAGAGCAAAAACAAATCGAGGGAGATAAGGTCTCTATGTCTTAATCCATATTCTGGTTTGATATATGAGGAAGATTTTCCATTTATACTTACTTTGTATGAGTTAGTTGTTACACATTGGATTATCATCGTGCACCTGATCGTCGGGAACACTATACTTATCATTGTGCTCCTTCCATTATAAGTACTTGGTTGTAATTGTTAACATGACTAGTTTTAATGTGGTTCCATGATAGTATTGGATCATTTAGAATTAATAGACATGTTTTGTTTAGACATAATTGGTAATGTGGCTAAATATAATGTAATCTTTGAATGTAATTTTTAACAATATTGAACCATTTGAAAGATATAATTTTTTGAATGAAATATCATGACAATGCTGTCTCATTTTATGTTTTATTGACTTTGTTCCAAGAATTATGTCATTCATTTGTCTATCTCAAAATATCCTTTAATGAAACCATGAGAATTTATACACAAAAGTGTCCTTTAACAATTTTGTCCATTGCTTTCATTTAAGGCATGCTTACACTTCTGGTGATAAAATAACCACGCAAAGGATGGGTTTTAGAAGATCCAGAAAATGCCAAGACAGCCTCTAACACGGTTAGGCCATATTCTGTTCCTTCAAACATGGCCAGGTTGTGCTCTATGCTAAACCTGTGTGCAACTTCTCCAAAATAAGCTTGAAACACAACTATGCTTTGGGTTCGTACATCTCTGTGTTTTTTAGGTTTTTATGCATCCAAGATGTTATATATTAGGGGACTCGACTTTCTCTTGAGAGAAAGGCATTCTAGACACTCTAGGGTTAGGTTTTGAGTAGAATTTGAGTTTATTTATGCTTTAGACTAGATTTTACGTTGATTTAAAAATTGTATCTCTGATTCATCTCCATTGTTCAGTACTGAGTGTAATCTCTCTATCTTTTTTTTTTCTCTTTAGCACAAATTGTATTGAACATTCATAGTTTATTTAATGAAATTGAGTTTGGTTTTTGATTCAATTATTTATGAGTAGATTCTATCCTAGGATTGGGGAATCCCACTTATGATGCATTGAATTGAATTATTAAATTCCTCTTGTGATTATTTGTGAATAATCGGTTTGACTATTATACGTATATGTGTTAATAAATGTTTGGCCAATGTTTGTCACATCTTAGCTAAATAACTGATAAACTGAAATGTGAAAGTTATTTCTAGAACCTAATAATTGATTAAGGATATTTTAATCACGAATGTAGTTTAAGATCCTTTAGGAATCAAATCAATTGTTTGATATGGAACTTAAAGAGTTTAAGTTAACATAAACTAGGAAAGTAGGCAATTAGATTAATTTATATACTGTTATTAGATATTGAAAGAGGCTAATAATAAGCTTAACCTAAACCATCCCCGATATCTCAAATAATTGCAATTGAAAAAACTTGTCTTAATTGTTGAATATCATAAGTGCGGTGAACCCTAGTCCTAAGTCTTTTTTATAATTGAATTCATCATCTATTTACTTTAATTGTTTGCAAATTACCATCCAATACTTATCTCAAATTCTATTGACTCGGATAGTTTGTTACATAAAATTTTAGTAATTGATATATTGATCTTTGTGGGACATGACCCATACTTGCCTGACTAGCTACAGTTATACCGTGCACTTGCAGCATATAAACACAATAAACAATTTTTTTGTGCCGTTGCCGAGGACTAACTGTGTCAATATTGATATATTTTGCTAAAGAATTAGACTGAATGCTTTTTTATTTTTTATTTGCTTATTTTTATCTTAGTTTCTGATTTTATCTCTTGTTTTCTTTTGTAGGTGTGTTGTCCTTTTATGCAAAGAGACAACAAACATCTTGTTGACTTTGACCCTGAGATTGAAAGAACATTGCATAGAAGGATGAAGGAGCAAGATTAGACACAACCTATAATGGTGGACTGTAATAATCATTATCTGAAAGATTTTACCGCGCCTGACATTCAAGGCTTGAACCCCAGTATAGTTAGGCCAGTAGTGGAAGCGAATAACTTTGAGCTAAAATCACCACCTTTACAAATGGTCCAACAAAACCAATTTTGAGGTTCTCTTACTGAAAATCTAAACCTCTACCTCTCAGTGTTCTTAGAGTATTGTGACACATTAAAGGTCAATGGAGTTTCATTAGATGACATTCACTTGAGACTATTTTCATTCTCTTTGAGAGGCCAAAGCTCGAGCATAGTTACATTCTCTTCCATCTGGATCAATCACTACTTGGCAATAGTTGTCACAAGCTTTTCTGGTCAAGTACTTTCCCCAAGTAAGACAGCCTATGTCACGTCCCAATTTTAGGAATGCGAATACCTTTAATATCCGATAAACTTTTTATTTCGCATATGCAAATAAACTCACGATAACACATATTCAAGTATTATTCAACGTTCACAAGTTTACAAAACCAATAATTATACATGCCAAAACTATATACATCAAGTTTACAGCGGAAACAAGGATCCTGCCTGTGACTTTCAGAGCAACACTAGAGTACAAATATATTACAAAATAATACACTGAGAGCCTAGAAACAAGTTAGGCTCACTACTGAAGCACAACACCTAATCGGTCAAGTAGCCGCGAGACCAAATTCTGGGTTTTTATCTGAAAAATATGTCAACCACGTGTAGTGAGTTTTACAACTCAGTGAGCAGATAACACCTCCTATGACTTCTCAAGTCAACATAAGGATGAACTCATATAGTAAAACTTATCATATCAAAATATACCGTTCAGAAGTACATCCTTATGGGACCCGCATTTTCAAAATATTCTCAGTTCAAATCACATTTAAATAGCTGTAACCACATATGATACAAATAAATATTAAATCAATTTTGATATGCATTTAAAAATCAAATCTTTTCAATAGATAAACATGGAATGTGAGTACATCACCCAACTGCCTCCTCACAATACCACTGACTTACAATTTCAATGGATCAACAGGGAATGTGAGTACATCACCCAACTGCCTCCTCACATTACCATTGTCATCATCACAATAAGTAATCAGGGATTGTGAGTACATCACCCAACTGCCTCCTCACAATACCACTGACTACAACTTCCTTCAACAGGGAATGTGAGTACATCATCCAACTGCCTCCTCACATTCCCACTTCCATCAACTTCACATTACCGTCTCAAGTCATATAACCAACAAAATTTATCAATATATATATAGATACATGCATGTAGAAAAACAACAGAGCATTCAATCTCAGTACAAAATCTTTTATAACATATATATATTAATGCATATTCAACAAATACAATGTAAAATTTTCAAGCAACTCGCCATGAGTTTTACGCTTGCCGTAATTATCAAGCAACTCGCCATGAGCTTTACGCTTGCCGTAATTATCAAGCAACTCGCCATGAGCTTTACGCTTGCCATTCAATTTCTTTCATAAAATAATATGCATAATTTTCATATCCAACAATTAATACGTATAAAAAAAATAACATGTTCAATGTGTTTCAAAATTTATTGCAAAATCAAACTCTTCTTGAACTACATATCATATACCAAATATTTCAGACATTTCCAAACCATTTCAAGATTATATGGAAGTATAAATAACATGTAATCGTGCTCATTTATTAATGTAAAGTTCAAGAAGAGTAAAAACAAGCCATAGAAAGAATCATCTACTCACCACTTTGAAGCACAAAGTTGGACACCCTTAAAATCCTATTTTCTGATCCGAATTCAGTGAAATAAACCCCAAAATCGAGTCTGGAACGTCCGAAAACCTTGAAAACGACTTCGGATTTGCGAAATTTGGCCTCCGGGAGCACGGTCAACGCAGGTCAACGCGAGGAGGTCCGGCTGCACGCGCTACACGCGCCGCCCGAGGATCTGCGCGTGGGCTTCACTCTCCGAGGGAGTTTCGGCGCGTGGCGGCGCGTGCGGTAGTGGATCGGCCTGAAATTTGAGATCCAAAGGTTTCGGTGCCTTTTGGATCGATCTACGGTGTTAGTTTTTGCGTTTGAGAACTCAAAGTAGGAGTTTCGGGGGTTACCTTTTTGACCGTTTTTCCCTTCAATTTTCCGGCCAGTTTCCGGCCACTTCTCTAGAAACCAATCGGATGGATTTGAAGAACTCTTCGTCCTGAGTCCGTTGGTGGTGGTGGTGTCGAAATCCGAGGTCCGTAGGCGAAGAAATCTTAGAGAGAAGTTAGAGGGTTTTCGGGAAGAATTTTTCTGAAGAGAGATGGAAAAATCTGCAAATGACCGCTTCCGGAGTGGTTGAGGCCTTTAAAATATCTCGGGGGACCTTTATACAAAATTTCACTTTTAGCGGGAGGTCCTTGTAAATTTTGCTTATTTACATGTTAACTCCGAAACTTTTAAGAAATTGCATTTTTACCCGAAACGTAAATTTATAACATTACTTTTATAATTCTCTAATCCTTGTAAATAATAACTTATTTTCACCAGTCTTAACTCCATTTTCGAAATCCTCTCTTTAATTCCACATTTTCCTTAATTAAAATCTCCATTTTTCAAAATTATCTCTTTTATTCTATATTTCTTTAGTTCAACTTTCTCGTTAAATTTACGGTTATTACATTCTTCCCCCCTTAAAGAAATTCAGTCCCCGAATTTCATCACCATAGTAGCAGATAAATACTAACCTCATTGTTCAAATAAATGCGGATATCTGGCGCGAATGTCATCTTCTCTTTCCCATGTAGCTTCCTCAGACGAGTGATTTTGCCATATCACCTTAACCATAGAAATATCTCGTGACCGCAACTTTTTCACTTGTCGATCAGCTATAAATATCGGCTTTTCCTCATAAGTTAGATCCTTATCCAATTGAATTTCCTGGGGTTGAATGACATGAGTAGGATCCGGTAAGTATTTCCGTAATATAGACACATGAAATACTGGATGAACATTCAGTTCTGGTGGCAGAGCTATGCGATATGCCACTGCACCTATTCTATCCAATATTTCAAAAGGGCCTATATACCGAGGGCTTAACTTTCCTTTCTTTCCAAATCTCATCACTCCTTTCATGGGTGAGACTTTCAGGAACACTTGATCACCCTCTGAAAATTCTAACTCCCGTCGTCTGTTGTCAACATACGCCTTTTGTCTACTCTGAGCTGCCTGCAGCCTTTCTCTAATCAGCTTTACCTCATTCAATGCTTCTTGTATAAGATCTGGCCCTATAAGTTTAGCCTCGCCCACTTCGAACCATCCAATGGGGGATCTGCACCGTCTACCATACAAAACTTCAAATGGGGCCATCTGTATACTAGTCTGGTAACTATTATTATATGCAAATTCAGCCAAAGACAGGTACATATCCCAACTTCCACCAAAATCAAAAATGCAAGCTCAGAGCATGTCTTCTAAAATCCGAATCGTACGCTCAGACTGACCATCAATTTGGGGATGGAAAGCTGTGCTCAAGTCCAATCTCGTTCCTAATGCTTCTTGAAAAGCTTTCCAAAATCGTGCCGTGAACTGCGGCCCTCGATCCGAGATAATCGATATAGGAACTCCATGTAGCCTAACTATTTCATTTAAATAAAGCCTTGCATACTGAGCTACATTGTAAGTTGTTTTCACAGGCAGAAAGTGTGCTGACTTCGTCATGCGGTCTATAATGACCCAGATAGAATCATTTCCCTTGGAAGTTCTTGGTAATCCAGTGATAAAATCCATAGTAATTCTCTCCCACTTCCATTCTGGTATATCTATTCGCTGATGTAACCCTGCAGGTCGTTGGTGTTCAGATTTTACCTGCTGGCATGTCAAACAATGGGAAACATATTCCGCAATATCCCTCTTCATACCATCCCACCAATACAATTCCTTTATGTCATGGTACATCTTTGTCATTCCTGGGTGTATGGTATATGTAGATCGATGTGCTTCCTCCAAAACTTGTTTCCTCAAATCATGAACATTTGGGACACATAATCTTCTACCGTATCTTAATACCCCTTCAGTATCCACTGAGAATTCAGAATTCTTACTCTCCTTCATTTCACTTTTAATCTTGAGCAAATTAGCATCCTTGTCTTGATCGGCTTTGATTTGCTCAACTAAGGAAGATTGGAGCTGCACATGAGCCAATAATATTCCCGGTTCTTTTATCTCAAACTTCATCCCCTTACTTTCTAACTTATGGATGTCTTCTAACAATGGTCGTCGCACCTCTGCTATATGAGCCAAACTTCCCATTGACTTTCTACTTAGAGCATCAGCTACTACATTTGCTTTACCTGGATGATACAAAATCATACAATCATAGTCTTTCAGTAGCTCCATCCATCTTCTTTGCCTCAAATTAAGATCCTTCTGTTGAAAAATATACTTGAGGCTCTTGTAATCTGTATAAATCTCACAAGTTCTTCTATACAGGTAATGTCTCCAAATCTTTAGAGCAAATACTACAGCTGCCATCTCTAAATCATGGGTGGGATAATTCTGTTCATGCTTCTTCAACTGTCTAGATGCATAAGCAACTACTCTTCCATTTTGCATTAACACACAGCCTAAGCCCACTCTAGATGCATCACAGTATACTACGTAATCTCCTGTATCCGTAGGAATGGTAAGGATTGGGGCTGTAGTTAAGCACTCCTTTAATTTCTGAAAACTCTTTTCACAAGCATCAGACCACTCAAATTTTATTCCTTTCCTAGTCAACCTGGTCAAAGGAGCAGCTATCTTTGAAAAATCTTTAACAAATCTACGATAATAGCCTGCTAACCCAAGAAAGCTACGAATCTCTGTAACTGTCGTGGGGCGTGGCCATTGCTGTACTGCTTCTATCTTTTTGGGATCAACATGAATACCATCTTTGGTAACCACATGCCCTAGGAATGTAACATTACTAAGCCAAAATTCACACTTTGAAAACTTAGCATACAATTGGTGTTCTCTTAGGGTTTGCAAAGCTATCCTTAAATGTCGCTCATGCTCCTCTGAACTCTTTGAATACACCAGAATATCATCGATAAATACAATAATAAACTGGTCCAGGAAAGGTTTAAATACCCTATTCATTAAGTCCATAAATGCAGTTGGGGCATTCGTTAAACCAAATGGCATTACTAAGAACTCGTAGTGCCCATACCGAGTCCTAAAGGCAGTTTTTGAAATATCTTCCTTCTTTATTTTCAATTGATGATATCTGAATCTCAGATCAATTTTTGAAAAACATTGAGCACCTTGTAACTGGTCAAACAGATCATCTATTCTGGGTAGAGGATATTTATTTCGTATAGTCACTTTGTTCAACTGCCTATAGTCAATACATAGACGTAAAGATCCATCCTTTTTCTTCACAAAAAGAACAGGAGCACCCCAGGGAGATGTACTGGGTCAAATAAAACCTTTATCTAATAAATCTTGTAATTGTTCCTTTAATTCCTTAAGTTCTGCAGGTGCCATCCGATAAGGAGGTATGGATATTGGTTGTGTTTCAGGGAGAAGGTCAATACTAAACTCAATCTCTCGGTCTCGTGGTAATCCTGGCAACTCTTCAAGAAACACATCAGGAAATTCTTTAACTACTGGAACCTGCTCTAAACTTGTATACTTCATATCAACATCCTTGACTATTGCTATATATCCCTGACATCCTCTTCGTAACATTTTATGAGCTGTTAAGGCTGAAATTAAATTACTAGACTTCTTACTACAATCTCCTTGTATCATAAATGAAGATTCTCCAGGTACATTAAACTTAATCACCTTATGATGACAGTCTAGAATGGCATGGCATGATTCCAACCAATCCATTCCCAAAATCACATCAAAGTCTATCATATTTAGAACTATCAAATCTATAAGAGTCTCCTTGCCTTCTATCGAAATCTCACATGATTTATACACATCATTTACTACTAGAAGTTCTCCCATTGGAGTAGCAACCATGAAAGAACAATGCAAACTAGCAGGATCTCTATCCAAGTTCTTAGCAAAGCATGGTGATATATAAGAATGAGTAGAACCAGGATCGAACAGAACATATGCTTTATGGGAACATACTGATAATGTACCTGTCATAACTGCATTTGAGGCCTGAGCATCCTGTCATATCAAGGCAAAAACTCAAGCTGGTTCTCGCCCTCGATTTTCTGATCCTCTACCAGGACCACCACTACTTGCTTGGACTGAGGCTGCTCTACTAGGTCGTGCTGGCACAAATGCAGGGGGTAAAGCTGGTTACACTGATGCTTGACTAAAACTTCGCAGTTGTGGACAATTCCTCATCAGATGACCCATTTGTCCACACTTAAAACATGCACCAGTTTCTCTGCGACACTGTCCAGTATAGGACCTACCACAATGTGGACATAGTGGAATTGATCTTGAGTCTTGCTGACTCGGGGGTCTCACATCTCTTTGGAACATTCTCTGCTTGTTAATGTTAACTGATGGCTGGTTAGAACTACCAGCTCCTGTTTGATTAAAACGCTGTGGATTTTGAAATCTTGGCCCACTGACAGTAGGATTAGATCTAGTCTGGGCATTACTATCTCGATCTCTTTTACTTCTCTTAAGACTTTCTATGTCAGCTTGCTCTCGTGTTTCCATCATTCTAGCACAGTTCACAGCTGCTGAATAAGTTGAAAAATGATCCATCTGAGGACCCACTGACTTAAACAATGGGCGAATCAATCCCAAAACAAACCTCTTAATTCTATCCTTTTCAGTTGGGACCAGGTATGGTGCATATCTGGACAACCGGGTAAAACGAATGTCATATTCAGAAACTGACATGTTTGGTGTTTGTTTCAATTCCTCAAACTCTCTGGCCCTCTTGTCTCTTTCACTTGTTGGTAGAAAGCGATTCATAAATGCTTCCTTAAATTCGTTCCACTCCATTGGTGGTAAAACAACTGCCCGTCCTTGTACAAATGTCTCAAACCAAACTTGGGCTACATCAGATAGTTGAAAAGACACCAACTCCACGGATCTTCTACTAGAGCATCCCAAAGCTCTGAAAATTCGTTCCACAGCATCAATAAAGATCTGTGGGTCTTCCTGAACATCTGACCCAGAAAAAGTCAGAGGTTTTAACTTAAGGAATTACGGTAATGACACCTCAATCCCTCTCAGCTTATCCTCTTGGTCAGCTGTTCTTCCCAGTTCTTGCACCTCAGGAGGATGTTCTGCTGGCTGGCCTTCCCTTCTACCCTGTTCCATTATAAGTCCAGCCAATGTTTCTAAACTTCTATGGATACCAGCAATCATATCAGCGTTTCTATCAGGTGGCTCTTGAGGGGTTTCTACTCTTTCCTTAGGAACTTTATCAGGTACAGGAGTCTGTTCACCTTGTCTTGGGGTTCTCAGACCCCGTGCACGTCCTCTACCTCTACCTCTTCCTCTAGGTCGGCCTCTACCACGGCCTCTTTGTACTGGTATTGTAGATTGTGCAGACTCTTCTGTAGAGGGTACACGATCTACAGCTTCTTCTCTAGTGACCGCTCTAGTTCTTGGCGGCATCATTAACTATACAGAATAAAACACCTCTTTAGGATACAATAATATATATTCACACTTTACTCAAGGAATTTAAGGACACTTGGAATAGAAAGGAAATGAATATCCTATAGAATCCCTCAACAGCACCTGAAGTATAAATATGTCCGGCTCATATCGATACTAAAGGTCCTACTAAAGAATTCTTTTGCTCTGATTGTCACAGGGAAACCTAATGCTCTGATACCAACTTGTCACGTCCCAATTTTAGGAACGCGAATATCTTTAATATCCGATAAACTTTTTATTTCGCATATGCAAATAAACTCACGATAACACATATCCAAGTATTATTCAACGTTCACAAGTTTACAAAACCAATAATTATACATGCCAAAACTATATACATCAAGTTTACAGCGGAAACAAGGATCCTGCCTGTGACTTTCAGAGCAACACTAGAGTACAAATATATTACAATATAATACACTGAGAGCCTAGAAACAAGTTAGGCTCACTACTGAAGCATGACACCTAATCGGTCAAGTAGCCGCGGGACCAAATTCTGGGTCTTTATCTGAAAAATATGTCAATCACGTGTAGTGAGTTTTACAACTCAGTGAGCAGATAACACCTCCTATGACTTCTCAAGTCAACATAAGGATGAACTCATATAGTAAAACTTATCATATCAAAATATACCGTTCAGAAGTACATCCTTATGGGACCCATATTTTTAAAATATTCTCAGTTCAAATCACATTTAAATAGCTGTAACCACATATGATACAAGTAAATATTAAATCAATTTTGATATGCATTTAAAAATCAAATCTTTTCAATAGATAAACATGGAATGTGAGTACATCACCCAACTGCCTCCTCACAATTCTATAAGCACTAGGTAATCAGGGATTGTGAGTACATCACCCAACTGCCTCCTCACAATACCACTGACTTACAATTTCAATGGATCAACAGGGAATGTGAGTACATCACCCAACTGCCTCCTCACATTACCATTGTCATCATCACAATAAGTAATCAGGGATTGTGAGTACATCACCCAACTGCCTCCTCACATTCCCACTTCCATCAACTTCACATTACCGTCTCAAGTCATATAACCAACAAAATTTATCAATATATATATAGATACATGCATGTAGAAAAACAACAGAGCCTTCAATCTCAGTACAAAATCTTTTATAACATATATATATTAATGCATATTCAACAAATACAATGTAAAATTTTCAAGCAACTCGCCATGAGTTTTACGCTTGCCGTAATTATCAAGCAACTCGCCATGAGCTTTACGCTTGCCGTAATTATCAAGCAACTCGCCATGAGCTTTACGCTTGCCATTCAATTTCTTTCATAAAATAATATGCATAATTTTCATATCCAACAATTAATACGTATAAAAAAATAACACGTTCAATGTGTTTCAAAATTTATTGCAAAATCAAACTCTTCTTGAACTACATATCATATACCAAATATTTCAGACATTTCCAAACCATTTCAAGATCATATGGAAGTATAAATAACATGTAATCCTGCTCATTTATCAATGTAAAGTTCAAGAAGAGTAAAAACAAGCCATAAAAAGAATCATCTACTCACCACTTTGAAGCACAAAGTTGGACACCCTTAAAATCCTATTTTCTGATTCGAATTCAGTGAAATAAACCCCAAAATCGAGTCTGGAACGTCCGAAAACCTTGAAAACGACTTCGGATTTGCGAAATTTGGCCTCCGGGAGCTCGGTCAACGCAGGTCAACGCGAGGAGGTCCGGCTGCACGCGCTACACGCTCCGCCCGAAGATCTGCGCGTGGGCTTCACTCTCCGAGGGAGTTTCGGCGTGTGGGGACGCGTGCGGTAGTGGATCGGCCTGAAATTTGAGATCCAAAGGTTTCGATGCCTTCTGAATCGATCTACGGTGTTAGTTTTTGCGTTTGAGAACTCAAAGTAGGAGTTTCGGGGTTACCTTTTTGACCGTTTTTTCCTTCAATTTTCCGGCCAGTTTCCAGTCACTTCTCCAGAAACCAATCAGATGGATTTGAAGAACTCTTCGTCCTGAGTCTGTTGATGGTGGTGGTGTCGAAATCTGAGGTCCGTAGGCGAAGAAATCTTAGAGAGAAGTTAGAGGGTTTTCGGGAAGAATTTTTCTGAAGAGAGATGGAAAAATCTGCAAATGATCGCTTCCGGAGTGGTTGAGGCCCTTAAAATATCTCGGGGGACCTTTATACAAAATTTCACTTTTAGCAGGAGGTCCTTGTAAATTTTTCTTATTTACATGTTAACCCCGAAACTTTTAAGAAATTGCATTTTTACTCCGAAACGTAAATTTATAACATTACTTTTATAATTCTCTAATCCTTGTAAATAATAACTTATTTTCACCAGTCTTAACTCCATTTTCGAAATCCTCTCTTTAATTCCACATTTTCCTTAATTAAAATCTCCATTTTCCAAAATTATCTCTTTTATTCTATATTTCTTTAGTTCAACTTTCTCGTTAAATTTACGGTTATTACAGCCTACCTGCGTAATCATATTACTACTTTTGCTTAGAAGGATTTAGAATCTTTATATAAAGTATATGAAAGATTTAAGGAACTCCTCAGATTATGTCCACGCTATAGATTGAAAAAATGGCTATAGTCCATACTTTCTACAGTTGTCTAATCTACAAAACTCGTATATCTTTCGAAGCTGCAGTTGGAGGAGCATTAATGAATAAAACTATTTATGAGGCCTATGAGCTGATTGAAGATATGGCACAAAACTATTACTCTTGGTCTAGTGAGAGACAGCTATCAAGGAAACCAACCGATATGTTTAAAATTGATACTTTTGACCATCTATCTTCAAAGGTTAACTATTTTAGAAGATTGATAAATTAAATATCAATGATGTTGGTTTTTCTTTTGCCTTTTTTACTTATGAGATTTATAGGTGTGTTGGCCATGTTACAAATGATTGCCAACTTAGGAACCCTATACCACATGATTGTGAACATATGAATTTTGTTAGTAAAAATAAGAAGAACAATCCTTTTAGTAACACTTATAACTCAGGCTGGAGGAATCATCCTAAATTCTTATACAAGGCCAAATCCAATCAGCCTCCTCAGAATAATTTTAGACAGCCGCTTGGATTCTAAAATTGGAGGTCTTTTAATCTTCTACCCCCTCCAAAGTCTAATTTGAAAGCTCTGATGAAAAATTTTATTGTGACTTAGTCAAAACATAATGACGAATTCAAAGCTTAAAAGTATTGAATGAATAAGGCTATAAAAGACTTAGCCTCTAAAGTTAATTTACTAGCTACACATAATAAAATACTTGAGACACAAATTATACAGTAAGCTAGCTCATCAAATAAAAACTTTAGCAAGTTTCTTGGCTAACCTGAGAATTGTAGAGAGCATTGATGTGTTCATAATTAAGCATAATTTTAATACCTTTAAACTTACTTTTTTATTTGATTTAAGTAAAATATGATTAGGAATTAACTTAGTTTTGTGTTTTGTGTTGTAGGAGCAAAGGAAGAAGTAAAGAGGAGAAGAAAACAATAAATTCATGGCAAAATGTTGAATTATAGCGATTCCAGACCTTTCATCCTTAATTAGACAATATCTCCCTCATATGACCTCTAATCGAAATGGTTCAAATGGCTAAAAAAAGATAATTATCTAAAATTTTGATGTTGACCACTTTCTCAAATTCTGGAGATTTCAAAGCGTTACAGAGCTAGAAAATCAGAATTGCAGTGCATCAGGATGAATCTTGAATGTTGGACACTAATTTAGGTATAGCTCCCTCATTTTAGCATCGATTAAGGTGATTCCAGTGGCTTTGGAAAGCTAAGAGACAGGGATACAAATTTTATGTTGGCGACTTTTACAAATTCTAGAAAAATCATAGCGTCGTGACGCCCATAATTAATCACTGCTGGGTTACGAAGGTGGCTGCTAGGTTTTGTCTTTACTACCATGGCACTACAGGAGAGGTCACGGCGCTCGTTGTTGCAGCATCGTTTTTAATGCAATTTTTAGGGTTTTTTTTGCCCCAATTAAAGCCCGAAAGCCTAGGAACAACCTTAAAAGTAATCCTACTTAATTTAGGACTCTCCCAATCTATAAATAAGAGGAAAATCAAGTATTAACGAATGGAATCCATCCAAGGATTCAAGAATCAAGCTCTTAATTATCTTCTTTAATTCTTATTTAGATTTTTTTTATGGCATTGCATGGCTATTAATTGGTAGAGGAAAATTGAAACCTCAAGGGATCTTTATGCATTGTAAGATTTGAAATTGATTTTATTAATTCAATATTAATCGGGTATTGATTATTCATCTACTCTTCTCTTTTCAATGATTATTCATATGATTGCTAGGAGGCCTACTAGTATATTGTTTATCTTAATCTACTGTTGAATTAGGTTTTGAACAAAGTTTTTACTACTATATTCATTAGGCAAATAGGTTTAAAGATTTTAGATTATAAATCATTGAACCTATGATGAATAATTGACTGAATTAGATATCGCCAATGTATTTATATTTGTTCAGCTCTATTAGTTTCTCTAGTTTGTCATGTAATTAATAATTTATGCTTTACCGATACGTTAAAAGATATCTTGTTAATTAATGTTTAATTGAGGCGATTGTCATTAATTACTAGACTTAAGGAGGAACATGGTTAGAATCCCAATGATATATATTCAAATTAAGATTGATTATGTTGTCTATGATCAATACAATCCCTTGATAGTGGATATCAACCGAAACCCATGCCTTTATTACTAATAACTCTCTTATTTAATTTTTTTTTTACTTTGCTTTATTTGCGATTATCAATCCCCCATTTTCTCATTCACATAAGGTAATTTCAATCTCTGTGTGATCAACCCTTACTCCCACGACTACAGTTAGCTGATAGGTAAGGTATCAATTTGATTGTACCTGTGATAGTACGCACCAAACATTGTAAAGCCATAACCTTGAGGAGTAATAAGCAGTTAGGTAAGCCAAAAGGAAAAGAAGAGGAAAAAGAAGAAGAACCCTAGGCTGCATCTAAAGAAGCAAAGGAGGAAGAGCTAAAGAAGGAGAAAGAAAAGAAAGATGAGCCTAAGTATGTGGTTACTGAAGCTTATAAGCCACCAGTTCCTTTTCCACAGAGATTGGCTAAAGCTAAATTTGAAAAAGTAATATGGGAAATTATTAGATGTGTTGAAAAAATTGCATATCAACATCTCATTCTTGAAAGTCGTCTCTCAGATGCCTTCCTATGCCAAATTTTTAAAGGAGATCCTCTCAAATAAGAGAAAAATTGAAGAGTATACAACAGTAGCATTGATAGAGGAGTAAAGTGTACTAATCCAAAATAAACTGCCACCGAAGCTCAAAGACCCTAGAAGCTTCTTTATCCCTTGTTCTATTTGAGACATACACATTAATCGAGCCTTACGTGTCATTGAAGCAAGTATGAGTTGTAACATCCTAAAATATACTACTTCATAGACATTAAATTAATATCTTCCTAAATAATTAAAATAGGAAGAAATTAGTGGGACAAGATGGAGAAAGAGACTTTAAATAAAATAAAATAATTGTTCAAATTCTTTTTAAAATTGCTTAGGAGCATTTTTTTTAAATAAAATGAAGGAAATATTGATATAAAAGTAAATTCTTAGAATTTATATTAGATAAATTAGTCCTCATAGGTTTTAGAAAAATATTCTTTTAGAAGGAAAAGGATGAATTATAATTTTTGAAAAATAAAGTATGAATAGGAAGCATAAAAAAGGATTTTGGGACAATTAAGTGTAGGAGTTAATTATACAAAAATGGCATATTCAAATTCAAGAATTTCTCCTTCACTAATTCAATCTTAAATAAATAATGGGAGGAGAGTGAATTCCATGAATAAGTTATGAGAAATTAAATTAAGGAAGGGAAGAAAAGCAAGGGAAAACTAAAATTTAGCAATAAATAAATACAAAAAATTAAGGCATTTGATGGCTTGCTCTCCAAGCTCACGTGAGGATTAGATTGCTTAGCCAAATGAGAAGCGTTGGTGGAAATTTGCTGACCAAGTGTAATTCTAGCACATGTAGGATTGAAAATTAACCCTACGGTGACACATATACAAGATTTAATGCAAGAGTTATCCATATAATCATGACTACATATATTATAATGATATTTTTCTTTATTCTTGCTCACCAAGTCACCAAAGGAAGAGCAATCAGAAGCTAAAGTAGTTTGGTTAGTGGGAATCTCTTTAAACTAGAAGAAATTTGCAGCAAAAAAAACCATAAGCAGTTTCCTCCAGTGCCAAAAAGAAGGAAAGGGAAATCACTAGCCAAGGTAGGGTATTTATCTTTCACTCTTGTTCTTCATCTTCCTTATCCTTTTTGGCAAAAAAATTGGACTGGTTTTCATGGTTTTGGGTGCCAAAAACGGCAAGCAAAATTTTGGTGTTGGAGTGCAAGAAAGTCAGAGATAAAAGGGGAAGACAGTTAGAGAATTTAGAGAATCATCTTGAGGTGAGTTTAACAATAAAACTCAGCCAAAATTTCCAAAATTCTATGGTTGAAAACTTTTTGTATGTTGGCTGAGGGATTGAGAAATTTTATGTTTAACTTTGGTGCTTTATGGATGCCTATCTACGTATGCTTATATCATAAATGTTAAGCTTGCAATATGTATTTATTGATGGAGTAAATTGCATGAAATTGGCTTAATTTTCTAGGCATATTTTTGGATGTATAAATAGTGTTTCATGTCTATTATTTAATCAAGTTTAGTGAATGCAAAATTGGAGATTTTTGGGTAATGATTTTAGTGGCAAGAATCTTGATAACATGCATGACATCAGTGACAAATTGTGCCTGGAATGGATAGATTTTGGGGCTAGGATTTGTCCAAGATCTAAAAAAGTATTAAACAAAAAAGTTATATGTCTATGAATTAGCTTTCTATAGCCTTTGGAATTAACTCAATCAAACCATGTATGAGAAAGTTATGTCACAATTAGTAGTGATAGGTCAGGAATCAACTCGTGTATTTTGATGTTATTTTGTGGGGGTCATGACAACCTATTTTCAATATAATTAACAAAATTTATAACATTAAAATTATATATTACTGTCTTATCTTTCCATAGGAACATGAATCACCTTATTCGGAGTTCATATGAGGGAGTTATAGCCTGATTAGTGAAGAAAGGTCAGGCTTGGTTAGAGTCTAGGCACAAAGCATCTTGAAGTACGGCCATGTCACAGGACACGGGAATGCCATGTTTTGGGCTATTTTGAGAGTTTAGACACAGCTAAAAGGCAGCTTCATACATGGTGGTGTCCTAGGACACAGTCAAGCCTTGCTTGGTGTTATAGTTAGTGTTGTAACTAGAGAAATAACTAAAGAATAGTTATAAATTAATTGAACATAAAGAATGAAAATATTATGATTAAACTTCAAGATTTTGGGAATTAAGACTTAAAAAAATTGAAATATAATTTATAAGAAATATGCCTATTCCATGTCAATTATGTTTTTTTCTCTTTTGCATATTGTATAGTGAGAATGATGTGTATCTATTTTCTTCATATTATGAAAATGTTACACTGATACATGCACACATTGCTAATTTTGTAGAAAATATTTAATATGCATAGTATCAATAGTATCATTGTCCTGAAATTGTGAAAGTACTTTGGGATTGCTATTTTTGGAAAGATAAATATATGCACCCTACAGGATAAGACCCTACTTAAAGTGACTCTCTAGTAGAGAGAAAGTTATAGGGGCAAAATCCTACTATAGGTAACCCTTTAGTAGCTTGGTCACATGGCTTGCAGTGTCAGTACCAGATAAGGTACGCCTTATTCAGAGATGATTTGCTAGCTATACTCGGGCTGAGCGGGCAAGACAAGGAAGCTTTAGGTGAATATGTACCAGTGACAGCATATAAGTGAATTGATGCAAACACAGCCATAAACGAGTTTGATTATGAAAATTTTATCTATATAGCTTGATGTTTGAAAATTTAGTGTGATGCATTTAAATGCCATTTTTTTAGTGATATTGGGTACATGAGATATGTATTTGTACTATATAGCTGATAAACTATGTATCTTATACAGCTAGACATAACATGGTATATATATATGTTGAATATCTTTTACATTTATTATTGAACTTATTGTGAATTATATTCTCATTATATCTCTCTTGCTATGTTTAGATAGGATTTGATACGAAATGTATATTTTCATAATGACAGTGGTGTTTAAGGTCGACTGGATAGAACTGCTCTTCTTATGGCATTTTTTCGTCGTTCAAGACATGATAATAGTTAAGTTCTTCGAGATTTTGGTTGATAAGCCTTCACCTTCCCTTGTCTTGTAGCAACAAAAAATCGAAGACGGATAAGTCTTAGCAGCTGTAGATTATTAATGTATATTATGTGACCAACTGAGCATTTTCTAATCATCATTTTGGGATAGTAACTGGATACCTCCTGTTTTTGTGCTACAGGTGGTTTCTAGTTATTATCACATGTACATAGTTCCTACTAATCTAATGAAAGTATCACTACAAACTAAAGAGAAATATAAGTTCATATGTTTTGCTGATGGTGTGTACTAGTTATGATTATATTAATATATTCGCTATTGCACAAATAAATGAAGAGGGTAAAGAGTAATGACTTCAATAAGAAGTATGATGGCCACATATAAATAAATATATAAAAGGATAAAAAAAATTAGTGGTAAAATAATAGTAAATTAATTAGGGATGTTACATGAGTCTTATGCCCATGTCTATTTGTAAGAAGTTCCAAATGGGTAACTTAAAGCTGACCACCTTTTCTCTTCAGTTGGCAAATCGATCCATCAAACATTTAATGGGTATTTTAGAGGATGTTCCTCTAAATATTGGTAAGTTTTTCATTCATATTGATTTTGTAATATTAGAGATGGAGGAGAACAATCAAATCTCCATAATTCTTAGAAGGTCTTTTCTAACTACAACATATGTTATTATTAAGTTAAAAGATGGAAATATGTCCTTAAATATAGGGGATGAGAAAATTGAGTTTAACTTAACTGATGCAATGGAATTCCTATCTCTAGATAAATCTTGTTGCATGATCGACTTAGTTGAAAAGAATATTACTAATGATGTTATGAGTTTATGTTTTACTAACCCACTTAAGCTATATCTTGTGAAAAGTTATTTGCCATGTGATGAACAGGTTGAAGTAGCTGCTTATGCAAATATGCTTGATGAGAGTCCTATTTTCCCTTCAAAGGCAAAGGTAGAAAAGTGTGAAGTAGACCTTAATTAGAAATAAATAGTTGCAGAAGAAGTTAAAGTTCCAAATGTAGAACTTAAACCACTTCCTTTCAATCTAAGGTATAAATTTCTAGACTTTGACTCTACATATTTGGTGATTGTGAATGTTGATGAGACTAATAAGCTACTAGAGGTCTTCAGAAAATATAAAAAGGTAATTGGGCATATCATTTATGATATTAAAAGCATTACCCATCTATATGTATGCATCATATTTTGCTTGATGACAATCATAAACCCTTTAGAGAGCACCAAAGAAGGTTGAGTCCAAATATGAAAGAGGTAGTAAAAAAAGATGTGCTCAAACTACTAGAAGCTAGCATTATCATCCTATCTCAGATAGCGGGTGGGTGAGCTCCATTCATGTAGTCCTTAAGAAAGGAGAGATGACTATTGTTAAGAATGATAATGATAATTGATCTTTACTACATTTGTTACAAGTTGGCATATGAGTATTGATTATAGTAAATTGAATAAGGCCACATATAAAGATTATTTTTCTTTGCCATTCATTAATCAATTATTAGAAAGGCTAGCAAAGTATTCATATTTTTGTTATTTGGATGGATATTCAAGATTCTTTTAGATCCTAATCCACATAGACGATCAGAGAAAAACAACATTCACATGTCCCTATGGCACATTTGCCTATAGAATGATGCTATTCGGACCGTGCAATACTCTAGCCACTTTCCAAAGTTGTATAATGGCCATTTTCTCATATTTTATTAAAAATATAATGGAATTATTCATGGATAATTTCTCTATTTATGGCACCTCATTTGACAATTGCTTGAATAATTTGACACATGTACTAAAGAGATGTGAAGAAGTCAACCTGGTACTAAACTAGGAAAAATGCCACTTTATAGTAAAGGAAGGTATAGTACTTGAACACTTGGCATTTGAAAAAGGGATTGAAATTGACAAAATAAAGATTGAAGTAATTCAGACTATGCCCTTACCATCTAATGTTAAGGAAGTGAAAAGTTTTCTTGGTCATGCAAGCTTCTATAGAAGATTTATCAAGGACTTTTCAAAAATTTCTAAGCCCTTAACTAACTTGCTTATCAAAGATAACCCTTTTACATTTGATAATTATTGTTTCGATACTTTTTGCAAGTTAAAGGAGGCCTTAATATCCGCACCGATTATTCAACCTCTTGATTGGAATCTCCTTTTTGAGATTATGTGTGATGCCATTGACTATGTTGTAGGAACAATACTTAGACAAAGGTGAGACAAAAATTCACATGTCATTAATTATTACAGCAAGAATCTATATGAAGCTCAGTTGAATTATTTTACTGCAAAAATGGAACTCTTAGCGATAGTCTTTGCAATTGATAAGTTTTACCAATATCTACTAGGATCCAAAGTCATTGTGTATATAGACCATGCTGCTATCAAGTATTTATTGAGTAAAAAGGATGCCAAGCCAAGGTTGATCAAGTGGATACTTCTGTTGCAAGAGTTTGATATGGTAATTCGGGATAAGAAGGGAACCGAGAATGTGGTTTTTAGATCATTTTTCTAGGCTGAAGTAAGAATTAATGGGGGATGTCAAAGATGAATTGCCCATTGATGATTTTTTCCTTGATGACCAACTCCTTGCAATCACCAATATTGAGGCTCCTTAGTATACTAATTTTGTTAATTACCTGGCATGTAAAATCTTACCTCATAGGTTGAACTTTATCAAAGAAAGAAAGTTTTCTCAGATGTCAAATCATACTTTTGGGATGATCCTTATCTTTATAAATGGTGCGCATATGGTATCTTTCGAAGGTGTATTCTCGAGGAAAAGGTATATAATGTTATTTATCATTACCATAATTCACCTTGTGTAGCCATGCTAATACTTCAAAAACCACAATTAAAATCTTCAAACTGGTTTCTATTGGCCTTCGCTCTTCAAGGATATGCATGCATATGTAAAAGCCTGTGATCAATGCCAACGGATTGGTAATATTTTGAGAAGAAATAAGATGCTCTTGAATAATATTCTAAAAGTTGAGATATTTGATATTTGGGGAATTGACTTTATGGGATCATTTCTATCTTCTTATGGCAATAAATACATCCTAGTGGCAATGGATTATGTGTCTAAGTGAGTGAAAATAGTAGCATCTCCTACTAATGATGCTAGGGTAGTGGCTAGACTCTTTAAAAAGGTGATTTTCCCACGGTTTAGAATGCCTATAGCTGTGATAAGTGATGTCCATTCCCAGTTTATTGAGCAACAATTTCAAAACCTTCTTAAAAAGTATGGAGTCATTCATTAAATGGCTTTAGTATATCATCCTCAGACAAATGGGCAAGTTGAGATTTCTAACCGAGAAATCAAGACCATTTTGGAGAAAATAGTGCCAAAAGTAAGGAATGATTGGTCTCTCAAGCTTGATGATGTATTATGGGCTTATCGAACTGCCTATGAAATTCCTATAAGCACCACACCATTCCGGTTGGTGTATAGAGAGCCTTGTCACTTGCTAGTAGATCTTGAACATACGGCATATTGGGCTATCAAGACTATCAATTTTGATTTAAAAGCCGCTCAATTGAATGAATTGGATGAATTGAGGTTTGATGCATATGACAGTGCTAGATTGTATAAGGAAAAAACAAAAAGATGGCACAACAAGCACATCTTGAGGTGAGTTTCAAGTAGGAGATTGGGTCCTACTGTTCAATTAAAGGCTGGAGCTCTTTCTTAGAAAGCTTCGCTCTCGTTGGTCTGACCCATTCCAAGTGAAACAAATTTTCCTCTATAAAGCAGTAGAGATATAGAGTAAGGCAACTGGATCCTTCAAGATCAACGGGCAACGCCTAAAGCATTATGTGACGAGACAACTGGTTAAGAAAAGAGTTACCCAAACTCTATTAGAGCCCCCTTTAAGCTAAAAGCAAGCCAAAGGAGCCGAACTCAATACTTTAAACGAGTGTTTTGCGAAAGGCAACCCATATTTTAGTTTTAAGTTTCATCTTGTTTTGTGTTTTTGGTTTTATTTTTAAACTTGTTTTTGCCATTAATCTTTTAATTTCTTTGATTTGGTTAGTGAGATGTGTTTTTAGGTGATTTTAAGGTCAAATTTTATGTGTTTAAGGTTGAGAAAATGATTGACTTCAAAGATATCTTAAATAGTGAAAAATTTCGAAGGAAAGAGACATTCTAGTAGCAAACACGGGTAAGCCATGTCTTAGGATACGGTCATGCCCAAAGCTCTTGCAAAATTGAGATTTCCTACATCAAACATGGGTTCACTGTGTACTAGGACACGGTTGTAACCCCCGACAAGTGTAGAACTCGCACCCAACAGAGGCTAGCAGTGTCCCATGACACGGTTGTGTTTCATGCACCCATGATTCTAGCCCATACCATGGGTTAACTGTGCTTTAAAGCACGACCATGTCCAGGTAAGTTAAAATAAAGCTAGCACAGATTTAGCAAGAAGCACGGCCAGACTGTGCCTGAGGTTATAACACCCCACCTTATATTTTCACCCCCAATCCCTATCTTTTCTACTCTCTTTATGTCCCTATTCACTCCACCATGCTCTACCCCTGTTTTCTTCTCCCTTAGCTAGATGCACCACTAGCAACATCATTTAATAGCTGGTCATAATCTAAAATAAACCAATACACCAACATCATAACATAAACCAATATCCTTCCATCCTAATAAAAATTAATAAATGATCATCCTTACTTTTTTTTGGACTTACAAATGATCATTCGTACACAAACTACATTCTTTAAGCAAATCTTCTACCATAGCTTATAAAATTTACCTTACTATTGCATTCTGTAAGGACCTTTTTTTTAAGATTTAATATGAAGGGACAAGTCGCCTAAGAGAAATTAGCACACATAAGAGATAACACCACTACATCATAGCAAAACATCAGATATCATTTCATTAGCTTCTTTTCCCAAAATTACATTAGTGATTAGTTGTATATACACGTGTAACCTTAGGTACTAAGCATTGCATCCAAAAGACAAAGTACCATACAGGTTACACATAAAAAATAAATTAGTCCATTTAACTACATAACCTTACACTAACTATATAGCAACATAAAATGGCCCATCACCTTTAGGGTGCAAAGGGTGGAGGAAGTGGCACCAGTGCTGGTATCTCAATGATGTTTACCACAATAGTATTTGATATTATGGTAAACTGTCTCAAATATGGGACCTCAACCATCTGGATCTCCAACAGTAGCGACAAGAATACTGTCGGCATTCTATTTATTCCTATCTAAACATAACACCCAAAAAGAGAAATAGTGAGAATAAATGTCACAGTAAGCTCAACATTAACATATATAAATATGATCAGTAAAACCTTTTATGTCCATTTTTATAAATTAAAAAAAATATTTTCTTTTTTGTATTGTAGATATGACATGAATAAATCATGAATAAAATATTATGCTTGCATGTTTAACAACTATAATTATGTCATGCAGAAATATCATACATAGTGACTGATCATATGTGATTTTATCTTTTTTTAGCAACAAGGTAATGTGAGTCCTCTTTCTCCTGCTACTTACACACCATTGTTGTAACATCCCTAATTTCATTTCTTTTATTGATAAAAATACATAAATATTTAATTAAGGAAATAAAAATTATTAGACAATATTTTAGATATCTAAGGAAATATAATCCTTAGAAATTCTTCACCTTATGTATATGCATAGAAAATGTTTCTAACATTAAGAGAACAAATAAAGAGGGAAAACCTAATAGGAAAAAAAATTAGAAATAACATACTAAAGAGATGCAAAATTCTTGGATAAGGAAGGTAAATTTTTAGAAACAAGTAAATGTCTTAAAATTTCAAGAACATTGGATTAGGGTAATTTTTCCTAATTCAAGAACTAGAGTTACTAAGTTTAAAATCTTTACCCATACATTAGACTTTTACCTATAGACATGATGAACTATATTGATGGTAAATTATGATTTATTATTGAACCTACTGAGATTTAATTCTCACTATATTTTCATATCATGTTCAGAAGAATAATGCAGATTTTCTCAGTGACACTTATTATTTCCATACGTTGGATCGAGGTGCCCTACCTTGGGCAACTACCAGTTATATCATATGTATCTGTAGTGAATGTGACTGAGATTCTGGTGGAGGTGCCACCCGCACCAGTGTCCCCAGAAGTAGTCGATATAGATGATTAGAACTAATATGTATCTTTGTACAAATGTTTGTAAAGTAATGGTGTGTATGAAAACTCAGTATTGTATCACTGTTAATAACAATTATGTTTGGTTAAAGTGATTATTATTACGAGTTAAGTGGTTAGAATTAAAGTAGTAATAACTTCATGGAATTTTACAAATATAAAAAAAAAATTGTTACATTTACATAAATGCAGTTGTTACAATTGTTGCCTAGTCGAAGTGGTCATACTCTCCCTTAGCACACTCAAGGCTAATAGGGTGTTCCCTATTCGATACTATCTCAAGCCATACAATCTCGTCAGGTCACCTTACTAATGTAAGGGTCATCCCATGTCTTATATGTCTTTAATCCAATTACACTCACATCATTAACATCAATAATATTCAACACAATATGTATTAACATCATGTAATTTGATATGTGTCATATCTCCCAAGTATGCATAACCCACAACATATATGCAATGGATATTTCATCAAGTCAATCACTACTTAGTACATCATTATAATGTGATTCATAATATAAATCATGATTCACATAGCAAAGATGAAGAAAATTAATGTTGTATTACATTCATTCTCAGGTTAATAGACCTTGATTTAGGTTATCTATTCACTATCAATTTATTATGGTTCATTTAGGGTATAAAACAGTTAAAATCGAGTTAAATCAGCATCGGACACGGCTTGGCCGTGTCTCAGAACATAATTGTGCCCTGGCAGCACTTAAAAGCAAACCTGCACCGAACACAGGGACACGTCCAAAACCCCATTTGTTTTCACACTTCCAAACAGCCATATCAATGCCCAACCAGTCAAAAACAAGGATATACATGAATATTCAAGTCATTTCTTACACATTTCATCATGATCAAGGGTTTAATTAATTCAAAAACCTATTTCCCCAAAAGTGGTTCCCTCTTTTCCCTCTTTCATATACGTAAGAGTAATATATGTCCAAATCCATTTTCACCTTCTTCAATTCACTCCAACAACATATATGTCCACATTTTCTCACATATGTATATGTATATACATTATCAAACTATACAAAGATTCAAGATAGATTAATGTTAAATTTACACTCTATCAAATTCCTTGATCTTCTTCTTCCTTGTGCTATTGTCTTCCTTCTCCTTTCTACCCAAAAATTTACATATTCCTCCCATAAATCACCCTTTAGGAGAATAAACAAGAGAAGAGAATATTGGAGAGATTGATCTATAGAAATCTTACCTTGGTTCCTCCATTCTTGGTTTTCTCTCTCCTCTTTCTTTCTCATCCTTCTCTTTTCCTTCCTCCGTTGCTTGGCCATGGAGCTCCCTTCCCCTTGCCTTGGTAGTCGACTTCTTCAAGAAGTTAAGGGAAAAGGATTTAAAAATTTAAGGCTTGCACAAGAAGTTTCCTAGCTCATCAACTATGCCCTTCAACCATGCAAGTATTTCCAAAATACCACTCCATTGCATTGTGACTAGCCTCTTTGACTAAGGCCCTGTTTGGCTTGAGTAAATTTTCAAAATACATTAATTTTCTCTTGAGGAAAGTGCTGATGGACTTTTGAGCTACACTTTTCACCTATCTTTAATTCATCTCTTGTTGTCCGGCTCTAGCTCTAAAAGATGAAAAATTACCATATTGCCCTTTAGGAAATTTCTTCAAAAATGAGAATTCTTCCTTGCATCCTTTATGAGTATATACTTGAAAATTAATAAAAATAATTTATTCTGACTCTTTCTATTATGTTACTTTGTGAAAAGTGAAGAAAATAGGGGGTGTTAGACATTTAGTATTTGGCATGTGAAAAATAATAACTATTATAGCCAACAACAATATAATGAATATTAATAGCAAAAAATCCATCTCTTGAATAATTTTACAGATGATTGCAAAGCATTAACTCGTATTCTAATTTAAGGGAATACAATGTCCTTCGTGTAACATAATGGAGGATCAACTCAATGGAAGAAAATGTAGTCCCTTCAATCCTATACAAAACAATAAAACAAAATATTTCATAAGAAATCAGATGTAGGAACTGTTAAGATAATTGATATTGTGTATTTTGCATCTTATCCTAAAATGTTAGCACCCTAAAAAATGTCTACTAGAATTTGCATTGGTATGAGATATAAAGGTAATTGTTTTCTCAACATAGTAACTTAAATCATGTCCCTCTCCTTCTAGTGCTTGAAGAGAATCTTCTAAGTTGATCTTCGTGGTGAGGTTTTGACTAAAAACCACAACTCCTAAGTTTATTTGGCAAAAAATCGCCCGTAGAAGAAGATGGAGGAAATTTGAAACCCTAAGAGAATATTTGGTTTACAAAATAAAGTTAGGATTCCCAATAACAAAACATGAGAATAAGATATTCTCATATTTGGTTTAAGTTTTAAAAAATTATTTTTAAGAATATAAACTTAATCCCTAGAACAAGATATTCTTGCAAAACTCCAATTTTTATTCCGACGAGGGTGAGAATATATTTATGAAGTCAAAAAACATTTTTATTTTCTTAATCTATATTCTCATATATAACTTGAATCCCTAAACCTTAAACCTAAAAAATCTATATCTCCAAACCCAAAAACTCAAATTCTAAACTCCCAAATTTCAAAGCCCAAAACTCCAAGTCTCCAAACCTTAAATTTTTAAACTCTAAACTCTACACTCTAAAACCTCAAACTCTAAATTTTAAATTCCAAAACCTCATACTCTAAACCCCAAACCCCAAACTCCTTAAATCTTAAATATGTTAAAAAGTGATAGGGGTAACTTTGAGAAATTGTCAAATATTTCCAAGAATATTGATGTAAACCAAACGTGAGATTGTTAGATTCCTATAAATGTAATAAAATATTTTTAAGAATATTTGTGATGAACTAAACATAAGAATAGGAATTCTTCATTATGCGAATTAAATGCCCTATAATTTCTTTTGGGAAAAAATGGTAATATAATAAATTTAATTCAAATTTAGAATTCAATTTTTTGGGTCACGTAATCCTCTTAATTACCTAACATGATGCCACATCATTGTTAAGAGAGATACCTAATGGAGTTAGTGTGAAAATATAAGTGACTATATTTTTTAGGAAACATAACACTTATTTATCTTCATTTATACTCTTAATTACACTATCTTTTATTTTATAAATTTGTTGCAAATAACAACAAAAAATGACAAAAAAAATGCTCTTATCTCCTTCTTCATTGTTGACAATGTTGGTACAAACAATAGAGGGTCTTGACAAATTGGCTTTTGATGATAATGCGATTTAAGTGCCTAATCAAGGCTTCTATTGTGTTTGTCTCTTATACTCCCCCTACATGTTCCCTCGTCATGCCAATCACATTGTTGTTGAAAATTTTGTCTAATTTAGACCTACAAGAGGCCAAAATAGGTTTAACTAAATATAATCCATAGGTCTTGAACATGACCCATCTCGAGGCTTATGAAGCTGTGGTTGATGCTTTGGGTGCACATGGTGTAATGGAACTCCTTGATAACCATGTCCATCCACTATAATGATGCTATAATGGTGTAGATGGCAACAATTTCTATGGGGATAGGCATTTTCACCCTATAATATGGCTACAGGGGCTTAGGTTTTGTGGCCATTTACTTTAAGGTCGCATTTGGTATATGGTAACAAATTTTACTCTTGAAAATCATATTTCTTGAGAAACATAATTTATAGGAATGATAATTCCTAAGAATATATAAAATGTATTTGGTTGGCCTTTAAATATTATTGAAAACCTTTAAATAATATTTTTTTTGGAAATCTTGTATTCCTATGTTTAGTTTTATAATAAAATAAATTGAAACAACTACCCTCCCAAAGCAATAAAGGTGCTCTCCTGACAACCATTTAAGACAAAAAAATGTGCAAGGTTTCAAAAAAAAATTCAGCATGTGATATCTAAAAGGATAACTAAAGGTGCAACTTTACAAATTATAAAATGAGAAAGAAGTTGCATATAAGGTTACATGTGAACATGAACATCAACTTTTTTTTGGCTTAGTGCAAGAAGCTGCATATACGATTACATGATAGTGTTATATTACAAAATGAGAAATAACATCTATATTGTATGCTATTAAAACTTCAAGTAGCATAACTTGTACAAAATAGTAATACAAAGAAAAGCATTTCAAAAGGGAGTGATAACCCAAAACAACACTATTTTCTTAATCTAGCTTTCATTAGAGCATATTGTCTTATTGATCAACACTACAACAAATTAATTAATATTATAAAAATATCAAAGAAAAAACCCAAAAAATTGTAACACAAAAAATTACCTTGTCAAATATGATTTTCTATCAATATACCATTCACTAACAACATTTTATCTTCAATGTTCATTTGCAAGAAAATGTCAGTTGTATAATTATTTTCACATATCAAACAATCGACTTTAACCCTTTGTAGAGTATTTAATCCCTTAATATTTTTCAACTCTTCATAAACTATCATCTTCTTATTGGCTCCATCGGGATCATTTTTTAAAATTGAAGCCAAATTTCTAATAATACAAGTACTTTTCTCATATAAAGTACCAAACTTGTCAATGTTATCAACCACTATTTTAATTAATGAACCTTCTTGATCTCTTTTACAATTATTTGATCTAATACCCTATCTAGTATTAATGGTTGCTTGGGTTTCAACAATAGAGTCAACTGCTTCATTAACTTTTTCTCCAACATGTATTTTAACTTCAACATCAACACCATATAGTCTTCTTTGTCCATTGCTTCCACAGTAATAGCAGGGTCTTCTGCATTTTCTCCATTGACACTCTCTTTACTAAAAACATAATCAAGTACATCAAAGTAAGGAAATGACTTACTGTAAAGCTCTTTAGAATTGGGGTGGGTTGTTAGAAAATTAAGGTTTACCCGATTCAAAAATTCATATATAGATACGCAGTATAGCATGTTCTTAGACAAGTATATAAAGAAATTTAATGAGAATTTAAGTACCTAGCACCAATTAGGGATCCATGTTTTCCAGTAAAGTAGTGACTACAAAGAAAACTCAAAGAAGCAAATTGCTCTCTGTTTGATATGCGAAACTGACTCTCTAGCTAATAGGGCAACAAGAGATGTTATATCATATGAGAGTAGGGACCTCTTAAGTAGGCTACAGATGGATAGTCCAACCCATCATAGACAATCCATTTACAAAGCTCATACTAATCCATTAATTGGTTCAAATAACATAATGTTCCAATATTTTATAATTGATATTATTTAGTAATCCAATAAAAAAATCTTAATAATTGATTAATGATAATCTACAAATAATTATTAAAAAAAATCCAAAATTCTCCCACTTAGATAGGATTAATCAATTATTAGAAATAAAATATTATTATAACTATGATAAGTATCAATTATGACCAAAACACATATAAACCAACAGTTCAAAAGAAATATAAAGCTTTCAACCATGTAAAACATCATATTCGATAAGGATAAAATGTCATACATGTCTACAACCTCATATTTCATATAAAACAATTATGGATAGAAAATTGCATAATAAAATATGCAATACTCAAACAAATGGTCCAAGTATCTCAATGATGCTATCAGATGCATGAGAATATTATTGACATGTTATTCAGTACATACCTTACACAA
This sequence comes from Gleditsia sinensis, assembly GCA_037074535.1. Lineage (NCBI taxonomy): Eukaryota > Viridiplantae > Streptophyta > Magnoliopsida > Fabales > Fabaceae > Gleditsia > Gleditsia sinensis. Next base: position 9,341,129 of record CM073475.1, on the reverse strand, counting down.
AAGCAAATAAATGTATAAAATTCAGACTCCCATTGACCCAAAATGTTAAAAGACTTAACAAAGGCCATATAAGTTACACGATTTAAAAAAAACTCCAATAGATAGGTCTTTGGTCAGTGGATTTGCTAACATATGTTTTGTAGCAATGCATTTAACCTAAATTTGAAATTTTCAAACTTTCTCTTGAACAAATAGGTATTTTATATCAAAGTGATTTATTATTCTGAGAGAAATATACAATAGCAGTATTGTCACGATATATCACAAGTTGTTTGGATATACTTTCAATAATATGAAAGTCAGAAATCAAGTTCCTTAGCCACATGGCTCGAAAAATAGCTTCATAACAAGTGACATACTTTGCTTCCATAGTCGAGGCAGTTGTAAGTGTCTGCTTAACACATTTTCAAAAAACAGCTCCTCCTACCATCATAAGAATAAAACTAGAGATAGACTTTCTGTCATATGAGCAACCTTGTAAGTATCTCATGACCTTTTTCATGGCTTTCCAATGATTCAAAACTAGATTGCTCAAGTATCAAAGCAATATCGAGATAAGTACAAACTTGAGCATACATCAAGTTGCCAACAGTAGAAGCATATGGGACCTTTTTCTTAAGCTCTCTCATTCAAAAGTTTAACACAACTACTAGCGAGAATTATGCCATCAACATAACAAGAATAACAAAGTTACTCCCACTCATCTTCAGATAAATGCACTAATTTGAAGCATCTTCCTTAAATACAATCGACACAATTGTCAAATTTGAAATAATCTAGACCATATAATATGTCTTGATTGATCATCCTTTCAATTTGAGGTCTAGAAATATGTCTCAAACTCCTATGCGAAAACATTGAGGGACTTTCAACAATCTCTACTGTACTTATTTTCACTAATAGAATTAATATACATACTATTCAAATTTAGCATATATAACGCATCACATAAAATTTCAGAACCAACCAAAATAGAGTTGAAAAGCATAACAGGTTTTTCATTGCCAAATTTAAAAGTGTAGCCACATTTATCTAAAATTGAAATAGAAATCAAATTCCTTCTTACAGAAGGTACATAAATAGCCTATTTTAACAATAAGGTATATCCTAAAGAAAATTCAAAAGAAAACTACTTTTATGTCTTCTACTACTATTTTGGACATATCTTTCACCAATAATTTCTAATTTTAGTTGACTTTCTTAGACTTTTGAATATCTTCTTTTTCATGTTTCTTCTTAAGAAAATAACAATCTTCCAACTTATGACCATATTTCTTGCAATATTTGCAATTTCCCTTGAAGAATTTCCTTTTAGGTTGCTTCTTAATATTTAAGAATTGTGTTGACTTTCCTCTTTTTCTTTTGTCAGAATGAGAATGAGATTTTCCTTCACCACCCTTATTGGGTTCACTATTAGAACTAGATGTAGCAAAATTAACATTGTAAGGCTTTCTCCTTTTCATGGACTCTTCTTCTTGAGTAACAGTGGTAATCATCTCATCAATATTCCATTCATCTTTTTGAGTGTTGTAGGATGTCTTTAAAACATCAAATTGGGGTGGAAGTGCCTCTAAGACCTGCCAGATCAAATAACTCTCACCAAGTTCAACTTTTAAATATTTTAGCTTGTTGTAATAATACACTAGCTTCATTATGTGTTCAAGTACTCCGCTCACACCATCAAACTTGGTATTCTCAAGTAGAGAGAGAAAGTAACCTTTTTGTGCTTTATCAAATTTCTTAAACTTCTCATCAATAGATCTCAAAAAAGTTATAGCATTATCAGTTTCTGAAATGCTCTGTCTGATTGATTTCTTCATGATATATTTCATGACCATAAGGCACACCCTATTTGAATGTTCCTATTTTTCATGAGAAAGCCTTATCAGTAGTTGTAGATATATCAGTCAGAGGTGGAGGCTTTTGCTCCTTCAAGGTTAGGTCTATATTTGTGATGGCTAAATATAGATCTAGATACTCTTTTCGATCCTTACAATTAGTCCCATTCAAAGTTTTGACAATAGTCAATTGCATAGGCAATAAAACTGGCAATAAATTTAATAGGGAAACATTTAATATGCATGTAAAATAATATTATCATACAGTCACAAATAAATAATTCTTTATGCATAGCCAATTATGCCTATTAACTGGATTTCCTATTTATCATGATCCCGCTTAAGGGTCCCGAATCACAATAAATAAGAAATATAAGCATGCAATGCACATGATCTTATGTCACAAAAATTTTAATACTAATAGGGTATTCGAAACATAATTGACATAAATCCATAACAAATAGTACATTACATTAATAACAATATACCGATAGTATATAATTATCATTAATGCAAATATATATATAAATTCATTTAAATTCTAAAAAAATTTAATTATTTGTTCCCATAAAAAATTTTGCATAATTATACTCACGATATGTAAGTTCATAATTATACAATACAACATCATAGTTGTTACTATACAACAATCTATTATTGCATAATTTACAAAACACATCAATTTAATGTAAAATATATTCAATCCACAACATTTTGCATAATTATACTCACGATAGGTAAATTCATAATTATACAACAAAACGTCATAGTTGCTGCTATACAACAGTCTATTATTGCATAATTTACAAAACACATCAATTTAATGTAAAATATATTTAATCCACAACATTTTGCATAATTATACTCACGATAGGAAAATTTATAATTATACAAAATAATATCATAACTACTGATATATAACAATACATTATTGCATTATTTATAAAATACATCAATTTAATGGAAAACATATAGTTTTAACCCTAGATTAAGACTCAAAATTTATTTTGTGATCAAATCATAGTACCAGAGAGAGTATACAACATATATATGTCACAAAAAAAACATACAACAAAAATTTTGGGTTCAAAAATTGAGAGAAAAATATATAAAATACTGAATTATTTTTTATATAATCCAAATAAAATATATAATGAAAATAAAAAATTTCATAAAATATACAGAAAATTTTTAAATAAAAAAATTATGGCAAAAAAAACCAAAAAATTTCATGCCTCCACGTGACCACACGTGCCACATGTGCAAGATCTCGTGAGTGGAGCACGCATGCGAAAGTCTTATTCCTTACCCCGAATGCTGTAAAACAAGTCGTTTGATCCGCGAAAGACCTAATTTGTTTTTCTCCATTTTTACTCAAATAAAACCATGATTTTCATGTATGTTGACATGATGATGACGCGAAACAATATCCCTAAATCAATTTAAAGTTTCATTAAACAAAAACCTAGATCGACGGCCATAATAAATTGAAGGAAAAACTTCCATATCGATCTCCCTATCTGTTTAGTTTTACGCAGTGAGGACGCATGGTTTCAATATATAATCATCATGTAATATTTCTTATCATAAGCCCTATGTCAATCAATTAATGATACAGATCGTCAATTTAACATCAAATAAGTCAAAATCCTAAATCAATTTGTTTAATATATAGTAAAATATGCATAATATATATATTAATTGAAGAATAAAATTATTCAAAACTATAATTGAATAGACATAAAAATATCATATATTACTTTACCCAATCATTTTATTCTTGTCATTCCAACCAAATCCACTACCACCCTTAAGCTCTATCATTTCATATATTACATTATAATATTTTTTGAGTTGCTTATCTCTTAGACTCTATATGAGGGGAAGATTTCAAATTACAAGAAGACATCTTTTATAGAATTATCGTCTCCAAATGCTTGTAAAATTCAGGTTTAAAACCATTGTCCCATCTTCAAACTATCCCATATTCAACTAGTCACTCAGTAAGGATTGTATCTTCTTCAAAAGTCTATTAATGGTGATTATGTTTCACTTTGGATTCTTTTATCTAGTGAAGAAAAAAATGTAGAACACAAATAATATCAAATAGCTAAAAGCATATAAAATAGTCAATATCCAACCTATTACAACATAATAAAAGTGCCAAACTTAAAATATCCATCATTACAAGAAATATAAATAGAAGACAAAAATTATAATGCTGCCCAATTAATTTTAATGTTGTCCTCTCTATGTATTGAGAGCATTTCTTGAGTAAACTCATCTATTCAATATGTCCAAGCATCATATGCCTTTACATGAATTATTATATGACCTTGAAAAATATCTTCTCATTCTTTCATGTCCATCAAGTGGTGTTCTAAAGGGTCTATTGCCATTTCCATTCTAATGTAATTATGAACCAAGCAACAAGCAATAATTATTTTACATTGTGTTTTAATAAGATAAAATGATTTGGCCCTCAAAATTCCCCAATGTTCTTTTAACAAGCTAAAATTTTTCAATGACATTCCTACCAGAATAACATTTCATGCCGAAAAACACTTGTGGTGTTAGATTTGTGCCTCCTGTTTTCATTCACTAAGATTATATCTTGGTCCTTATAAGATGTAAGAAATCCTTCTCCATTCATATATTCAGCATGATATAAATAACAATATCCTAAAAAGGAATTATGATCATTTAAAAAAAAGTTATTAAAATGAATCTAAAAAGCACAAGCCTAAAAAAATGACAATCCAAAGTAAATTAATGTATCTTTTGGCTCCTTTAATCTATTTCTAAGAGAGAGAGAGAGAGAGAGAGAGAGAGAGATATATATATATATATATATATATATATATATATATATATATATATATATATATATATATATATATATATATATATATATAACATTTTTGAGAATCCTAAAATTTGTCGTTGATCCTTCCCATTCAACTAAAATATAGATAAATTGTAAATCTTGAGAACAAACTATCTCATTCTTTCTAGTCTGATATCTAAACTTATCAGCTTGTAAGACATTTGGCTTATGTATGTCCTATTTAGAGCTCTTAGACAATTCTATTGATTAGACAAAAAATGTGTAGCATTAGCTTTTATTTCTTAAATAATACCTAACTTTTTATATTTGCTTGTAACATTACCTTGAGCCATTTTTAATGTTCATCAATAGACTTTTGAGGTATAGGTTCAGGTTACTTGAGTAAAATTGTATAACATATCAATACAATATGTAAGACCTCGTTAAACTACCTACTTATTGTTTCACCAAATCTTGTGAATTGTCTTTTAATTACTTTATTTTTAACATCATGAGCTAAAATATGCAAAAATATTATGACTTGCTCTTATACACTCATATATTTAGTTAGTACAATTATCCTTATAGTTTTCAATAAATCACACAACTTATGAAAGTACCTTCTATTCATCCTAATATTTTAAATGCAAGTAGTATTACTAATGTAAACTATCATTTTAAAATTGACATTTTTTGCCATAGTCCTACTATAATGATCACAAGCTATGCTTCTCTTAGTTTTTCTTCTTAAATGATCAGCTAATTACGGAAGACACATATTTATAAAAAAAAGAGCAAATTGATTAAGAAACTCTATATATATTATTTGTATGATGATGAGCCTTCTCCTCATTCTATAGTTTAATCGTATTATAATTTAATATGAAACAAAAATAATATATTTTTAGATAGGACACTAATAAGAAATAGAGATTTTTTATACTAACTAAAGTTGTTATTTTATAAAAGTATTATAATATACTTTTGATTTGCAGTAATGAATTCATCAACAATAGCACTATCAGTAATCAACTACAAAAGCTGTAGCACAACCAATACAAAGTTTTAAATAAAACAAAATAGCACTAACATCCAACAACATAATATTTCAACTAAAATAATAGCATTATCAATAAGTCAAAAAAAATAGAGCACTAACAATACAAAATTTCTTATAAAATAAGATATCACTAACATTAAACAATATAATATTTCAACTAAAATAATACCACTATCACTAATCAGCCACAAAAGTTAAGGGACCAGAACCATTTACTTTTTTTTATTAGAAAAAAAAAGAAAAATGAACTTTTACATAAAGAAAACATGCAGAGATTTTACAGCTAGAGCAATATTCACATTAAAAGCTGAGGAGACAAAATCGAAGCTTTCCTCACTAATGTAGACGACCAGCTACAAAAGTGACAACATCTGTAGTTTTGACGAGGAGATGATGGTGCTAGTTCTAGTGAGATCCTTCGAGAGAGAGCGAGGGACAAATGAAGAGTGGTTGTGGAGAGTGAGATCACGAGGTTAAATTTTGGGTCCGAGTTATAAAGATAAAATTGTCATTTTATTTTACAAAATCATTCTCATCTCTATAGTAAACTTCAATTTCCAACCCACTGCGTGGTCTTTTTTTTTTTTGGTAAAAATATATACTAAAAAATCGTTTCTAAGAATTGATTTTTTTTTTAAAAAATGATATTTTAAATTTTGACACTTTCCTCGTATCTAAAATAAAAATCCTGCTCAACGACACCTAAGGGAATTAGGAAACCCCTATGTATGTATAAATATTATTAATTATATTTGGCATCCAAATGGATCAAAATGGCTTCAACTAAACGATCTTCTTTGTATGTTGTTTAGGTGGTGGCTTTGGATTTGTGAAACGAGCTTAGAGGTGCACGTCAAAATAAGCATGACTGGTACGAATATGCCAAGCAAACAAGATTCAAAATGACAATATTTGCACAAGCAAGATTTTATGGGGTGGTGTTTGTGCAAATATTGTCAATAATAATAAAAAGGAAGGAGAGGGCTATTCACCGATTAAAAAAAAAGCAGCATTTATGTGATTTTGAATGGGATAAAAGGATATTGGAATAATTTTTCGATTATAAAAGTTTTATAGCTGAGGCATATGAGACTGAGTGGATGTTATTTTTTCTATTTTTTTTTTAGTTAAAAGAGTTTTGTGAAAAAATTTAAATTTAAAGAATCAAATTAGAAGAAAAAAAGGTTAAGGAACTAAAGGCATATTTTAGCCTTTTAATTATTAATTTGTCAATTAGCTCCGAAAGAACAATTTTCTAACCGAAGAAAAGAAAATAAAAATTAGATTTGGAAAGCCGATATACTGTTGCTGTGGGAGAAGGAGAGACCATATTGAAGAAACGAGTAAAATGATGGCGACGAACTCTGATTCGGAGGTAAGAGTGAATAGTGAATAGTTTTCTTCAGTGACTGTACTGAGCTTATTGGTTCAAGTTTCAAGTTTGTTCATGTGTTGTGCCTTTGAAAATCTCAGAATCCAAGTTTCGAAACGTTCCGATTGTTCTCTTCCACGGACGACAACACCAATTCCGGTTTCGGTTTTTTTGACGCTAAACAAGCCCCTTCTATACCTCCACCTCCTTGTATTGAAGTTTTTGCCTCTGAGGTATACTTCACTGTTTATTCTCTCTCTCTCTCTCTCTCTCTCTCTCTCTCTCTCTCTCTCTCTTGTTTTTTTTTTTTTGTGAATTTGGAAAAGGCGAAGTCATTTAATTTCAAAAGGGGTTATTTTGATGGGTTCATGTGCATTAGGCTTCGTCATCTGTGAAACACAATGTGGAGCCAGTGAGCTTGGATGGGGTTACTTTGCTAAAGGTAGCTCGTCTCCTTCCGAATCTTTCTTGCTTTGACTTCTGGTGTTTTCAGAAATTTGGAATTGCAAAGGGTGAATGTCTTGTCATATGTTTATTATAGCATAGATTTACTTTATTTTAATTTCATGGATAAATTTGTTTATATGGACAAATAAAGTAGTGCTTGTTTCATTCTCAGGGGAGAGTCAATACCCACGAAGTTTTCGGTTTATCAAACTCTGATTTAGTCCCAGGGAAATATGAAGGTGGTGATATCTTGTTCTTTGCATTTTCCCTTGTTGTTTTTTCTTTTCTAGGGTTATGCTTTTCTTTTGGTTCTACTTAAATTTTTTAATATGCAACTTTCATTGAAAATGTTTAAATTTGGATTCTAGGCGGACTAAAGCTGTGGGAAGGTTCACTAGATCTAATTAAAGCCCTAAATTCAGATATCAGAAGTGGCCATATCTCGTTTTTCCAGAAGCATGTTTTAGAGGTGGGCTTTTATTTTTCAGGTGATTCTATATTGTCTGACAAATCACTCAAATGGTTTGTTCACAGAGAAACCAAAAAAAATATCAATGGCTTATCCCTGCTTTTGGTTTGCACTTTAAAATTATGCTTCTCTATATTTTAATGGTTACCCTGATAGACCTATTTTAGAAGGCTTGGATTGGAATCCCATCATGTCTAAAAAAGCGCTTTGGTTGGAAAGGCCCTTTGATGGAGACGAGATTAGGAGAGCAGTTTGGGACATGGATGAGGCAAAATCTCCTGGCCTGGTGGTATTTCTGTTATTTTTTTCCAAGATTGTTTGGATAGTTTAAAGATTGTTGAGAAACCTAGGATAAGTGTTACAAAGTAAAGAGTGTTAAAGGATTAGGAATCTATTATTATCTAGAGTCTTATAGTTATCTCTTAGGATTATTCTTAGGTTTTATTATGAAGATGGGATTGCTATTTATCTTCAAATTGCTTTGTAATTCATCTTTATCTCGAGGAGTTTATCTTGTAGTTAAACTCTTTCTCAGAATATTACAAGTAAATGAAGGTATAAGGGCTGAAGCATGTGTAGTGTTTTTCGGCAGCCCTAAGTTCTACCAACCATACCTTTACCTTAACCCTAAATTTCAACAAAGATGATCTTATCACAAAAGTTCTTTCCTGTAGGCCCAATGCTGTTTTATTAGGTATTATCTTTGTTAATCATAGTGAATTCTTTTTGAATAGGAAATTTTCAATGTTGCTGTGATAGCAAATGAGGCAGTTGATGATGTTATGAGGAGGAGGAAGAATAATGGTTTGTGCTGAAGTTAGATTTTGAAAAAGTGTATGATTGCATTAACTGGAGTTTCCTCGATAAAGTTCTCAATAGGAAGGTTTTGAGAAGAAGTGAAGAGGCTGGATTTCACGATCCTTTCTACGGCAACTTTTGCAATGATAGTCAATGGTGAGCCTAAATCTTGGTTTTGGGGGGGGGGGAAAGAGTGGTTAGACATCACAAGGGGATCCTTTATCCCCTTTCTTTTTAACTCTACTAGTTGATGTGCTTAGTAGAATGTTGTCACTCTTGATAGAGGTCCTGTTGAGGGGATACAAGTTAGTTTGGAAGAGGTTGTGGTTTCTTAGGGTGCGTTTGGTTTGCCTGTTTTCAGTTTTCATTTTCACTTAAAACTGAAAACAGACGTGAAAATGCGTTTGTTTACTATTTTCTGTTTTCATTTTCAGGAAATGTTTCCTGAATTTCTGAAAATTCTGAAAACACCAAAAAGACGTTTTCAGAATTTTCAATTTTGTAGTGCATTGCAATGATGGAATTTTCACAATTAGTTTGAATTATATACACAATGTTTTACTATTTATATAATTATAAAGTAGTAAAAATGAAAATACAACAATATAACTAAAAAATAGTGAAAATGAAAGCACAAACCAAACGTATTTTCAGAAATATGAAAACTGTTTTCAGGGAATGAAAACAGAAAACGTTTTCGCAAATCAAACGCACCCTTAGTTTGCAGATGATGCATTTCATTTTTTGGAGCAAGATAGGGGTAGTTTTGAGATTGCTATTTTAATCCTTTGTCTCTTCAAGATAGTTTTAGATCAAAATTTAATTTGACAAAGAGTGGTTTGGCGGGACTGAATGTGGACAATTAGGTTCTTTCTTCATTGGCTTCTCTTGTAGTCTGTTAAATCCTGGCTGGCCTATATTGGGTATCCCTTTTTGGGGTAATCCTAAGGTTGCTTCTGTTTGGGAGCCAGTAGTTCCAAAAGTGGCTAAATAGTTAAATACTTGGAAGGGTTATTTTTTTCCTGTTTAAGTGGCCTCATTTCTTGTAACCATTTGTATCTTTCTAGTATCCCCCAATACTATCTTTTTGTTTTCAGGATTCAGCAGGGTGTTGCAGAGATTGAAAAAGATTATGAGGGATTTCCTTTGGGCAAGCATGGGTGAGCTGAGAACAAACCATATTGTCAGTTGGGAGGTTTGTTGTAGGTTGAACGAATAAGAGGGATTGGGTCTTGGAAAGTTGATGCCCAAAAATATTGTCTTGATTGCTTGGTGGCTATGTTGTTTTCCTCAATAAACCATTTCTTTATGGCATCAATTTATTTAGAGCAAGTATGGTTTGGATCTGTAGGGATGGGATGCTATTCTTGCATGTTTGGCTGCTTATTTTAGTCCTTGGAAACTTTTCTCTCAAACATATGATTCTCAGGACTCTTTTGTCTTACGGGGTGGGTTATGGTCTTCCTATTAGGTTTTGGAGGATATTTTGTCTTTTTTGGGGGGGGGGGTGGTAAGGGAGTAACAGAGTTAATTTAGTTAGTTGAAAGGTTTGCTGCAAGCCTAAGAATGAAGGCGGCTTGGGTTTTGGTAATATGTTGTCCAAGAGCATTGCCTTGTCAACTAAGTGGATATAGCTTTTTGCTTCAGACGTAACTGCTTTATGGTATAAGGTGATTTGAAGCAAGTATGATTTACCTCCTAATGGTTGGGATGCCTACGTAGTGGTAAATGTGACTCATGCAAGTCCTTGGAAATTTATTTCACAAGGATAATTTTCTTTTATGCCACTTATTTCTTTAAAATTGAGGCCTGGTTCAAAAATTAGATATTGAGGGAATACATGGGTGGGAGTTCTTTCTTTTTTAACACTTATCATCAACTGTATCAGCTTTCTCCGGTGTATAATTCTCACATCCAAAGTTTCATTTTTTTTTTTTCAAAATTCTAATTGTTCTTGAAATTTTTACTTTTTCAAAAATATGAACAATACAGAAAGTAGGGAACTTCAGTCCTTTCTAGCTTTGCTTTTTGGCTTGATTCTGCTCCCTTTTCTTCTAATCATGACATGAGAATTTGTACGGTTAATTCTTTTGGTTTTTTTTTTTTTTTTGTAAATCTTATTTTCAGTTCCTTACTCATTCTCCTACAGGGGAGATATTTGTTCTTGTTAAGCCAATTTGGAAATCAAAAGCTCCTTCTAAGGTCAAGCATTTTGTTTGGATTGCAATACTTAATAGGATTAACTCTAATGACATGTTGCAGGTTTGGTGGCCCCATATATCTCTCTCCCATAATATGTGTTATGTGCTGTGTCGGAGACTTTGTCTCATTTATTTCTCCATTGTTCAGTAGTGAGCTACTTGTGGAATAAGATCATTGGAATTTTTAGTGAGATTTGGGGATGTCCTTGTTTGTTGGATCAGCTTCTTCAAATTCGTTTTCAAGGGTTTGGTAATAAGAAGGAAAACAAAGCCTTGTGGCAATGTGTGGTTTATGAAATTTTGTGGTTAGGAAGGAATGCTTGTAGCTTAAAGGGTGTATCTTCGCTTTTAAATTGGCTTTGGGACAGAATTGTGCACATGGCTTCTCTTTAGTGTTCAGCACATGGTTTATTGAAGGGAATCCTTGTTTTGAATATGCAAAGAGATTGGATGACTCATCTGCACTAATTAGATTCTTTAGGGATTTCTTTTTTTTTTTGTCTTTGCATTGTTTTTATCATTTTTTCTGGTGAGGATATTTTATCCTCCAACTTTTTGTACTGTTTCCCCTTTCTCTTTCTAGTACAGTTTCTTTTTCTATAAAAAAAATCAAGTTTCTTCATGTTTATCTTTGTTTTCTTGTTTCTTCTCTCTTTGTAGGTTATTGTGTTCTTCTTTTGTATTGTTTATCTCTCTTCCTTTCTATTATATATTCTTTTTCTATCCCAAAAAAAAATTTGCATTGAATATCACTGTCGATATATTCACACTAGAAGAAGAGATATTATTAGAAATAAATGCATTATAGAGAAAGTTAGAGTGACACCTATTGTGGAGAAGATGGTGGAATCCTGTTTAAGGTGATTTGACTATGTGTAGAAAAGACCTGTAGAAGCTCTACTGAGAAGAGTATATTAGATGGAGAGTAGTCTGATAGTTAGAGACAGAGGGAGGCAAAAAAAAAAAAAAATCAATTGGTGAAACTATTAAAAAAAATTTAATAATTAACAATTTATCTGATCATCTCATTTATAATAGACTACTGTGGCGACATTTGATCCATGTAGCCGATCCCACCTAATGAAAAAATGTTTGGTTGTTGTTGTTGTTGTATCACTCTCCATATATGATCTTACCCTATTGGCCTTCATACTCTATATGATTAATACATTCTTGGGACATATGTTGGCTGTTGTATAGGTTTACTATTTGCCATTTATTAATTTGGTTGGATGAAATTTTAATGATGTGGGAGCTTCGTGTTTGAGATGCAGAGATATTAAAGCTTCATTAGATTTTTTATCCTCTTAGGTTCTCTATTTTGTTAAGGTTTCTCTGTTTAAGAGTACATCTGATGTAGATGCTAAGCTATTTTATTTTTCGATGGTTTATTTTAATTTTAAAGTTAGGGTTTTAAATTTAGGAATTAGGGTAGCTAGTTGAGTGTTTGGCTGTCAGTTATTTTATTTTAAATGTTTTAGTTGGGATAAATTTATAACTCCACCTCTTAGTATCCTCCTAAGAATAGAAAACCTACAATAGGTATGCTTGGTTATTGTTTCTTAGACTTGATTATTGATTAATAAAACTTGATTTTAGTTCAGAGTAGATTCTCTAACTCAGAGTGGTAATTCTCTATAGTGTTCCTTTTGGTTGATTCTTTGAGTGTTTCTGCATAGTGATTATTCTTTGTAGTGTTCCTTTTGATTCTATGTCAAATTCGTATTAGAGCTTAACATCAACCTGCCTACGCAAGTTGAGCCTTTTGATTTGTGTTTCTATCATCCGCCAGTAAAGTTTCAACGTGTGATAGAACATCTTCCCTTACTTCTCATCATGAATGAGTTATTTATGTGTTGCATTTTATGGCTCATAACTATCATCTGTATACTGAGTATAGAAGACATGGAAGGAATGAAGAAGGATAATATTCTTATTCATTTAGGAATTATAATTCCAACTATAATCAACCATGTTCATAGATTCCATAATGATAATTCTGATTCTTGTTATCACTATTGTTATTTGAATTCTAATTATACGAGTAATAAACGTGATTATAAAGAATGTGCTCATCAAGACAATACCTATGCTCTTTAAATAGATGAGAAAAAAATTACTTGATGAGATGCGTGAAGATGTGAAGAAGCTTGCTAAAAAGGTTCAACATCTCTAGGAAACTAATGAACACCTACAGATACAACTTGGAGAAATTGATCCTAAAGAAATAAAATCTAAAGAGCTAGAGCCTATCACAATCGAGGATGTTGAAGAGAAGAACAATAATAAAGTTGTTATTCTTGAAGTGGTTGAAGAGATTAACAATATTGATGTTGTTAATCCTAATATTGAAGAAATTGAAGAGATGAACAATACTAAAGTTGTTCATGAATTTATGGATATTGAAATTATTGAATTTTTTATCCCCGAAAATTATATTAATCCAAAAGTACTGTTTCTAATATTCCTTCCATTGTCACTGCCACCACTGCCTACTATTGTAGTTGCTTCTTTGTTACAAAACTCGAGGACGAGTTTTTTTTAATAAGGGGAGAATGATGCAAGATGAGAATAGAGAATTGTGGGCTGTTTTATTATTTAATATTAATGTAATTATTCTTGAGATTTATGATATTATAATTGGACAATTGGGGTAACTTAGAATTTAATTAGGATTTAATTAGTTGAGTTGTTTGGGTATTAGCTATTTTAAAATTAGGATTCTTAATTTGGGAATTAGGGTTTAGCTAATTGAGTGTTTGAATGTCAGTTATTTATATCCTTAGGTGTCAGTTATTTTTAAGTGTTTTAGTTGGGCTAAACTTATAAGCCCCCCGTCATAGAATTCTCCTAAGAATATGAAACCTAATATGCTTATATATATATGTCTGCTCAATTATTGTTTCTTAGACTTGATTATTGATTAATAAAAATTGATTTATGTTCAGAGTGGATTCTCTTTCTCGAAGTGGTGATTCTCTATAATGTTCCTTTTAGTTCTACACCAACATCTTATCCTCCTGTTACCTGTTATAATTTTCCTCATTTCTCTCCGATAAATTTTGATATTTTATTTAGAAAAAATTAAATATTAAATGTCTGCATGGTTTGTAATGACATTCTTTTGAGTTCGTATGGAAGATTGTGTGGAGGTATTGACTTTGTGCCACATGATATCTGTACTCGTAGCTTTTTATTGAAATGCAAGTGCCGTAGAGCAGTATAGTTCTGTTATATATATTTATTTTTGTGAAAGACTTATGATGTTAGTCACAAATTAGCATAAACATGTAAAGTGGATGTATATTCTAGGTTAAAAAGTAAATTATTGATGTGGTTGTTTTTGCTTTTTTTTTGGGGGGGAGGGGACTCTTGAGCATTTGGTTTACATACAACAAGACAATGCACAGAGTGGGCCCCTTACACATTGCATAGCTTAACATAAAGAAGGACATCAACAACTCTCCTTACCATAGTAATCAAATCGCGGTTCAAATCGTGAATCGGATAGCTTATTTTTGAATCGTGAATCGTAAATCGTATCGAATCGTAAGATTCACGAACATATTAAAGAATAATTTAAAAAATATAATATAACATATAAATAAGTAGATAACATAAATAAAATATTTAAAATAATATATTTATTTTAATACTTTTAAAGATAATTAACTATAAATCTTAACAAGACATAATTAGTTTAAAATTATAAATTTTTAGACCTAAAAAACTAAAATAAACATGTATGACAAAAATTTAAAAAGATAAGAGTTGAAAAGAGTGTCTTTTAAATATAAATAAGTTTAAAATTACAAAGAGAAAATATTTATTTAAAATTTATTAAATAGGATTAAAATTATTTGTAAAACAAGTTATTTTTTATAATTTTTAAAAAATTATAACAAGTTATTTTTTATAATTTTAAAAAAATATTTAAAATAATAAAATAAAGATTTCATAATTTCACTACAGTTGCACTTGCACCCGCTGATGAGACGTAAGAGAGTGGACATCAGGAATCAAGAGATCCCATAGTCCAAACGCAGCGTTTTGGTTTTCACTTAAAAAAAAGAAGAAGACAGAAGCTGAGATTGCATTGAGGGGAGACGATGAACAGAGTCGCGCAGCAGCCATGGTTGTGCGACGTCAAACTTGAATCGCAGAATCGTTCGATTTTGCGATTCTTGTCGGAATCGCACCGATCTGTGCAATTCCGGCAACGATTCACGCTCACACACGATTTAGCCACCGATTTGTATCGGTGGCCATACGAATTGTAACGGAACGCACGATTCAAAACGTGAATCATGCGTTTTCGATTACTATGCTCCTTACAATGAGTCTTCTTAGAACTTTCCTTTCCATATCTTTATTTTGTCTCTGTCAATATCACTCAGTTGCAAAGTGGGGCGGAAATTTATCTTTTAAGGCTGTTGAAAAAAAAAACAACAAAGTTTTTTCTCACTGGGTGGAATCGGCTATATGGATCAAACGGAACTACAGTAGTCTATCATAAATGAGATCAATAGATAGGTTCTTTGACCTTCCTCTACTTCTAACTATTGAACTATTCTCTATCTGATACTAGGGCTTCTTCTCCACACATGACCAAACCACCTTAAGTGAGATTCCACCATTTTCTTTACAATAGGTGCTACCCCAACCTTCTCTCTAATACACTCATTTCTAATCATATCTCTTCTGGTGTGTTCACACATCCAGCGCAATATTTTCATATCTGTAACATTGAGTTTATTTTCATGTTGTCTTTTGACCACCCAACATTCAGTATTATACAATATAGCAGGCTTTACAGCGATACGGTAAAATTTTCCTTTAACTTTGAACGGCATTTTTTAATATCACAAATGAAACTCGAAACCTTCCTCCATTTCATTCATCATGTTTGAATCCTATAGTTTACGTCCTCTTTTACTTCGTCGTCATTTTGTATAATGGATTCAAGATATTTAAAACTTATAACTTGTTTTAATATATGGTCAAATTTTACATCTAAATTCGTATTTGTTCGTCTTTTATTAAAAATACATTCTGTATATTTTGTTTTATTTTTACTTATACGAAAATTATGTGTTTTTAAAGTTTGTCTCCATGCCTCTAACTTCATATTTATTTTCTTTTTCGATTCACCAATTAAGACTATTTTATCTGCAGAAATCATATATTGAGGCCCCAAATCTTGTATATGTTCAATAACTGCGTCCAAAATAAAGTTAAAAAGATACAGACTCAGAGAAGATCTTTGATGTAGTCTAATAGTTGTGAAAAAATCTTTTGTGTCCTCATTTTGGGTTCTCACGCAAGTCGTGATCCTATTGTACATGTTTTTGATTTTTTGAATATACGCAATACGTACTCCTTTCTTCTCTAAAGTCTTCTATAAAACCCTTTTTAGCACTCTGTCATATGTCTTTTTCAAATCAATAAAAATCATATACAAATCTTCCTGTCTTCATACTTTTCTATCAATCTCCGCAATAAATAAATTACTTCCATAATTGACCTTTCTGACATAACATCAAATTGGTTCTATGTGATTTGAGTCTTTTTGTCTTAATGTTTAATGGTCTTCTCCCATAATTTCATAGTGTGACTCGTGAATTTAATCTTCCCATAGTTAGAGCAGTTCTGTATGTCACCCTTATTTTTATAAATAGGAATTAAAGTACTTCTTCTCCATTTATCCGGTATTTTCTTAGATTTCATTATCATATTAAACAACTTAGTGAGCCAACTTATACTTTTCCTTCTTAAATTTTTCTACACTTCAATAGGTATATTATCAGGTTTTACTATTTTACCATTTTTCATTCTCTTCAAAGTCTTCTCTACTTCAAACTCTTGAATTTTACGATTAAAAGTATAATTATGGTCCTCTTTTGCAATATTTAGTCTGTCAAAGTCATAGGTCCAACTTATGTCTTTTGTTAAAAGTAATTTCTCTATCGTGCATGGATATTTTGCTCCCTTACTAAACAACAACAACTAAGCCTTTTCCCACTAAGTGGGGTCGGCTACATGGATCAAACGGCGCCATAGTGGCCTATCATGGATGAGATCAATAGATAAGTTATTAACTATTAAATCATTTTTAATAGTTTCACTTATTGTTTTCTTTGGCCTCCCTCTACTTCTAATTATTGAACTATTCTCCATTCGATCAACTCTTCTCACTAGGGCTTCTGCAGGTCTTCTCCACACATGGCCAAACCACCTTAAGCGAGTTTCAACCATCTTCTCCACAATAGGTGCTATCCCAACTTTCTCTCTAATGCACTCATTTCTAATCATATCTCTTCTGGTGTGTCCACACATCCATCGCAACATTCTCATCTCTGCAACGTTGAGTTTATCTTCATGTTGTCTTTTAACCGCCCAACATTCCGTACCATACAATATAGCAGGTCTTATAGCCATACAGTAGAATTTTCCTTTAACTTTGAGCGGCACTTTTTTATCACAAATGACACTCGATGCTTTCCTCCATTTCATCCATCCAGCTTGAATCCTGTGGTTTACGTCCTCCTTTACTTCACCGTCATTTTGAATAATGGACCCAAGATATTTAAAACTTGTAACTTATTTTAATATATAGTCTCCAAGTTTCACGTCGACATTCGTATTTGTTCGTCTCTTACTAAAACTAAATTCCATATATTCTGTTTTATTTCTACTTATCCGGAAACCGTGTGTTTCTAAAACTAGTCTCCATGACTCTAACTTCATATTTATTTCCTCTTTCGATTCACCAATTAAGACTATATCATCTGCAAAAATCATGCATTGAGGCCCCAACTCTTGTATATGTTCAGTAACTGCGTCCAAAATTAAGTTAAAAAGATACGGACTCAGAGAAGACCCTTGATGTAGTCCAATAGTTGTGGGAAAATCTTGTGTATCCCCATTTTGTGTTCTCACGCAAGTCGTTATCCCGTCGTACATGTCTTTAATTGCTCGAATGTACGCAATACGTACTCCTTTCTTTTCTAAAGCCTTCCATAGGATCTCTCTTAACACTCTGTCATATGCCTTTTCCAGATCAATAAAAACCATGTGCAAATCTTTCCGTCTGCTTTGATACCTTTCCATCAATCTCCGTAGTAAATAAATTGCTTCCATAGTTGACCTTCCTGGCATAAATCCAAACTAGTTCTCTGTAACTTGAGTCTCTTGTCTTAATCTTTGCTCAATGATCTTCTCCCATAACTTCATAGTGTGACTCATGAGTTTAATCCCCCGATAGTTGGAACAATTCTGTATGTCTCCTTTATTTTTATATATAGGAATTAAAGTACTTCTCCTCCATTCATCCGGCATTTTCTTAGATTTCATTATCACATTAAACAACTTAGTGAGCCAACTTATACCCTTCCTTCCTAAACTTTTCCACACCTCAATAGGTATATTTATCAGGTCCTACTGCTTTGCCATTTTCCATTCTCTTCAGAGCTTTCTCTACTTCAAACTCTTGGATTCTATTATAAAAAGTATAATTACGGTCTTCTTCTGCAGTATTAAGTCTGTCAGAGTTGTAGGTCAACTTATGCCCTTCGTTAAAAAGTCCTTGAAAGTAACTCCTCCATCGTGCTTGGATATCATGCTCCCTTACCAAAACATTACCCTCTTCATCTTTAATACATTTCACTTGATCTAGGTCCCTTGTCTTTTTTTCCCTACCCTTCGCAAGCTTGTAAATTTTTCTTTCTCCCTCCTTAGTTCCTAAAGATTGATATAATTCCTCAAAAGCTCTAGTTCTTGCTTCACTCACAGCCTTCTTAGCGTCTTTCTTAGCCGCTTTATATTTATCCCAAATTGCCTTATCTTTACATAAGTGCCACTCCTTATAACACTCTTTTAAACTTAATCCTATTTTGCACCTCCGCATCCCACCACCAAGATTCTTTACCCTTAGGTCCAACGCCTCTTGATTCTCCAAGTGTCTCTCTTGCTATATTCCTAATCCCTTTGGCCATCTCGTCCCACATATCATTAGCATTTCCTTGGACCTCTCAAAGCCTTTCTTCCTCTACTCTTCTTTGAAGATTCCTTTGTTGCTCATTCTTCAAAGACCACCACCTAATTCTAGGAATTGTTTTCTTACTCTTTCTTTCTACTCTTCTCATAACTCGTACATCCAAAACTAAAACTCTGTGTTGGGTAGCCAAACTCTCACCGGGTATGACTTTACAATTTGTGCAGAACTTTCTATCTGATTTTCTTACTAAGAAAAAATCTAATTGAGTACTTGCTCCTCCACTCTTGTATGTGATAAGATGTTCAATTCGCTTTCTAAAGCAAGTATTTGCTATGGTAAAATTATAGGCTAAGAAAAAATCCAAGATAGTTTTACCCTCTTCGTTCGCCTCTCCTAATCCAAAACCTCCATGTATACCCTCGTATCCTTTCGATTCCCTCCCTACATGACCATTCAAATCCCCTCCTAAGAAAATCTTCTCTCCTAAAGGTATTTCTTGAATCAAACTTTCTAGATCCTCCTAAAAAGTTCTCTTATGATGCTCCTCTAATCCAACTTGAGGTTCATATACACTAAACACATTAAAAGTGTCTCGCTCAACCACAATCTTTAAAGCTATAATCCTATCTCCTAATCTTTTCACATCTACGACATTGTTTCTCCACTCCTTATCAACTATTATACCTACACCATTACTAGTTCTCGTCTTGCCGGTGTACCAAAGCTTAAAACCTGAAAAATCTAATTCTTTTGCCTTTTCTCCTACCCATTTAGTTTCTTGCAGACACATGATATTGATCCTTCTCCTAATCATGGTATCAACTATTTCCATTGATTTTCCTGTGAATGTGCCTACATTCCAAGTTCCAAAACGGATTCTACCCTCATGAACTAACTTCTTTGCCCACACCCGTTCATTAAAGTGTGGGGACCCTTGCCTATTTTTCACTGCATCCGGGCGCCGATGCAGCGGCCCTTGCTCTTTTGACACTGCACGCGAGCCATACAGCGCGTTGCTTCCTGGCAACGACCTAGCTTTAACACTATTGCTTCGTTTGTCCATGTTCATGATGTTACGACAAAGTTTTACGTTGGTTGTCGCACGCCTAACACAACCCTCCTTTTTATCCGGGCTTGGGACCGGCTATACGAATATAGGCAGGGAGAATATAGCTGCTATTACTTTGAAGGGAACCATAAATGAATTGGTGGCCTCCAATCGTGAATAAGCAGCTCATAATATATATGCACTATGCAAAAGGTGGCTTGTTTGGAGGTGAATCAACAAGCACCCGTGTCTGACTGGCAGTAGCATGTGCTAAAATTTTGCTCCCTTACCAAAGAAGAGAAATTCCTCCACACTTTATTCACTAAAAATGTTACAATTTTATTGGGAACTTGGCAGACAAATCTGCCAAAAAACAATCCCTAAAAAGTAGCAATCAAATCCCCTAATAAGAGGAAGTAATAAACCCCGAAAATTCAAAAACAGAATATGGAAAGAAGCAACAAGATATCAAGGAAATAATTCCCCCAAAATCCCAACAATAACGATAACAAAATAGGAAATAAATATCCTAAACAAATAAGAGAAGAAATCTTAGATTCTGCGACACACCGTTCAAGCTGGGTTTTCAAGATTAAACATCCCCAGCTTGTTAACTAACTTCAAACAGGATGCTAGGAAGAGATTTTGTCAAAGTATTTGTTACTTGATCTCTCGATGACACGTATGTTATACATAAAGTCCCATCCTCAATTTTTTCTTTGATATAATGTCTATCTACTTTAACATACTCTGTCCGATCATGATGAACTAGATTGTGAGAGATATTGATAGCAGCCTTGTTATCACAGTAAATCTTTAAGGGAAGTTTTATGTTCATTATGAGGTCTTCAAGTAACAATTTTAGCCATAAAATTTCACATGTGCCGTGGGCTACTACTCTTCATTCAGCTTCAAAGTTGCTCTTGGCCACAATCAGTATTTTTTGGCTTCTCTAGGTGACCAAATTCGCTGAAGAACAATCCTTTATTTGGTGTTCCCTTGAGGTACTTTAAGATACACGAGATGGATTCCATGTGTTCATAGGGAGAATGCATATGCTGGCTAGAAACAATTGCAGCAAAAGCTATGTTTGGCATGGTATGGGAAAGATAGATTAATTTTCCAACTAAGCGCTGGTATCTCCCTGTATCAACAAGGACCTTACTCCTCTCTGTCTTCTAATTTATTTACGGTATCCATAGGTGTGTCAATGGATTTGCAGCCAAGTATCTCGATTTCTTTTAATAAATTTAAAACATACTCTTGGAAGGTTCATGTATACTTCCTCCTTTAAATCACCATTGAGGAAAATATTTTTTATATCTAGCTGTTGTATTTCCCATTCCTGGTTTGCTACAATGGAGAGAAGAACTTAGATTGTATTGAGTTTAGCAACCAGGGTAAACGTTTCATTGTAATAGATTCCATGAGTTTAAGTGTAGCCTTTTGCAATTAGCCATGCCTTATATCTTTCAATGGTTCCATCTAATTTGTACTTCACAGAACCCATTTCCATCCTACTGGAGTTTTGTCTGGTGGCTTCCTCACTAGACTCTAGGTTTGGTTCTTTTCCAGCACTTAAATCTCCTCTGTCACAACTTTTCTCCATTCTGGTTTGCATAAGGCTTCCTGAATGTCTCTAGGAATTTTCTCTTTAAACAAGTTAGTAACAAAAACTTGAACGAGTGAGATAAACGATTGCAGGAGAAGTAATTAGAAATAGGATGCTGAGTACAAGCATGAGACTTTTTCTTTAAAGCTATGGGTCAATTAAGATCACTAACCTCAGGTGATGGCTCAGTCTCATGAGTATGGCATGGTGTAGAGTCCCCAAGTTCTGCATCCTTCTTGAATGATTTCTTCGAGAGTCCGCAATGCACTTGATTGCTGAGGAGTTTGGCTAAAATGGCTTGGAGCTCGTAGCTAGAGATCACTCATCGTCTCTATTTCTTTTACTTCTGGTATTTCTCATGATTATATGCCCCCCTTCCTTTTACAAAAGTTTTATCTTTCAGTTATAGTTGGGCTATTGCCGCCTTAGAAAGAAGGTGGTCTAGTCCTCAAAAATTCAGATAATTTGTTATCATTCCCAGCTATTTTGTTATTCGCACCGTTATCACCATTAGGATTATTAATGTTTTGGAGGTGCTGTAGGATTTGATTGGTGGCTGTAACTTGGTCTCGAATTACTGCAGTCAAGTTGTGCAAGGTTTCCTTAGTGTGATTCACTGATGTCCTCTTCGGTGGTGCCATATCCTATTATGTCAAAATCATGTTACTATTGAGGTGATCAGGTCAATAGTTGTTTCAAAACATTTAACAGTAGCCATAATATCACCTCGGCACGTAAGTAGAAAACATTAATAATTTTTTTATCTATATGTAAGTATTTATACCCTATATAGCATGACTACATATATATTCAAGACACTCTAAGATCGATTTAGATAACCATTCACCCACTGGCCATCTAGGATCGACCTGCTCTACCGACTATTCACTGATCTATTCATTCTATCTTAATTTAAGCAAACACAAATTTATATCAAATGGACATATATACAACAACAACTAAGCCTTTTTTTACTAGGTGGGGTCGGCTACATGGATCAAACAGCGCTACAGTGGCTTATCATGAATGAGATCAATAGATAGATTATTAACTATTAAATTATTCTTAATAGTTTCAGCTATTGTTTTCTTTGGCCTTCCTCTATCTCTAACTATCGGACTATTCAGAATATTCTCTATTTGATCTACTCTTCTCATTAGGGTTTCTATAGGTCTTCTTCACACATGGCCAAACCATCTTAATTTCACTATCTTCTCCACAATAGGTGCTACCACAACTTTCTCTCTAATGCACTCATTTCTAATCATATCTCTTCTGGTGTGTCCACACATCTAGCGCAACATTCTTATCTATGCAACATTGAGTTTATCTTCATATTGTCTTTTAATCGCCCAACATTCAGTACCATACAATATAACAGGTCTTATAGTCGTACGGTAGAATTTTTTTTTAACTTTGAGCGGCACTTTTTTTTATCAAAAATGACATTTGAAACTTTTCTCCATTTCATTTATCGTGTTTGAATCCTATGGTTTACTTCTCTTTTATTTTGTCGTCATTTTATATAATGGGCCCAAGATATTTATAACTTGTAATTTATTTTAATATATGGTCTCTAAGTTTTACATCTAAATTCGTATTTGTTCGCCTTTTATTAAAAATACATTTCATATATTCTATTTTATTTCTACTTATACGAAAACTATATATTTCTAAAACTTGTTCCATGACTCTAACTTCATATTTATTTCCTCTTTCGATTCACTAACTAAGACTATATCATATGCAAAAATCATACATTGAGGCCCCAAATCTTGTATATGTTTAGTAACTGCGTCCAAAATCAAATTAAAAAGATACGGACTCAGAGAAGACCCTTGATGTAATCCAATAGTTGTGGAAAAATCGTTTGTTTCCCCATTTTGTATTTTCACGCAAGTCGTGATACTGTCGTACATGTTTTTGATTGTTTGAATATATGCAATCGCACTCCTTTTTTCTCTAAAGCTTTCTATAAAATCTCTCTTAGCACTCTGTCATATGCTTTTTTCATATCAATAAAAACCATATGCAAATCTTTCTGTCTTCTTTGATACCTTTCCATCATTCTTTGCAGTAAATAAATTGCTTCTATAATTGACTTTCCTGACATAAAATCAAATTGATTCTCTATGACTTGAGTCTCTTGTCTTAATTTTTGTTCAATGATCTTCTCCCATAATTTCATAGTGTGGCTCATGAGCTTAATCTTTCGATAGTTAAAACAGTTCTGTATGTTCTCCTTATTTTTATAGATAGGGATTAAAGTACTTCTCCTCTATTTTTCTGGCATTTTTTTAGATTTCATTATCACATTAAAAAATTTAGTGAGCCAACTTATACCTTTCCTTCTTAAATTTTTCCACACCTCAATAGATATATTATCAGGTCCTATTGCTTTGCCATTTTTCATTAAATGGACGTATATATTATTAATATTAATGCTGTAGTTAGTTCATATATATATATATATATATATATATATCAGAGTGTCCTAGTGTTACCTGTAGTACAAAAGCATACATATATCTATGCTCTAATACATATTAGTCTTGTTCGGGGACACTGATGCTAGTGATGGCACCTCCTCTAAAACTTCAACTATCTCAACCACTGACATATCGTTAACCACGGGAATTTGTCCAAAATAAGGCATCTCTATCTAGCATATGCTAAAAATCAAGGTCATCGATAATAGCTGTATGTTATCACTGCTTATCTGGAAACATGGAATTATAGTGAACATGCTTCTCTCATTCTACTCCCTTCTGAACGTACTTTTCTCACTCCGCTCAGACATGGCACAAAATCTCTATTTCTCATTATAGCATGAATAAGGCGTCTCTTATTTGGTACACCACATATGGACTGTCATGTAACTGTTCTTTTTTTTTTTCTCATTAATAGCCGAGATATGACTTTCAACAATATATGCTCAATATGCCCACATGCCACAATTAACAAATCATCATTTATAAAACATAATCATGCTAAACAACATGCATATGATGGTAAAGAATTCATGCAATAGCAATGGTTAGGGCGTAAATTAAGATTTATCCAAAGTCTCTTTTATTTTAACTTATAGAGATTCTTCTTCTTTCTTAATATTATTTTATTTCATTATTTTCTTCTATTCTTGGCCCCTAGCCCTTTTTTTTTCTGAAATTATTTTTCAATATATGCTCTTAAATTCTTATCTCTAAAATTCCCTTTAGACACTTTTTTACTTAAAACCTTATATATTTTTTCATATACTTTTTTTCCATTAGTTCCTCAACTTAAGTACTCATTTTTATTAGAAATTTCCACCCAAACAAGTATTAAGGCCCAAAAGACATTCTGAATTTCAGGAGTCAAAACCTTCTATTACTGTTTAGGCCCTATCTCTTATTTGGATTCCAATTTTGGAGATTTCAGAGCCTATGGAAATTTAAGACAGAAATCTACGACTTTCATGTTAAGCATTTTGGCAATCTCTCAAACAATCTGGGTGTTATAGCATCCTCAATGTTACTGTTACTACACCATGAGCTTGTTTTGAACTTTTCTTATCAATTGGACTGTATCTCCCTTGTATGGGTTCAAAACTAGGTGATTCAAGTGGCCATGGAACCATATGACACAGAGCTATAAATGTTATGTTAACCATTTCTTTAAATTCCTTATGGATTTCTTCCATAAATTCAAAAATAGAAAGCTCTCTTACACTGCCTTGGGTTCCCAACCTTGTTGCTGCTGAAATTTTTTTTCTTATTAAGGCTTAGGGTTATGGTTAGGCATTCTAAATTTCAAAGATCTCAGTCACTCAAATTTTAATCCTTTAATTTAAGTTCATTCTTTTATCTATTTAGTCCTCTTCAATTTCATCCTCATTTGTTTCTAAATATTTACCTATTCCTACTACATTAGTCACCTTCACATTACTAATAATTATAGTAATCAAATCGCCATTCAAATCGTGAATTGTAAATCGTATCAAATCGTAAGATTCACAAACACATTTAAAGATTAACTTAAAACATATAATATAAAATATAAATATGTAGATAACATAAATAAAATACTTAATATAATATTTTTATCTTAATATAAAATATAAATAGGTAGATGACATAAGATTGCCAGTAAAAAAAAATTCTTTGATGCTTGCTAAACTCACCTTTGAGTTAAGAATAAATTTAGAATTATAGAGAGAGAAAGGTGCATTAATTTTGAAAAGAAAAGAGTTATTTAAAAATTGTTTATTTGTGTTTGAATAGGATTAAAATTATTTGTGAAAAAAGCTTTTATAATTTAAAAAATAATTTATTTGTGTTTGAATAGAATTAAAATTACTTGTGAATTTTTTTTTACAATTTAAAAAAAATTATTTAAATAAATAAAAGACTTCCCTCAAAATTGTTTCTTGTTTTTGTAATTTTTAAAAAATATATACTATTTAAATAGGTCAAAAGATATCCCTCGCATTATCTTGAATAAAATGCTCTGTGTTTTGGCATTGGAGGCTCCCATAAGCCAAAACGTAGCATTTTGGCCTTAAGATTTAAAAAAAAAAAAAGAACAGAAGATTGCAACACATTTGGGGAGATGATGAACAGCCCGTCATGCAGCCATGGTAGCTACGTGACGTTGGTCGAAGCTCAACTCAAGAATCACAGAATCATTCCATTCTGTGCAATTCTGGCCACGATTCAAGGTCACTCCTGATAATTGGTGGCCGTACGAATCGAATCAAGACACATGATTCAAAACATGAATCATGCGTCTTCGACAACTATGCTAATAACTATTATATTTTCATGCATAGTCACCACATTAAGTTTTTTCCTCAGTTAAACCTTGGTACTTCAGCTAATTCTAGTGTTTTCAATGACATTCTTAATCTTTAACTTTTGGTGGTTTCTCCTGCTTCTCTTGTAATTCTAGTGTGGATATTTTTTTTGCCTCAAGGTCGTGACAAATTGTTTTGCTTGTGAAGTACTCGTACATTAATTTCCCTTACTTGTTGGACTCTCCAAAAGGTTGCTTATCACACACTCAATGGGAGGTAATCATTGCTAATCATTATGGGATTCTATTGTATCATGTGAGGCATCATCCCTCGTTGAATTTGGGCTCCATTCCTTCCCTTCTTGCTTTGGGCCAATGTGCTCCCTAGAGATGGGAGACTTGGCCTTCACATGCATGATTTGGTCCACTTCCTTTGACCTAGCCCAAGTCCATGGTGTGTTTCTCCATTTGGCCATCATGTGGCTTGCCAACAACTCATGTGAGATGGAAAATTCTGGATGAAATATCTATGAGTTGGCATCCTAGGTGGAAGCCAAATGGTGTAGGATGAGGTGTCAAGCTTAGGGATTTTAGCTCTTGAATTAAGAAAATTCTTATAATTCAACTTCTTGAAATTCCAAAATCTCCATCCAACTTCTAAAATTATTCTTCTTGCCTGAGAATTTCGCCCCTCCTTAAGAAAACAATTCTGAATTTGTTATTCTAACAAATCTCCCTTTTCTTTTCCAAAGCCTATACGAAAATCTCTTGGCTTATACATTAAATTAGGGTTTTTCTAATGTTCATATTTTATTAGATATCTCTTTAAGAATTTCTTGATCCATTTTTCTTCTTTTCCTCATCCCTTTAAATTAATATTTTTCATGCTTTTTTAATGGACAAAAATTAGAGATGTTACAGTAACACTTATAGCCATGTTGGGTGGTAGAGTATCGAACAAAAATGCAAGGGAGAGCATGGGAGTCAAGTTTGTTTTAGTTATGGTCATGGACATGAACAGAGGCCTTGCAACCAAACACTGAGGGGTAAGGAATCAACAGACTTGATTTGAGGAAAAAATTGAAGGGAATTTAGAGGGGCCTTATAGTTAAGATTACGAGTAGAAAGATGGTTGATAAGATCACAGGTAGTAAGAATGGCATTCCCCTAAAAAAAATTAAGTTCATTCTTTTCAATCATGATGGAACGAGTGACTTCAAGATGTTTATTTTTTCTTTTAGCAACTCCATTTTGTTCAGTTGAATCAACACATGAGCTTTGGTGGATGATGTCATTTTGTAGGAGATATTCTCCTAAAATGAAATTAAATTATTTTCTCCCGTTATTAATTCGAAGGATTTGAATTTTAGAATGGCATTGGGTCTTTATTATAAGGTGAAAGTGTTTGAAGGTTTGTGTGGCTTCATTTTTTTCCTTTAATAGATAAAGCCATGTGACCTGTGTGTGATCATCAATAAAGGTGATAAACCACCTCTTTCCGGTAGTATTGGAAACAAGGATGGACCCCATATATCACTATGAATCAAGGCAAAAAGTTTAGAGGATTTATAAGGCTGTGTGGAAAAGTTTGTTTCGTGGTGCTTAGACATTTGGCAAGTATCACATTGAAATAATTTTTTATTTAAAAGAGAGGGATACAAATGCTTCATATAGAGAAAGCTAGGTTGACCTAACTTAGAATGCAAAAGCTTAATTTGTTGTTCTTTAGAAGTTAACTCACATCCAGCAGTAAGCCCTTGCTTATCATCAAAATTGTCTTCAAAATAGTAGAGCCTATTGAGAACTCTAGTATTGCCGATCCTCATGGCTGAAATCTTGTCCTGAAAGATGTAAGTGGATTGTGAGAATTGAGCAGTACAATTTAAGTCTTTTGTAATTTTACTGAGACAAAATATTGCAACATAACTTTGGAACATGAAGGACATCCTTAAGAGATATAAAGGAACTGATGTTGATGGAACCAATACTAGCAACAGTGGCAAAAGATCCATATGCAATTTTAATTTTTAAATTCCCAGGTCTTGGTTTATAGGTACAGAAAAAATTAGCACAACCTGTCATATAGTCAATGGCTCCAGAGTTTATTACCCAAGGCTGGAAAAAATCAAAAGAGCTATAGAGAGCAGAAATGAAAGTACCTTTCCAGGCTAAGAGGGAGGTACCCGAGGAGGTATTTGAGAGATTCATATTGGATAGTTGAGAGCTTAAAATTTGTTGTAGTTGCTCTATTTGTTCTTGGTTCAAAGTTAGGTGATTATCAACTCGCCTTGTGGTTGTGTCAATTGTGGTTTGGTATGCCTTAGTGTCTCTACAATTGTTTTTCTAGTTATTGGGTTTGCCATGTAACTTCCAACATTTTTCTTGAGTTTAATTGGACTTTTGATAGTAATCACACCATAAATCCTTCTTTTGCACCTTTTGATGGTCATTACCACGAGATATGGAAGCAAAATTGTTTGTGACGGGTTTCATAGTGCCTAACATGACACTTTTCTTGGTTTCTTCCTTGTGGATTTCAACAAATATCTCCTCTATATTTGGGAGAGGTTTTGAACCAAGGAGTCGTCTACGAACTTCATCTAGCTCCTTGTTTAGACCCGCAAATCATAAATTCTTTCTTTATTGACTAGCTTCTAGTAGGTCTCAATACATAAGGAACATAACTTATGACCAGTATTGAAAAGATCAACTTTTTGCCATAGTTTGGAAAGAGTTTTGAAGTAAGTGGTGACATCCATCTCGGCCTGGGTTAGATTTCAGTTTTCGTTCCTAAGCTCAAAAAGTTGGGGGGAATTTTCTAAATTAGAATATTGGCGTTTGGTTGCATTTCACATGTCCTGAGCTATTTTGTAGCATAAGAAACTCTCACCTATTTTTTCATCCACAGAGTTAATTAGCTATGTCATAACCATCGAATTATGGGCATCCCATGTCTTGAACAAAGCGTATGATTTTGCCCGTTGTTCTGCAGAGCCATCAAGATATCCAAACCTTCGTTTGCCACGCACCACCATCTCCACGGACTGAGACCATGCCTGATAGTTTTTTCCGGTGGGTTCATGTGAGGTGATTTATAGAGAGGAATTGTTAGTAAGTGGATTGAATTTGTGCTGCTGTTATAGGTGTTGATTGCAAGGAAACTGAAGTTTCCAAATCAACACTGCCTCCAGTGCCAGTCATGGTTGTTCCCCAAGGAAAAACCACTTGAGGTTTAACCGCTATGGAGGTTAATGGTACTGCTCTGATACCGTGTTGAAAAGAAAAGAAGAGAAATTCCTCCGCACTTTATTCACTAAAAACGTTACAGATTTATAGGGAACTTGGCAGACAAATCTGTTAGAAAACAGTCCCTAAAAGGTAGCAATCAAATCCCCTAACAAGAGGAAGCAATAAACACCGAAAAATTGGAAACAGAATCTGGAAAGAAGCAGCAAGATATCAGGGAAATAATTCCCCCAAAATCCCAACAATAAATGATAACAAAATAGGAAATAAATATCCCAAACAAATCAGGGAAGAAATCCCAGATTCTGCGACAAAGTGATCCTAAAGTCTTGCATTTACTGAGGAGAAGAATAAGTTTGTTGACTTTGTTCTTATCTGACAGTGTGATAAAGACAATGGCATTTAGTAAAGCAATCTTTGAGAAGGGCAAACTTCTGATGGAAAAATTACAATTATACTTTGTATCAGTAATTGAAAATGTTAAAACTTCTATGCAAGATATCATTGGTCGTTAGTGCCGTAAAATCTTTTGAAGAGAGTTAGAGTTTGAGATTTCCTTCCCGACTTCTTCTCTGGCTAAAGTAGTAAGGCAATAGTTTTTTTAGGTTCTGTATAGTTATTCTTTCTGCTTATATCTTATTGTGGACAGTGACGTTTCAATTGCTAGGGTCTCTTTTCAGGATATTTTTCCCGTAATACACATTTTTTTATTTGATAAACTACACTAAAGTTGTCCTATGGAAGTTGTATATCGCTAAATTTCAATATTTGATTTTTCAGGTTGGATGTGGTCATGGACTTCCTGGAATCTTTGCACTGCTTGAGGTGATACTTGGCTTCTTTGGCTTTGCATTGTGGTTACCTTAACTTAGTGAAACATATAATTATGTGTATTTTCTGGTTGCTTTAGGGGGCAGCTGTCGTACATTTTCAGGATTTCAATGCTGAGGTCCTACGATGTCTCACCATTCCCAATTTAAACACAAATCTTTTTGAAAAATCTCATCTTTCATCTTCAAACATGGAAATTTGTGAAAAGGCAGAAACTCGCTTTTTTGCTGGTGACTGGAGTGAAATTGATAAACTGCTTCCTCTTGTTTGGAAAGATGCAAAGGATCTTGGCTGTAGCTCAGATCATAATAAAGGTGCTGGTTATGACTTTATTCTAATGGCAGAGACAGTTTACTCAATTAGCAGTCTCCAAAACCTCTACAATCTTATTAAGAAGGTATTGTTTAATAAAGTTACGAGAAACAAAACTATTTTCTGTATGGAATCATTGGAATATAATTGTGGCCACAATAGTCAATGTCATAAGATATGTATCCAAAAAGCAGATTTTCAATATGTATCACAGGCTGTAATATTTTTAGGTAGATATTGTATAATACTGTTTGTGTTTCACACGTTACGCATATGTCTAATATCCATAAACAAGCTAACGCATGCAGCCACACTTCACGCCTGGTCCAATTTGTTTTGATTTTCCAAAATGATTATAAGATTTTAGGAACTGCTGCACAGATAGAAGCGTGGACACTGCTACAATAAAATTTGAAAAGTTATATTGTGTC
Organism: Gleditsia sinensis; assembly: GCA_037074535.1. Lineage (NCBI taxonomy): Eukaryota > Viridiplantae > Streptophyta > Magnoliopsida > Fabales > Fabaceae > Gleditsia > Gleditsia sinensis. The sequence goes on along the minus strand of CM073475.1, from coordinate 9,309,868 downwards.
TAGTATAAGTGTCTGGTATGTGTTGAATAGAGACATAGTTCATTTTTTGATGCTTTATAGGCGGCACATCTCTTTGCAATCCGAGAGATGTGATAAGTGAAACCCATGCCCTTGAGAAATTCCTAAATCTCGTACTTCTCAAAATAAAGTTGCTGTCAAGAGAACCCATTTGACCACTGAACTAACTTCGAGCATAGACTGGAGAGCTTTATTGAAGATAGTTTGGGAGCTTACTCTGTTTCCGATGTAATGAATTCAAGGCCCAAGGCTCTAGTTTTTCTCACCCTGCAAGCTCTATATTTTCTTGGGCATTATGTGCAACCCACTACTAATTAATAACCCAAAGCTTATTTTGGTATTTTATTATGTGCAACTGATTGAGGAAGTCTATTTACTTATTATGGACAGTGAAGATCAACACATTGATATTTACTATTTAGGCTGCTAAGTAACCAACATATTGTTTCACGATATTTTATAGTCTTTTACTTGTCAAAGTATCTTAAGGTGCACAATATTGTGGGAATAAATGACCAGAATAATGGAATGTAGGGTCAAATCATAATGTATTTTCTTTTTCTTCCACTATTGTGTGTCTATTTGCACTTTCATTTGTCTGCCACCACTCTTTAATTTAAGGAGTCATTGGTCTACCATTTATTTAAATTATAGGTTCAGAATTATGTATAAATATAGAGAGAAACTCTGAGTAATAGCAGTGGAGTTACAAGAATTTATTTTCCACTCTTTTCTTGACTTAGCTCACATAGTATCAGAGAAGGAATAGAAGCATGTGAGCATCACTGTAGAAGCAAGGCTTCAAACGTGAAGCATCACTGCAGAAACACGGCCTCAACGTGAGCATCCTAGAGAAGCTGCGAAAGTCTCTGACAGGGAGCCATCATCCAAGTCAACAATTCAGATCATCACAGATTGGTATATCCGGTCATTCCAGGGAGTGCCGAAAATTATCCTGGGCAATCTAGAAGGTGCCGAAATCCACCATTGGCACATACCCAATTGCTTTCCGTCCTCCTGAAGACCAATAAGTACTGGTACATCCTACTCTGTTCTCTTGGACGCATATATATAAGTGTTGGTCATCTTCCTCTAACAATGACAAACAGAGCTGCATGGAAGACAACACTCACAGGAGCATCTGGTTAGGATCCATCAACCCATGGAGGAACCAACTTGGAATCACCAATCGGAGAGAGCTTTGTATTGCCCACTGTGGAAGGCATTGAAGTTCAAAATATGGGAAAAGCTTGGAATAGTAGAATTCCAGTAAACCAACGGGGAGCCAGTCTAGAGACCTCATTAAACTCATTCCAAGTAAACATCCAGAAACTCAATGGAAGGAATTACGTGGAGTGAGCTCAAACTGTAAAATTGATACTGGACAGTAAAGAGAAATTTAGATATTTAACTGGAGAAATCTCCATGCCAGCAGAAGGTGATCATCAAGAGAGAATGTGGAAATCTGAAAATTCTCTAATTGTTGCTTGGTTAATAAATGCAATAGAGCCAGCAATTGGAAAACTATTTATGTTCCTTCCTATTACTAAAGATGTTTGGGAGGATGTCAAAGAAACATACTCTGATTTTGAAAATTCTTCACAGATATTTGAGCTCAAATCAAAGCTGTGGCATGCAAAACAAGGAAATAGAAGTGTAACATCCTACTATAGTGAATTGATGATGCTTTGGCAAGAGTTGGATCTGTGCTATGATGGTAATTGGAAATGTTCTGAAGACAGTATTCGTTTTTTAAAACGTCAAGAAAATGATTGGGGGATTTATGTTCTTAACAGGTTTGAATAAGGAATTAGATGAAGTACGTAGTTGTATTCTGAAAAAAATTCCTCTACCTACAATTAGAGAAGCATTCTCTAAACTTTGCCGAGAAGAAGCTCGCCAAAGTATCATGCTAAGCAAACATCCTGAGGTAGAAAATTCTGCTTTAGTTACAAGAAATGAGACATCAAAAAAGGATAGTAAACGACCATGGTGTGATTATTACAAATGACCCGGACACACACGAGAAACTTGTTAGAAAATCCACGGCAAGCCACCAAATCAGAAAAAGAAATATGGAGGAGATGCACATGCGTTTCAGGCTACTATATCTGATCAAGAACCACCATCATCCTCTGGTTCACTTCCTTTCACAAAAGAACAAATAGGCCAATTGTACAAATTGTTGGAATCTCAAAAACCTACCACATGTTCCTTAGCTCAAAAAGGTAACTATTCAAAGACTGCTCTTTTAAGTGTCAACTTCAAACATACCTGGATCATAGATTCAGGTGCAACTGATTACATGACAGGTGTATCCAGTCCTTTTTCATCTTATAATCCTTGTGCAGGAAATCAAAAAATAAAAATTGCTAATGGTTCTCTATCAACAATTGCAGGGAAAAGTTCCATTATAGTTTCCCCTTCTCTCACCCTTCATGACGTTCTTCATGTGCTTAACCTATCTTGTAATTTGCTTTCAGTTAGTAAACTAATTAGTGATCTAAACTGTCAAACTAATTTCTTCCCAAATCATTGTCTTTCAGGATTTGACCTCGGGGAGGATGATTGGCAGTGCTAGAAAAAATGGAGGACTGTATCTTCTTGATTCAAATTTCGAACCAAGTCACCAATCATCAAGTACAAGTTTTTTCACTTCTGCCCTTAAAAATGAGGACATTATGTTATGGCATTTTAGATTAGGGCATCCTAGTTTTTAGTATCTTAAACATCTGTTTTTTCATTTATTTCATAAAGATACATCTTCATTTCAATGTGAAATCTGTGAACTAGCAAAACACCATAGAACTTCATTTTCATCACAACCATATAAGCCTTCAAAACCATTCACCATCATACACAGTGATGTATGGGGTCCTAATAAAGTAAGTGCACTTAGTAATAAACGATGGTTTATCACTTTTATAGATGATCACACTCGCCTATGTTGGGTGTACTTAATGAAAGAAAAATCAGAAATTGAACAAATTTTTAAAAATTTCTATTATATGGTGCAGTTTCAAACCCATATACAACTCTTTAGGAGTGATAATGGGAAAGAATATTTTAAAAAAATTCTGGGTGATTTTTTCTTAGAAAAAGGTATTATTCATCAAAGTACTTGTATTGAAACACCCCAACAAAATGGCATTGCCGAAAGAAAGAATAAACATTTACTAGAGGTGGCTCGAGCTCTACTATTTTCTACAAATGTTCCAAAATATTTATGGGGAGATGCGGTTTTAACAGCTACATATTTAATAAACAGAATGCCCTCCAAAGTTTTAAAATTTGAAACTCCTCTCCAAATATTCATGCATTACTTTCCTATTGTCAGACTTTCAGCTGACTTACCTCTAAGAATATTTGGGTGTACTGCATTTACTCATGATCATAAAAAAAAAAGGCAGTAAACTTGACATAAGAGCTATCAAGTGTGTCTTTATTGGTTACTCCCTGAACAAAAAAGGTTATAAATGTTTTGATCCTATTACACGAAAAATATACATCTCCATGGATGTCACTTTCTTTGAAAAACAACCATATTTTCAAAATGCTCATCTTCAGGGGGAGAAATTAAATGAAGATTCACCTGATTCCTTTAGTAGCTTCTTTGAGGTTTGTTTATTGCCACAACACCTAGAATTTGAATTATCTGCACTTAAAGAAAATGACCAAAACTTATCCTCTGGATATCCTCTTTCTATGAGTGAATATCCAAATGAGTCTCGGTCTACTTCTGAAAAAATATCTAAAGATCAATTTTCTAAAAATCATGAGAAAATAGACAATGAGGAACCCACTATGATGCCACAACATAACAAAGACAATAAAACTTGGAAAGGATTGGTCTACTCAAAAAGGAAAAAAGATGATCAAGAGAATACTACATTTCAGCATTGTCATGACTCCAACTTAAGAGCAAATGATGGTAACTCTAAACCTTTATCTGATAATCTATCTCTTGAATATGATTTACCTATTGCTCTTCGGAAAGGTGTTAGATCTTGCACTAACCATCTTTTATCTAACTTCATTTCATATTCAAATCTGTCACCTTCATTTGCTGCTTTCTCCTCTCATTTGTCAAGTTTGGAGATTTCTAAAAATATACATGAAGCTCTTAAGTTACCAAAATGGAAGGAAGCTGTCCTTGAGGAAATGAGAGCTCTTAAAAAGAACAATACCTAGAGTACTGGAGTCCTACCAAAAGGAAAGACAACAGTAGGATGTAAATGGGTCTTCACTGTGAAATACAATTCAGACAGTTCTATAGAAAGATACAAAGTCAGATTAGTGGCTAAAGGATTCACTCAGACTTATGGAATAGACTATACTGATACATTCGTACCGGTTGCAAAGTTGAATACAGTCAAAGTACTACTATCAATAGCTGCTAATCTTGATTGGCTTTTGCAGCAACTAGATGTAAAAAATGCTTTTCTAAATGGAGATTTGGAAGAAGACATATTTATGGAATGTCCCCCTGGATTCGAGAAAGAATTTGGACATAGGGTGTGCAGATAAAAAAAATTCTTGTATAACCTTAAACAGTCTCCAAGGGTTTGGTTTGAGAAATTCACTCAATTAGTGAAAAAACAAGGTTACACTCAAGACCAAACTGATCACACTATGTTTTTAAAATTTTTTCGAGAAGAAAAAATTACTGTATTAATTGTTTACGTTGATGACATCATTTTTACAGGAGATGATATCATTGAGATAACGCGGCTTAAAAAGAATCTTGCATTAGAATTTGAAATGAAGGACTTTGGAGCTCTTAAATATTTTCTTGACATGGAAGTTGCTCGCTCTAGGAAAGGAATCATGATTTCTCAACAAAAATATATTCTTGATCTTTTGAAAGAAACAAGAATGAGTGGGTGTAAACTAGCAGAAACACCTATGGACCCAAAAATAAAATTATGGAAAAAAAGTACACCAGTTGACACCGGAAAATATCAAAGGTTGGTTGGGAAATTAATTTATCTATCACATACTAGACCAGATATCGCCTATTCTGTTAGTCTGGTTAGTCAGTTTATGCATGCTCCATATGAAGAATATCTTGAAGCAGTTTATAGGATCTTGAGATATCTAAAATCCTCTCCTGGAAAGGATCTACTAGTCAAAAAAACAAATAACAGGAACATTGAAATCTTCACTGATGTAGACTGGGCTGGATCTGTTACTGACAGGAAATCCACATCAGGATATTGTACCTTTGTTTGGGGTAGTCTGGTTACTTGGCGGAGCAAGAAACATAATGTTGTTGTCAGAAGCAATGCAAAAGCCGAATTTAGAGCTATGGCTCAGGGGATATGTGAGGAATTATAGGTTTATAGGATTCTTCAGGAACTCAGAAAGACAGTTAATCTTCCTCTAAAATTATACTGTGATAACAAAGCTGCTATCAGCATTGCATATAATCCCGTTCAATATGATAAGACTAAACATATTGAAGTTGACAGACACTTCTTTAAAGAAAGATTAGAGGATGGAACTACTTGCATGTTTTTTGTGCCTTCAAATCAGCAAACAGCTGATATCCTTACCAAGGGCCTCTCAAGATCACAATTTGAGTATTTAATTACCAAGTTGGGCATGGTTGATATCTATGCACCAACTTGAGGGGGAGTGTGGGAATAAAGGACCAGAATAATGGAATGTAGGGTCAAATCATCATGTATTCTCTTTTTCTTTTTCTTCCACTATTGTGTGTCTATTTGCACTTCCATTTGTCTGCCACCACTCCTTGATTTAAGGAGTTGTTGGTCTACCATTTACTTAAATTATAGGTTCATAGTTATGTATAAATACAGAGAGAAACTCTGAGTAATAACAGTGGAGTTACAAGAATTCATCTCCCACTCCTTTCTTGACTCAGCTCACAAATATATGATACAGTACATGAACATTTTAGAAAATGATATACCTTTGATACAGGATACTAACAACTATGGTTGGTGCACTTGTCTGTATGTATAATTTTAGTTATGAACATATGGTTTGCTTATAAATTGAAGTGTACAGTGTCTGCACCATCCTGATGGAGTTGCATACATGGCAGCAAAGAAGTATTATTTTGGAGTAGGTGGTGGAAGTCGGCAATTCTTATCTGTGGTAGAAAAAGATGGTGAGCTAGTCTTGACATTTGGTTAAATTTTTTATTGAGGAACTACATGATAATATATATGTTGTATTCATTTTTTTTTGTCCTGACCCTCATATTAATGTACATGAGGTGGAGGAGAAAGCTCCTTTTACATTCATGCAGGAGTTTACTTTGTCATTTTTCTGATTGTTTGTATGTTATGTGCTGTTGCATTATAGAAGCTAATGTCTTACTCGTAGATGGGCAACACGTTCCTGTAGGTATAACAATATTGAGCTTCAAACCTTGGTTCTCCACTATAAGTCATACAAATATAGTCTTTTACAATATAATTTTGGAACCATGTTTTTCATGCAGAGTTATAAAAAAGAGTAAATTACCCTAATCTCTCTGAGGTTCAGCTAAATCACACTTGTTTCCCTTCTTGTTTCAGAAATAACAATTCATCTCTTAAATTTTGAAATTATAATATAGAAACACTCATTGCCAGTAACCTACTGTGAATATAGTTAGCGTTAGATTTCCAACGTGCATAAGATCTATTTCCTCCAAATTTGAATGTATTTTTTTGCCCTTGTCCTTTTAAGAAGAAAAGCTTTACAAGATTATGAATAGTAATTTATTTGTTTTAGCTCAAAAATTACTAAAATATTAGCTTTCATGAATTTTTTTTCCCTCAAAAAGAGCATATTTTGTATGCATACATGTAGATGAGTATGAATCATATGTTGTATCTTATATTTTGAAATATAAAGCAAATTGAATTAATCTGTAGTGTTTTATTTCATGCGATTTTCTGCCTGGTATTCATTTAATATTTGAGCAGAAAATTGCATGGCTTAAAAAATGACAAATAAATTCAATTTGTTTTATATTTCAAAATAGCAAGAACCAAAAATTATTTTCAAAATTGGAGGAAAGGGATTTGATGCATATTAGGAATCTAACAGTAATTATATTGACTGAGAGATAGTAGGGGATTTTCTTGTATCATAATTTCAAAATTTAGAGGGTAGATTTGTTTTTATGTTAAAACAAGAAGGAAATAAGTGTAATTTAGGCAAACCTCGAGAGGTCAATGTAATTTACTCCATAAAAAATTTGTTCTATATGAATATGAAGGAGGATACAAAGTTATCCTAATGGCATACTAAATTAAATTCTCTCTTTCCTTGTACCAATTATACTATTGTCATTTGCCCTTTGTCTTTGCAGGTGTCATGACTAGTAGTCTGGTAGCTGAAGTCACAGATGGTTCATCTAATGTGCGGGAAGTATGGAAGCTTTCATTCAAGTAGTACTGGTAGTTTCTTCCTTCATCATTCAAATCATCACAGTTTTGTTTGCTGGAGATAGCCCATGCCCACTATTGTGATTTTTCCCCTAATGCTTGTCCCCAGAATGGAAAATGGGATGGGTGGAAGGGTCGATTGGGGAACAAGTTGCCCTTATATATCCAAATTGAGGGATAACTGGTGGACGAGGTCTGGCAATATGATTGTGGAGATTGTTTCATCCAGAGATAATCGTTTTTCTCATTTCATGCTATACTGCTCTTCTTAAATTGGGCTGCTGCTTTTTTTTTCATATTTTTTCTTTTGTCCGCAATAACGATAGATTTTTTTTGGTGTTATTTTTGGAAGGCTTTTCTGTATTTATCTTCATTGGTTATTGTTCAGAACAGGCAGAATGGCTTGTTAGACAAGTTTGAAGAATGGGCGCTGTTGTGCCATGAATCTTGAGGGAGATCCAACAGCAAAGAGCTCAAGTGTTTGAGCGTAGTAGCAAAATCCTTGAAGAGTTGTCAAGTGGACTCCAAAGTTAGATCATGCCTATTAGCAAGCAAACTTCATAGTTTGATATGGTGGGTGGGAAAAGGGCGTCTGAAAAACTGGCCGAATACGGCAATAGCATTGCTGGAGCACCTTAACATCGAACTAAATACGTAATGGTATAAACTTATCTAAAACGACTAAAATGTCTAATAGGAATCTGCAGGGGCTTCCTTTTTGGCGAGCTTGAGTATGTTCTGGACAGTGTTAAGCTTGTGTAGATCCCTTTGTGAATTATATTGCCTAGTGTCAGTGAAATAAGCAAATTTCTACCATCAAATTTATTTTCAATTACAATTTTTCATTATTTAAGGTTTATTCTTGTTATGTGAAGTTAAATATTTATGCATCTTTATTCTCAAATTAAATTGGTATAAATGGTTACAAATGGTACTTGATTGAGTTTGATTTGACAATAATTTCTTCGAATGGATATTTGGTTTCATTTAACAGATGGACCTATTGAAATTCCCAAAAGCTTCCTTCATGCATTTTTTTATATTGTATATTGTAATATTAACTGTTGTAAATCATGTCACTTTTATGTTGTTACAAGAACACGGAGGAGGGTAGCTAACTTTAGGGGCTCATGCCTGACTAGCATTTTTGCCTTGACAAGGATTTGTACAAAAATGTAATACCTCTGTTTCTTTTATCATACAAGATGAATATATCAAGTGATTGTTTTGTTATTGTTTTATAGTTAGGACGATAATTGATCTAGAATGTAGGGGCCTCACTTTCACCATCAAGTAATATGGATATATGAGCTCAATGAGAGAGAGAGAGAGAGAGAGATACAAGGTGAGATTCACTCACGAGTCTCATATGAGCTCTTCCTCCTGTCTCTTTTTTGCGAGACCCTCTTAAATAGTGTAGAGAATTTTGATCCTTTTTATGCACTGTTGTACTTCATTGGCTAATTGGTTCAAACATATCATTTAACTTGTTATGCTGGTTGCAAAAGCCGAAGTCTTGCTAGACCTCTAATTCAAATAGTAGCCTAAATCTTTGCTGAATTAGTTACTAGAATTCATGAAATTTACTCTTGTACCAATTGCAGTGAGGGCAATATTGTCACTCAATGGAAGTTAGATAACTTTACATTTTGTTTAACTTGTTTTAATTATTTATAAAAAAATATTAAATTTAAACGTATGGTTAAAAAATGAAGCAAAAATGAGTTTTACGATCTTTTACAATAAACTATAAGAAATAAGCTTAAAAAATTCAATATACTTTGTCCAACTTAATCACATAATTTATTTGTTGTTCGTTATGTCATATTTTATTAATAAATTATTATTTTAAAAATTTTAAATTTTATAAAATATATACACAATGACAATGATATATATATATATATCATATTGTGTACACTATTAATAAAATGATACTTAAGTCTGGAGGCTCTTACACTTAACATATTAGTCTGTGAATTGTGTGTTTTTTTTCACGCTTTAAGTTGTGTCACTATTAACTGTCCAAAGATTCCAAGACCAGTAGAGTGACAGTCATCCAGAGGACAACTAGAGTGGGGAATGGTTGATGTCAACTTTTGAAGGGGTGAGTAATCATTGATACATAAGATAATAATTTAATTCTTGAAGTTCTTTTACCCAAAATGATAATCTTTTGGAATATATTCTTTTTATAGTTTAAATTGTATCAACATGACTTTATTATTTTACTTATAAAAAAAAATTAACTATAGAGAGGTTAATTTTCTCTACTCAGAAATTTATGTGGGCACAGAGAAAATTTCTCTCCTTGAGAAAGGCAAAGGTAAATTTTTCTAACCTAAAATGCTGGAACAGGGTTCGGACTATACTCCCCTCTCTTGCAGGAAAATACTCTTTATCTATTCAAAGTGATTATTACTCCTGTATGTGGGTGAGTTCATAGGATCAATTGTGTTGTCCTAAAACATATATGTAACTTTGGTTAACTTAGGAAAGATTAATGTTATTTTTTTAAAAAGTAAATTATATTCATTTTTTCTGAAATTTATGAAAATTATATTCACACTTTTTTTAGTTTTAAATTGGTACAAAAACTTTCTTTAAAATGTATAAAACTTACATTCACACTATCTTAAATTTTAAAAAAAGAATACACATTTTTTTATTTTAAATTTTAATTAGCATCAATTTCATTGAGATTATTTATGAATTTTTAAAATAAAATATAAAAAAAAGTATAAATTTTATTAATAATTTTGCAAATAGGAAAAGATGAACTTTTCATATAATTTAAAACTGAAAAAATTTGAGTATAATTTTTAAAGATACTATTGTAATTTACTCACCACTGCTGAGACACTAATGCTAAATCCATAGCAGATCTTCAAGGAGATAGTCAATACTAATCTTAAAAATCTTTTCCAGTAAAGTTATTTTGGCAATTATATATTGAAATTCATGAACATATAATGAAAAGTGAAAGAACCACCCCAAAACGATCATATAAATTCAGATTCAAAAGCTCCCACGAAACAAAATGTACAACAGAATTTACATGAAGCTTGCTTCACCAGGAATCCCAAGATCTGTGGATTAATTAAGCTGCAGTCAAGAGTCAGACCTGCAACGATAATACTTAGAGCAGCCTCTGCTTTCAGGATTTGAAGGGGGAGGGATACAGCCACCTGTTTTACTATAAGCTTCGCCACTGCCACCACCATTACAAACTGGTTTATCTCTTCGCAGAGCTCCCGGAGAGATGTACTTCTTCTGCTCCAAAAACCTTCTACTTATTTCTGAGTCCATCAGCATCTCTTCTTCTTGATTGCATTCAGCTATGGAACCATTGCATGAGTAAGTCAATGAGAACACAGTGCGGCTGAAATACATACAACTAAAGAACATAAAGCAGCTGAAACTCAGAAGTTTAATGGTAGACTTGGAGGCCATTCTTTTTTATGTTGATGGAATCCCTTCCTCTCAGAAGCACTATATAGAGAGAATGACACTAGACTACTAAAAAAAAGGTGCAAGTGGAGGCAGCACTAGTAGCAGGCAGATGGACCACACTTCACCAAACTTTGGACGGTATGATATATAAGTGGTTGTGAATGTACATGATTTAATGATAATATTGTTATACAGGTCTGAAGTAGTAGTCATCTAAGACCAAGACTAATCTCTATTTATGCCAGCTAAATCAGATCTGAAAGAATATTAATGTTATTTATATAAGAGTAAATTAAATTTACTCTGATGAAATTTTTAAAAGATACACTTATATTTTATTTTAATTTCAATTTATACAAAATTGTCAATAAAATTTATACTTAATGTATTTAAAAAAAACTCATAAATATTTTAATTTAATATAATAAAAATAATTAAAAAAAAATTAATTAATACTTATAAAAATTTAAAATAAAAAATATTAGTGTAATTTTTTTAAAATTTAAAGAAATGCAAGTGTAAATTTTATACACTTGCCCGTTTGGTACGCTGGAATGGAAAGGAATCTAAGATGGAAAGCAAGATTCCAATGTTTGGTATGATGGAATTGATGGAATGGAACATTCCATGGAATGCTCCATTCCATCATATGATGGAAAATGAACTCCTTCTAATAATGGATGTAATCCATGATTCCATTATAAAATAATGCTAACTTTAAATTTTTTTGTATTAAAATAATTTAATTTAATTATTAAAAAAATTAATTTGAATATATTTTGTAAAAATTAATTTGTAAAAAAAAATTTAAAAAAAATTATTTTTTTTAAATTTTTTATTTAAAAAAATTAATTTAATTATTTTATATTAAAATTAATTTAATCATTTTGTTTATCTTATCTTTCTATTCTTTCAATTTCTATTAATCAAATAATAAAATATTACATTACCTAATTCATTCCATTGCATACCAAACAAGATAATGGCATTCTATTCTCTTTTCCATTCCATTTTCCTTTTTTCTTTCCATTCCACTGAAATTTATTTCAGTGTATCAAACGGGCACGAATCATGAATAATTTTGGTTTCAATTTAAAATTAAACAAAAGGTGAGTATAATTTTTTTAAATCTCAAAAATAATAAATATAGTCTTCATATAATTATTGTAGATATGAATGAATGGCATTACATATTAAATTCTATTTAATTAGTTTTACTTAAAAGGTTTAACATTGAGCTCAAATAAGTATACAGTATGATACCACATATTTAGGGTGCGTTTTGTTTACCTGTTTTCAATTTTTATTTTCATTAAAAACTAAAAATTGACATGAAAAAACGTTTGTTTACTATTTTTTATTTTTATTTTTAAGAAATATTTTTAAAATTTTTAAAAATTTTAAAAATATCAAAAAGACGTTTTTAAAATTTTTAATTTTGCAGTGCATTGCAATGATGAAATTTTTATAATTATTTTAAATTATATATATAATATTTTATTATTTATATAATTATAAAATAATAAAAATAAAAATATAATAATATAATTAAAAAATAGTGAAAATAAAAACATAAACTAAATATATTTTTAAAAATATAAAAAATAAAAAATAAAAATTATTTTTAAAAAATAAAAATAAAAAATATTTTCGAAAACCAAACTTACTTTCACTTTCATAGATATGAATTCCATTTAACCATATTTAACTGGATATTAAATCTGTCCCTCGTAGGAGGAATCTAGATATTTAAAAATACAAGTTAAGTAAGAGATAATGTTAATAAAGAGCTATTTAGTGCTTCGTTGGAAAAATAAAAAGTAAAGCTATGTACTGTTTATCTTGATGTTAGTAGGCCAGCCACAAGCAAGCGAACATATAATTACAGTGGTGGTCGGTAATGACCAAGACATAATTATCAATGATAAAAAAGAAATGAATAAAACGGAAGCAAAGCCTTTAGATGATTGTAAGTTGGGAGCTAGCTTTTCAAGTCCAGCCCATTTCGGAGCTTCTTCATCGTCCTCTCCTTCCCTTTTGAACACAATATTACAAATTTCAACCCAAAATCACAGAGAGGCTGAATTCAAATATGAGTAAACAGTTAAGAAAGAAAGAACAGAGGGTCACCATTTCATTACCTGCAATTTATATGACGTTGGCAGCTGCTCGAATAGAGGTTTATAGGGATGAATGGATCTTGAAATATTCTCCTTACTATCCAGGAACGAGAATGACGAGAGAACTCAAGGAATCAAAAGCTTCCTTTCTCTCTCTTCAACATAGTAAATTTTTTTCTTTACTTCTATAATTTCATTAAGTTACTAACTCATCCATAGCCCTCTCTCCCCCTATCTTCTATTCGTTTTAAAAATTTCTAGCACTCGATATATAAAATAATACCCAATCAGCTACCATCAATTATTCACAACTATTTCATTTCAGGAAAGCAAAACCGCAAGTCCAATTTTAGTTTCCTTCCTGCGTGTGGCCAATCTAAATCTCATGACCCAAAAAAAAAAAAAAGTATGCCCCACCCACCAAGCTGGAGTTAAGTTCATTAAAATAATCAATACTCCTTTAGAAAGAAAGGGAACGATGCTGGATTACAGAGGAAGTTAGATTCATAATATAAAGCCCCCATCAACTTTATCCGAACTTTTTTGAAAACTTATATATGCTAGAATTCAGAGTTAATTAGTTGAGGAGAGTTAGAGAGGAGGGAATATTAGAGAGATAAAAGGTGAGAGGTGAGAGAGTCATGAATGTAAGTTGATAAATTGTTCTTGGTGAAATTACATAAAAAAGAAAAACATAAATAGAGAAATAAATTACTCTGTAACTAAAAAGAGTGTTATAGAAATGACAAGACTTTTATTGACAATAACTTATATAATATTTGGATGGAGGCTTCCTTTGTTCACCATAAAAGTAATCTTGTAAGTTGATGAATAGAAATTAGCTAGTTATAAATTTGTATTTTTTGGCTAGAAAAACATGCAATGGTTTGGATGGACAATCGTTCGTTGGCAGCTGCTCGAATAGAGGTTTATGGCGATGAGTGGATCTTGAAATCTTCTCCCTGTTGTCCAGGAAGAATGCCCAAGCTGGATGGAAGAGAAACCCGAACCTCCTTCCTCTTTCCTTTCTGTGAGTGTCGCGCACGATGGAATGGAGCCTCACCAAACCCCAAAAATTCTTCTCACTCCTTTGCAGTGAACGCTGGCTGAGGGAGAGACACAATAATGGTATAACCGCTGTTAAACCAGTCGGCTGGTTATATGCCAATCGACTGATTACTTTTAACAGTGGCCTGGTTTGTGGGGGTGTCACGTTTTTTCTCAAAATGCAGCGTTTTAATAAAATGAAACGCTGCGTTTTAAACACAGCACCCCGTGCTGTATTTTTATACAGAGAATCCGTGTCCACATATTTAACTTTTATAGATATAAATTTCATTTAACCATATTTGACTGGATATTAAATCTGTCCCTCGTAGGAGGAATCTAGATCTTTAAAAATACAAGTTAAGTAAGAGATAATGTTAATAAAGAGCTATTTAGTGCTTCGTTGGAAAAATACAAAGTAAAGCTATTTACTGTTTGTCTTGATGTTAGTAGGCCAGCACAAGTAAGCAAACATATAATTAAAGCGGTCGTAGGTAATGACCAAGACATAATTATCAATGATAAAAAAGAAATGAATAAAACGGAAGCAAAGCCTTGCACATGCTTGCTTTCCACTGGGTTCAATTCCCACCAAGCTGGCCTATGTACTGTGCAGTTTTATCAGTCAATGGGTGGAAAAATTCACTTCCTGGGTAAACGTTCAATTCGTATTGGATATCATGGAATGGAGGGAATAGGATAGGTTCTTTCTATCTTCTATCCAGTTATCCAGTTGCGTAAATAAATAATTTTTGGACAAAAATTATATTTTAGTTTTTAAAAAATTGACATTAATTCTTCATAAATTTTTTTGCTATCAGTTTAATATTAAGTATGTGAAAAAAACGCATTCTTTGACAAGCCTTTCTATTTGATTTTGTGAATTAGTGTTTATTTATTTATTTAAAAACTGGAGTTCAGTTTGAGAATTTGAATAAAGTCACCACTCATTTATATATAGTTGTTAATATTTGATAATATGATATTTCAATTGTTATTACACTGTTCTGAACCTTCTCTTTTTTTTTTTTTTTTTTTTGCCCCAAATTGATATCAATGCTAGGTCGTCTTCAAACCTGGGGTCATCCGCCATTTGCGTGCCATTGACTTTCTGATTTCCATGAACCGCGAGGCTTTCAAATTGACCCTATCCATCTAGGTAGGTTCACTATCCTCATCGTCCAACAACACACTTCCGCCAGTCCCAAAAAAAAAAAAAAACAACACACCAAATGTTGTAGGTTCACTATCCTCGTCGTCCCTAGGAGGAAAAAACAACCACATCGCCGCGACAAACCCTCTCCCCCAACACCCCCCCCCCCCCCCCAACGCCCTCCTCCTTTTCCCTCCATCGTCAACACTGTAGAAGTATGGCAGCCCTGACCTCGCCTTTCTTCCTTTTTTTTTCACTGTTTTCTTATATTTATATTTATATTTTTTAAAAAGTTTTCTGCTTTTTTTTTAATTTCTCTTAAATTTTAAACTTTCAAAATTTTATTTCTCTTTCATTTAAATTTACGGTATTAATTGAAAATTTATAACTTTAAATTTAAATATAAATAAAAAATTAAATTTATAACACTTACTTACAACTGGCTAAAAATATTTAAAGAAAACTAACTATTAGAAAAATTTTAAAAATGTGTTGTTTTTTTTAAATATGTCTTATTTTTTAAATGTATTAATTATGTATATAAAATATTAAGATATAATATTTAATAAATTAAAATTTAAAAATTATTATTCTTATTTTTTAATTATAATACTTAATTTTTTTATATTTAAAAATATTATAAAATTTATTTATTCTATTTTTATAACGTATTTATTGATATTGGTTCCAAAAGAAGATGCAAAACAAAACAACAAAAACTCAACAGAGAAGCCAAAACGTGGAGGCTTATCCTAGATCTGACACTTCTAGTGCCCAAATTTAGAAGCAAACCCCGCCATCGGTAGTGGAAGGTAGGGGTGAGCACGGGTCGGGTAGGGTCGGGTTTGGCTAAAATTGCAATCTGACTGTACAATGGTCAGGTTGCCTAAATACCTATCCGAACCCGACCATGACTTCAGGAAAATCGAACAAGTCGGGTTTAATCAGTTTATGGATATCACTGTCGGGTTGGCGGGTCACCCGAAAACTCCATCAAAGCAAGAAGAGCAAGTTTCCAAAATAAGCAAAAATCAAACCTATTAATATACGAAATCATCCATGATTCCCAGAAAGATAGCACGGTGGGAATAATTAACAAAACAAATTTTTCATTGATTTACAATATACTATAATAGACTAAAAGGTAAAATTTATATATACAAGACGAAACCCCTAAGAAAATGACAGTGGAGGTCGGAAGATTTCCTGTGAAGAGTCTCTGGATCTGAAAGACTCTAGATTTTAAAATTTTCTGGCTGGTCTGCTTTTTCGCGATGGAGGCCATGGGTTTGTGAGCAGTCACTCACAAGGAAGGTCAAAGCAAACGGCGAAATTTGTTGGCTTGGTTTCGTCTTCGTGGTGGAGGCCAAGAGTTTGATGGTTTGTGAGTAGTCACTCGCGGTGGAGGTTGAAGCAAATGGCAGAAAATCATGCTTGGGCAACGATTCAAGGATGCTAGGACAGAGGATAGTCGATGGCTGGAGCTAGACAGTCTAGCTTAGATGTTGGAGGCCGAGGGGAGAGGGGTGAGGGGTGAGGGTCGATGCAGCGGCTAGGGTAAGGTTTGGGAATTTGGGTGAGTTGTGAAAATGATGGCAAATATATATATATTTGGACAAACGACGTCGTTGTGTATACAAAAAAAATGAAGGCTGAAGTTTAATTACCACGGTCTGCGCGATTCGAACCCAAGGCTTCGCGAAGCAAAACACAGACCCATGCCATTGAGGCACAGGCGCTTCAATATCTTGGCTTAAGGATTTTTTATTTAACTCATCGGCCGGATTGAGTTATTTCGGATTCAAAATTCCTAAACCGACCCAAACCGTTGAATCCGAAATTTTGAAAAAAATAACCCGTTTAAACCCATTAACCCAATTTGTTTCACCCAAAATTCAATTATTTCATTGGGTTAAAACGGATTAAAACGGTTTAATCGGGTTATACTCACCCCTAGTGGAAGGCTGCAAAACCTATGAGAAATATTAGCGTCACGCCACCTTCCAGCCCTGGAAACCAAGTTCCATCCTAGAAGTGAAGTGTACTCATCTGACTTGACTTGGACAATTCCCCCAACACTGACTGAATTTCCAAATATTGATTTTCACATTTCAAACCTTTTTCCGACGGTTTTTAGGCCTTCTGTCTCTTTTTTTTTTTAAACCTTATTTTCATCGCTTGGAGCCTTCATCTAAAGTTGATTGCTCTAAATTTAATTTTTGCTTCTTGAGGTTTGCTTCTTCTCTTTGGAAACCTCTTCGAATTTTTATATTATTTCAGATTAATTAGTAAATTGTCTTAGGATATATTTTATCTTTTTACATAGCTTTTTTGTTTACCCAAAAAAAATCTTATTATTTTCTCATTAAATTCATAACCTTCTATCTTCTTGTTTTTCCACGTTGCTCCCATTATCACATAGTTCTTGCATTGTTATTCTAATATCTGTTTTGTTATTAGAATAGTTTATATTACTATTTTGCAAAGTCTATTTGGCGATGTTAGCAAAACGGCGCGTCGGACTCAAAATTAAAAATTGGTTCCCCTGCGGATCTGGTCATGTCTATCAAAGTGATGTAGCAAAAAATCAGCATAAATTTGTTGAGAAAAAAAAATGGAAAGTTGAAAACCCAAGATGAAAACCAAGAATCTCTATAGAGCTTTTCCATTGAAGTTGATGAATTTGTTGATCCTTCATATGGAAATTCATTTGATCAGATCCATATCGTTTCTGGTAACTCCCATTTTCATCTCCTTCAAATCGAAGAGCATATGAAAAATCAAAGAAAGGAGTTAGAGAAAGATTGTGAGAGAGAAAGGTAGAAAATGAAGATAAAAGGTTTTTTATTTGGATTAGCTGCTGGGGAAAGGTTGCGTTGCGGCGAGAGAGAGAATGAGGAAGGGAGAAGACGAAGGGGAAAGGAATAAAATTCATTATGGTTCTCTAATAAAAACAATAAGTCAATTGTTCGCAATCCAAGTATACAACTGTCAATAAAATAAAAGTAATGAATATATGAACTCAGGTTCGCCATAAACTCTAATTATTGCACAGTAATAACTAAATATAAAATAATTTTTTATTCATACTATTAAATGCTTATAATATAAATATTTGAATAGTATTATTCTCATATTTTTAAAAGTATACTAAATACTCCACTCAATTAGAGGTGTACAAAATCGAACAAAATCGACCGAATCAAACCGAACCATCAAAAAACCGAACAAAACCGATCTTGAGTGGTTTGAATTGATTTTATTTTAGAGAGAACCGAGCGGTTCAGTTCGGTTTGCGGTTGTAAAAAATTTTCAACCAAACTAAACCGAACCGACCGCCATGTTATATAAGTTCTAAATTTATCTCTGGGCTATGTGAGGCTCAGAATGTGAAATGGGCCAAAAAAATCTGAAATAGACCAAAAAAAATTTTTGAAATAAAAAAAATTATTAAAATGGACAAAATTTTTTTTATTGAAATGGGCTTTCAAAACCGTCAAAACGAACCGCTTTTGAGGGGTTCGGTTTTTTAAATTTTAAACAAACTGATTAGGTCCAATTTTTTTTGAGTTTTGTATAAACGGTTCGATTTGGTTAAGCCTCCAAAACCGAACCGAATCGCACCGCGAACACCCCTACACTCAACTATGGCCTCCAATTTTTAAAGTGCTCATTTTGTTTTATTCTATTCGAGTAGTATCATTCTCATATTTTTAAATTCAATGATACTAACTATGTTGTTTTAAATATATTTTAGTATTTATTACTTGATTAATTTTATTTTAAAATATTTATTTAATTTTCTATATAATATTTTTAATTTATTATGTAATATATAAAATTAAAAAATAAGTTTTTACTATCAATTCAACTGTATAAACTGTTAATGGCTTTCTTCATCAATTTAATGTTCGATTTAAATTTTAAAACATTGCTATTTGGCATTATTTTTTTGCTTGCACGCCGTTAGGCACATGCAAAATGGCGTGGATCACATGACCCGCACAATGGACATATATCGAAAGGAACAATATGACCCTCTTGGCAATACCAGGTGAACGGAAGCTGGATGGAAAAGCTTGAGACGTCGATGAACGATCGGCTAGTAAATGCCCTGAATTAAATAAATTTTTAATTAGATATAATTAAGTAATTAAATTTTGTTTTGAAGTATTATTTCGATGATTTTAAAAATAAAAATATTTCGAAACATTTCAAAAGTTTTTAAAAAATATTTCAAATAATTTTAAATAATTTTTTTTAATTTTAAAATATTTTAACATAATATTAATGATATATATATAAAAAATTATATTAAAATTAATTCAAATTAATGTCTATAATTAAATAGTAAGTAGACATGTTACTATAGTATGGACTTCAACTCAAATCTTAATAGCATTTAATAACAATCTTTCTCTTGTATCCATCTCTCCATCTTCTCCTTAACTCTTTCCTATTATCTATATTTAAGTCTCTCTCTCTCTCTTGACCATGATTCTATCTCTATCTTTAGGTATCTTTCTCTTTCTTTGTCTTTCAAAATCTTTTTTCATCATTTTTGTAGTTTCTTCTTTAAAATGAAGATAATAAAGAAAAATAATATCATGAGAACAAAGAGAGAGAGTATGAAGTTAATAAAAATATTGTGACTTGTGAGAGAAAATAATTTAGTGTTAGATGTGATATGATGCTACTTTTCTATACTTTTAGATTGTCAATTTTTTTATTTTTTAAATTAGTTTGATACTTTTCTATTGAAACAACTCAAAATAAGAGTATTTCTATCGAAATAACTCGAAACAAAAGTATTTATATCGAAACGATTCAAAACAAAAATATTTTTACTGAAACAAGAGTATTTCCATCGAAATTTTCTCTGAAATAAGAGTATTTCTATCGAAATATTTCGAAACATAATAATTTCAATCAAAATAGTATAATTTCTTAACAAATATTTCGTTTTATTTCGATAATTTCGTTTCATATCGGTAATTCAAAAACAGAAACGTTTCGTTCGTTTTGATAAAAAAAAATTCTTTGGATTCAATGGAGGCTAATATAAGCATATCCAATAAAAAGTTATAGTAGGCAGTTATTAAAATAGTGGAGGACCCCACTACAAGAAAAAATCAATTTTAAAAAGAATTTTGAGACACATTTTTTTGTTTGTTTATAATCTGTTACAATTATGTAATAATTTTTGTAATAAATATCTTGAAATCTAAGACAAATCTTGAGATGGATTTTTTATCTATGTATTCCATCTCATAATCAATGTCGAAATCCATCAATATACATATTATAGGCTTGTTTGAGGTGAGAGAAATCGTGAGAGAAAAACTTCTCCATTTACTCTAGGGATTTACTGTTCACTTCCACCAAATTAGTTACTTTGCTTGACTTTGAAGATTACCCACACCTTTTACACTTCATCTCAAGGCTGAACACTCGATTTCGTTACTTTTCGTTACCATGAGAATCTCCAACTATAATTCACTCTCAAAAGTAGCTCATAAGGAAAATGTGGCTAGATGTCTTATAATCCTCCCACCAAATATCCATACACTTGATGTAGAATTTTTTTATCTTGAGATTTCCACCTCTGCTTAATGAGACCTGAGATCGGACTGCTCTGATACCTTTTGATAAAAACTGTAGGTAGATTTTAAATCTAAAGGGAGGGTGCCTAGAGATAAGGCACCCATAGACACAAAGTGAGACTCCTTACATTGGGATCTTAATAGCTATAAGTTTTGTTCATTTCCCCCAAAAGTTGTGCTACTCTCTTCATGTCTCTGAAGCTCCATTTTTGTTCATCTTCAACATGGTTTGTTTGTTCCTTCTCTTTTGATAATCTTTTTGTCACGCTCCTAATTTTAGAGCACGTGAAATACATACTTTACGATCATATATTTTTCATAAACATGATTATTCCAATCATTTATCATAGAAACAGATACATATAGATTCTTCCATACATATACCATATATAAATCAAGTCCATAAACATTAGAGTAACAGCAAAAGCAGGGATCTTGCCTATGGCGTTCAGAGCAACTCTAGAAAACATGTATATTACAAATTAAACACTGAGAGCCCAGAAACAATTTAGACTCATCACAGAAGTACGACACCTAGTCAATCAAGAAGCCGTAAGATCAAACTCTGAGTTTTTATATGAAAAAAAAATATAAACTACGTGTAGTGAGTTTTACAACTCAGTGAACAGATTATACCTCCTATGACCTCTTAGGTCAACATATAGATGTACTCTTTATTTTTAAACTTATCACATTGAAAATCACAATTCAGAGATACATCTATATGGGACCCGCATTTCAAAATCATCTATGTTCAAATTCATATTCATAATAATGTTGTAAATACGATAATAAAATCATGGTATGCATCAATATAATTCATGTGAAAACATCTGGAGGATCCCATATCAGAAGCACCATATCAGAGTTTGACCCCTTTTGTACTTTGGTGGTATAAGATTTGCCTACACTCAGCATCTCACTGAAGTTTGCCCTATTACCATTCAAGAGGACATGCGAAGGGACTCTATATGGGTATTTCCCAAGCACACAGCAAAGGAAGGCAAATCACATATCATATAATTGGCATCTCGCCCATATAGGAGGAATTCCGCTCTCCATCATATATCATCTCCCGTGTGTTGGCCCTTATACGAGGCTAGCATCACCCCCTGCTAGCTGAGGCAATCAAGGTGCGCACCAGAGCTAACATCGCCTGTTGTTAGCAGACAGTATTTCCAATAGGATTTCTCCATTAAATCATAATCTTATATATTTCGTATTAATCAAAACAAATGAACAAGTATAATACAACATTTTCATTCTCAGTATATTCCTCTGTCAAAACTTTTCAATCAGGGGAATCACGTATACATGCCCATATCCGAGACAAATATATCACTGTATAAATCAATATCATATGCACATATATCATATAATTCAGTATAAAATTCTTAATATATTGCAGACTTTCAATCTCTGTATATTCATATGTCAAAACTTTCCATTCAAGGGAATCATGTATACATGCCTATATCTGAGGCAAACATATAGTTTTATAAATAATGCCACATGCATAAATATTCACTTTATCATTTAATGAGAACTACATGTGAAATCAGATACATCATGAGTTCAGAAATCTATTTTCAAATACTATACTCTTCTTAAACCATATTTCAAATTGTAAGCAATTCAGATTATTTTAATGCATTTCAGAAACATATCAAAATGTAAATATCTCATAAACATAATCATATATATGCTCAAATATCAAGAAGAGTATAGGGTAAGCTATAAGAAAAATCATCTACTCATATGGTAAGGGCTCTAGATTGGACAGCCCTAAAATATACATTTTCAATCTCTATTTGATCAAATTGACCTCAAAAATGTATCTGGAGGGTCTAAAAATTAAGAAAGGAACTTCAAAAACTTGGTCACTATTCACCCGCTGAAAAACACTATTCACAACGAACAAAAATGCTATTAGATGGCCAAAAATATATATATCCTAAGGTTTATCTAACTCATGAATCTATCTACGGTGTCAAAATTTCAATTGGAGGTCTCTAAGTAAAAGTTTCAGAATTTACCTTTTTTTGAGATTTTCTACTTTAGATCTACGGCGATTCAACGATTGATTTGAAAAATTGATTGGTCAAAACTATAGTATTCTTCGTCCTAAATTTATTAGCACCTTCAATTTTGAGATCGAAAACCAATAGACACTTCAAATCTAGAAAAAAAAAGTTGAAGATTATTATTCACTCTTCTCATATTTTTCTCCGTCTTCTTTCTTTGATTCCTCATTCCCCTTTTATTGTTTTTTTTTATAATAATAATTATTTAATAATTTAATAATTGAATAATTAGATTTCCTTTTAAATAAATTCATATAAATTCTATTTTTTATCCTAAAATATTCTCAAAAATTTCTAAAAATTTACATTCTTATTAAACTTTAGTCGAACTCTTAAATTATGATTTTTCTTGATAAAAATCGTAATAAAACAAATCTCAAAATAAATATCTTTATCCATATTAAAAAAAAGAATATTTCTAAAAATATAACAAAAATTCATTAGAGGTTAATATAATTATTTTAAGCAAAACAATACTTATTATAGTTAAAAGTATACTTACTTTTAGCAAAACATAATCATTTTTAAACAAATAAAAATTACGCGACAAAATGTAAATTCTCACATTTATTTTATAAATCTTTAACCCATATAATAAATATATATATTTTCTACGGTTCTTATCTCTATTTTCTAAATTTTTTTTAATTGGAATTTTTGTTAAATTTCATGGTTATTACACTTTTCTATCCTTTTGTTTTTTGTTTTTGTTTTTTTGCCTAATTCGCTTCTTGCATTGCATCTTGTTGCGCTGCTTTCTTTTCCTAGTAATTGTGTCTGTGTTCCTAGGGGTTTTGATCAATATTTGCATGAGCTTTAAAGTTATTGTTTTACCTTTTCTAGTTAAGCTTTGTTTATTTCTCGTGGTACTTCTATTTGGTGTTTGTCCTATGGTTGGTTGGTTGGTTCGTGATTTTTTGTAGGTGTTTCATGCTTTGGCCATAGCTTCTTGTCAAGATGCAAAATCACGTAATCAACACTAGAGAAGTGGGTTGGTTAGATAGCAGTAATGATAGTGGTTAACCATTTCAAGTAGAAGTTGACGAGATGGAGGATATTCAGAAAAATATTCCCCTTTATCCACAATGTACTAATAGAGGACCAATAATCCAATTTTCTCATAGTTAATTCAAGAAAGTAAAGAGCAGTGGTCACTATATGCTTGATCAAAGGGAAATTCCCCCCAAGGAATATGCAAGCCATCTTGAATAACGCCTGGCATCTTTTAGCCCATGTACAGGTTATCAACAGAGATTCTCACAAGTATGTCTTGTGTTCCAGAACTTAAGAAGATTTGAACTATGTTTACTATGATAGTCCTTTGTCAGTGGAAGGATCTATTGAATATTGGCTTATTAAGTCCCACATTGGAAGAGTGGTTGAAATGGGAGGCTTCTTTAGGCTATAAAAGGAACCCTCCTCTCTTTGTTTTTGACACATCAAAACAAGCCTTCTATCTCTTCTAAGGCTTTTTTTTTCCTCTCTCTTATATTATTTCAGAGTAATATATTTGTAATGGTGTTCGAGGACGTACGCATAATTGGCCGAACCTCGTTAAATTCTGGTGTTCGCTTTATTTATTTTTCTGTTTCTTATTTATCATTGTTAGCCATTGTTAAATTTGCTATTGGTGAAAAAATAGCTTAAATTTCCACAACAATTGGTATCAGAGCTTTTGGTTGCGATTTCTCTTGAAAATTTTAGTATGCTCTGTGGTTGCAGTTTTAACTGATCTTCCACATCAAAAAAAATTTCTTGAGATTTTTTGTGTGTAATTTGGTGTTAAAATTACTAGTAATATATTGTCTAATTAAGTGCATGTCTAGGAAAGTTCTGTCTAAAGAAACTGATTTTTAAGTGGAACCATGTGACCCCTCCAGTTTTTATTGAGAATTTTCCTGGTGCATTTTTTTTCTGGCTAAATTATTACTGATAATTTTTTCACTTTCGAGCAAAAATGGCTGATGATAAGGAGCAGACTCAGAAAGTCACAGTTTCCACTACATCAACTTTGGCAACTTCTTCATCGTCAATTTTGACGAGATTTGCTGCGCCAAATGCAAGATTTACGGTGGAGATCTTTGACGGTATGGGTTATTTTGGAATGTGGCAAGGTGAAGTTTTAAATGCACTTTTTCAGCAAGGTTTAGACATTGCTATTGAAGAGGAGAAATCAGATGAAATTGAAGAAAAAGAATTGAAGACCATCAATCGGTTGGCGTGTGGTACTATTCGATCATGCCTTTCCAAAGAGCAGAAATATTCTTTCTCAAAGGAAACTTCTGCAAGTAAACTGTGGAAGGCATTGGAGGAGAAATTTCTGAAGAAGAGCGGTCACAATAAGCTCTTTATGAAGAAGAAGTTGTTCCGATTTAGTTATCAACCAAGTATCACCATGAATGATCATATTACTGCTTTTAACAAGATAGTAGCTAATTTGAGGAACCTTGATGAAACCTTCAAAGATGAAGATCTGGTATTAATGTTGCTGTTTTCGCTTCCTGAAGAGTATGAATTTATAGAAGTTATGTTACTTCATGAGAAAGAGAAATTTTTCCTCAGTGAAGTATGTAGTACTCTATATAGTCATGAATTGAGAAAAAAAGACAGGGAGGAAAGCAAGCATGCGGAGGTGGTTGCAGAAACACTGGTAGCTAGAGGTAGACCACAAAGCCAGAAGAAAGGAAGAAGAGGAAAATCTCAGTCGAGAGGCAGAACGAGTAAAGATAAATGTGCCTTTTGTAGAGAGAAGGGGCACTAGAAGAAAGATTGCCCAAAATTGAAAAATAAGGGTAAAGTTGAAAAAGGCAAAGTTGTTGCAGAATCATGTGCTGTTGAATACAGTGATAAAGATTTAGATCTTTCACTGGTTGCTACAATCTCCACGAGGTGATCTGACAAGTGGTTGTTTGACTCAGCATGTAACCAACATATTTGTCATATCCAAGAGTGGTTCTTTGAGTTCAAAGAAATAGACGGTGGAGTTGTTTACATGAGCAACGACATATTTTGTGAAACAACTGGAATCGGTTCCATCTACTTAAAGAACCATGATGGATCTACTAGAGTTTTGATAGAAGTCAGGTATGTACCTGACATGAAGAAGAATCTCATCTCTTTGGGAGTCCTAGAATCCAAAGGATTGACGGTGACAATGCGAGATGGAGTTTTGGAGATAGTCTCTAGAGCTCTGATGATGTTGAAAGGCACCCGGAAGAATAATTTGTATTACTATGATAGTAATACAATTGTTAGGACAGCTGCAGTTGCAACTCTTGATGATTAAGGGTCAGATACAACTAAGTTGTCGCATATACGATTGGGGCATGCAAGTGAAAAATCCTTGTAAATTCTGGCAAAGCAAGGATTATTGAAAAATGTGAAAACCTGTAAGCTGGACTTCTGCGAGCATTGCATGATGGGAAAGCAGAAGAGGGTGAAATTTGACACTACAATCCATAATACTAAAGGTATTCTGGATTATGTTCACTCTGATGTGTGGGGTCCTTCCAAGATAGTTTCTTTGGGAGAAAAACACTATTATGTTTTCTTTGTTGATGACTTATCTCGAAGAGTGTGGGTGTACACTATGAAATCAAAGGATGAAATGTTAGATTGTTTCCTTAAGTGGAAAAAGATGATTGAAACTCAGACTGGCAAAAAGATCAAACGCCTTAGAACAGACAATGGAGGTAAATATCGAAGTGATCCGTTTGATAAAATTTGTCAAGATGAAGGTATTGTAAGACATTTCCCAGTTAGACATACACCACAACAGAACGGGGTGGCTGAACGCATGAACCAGACATTACTGGAGAAAGTTCAGTGTATGCTGTCCAATGCTGGGTTAGGCAGACAATTTTGGGTTGAGGCTGTGAGATATACAAGCCATCTTGTTAATCGTTTACCATCAATTGCAATTGGTGGTAAAACTACTTTGGAGGTTTGGTCTGGAAAACCTGTTACTGATTATGATTCCTTACGTGTATTTGGTTCCGCTGCAAACTATCATGTGAAGGAATCGAAGTTGGATTCGAGAACCAAGAAGGCGCTCTTTATGGGGATCACTACTAGTGTTAAAGGATACCGCCTCTGGTGTTTTGAAACAAAAAAGATCATCCTTAGCAGAGATGTCACATTTGATGAATCTGCCATGTTGAAGAAGGATGACATTCAACAGATCAATAGTACTTCATAGCAGGTGGAGTTTGAAAGGAGAATCGACCCAGTTATGTACAAAGAAGGAGAAACTCTTATGGCAGAAGAGGAGTCAAATGAAGAAGGGGTTCAAACATAAGAATCTCACCAGCAAGAAGAACCAATTGCATTAAGGAAGCCACAACGGGTAAGACACAAACCTGTTCGATTTAGTGATATGGTGGCTCACGCATCTATAATAGTGAATGATGAAATTCCTACCACTTATCAAGAAGCAATTCAAAGTTTCGAAGATGAGGAGTGAAGGAATGCTATGAATGAAGAGATGCAGTCTCTTCATAAGAATCAGACATGGAAGCTAGCAAGTCTGCCGAAGGGCTATTAGATGCAAGTGGATATATGCAAAGAAAGAATGATTTCCTAACAAGAAAAGCATTCGCTACAAGGCAAGATTGGTAGCTAAAGGCTATGCTCAGATGGAGGGAATTGACTACAATGAAGTTTTTTCTCCGGTGGTGAAACATTCCTCCATTAGAATTTTATTGGCTTTAGTAGCTCAACTGGATTTGGAACTAGTTCAACTTGATGTAAAAACTGCATTTTTACATGGAGACTTGGAGGAGAAAATCTATATGACTCAGCCGAAGGGGTTCAAGGTTGCTGGAAAAGAAAATATGGTATGCAAACTTGAAAAATCATTGTACGGATTGAAGCAATCTCCAAGACAGTGGTACAAGCGATTTGACAAGTTTATGTTGGGGCAGAAGTACACAAGAAGTAAATACGATCATTGTGTGTATTTACACAAGCTACAAGATAGATCTCTTATCTATCTTCTTCTTTATGTTGATGATATGTTGATAGCTTCAAGGAATTTTGGAGAAATTGACAAGCTGAAAGCTCAACTAAAGCAAGAATTTGAGATGAAAGATTTAGGAGAAGTTAAGAAGATTCTCGGCATGGAGATAAATAGAGACAGACGATTGAGGCAACTTTGTCTACCTTAGAAAT
The DNA here is from genome assembly GCA_037074535.1 of Gleditsia sinensis. Lineage (NCBI taxonomy): Eukaryota > Viridiplantae > Streptophyta > Magnoliopsida > Fabales > Fabaceae > Gleditsia > Gleditsia sinensis. The sequence goes on along the minus strand of CM073475.1, from coordinate 9,281,815 downwards.
AATATCTGAGAAAGGTGCTGCAACGTTTTGGCATGAATGACAAGTCAAAATCTGTAAGTACTCCGCTTGCTCCTTATATGAAACTTAGTGCTGATTTATCTCCGAAGAATGATGCTGAACGAGAATATATGGCAAAAGTTCCTTATGCAAATGCTGTTGGTAGCTTGATGTATGCTATGGTGTGTACGAGACTTGACATTTCACAAATAGTTGGGCTTGTGAGCAGCTATATGCATGATCCTGGTAAAGGACATTGGCAAGCTATAAAATGGATTCTACAGTACATTCGGAACACCGTAGATGTTGGGTTGTTATTTGAGCAAGATAAAAAGATTGGTCAATATGTAGTTGGATATTGTGATTCCAACTATGCTGGTGATTTAGACAAATAAAAATCAACTACCGGTTATGTGTTTACACTTGCAAAGGCACCGGTTAGTTGGAAGTCTACTTTGCAGTCAACAGTTGCTTTGTCTACAACAGAGGCAGAGTATATGGCTGTTACAGAGGTTGTTAAGGAGGCTATTTGGCTTCAAGGATTGTTGAAAGACTAGGGAGTTGGTCAGAAGCACGTTAAGGTGCATTGTGACAGTCAGAGTGCTATTTGTTTAGCAAAGAATCAAGTTTATCACGCACGTACGAAGCATATAAATGTTCGATATCATTTCGTAAGGGAGATTCTATAAGAAGGTGAAATACTATTTCAGAAGATCCAAATAGCTGAAAATCCTGCAAATATGATGACCAAGATAGTGACATCGATCAAGTTTCACCATTGTATGAACTTGATCAATATTGTGAAGATTGCAGATGGATAGTGTCATGCCCCTACTTTAGGAACGCGAATACCTCTATTATCCGATAAACTTTTTTATCATGCTATTGCAAATTGTTTCTTAATATCACATATATGAATAACATCACATGTTCTCAAATTAACAATACCGATAGTTATACATGCCAAGTCTATGTATATATATATATCAGGTTTACAGCGGAAACAAGGATCCTATCCGTGACGTTCAGAGCAACTCTAGAGTACAAATATATTACAAGTTTACATATTGAGAGTCCAAAAACAATTTAAGCTCACCACTGAAATACGACACCCAGTCGATCAAGTAGCTGCAGGACCAAAGTCTGGGTCTTTATCTGAAAAATATATCAACCACGTGTAGTGAGTTTTCCAACTCAGTGAACAGATAATACCTCCTATAACCTCTCAAATCAACATAAGGATGTACTCTTATTTTAAAATTTATCATATCAAAATCTACCGTTCAGAAGTACATCCTTATGGGACCTGCATTTTCAAAATATTTTTAGTTCAAATTATATTCAAATATATGTAACCACATATGATACAAATTGATCTTAAATCAAATTTTATATGCCTTAAAAATCAATTCTTTTATTTAATGCTCAAGTATGTCACAACTTTAAATAAACTCAATAGATCAACATGGAATGTGAGTTCATCACCCTTCTGCCTCCTTACATTACCATAGTCACAATCACAATAGGTAATCAGGAAATGTGAGTTCATCACCCTACTGCCTCCTCACATTACCACTGTCATCATCACAATAGGTAATCAGGAAATGTGAATTCATCATCCTACTGCCTCCTCACATTACCACTGACTACAACTTCAATAGATTAACAGGGAATGTGAGTTTATCACCCTATTGCCTCCTCACATTACCACTGTCATCATCACAATAGGTAATTAGGGAATGTGAGTTCATCACCCTACTGCCTCCTCACATTACCACTAATACCACCATCATAATACCGTCTCAAGCTATATAACCCGTTATTACTCATCAATATATATATATATATATATATATATATATATATATATATATATATATATATATATATATATATATATATAAACATGTATAAAAATGCATATCCATCAAATGCAATGCATCATTATCAAACAACTCGCCATACAATCATATTCGGCAACTTATCACTTTATATATCGTTCATAACAAAGTTTTCAGTCTCAGTACAAAATCTTTTGTCATAAATTTTCCAATCAGGGGAATCATATAATCATGCCTATATCCGAGGCAAACATAACACTGTAAAATCAATGTCACATGCATAATATATTTCTTTTACCATGTAATGCGAAATACATTTAAAAATCGCATGTTCAATGTATTTCAAAATTCATTTCAAAAGTCATACTCTTCTTGAACTAAATATCATATTTCAATTATTTCAGACATTCCAAACTATTTCAGAAACATATGAAAGCATAGATAACATGTAATCATACTCATTTATCAATGTAAAATTCAAGAAGAGTAAAAACAAGCCATATGAAGAATTATCTACTCACTTTTTGAAGTACAAAGTTGGACACCCTTAAAATCCTAATTTTTGATCCGAATTCAGCAAAACAAACCCCAAAATCGAGTTCGAAACGTCCGGAAACCTTGAAAATGACTCCGAATTTGCTAAATTTGGCCTCTAGGAACTTGGTCAACGCAGATCAACGCTAAAAGTACTGTTCACCACCAGAAAATACTATTTATACCGAAAAACACTATTCACCGCCACTATTCATTGCCGGAAAACATTTTTACTGAGATTTTCTACTTCAGATCTACGACGATTCAACGGCTGATTTGAAAAAATGATCGGTCAAAACTGAAGTATTCTTTATCCTGAATCCAGTAATACCTTCAGTTTTGAAATCAGAAGTCAATCGATACCTCAGATCGAGAGAAAAAGTTAGAAGTTACTATTCACTCACTATGCATATTTCACAATTCTTCTTTCGAATTCGATTACTCTTCGAGATTCGTTTTATCATCTTTTTTTTTAATATAATAATTATTAAATAATTAATAATAGAATTTTTTTATATATAAATTCATATAAATTCTTTTTTTATCATAAAATATCCCAAATTTTTTTAAAAATTTCCATTCTCATAAATCTTTAATTAGACTCTTAATTCATAATTTTTCTTGTTAAAAATTGTAATAAAATAAATCTCGAAATGAATATCTTTATTCATATCAAAAGAAAGAATATTTCTAAAATTACCATAAAAATTCATTAGAGGTCGGTATAATTATTTTAAACAACACAATACTTCTTTTAATTAAAAGTCTACTTACTTTTAGCAAAACATAATTATTTTTAAACAAATAAAAATATATTTGCTTATAACAAAATACTAGCATTGAAAAATAAAAATTACGCGCAAAAACGTAAATTCTCATATTCCTTTTATAATTCTTTAATCCATATAATAAATAAATTTATTTCCACCGATTTTTATTTCCATTTTCAAAATTCTCTCTATTATTCAAATTTTTTCTTTTTTTTAGACTTTATTAAATTTACGGCTATTACAGATAGTACCGTAGGTGCATTTGCATACACTTGTAGGGATAGTATTATTGTGAGAGAAGACGTTGTAAAATTCTGTTTGGGACTTTATTCGCTAAGGTGGAGATTTGTTGAATATTGGCTTATTAAGTCTCACATTGGAAGAGTGGTTGAAATGGGAGGCTTCTTTAGGCTATAAAAGGAACCCTCCCCCCTTTGTTTGTGACACAACAAAACAAGCCTTCTATCTCTTCTAAGACTTTGTTTTTTTTTTCTCTCTCTTGTATTTTTTCAGAGTAATATATTTGTAGTGGTATTCGAGGACGTAGGCATAATTGGCTGAATCTCGTTAAATTCTGGTGTTCGCTTTATTTGTTTTTCTACTTCTTATTTATCATTGTTAGCCATTGTTAAATTTGCTATTGGTGAAAAAATAGCTTAAATTTTCACAACATGATCTTCACTCATCATGGATGTTTAGCAACCAAATGTTATCCTCAGAAATCTTACTGTTTTGTATGTACTTATATGGGTTTAAATTTGGGGATTATCTCTTGAATATCAATTACTTGAAGTTGCGAGCCATTTAGCATCTATGATAGTGGAGGTGCAATACACTTAATGGGCTGATTTTTTCTCCATAAGTGTTAGATTCATGAAAATTATAGTACTTTGTGAATCTAGATATGCTTTTAGTCATAGGATTTGTCTTAGATTAGATTATCAAAAGTTGATTTGGGCTCAGTTTAGATACGAAAGAGTTTTCAGATTTTGTAAAAAAAATAAAAGAAACTGTTAGAATTGTTCATAAGCCATATAGATGTGAATGGATGAATAAACAAGTCCATGGAGCTCTGATTGCGCAATGTAATCTATAATGGCTAGATTTCATACTGATTTCTATGTTGATTATCAGCAGGTACCCTTTATCAATGAGGCATGGGCTTTTCACAAAAGATTTAGAAGATGGGCCACAAGAATCAAAATAGCTCATGATATAGAGGACTATGTTACGTCCAAAAAAAAAAAAAATAGAGGACTATGTTTACATAATAATGGATATATCAATAACAGATTTTGAAATTAATTCAGTTGATGACATAGTACATCGTCACCATCCCCATATCATCTATTTCAACCATAAATATATGTCTTCTAATGAGGATCAGTTTAACAAAAATATACTAATGAATGAAGATAGGAGAGATAATATTTATAACTAGTTTTCTTCAATTTCACCACTAAACCAAGTTTTAAAGAGTGCGCCCATAGCAATTTTGGATGCTTTTGAACAGTGATTCAGGGGTTTTCAAAATTTGTTTACTCAAAATTCAGTGATTTACTAAGGGGATTTACCTGAAGGTATAATTGTTAAATTGTGATTCTAATCATAAATCAAATGTTTAATTTTTTAATTATAAATTATTAATCATATTAAATTGTAAAATTTTTTAATACATTAAAAAATAATTTAAAATATATAATATAAAATATAAATATAATACTTAAAATAATATATATTTTTTAATAATTTTAAAAGACAAGTTTAGAATTGGAAAAAAAACAAAAAGACTTTCTTTTGAGTTTGAATAGATTTAAAATTGTAAAATAAAAAATGTTGTTTTTTGTAATTAAAAAAAACCTCACATGGGTGTCAGGAAAGAAAAGGCTACGATGCAACAAAAGTTATCAAGATTGTTTAGTACAGGGATTTTTTTTATTTTTTAGAAATTTCAATATAGGAAATTAGAATTTTTATGTTTGGTACACGTTTTAAAAAATTCATTTCTGAAAAACTAGAATTCTCAAAAATTTGTTTTTTAGTAAGATTCCCACAAAAACATTTCTATGAAAAGAGATGAAAATCTTAGTTTTCCATGGGAATGGAAATACTCTTATGATATTAAATGATAATTATATTTTTTATTAATAGGATAATTGTAATAATAACAAAAAAAATTTACTCTCTCTCTCTACTTTCACTCTCTCTCTTCTCTTTCTCTTTTCACTCTCTCACTTTCTCTCTCATCCTCTCTCTCATTTCCTCTCTTCACTCTTACTTTCTCTCTCATAAGAATTAAGAGTTTTTTTAAAAAATATATAAAAATTTTTAAAAAATTAAGTATAACCAAGTAGAAAAATAGAAAATTTACATATAACATTATTTAAAGATTTTTAGTAATCATAAAGATCAACTAAACACATTTTATACATTCTTGAGAATTATAACTCTCATCAATTATGTTTCCAAGCAACATAATTCTTGAAAACAAAAAAAACTTTTTTGTTTACCAAACGCTCCCTTACATGTTAGTGAAATAATGAAATCCATCATTTGGCATTATTAAAAAGAAAGAAAAAACTCATTTAGGTATTGGGAAAACGAAGGAATAGAAATATTACACAACCATGGAAGAAACCTTACGCAACGGCCAAGGATGAAACTGTGTTGAGGTGTGTTGAAATCGCATCGATTTGTACAATTCCGGCAACAATTTTGGCACTTTCATGATTTGGCCACCAATTTTTATTGGTGACCATCTATATCAACACAAACTATTCGATTCACAATGCGAATCGAATGTGTTCTACAACACTGCCTGAGGGCTCTAATGGATGGTTGTCGATATCAATTGATGTGGGTAACCCAAATGTAGTCGTAGGAATGAAGTGGCAAGGAAACTAAATGAATACTTTTGTTTTGATATAGATATTGACTCACAAGCTGAAGATAGGGTTCAGAGGGATCAATTATCTATTATCATTGGCCCTTTATCTGAGTTTTATAATTTTGACCAAAAAAGTCATGAATTTGGACCAAGGCTTGCATTCATTATAAATTCTAGAATGTCAGATCTCATGAGATGAGATTACTTTCAAACACCCATGCAAGGAGTCTTCCACCCTATCTACTCAGAGCTTTCTAATTTTTATCCTTGGGTCCTTTAGAATGTTTCTTCTAACCCCTTTGAATTAGTTTTTCACAATTAACTGTGGTAATTTCAGAAGACAATAAATCAATCTCTTCTATAGGTTTCTTCCATCCTATATTTACTTTTTATCATCTATGGAACAACAAAAAAGGAAATTACACATAACTTGGAGATACCTAAAAAAAAGGGAAAGAGAGCAATCATATCAAAAGAATGATGGTTCTTCATATACGTGTTGATTCGAATGATATTCTATATACTTTGCCTATTTTATATATGGGTTGGCCATCTCTAAGTAGTTTAAATATTTGGAAGATATTGATTCTTATAATGATACTAACTGCTTTAGTGATGAACTTGACATTTTGACAGTTTTATGGACATGGATTCTAGGTCTAGCCTTAATGCAGGCCATGATAAAAAGTTGCAAGATGTTGATTATGAGGGATTTGAGAAAGTTGTCCCTTAGTTACTTCCCGAGTGCCATGAAACTTTTAAGTTGGAATTGTTGAAGATTTAGTAGTGCCTAGATAGTTCGTCATTGCAAGTGGCTGGTAGTAAAGAATAATATACACTTTTTTATATGTTTTCATGATTCATGTGGATAAAGTTAGAAAGAAAATTATGAATTTTGGGTTTTGCAATATGGTGGGTTTAGATGCCTCCAGTAGAAAAGTGGTCTCGTTGCTTCCTGGACAAATGAGCTTAGTATTCAAGTGATCAACATAACTGAATATTGTATTCATTTGGGTTTTTCTAATAAAGATGGTAAAAAAGGCTTTATTACTTGTATTTATGGTCCCCCCGTCTATCTAATAGACATATTTTATGGAGTTTTATTGAACAATGTTCTGCTTATATTATTGACCCATGGTTGTGCATTAGTGACTTTAACCAAATTTTATCTAGCCAGGATGAATGGAGTTCTTGTCAACGACATCAAGGGGCTGTAAATTTTCAAGAAGCCTTGAATACTAGTGCGCTACTTTATATCTAGCCCGTTGGAGCCAATTTTACCTGGACTAACAATGTGATTAGTGAATAGGTTGTCTTGCAATGTATTGATAGTGTGTTGTGTAGTATCCCCTGGATTGAATGTTTTTGTGACACTCATGTGAGTTCTTTACCTACCTTGTGTTTTGACCATAACCCATTAATACTCTATACTGACAAAATTTTGCATAGTAACTATAAATTGTTTAAATTTAAAGCTGTGTAGATTTTGAACGATCAATGCAAGCATGTGATTGAGAATGCTTGGCATGAAAATGTGAATAGGCCATATGCTTACAAATTTAAAAGGAAATGTTAGAATATTAAGTATGATTTAACTAATTAGAGCATAAACATCTATGGTAATATTAGTAATAAAATTAGCTAGCTGAAAATGCAGTTTCATGATGTATAAAAGAATTTGTTTGATCACAATAATGTTCAAAAGGAAAAAAAATCTTAGCAGTTTTATAGAGTTTCTACTCCGAAGTGAAGAAATTTATTGGACACAATGGGCTAGGCAAATGTGGTTTATCCATAGGAATAGGAACATGAGATATTTGATAATCTGGTAAAAAAGGGAAGAATAAACAATAATATTAGTAGAATAAAGGATCATCATGGTAGTTGGATTGACAACCCTAAGGAAATTCAAAATCTAGCCCTCTAATTTTTTCAAGAATCTCTATTCCCTTGATTCAAATATTTTCACTAACGAAATCATGGACGCTTTAGCTAATGTTGATTTACCTGAGTTATCTAATAGTTATAAGTATCTACTTGAAAATCCTTTTATTAATCTTGATATCTAGGTTGCTATTTCACAAATAAAAGTTGATAAGACCCCTGGTTCGAATGGATTATTTTCTTTGGTTTTTTGGGAGTTCTGGCCTATGGTTCAAAATAATGTATGCAATATGGTTTTTCCGTTCTTCAAGAGTGGTTTTCTACTCAAGGAGCTAAATCAGAATTCTATCTATCTCATCTCTAAATGCTTGTCTCCTCAGACCTCAAAGGACTACAAGCCAATGAGCCTTTGCAATGTGACAACCATAACCATCACCAACATGATGGTGAATCATTTGAAGCTCATTATGAATTATCTGATTTTTACCTATCAAAATGCTTTTATTAAGGACAAATTGATTTCTGATAGCATCATTCTTGCTGCTAAAGCCATGAACTACTTACATAATAACAAAAAACAAAAATGCATGGGTGTGACTTGAAGATTGATATTAATGAAGCGTATGATGGACTTTTTTGGAATTTTATTTATGTTGTCTTAATGAAAAGGTAGTTTTCTTGAATCTTTGATTCAATTCATTATGCAATGTGTAACCACTATTTCACACAGAGTAGTGGTTAATGGCAATTCTTCAAAAAGATTTACCCCACAGAGAGTTATCTATGAAAGAGATCCTATCTTGCTTTATATTTTTATAATATGTGCTAATGTGTTTTTTGCTATGCTTATCAAGTCAAAAAATGAGGGTAAATTACTAGGATTAAGGTATGGAAAGATTCTTTGAGACTTGCGCATTTATTTACATAGATGACACTGCTAACATTGTAGAATGTCAAAATATAAGAGTGTATTGGATCAGTATAATCATTCAGCAAGACAAAAAATAAATTTCAAGAAATCAGAGATGATTTTTAGCCCCAATATGCCTCATAAGTTCAAGAAAGTAATAGTAAGTATTTTCAAAGTGCCTTACAAACTGACTATACTGATAAAGTAAAAGTTGCAAGGCTGGAAAGCTAAACTTCTTTCTTAAGATGGTAGATTCACTCTAGCCAAGTACACTTTGCAAAATTTATTAATCTATTGTTTTCCTACCATTGCTATGTCAAAAAATTGATAGTGCCATAGCTAATTTTGTTTTGGGTTACAAAAATGACAAATGATCTATGTATATGTTCGTCTGATATAAGCTTTGCCTTCCAATATTCAGAGGAGATTTAGAGTTTAGAAGTTCTTATTGTTTTACTTTGGTCTTGCTTGATAAAAATGTTTTGAGACTAGTTTTTTTTCTTCAAATTATCATTTTGGCTAGGTACTTAGGCCTAAGAATGATTCAAAGATTACTAGCGGTGTCCTACATCGACATTTAACAAGATCTTGGATGTGGAAAGGATTAAAAGGACAAAGCATATTATTATTGACAAACTTGGCCGAAATATAGGTAATAGACACTCCGTATCTATAAATAATTGTCTTTGGGTTTTCAATGCTATAAATTAGGTAGATAATATCAATTATATTGTTGATATGATTGATCGTGAATGAGAATTATGGAATTTTCCACTACTCAAGCATGTTTAGTCTATAAATGATGCTTTAACTATTTATAAAATTCCTATTTCCATATGTGATATGAATGATTCTTTGGTTTGGAATGTAAGTGCTTTAGGAAACTACATTGTTAAGGAAGGGTTTTTTACCAAATTTCTACCACTTTCAATAGGGGTGGTTCTTTTCTTTCTCCAATTTTTAATTGGCAAGTATTCTGGAAGGCTAAATTACTACCCTGACTGGTCCTATTTCTTTAAAAACTAAGGAACGATGCTCTTCTTTGGCATTTACACTTCAAAAGCGCCATACGGAGAGAGATGATATTTTTGTCTTTTGCAAGAAGGACCAGGAATCAAATGACCAACTTTTTCTTGGATGACCTTTTGCTAGGGTATTGTGGTTTAACTTGATCTTATTATTAGAACCGAGTTCATCTCTCCTCCATCCATTGAGAACTGGTTGGATCAGTGGTTTAATTTTAAGAAGAATTGGGCAAAAGGAATTTTTTATTCAGCTTCTAACTATTGCTTTGACCCTTTTTAATATATGGCTTTGGAAGAATTAGGTTATCCATGAAGGAATATATTCAAATCCTCAAAAGGTGTTAGACTGTATCAAAGCTACCTTGAAGGAACTTTCAGGAATCCAAAGCCTAATGATCTCATTGTCTTGCAATTATAAAATATTTTTGAAGAATGCGCATGCTAATAACTTCAATTTTCAGAACAAACAACTAACCATTTATGTTTCTGGAAGAAGAATTCATGGTAGACAAAAATCAATCATTTTTGTTTGTAGCTATTTGGTATGTTACTGAGATGAAACAAATCTATTTGAGAAAGTAGATGGAAAGTCAAGGATTATAATGCCTTTATCCTAGATTTTTTTCACCAAGTTATAGCTATGCAAAATGACAGCACTCACCCAAGCCTTCAAATTGGATGTCCCAAGTGCACATCTAAAAAGCCGGATTCAAAATTGTCTACGAAAGTGTTGTGGAGATCCTATTAATATGGACATCAACCTTTTAATTAGTAGTTTTTCTAATTTTCATAGTTATTTTCTTGAGAGTATTGAGAATTGGTTTAGAACTATTCACGGTAGTCATCAACATTTGTTTGTAGATAGTTAGTTTTTTCATTAATGAATTTATTTTTTCAAAAAATAATAATCTATATACATATTATATAATTTTTTTAGACATCTTTCTCTAATTTTGTTCCAAAAGTTTGAAATTCTTTTTTATTTTATTTTAATTTTTTCTATTTCAATCCCTATTTCCATCTTTGAAATAAAAATAAAATTTTTTTTATCAAAAAGAATAAATTAATAATTTAATCTCTAAAATTTTAAAAAAACTTAACTTGAATCTTCAAATTTTATTTAACATATAAGCTATTATTTAAAAATATTAAATTTATTACATATTAATCTCTTAAGAATTAAGAAAATAAATAAGGAGTAACAAGTTAAAAAAATTTGTGACTAATTTTTGTACTTAAATATTAAAATTAAATTATTAATTTTCTCTTTTTAATAGTTTAATTCACCATTTCTCCTTACCCTTTTTCAAAAACTTCATCCCACCCTCCATCTCCCCTTTTCCCTTTCCCCACCCTTCTTTGCAAAAGCCACGGCCATCCACCACTCGCCACCCGCCACCCTTTCAGCAATCACTCCTTCAACCACTAGCGCGTTATATTGATTTGATGGAAAAGAATAAAATTAATTTAAAAAATAAATAAAAAAATAAATAATTTAAAAATAAATAAAAATAATATCACATTATATTTAATATTAAATTTTTCAAATTTATTTTATTTATTATTTAAATTTTTTTTATAAATTATAATATTTTTGTTAATTTTATATTATTTTTTCTTATGTTTATAATATTATTTTTATTTTAAAACAAAATTATAAAAACAATAAAAAAAATTGAGACAAAAAAAAACTTAAAAATAAAAACATAGTTAATAGTCACATAAAATTAAAGATCAACTTAAAAATAGAGACTTTAAAAGAGTTCAAAGAATAAAAATATAAATATAAAAAAGAAATTGTTATTGAATGTTGTTAAAATTTAAATTTAAATTTTTATTATAATAATATAATTTATTTATTATTTAATTATTGATATTAATTTAAATTAATTTTAATATAATTTTATATATTTATATTATTAATATTATGATAAAAAAATTTAAAATTAAAAAAAAATATTTAAAAATATTTAAAAATATTTAAAATATTTTTATAAAATTTTTAAAATATTTTTATTTTTAAAATTATCAAAATAAGAATTCAAAATAAAATTTAATACTTTACCCACCAAATTACAATGGAAATCGTCTACTCTGACACTCCAGCAATTCAATTTGGGCACACTTAGGGAACATCAATTTGTTGTCTGTCACCGCACCACTCTCCTTTCGTTATCAATTTCGGTCTCTACTATCAATTTCGGTCTCTACTTTGAGTACTTATTTCTAGTCTTCAGTCTCTCCTTTATTCTATTTTATACAAAAGGCACGTGAATTTCATTTGAAATACTTGTTATGCTTTATACGAATTGTACACTTCAACCCTACTTAGTTTTTGTCTCGGTTTCTAGCAACAGACCTGTTCTAAATTTGCAAAAAAATGATGAAATAAAAGTAAGAAATATATTTAAATTAAAATATATACGAATAAATTAATTAAAGATATTATACATTTTATAATATAATTAAATTTATATAACATCGTTTAATTTGTATAGTTGATTCATAAAAAAAAATTAATTTTGAATAAATTTGTATACAAAAAAATTGTCCTCATGTTGAAAATTAGTGGAAAGGCGTTCACCGGAGTACGAAATTCAAGAATCTAGATAATCCCACTTTGCACTTAGGAGCTAATATGACATGCATCGATTAAATTGGCAAATTCAAACCATCATTAGAAGCTTAAAGTGGGACATTCACAGAAATTTAAAATAACATTAAATAGAATAAAATGTTTTCCTTTTTCCCTACCATTTTCAATTGTTGGTCTAAATCTTTCACCCTTGCTCTCCCTCTTATACTCCACTCTCCTTGTCGTCGTCCTCCACTCTCTCATTCATTTATCTAAAACATGCTTATCTCAAACTACTCCATCTTTCATTTATGTACTGGTTATATTAAATTCTATGGTGTTATTTGTGGTTATTAATTTTCTTTCTCTTCTTCATTATCGTGTGTGGTATCCGTTAAGATTTAGGAAAGTTTTCTTTTCTATTTCCTCTATTTTGGCTATATTTTGTCAATAAAATACAACTTACCAAGTATGTATTATGTGACAATTTTCCTAAAACCCTTTCGCCCCACCCCTTCTTGTTGCTTTTTGTTCTTTTCTTTTTTTAGCCAAATTGTTACATCTGGCTGTTACCCCGATGGAAGTTCCAGTTGCCATACTTTCCATCTACTTTTTATGATGAAAAAATAAGATGAAAGGTACGAATGAAAAATGTGAAGCTAGTAATACTTGAAAATGGTGGAGACTATTGTAGTTGCCACCATATGTCATGTTTTACAATTTCCACTACCAAATTTTGTAATGATATACCTTATTAGGGATGGTAATTTAAAGCCAACAAATATAAGATTAAGCATAATATGTATTAGTAAGCAATGAAAAAAGGACCAGACATTGCTACTGCGGATCTCGCTTCCAAAGTTAGAAGAGTCTTCAGGTTCCGCGACAGATTGAACGTCCAACCCCAACTGAGGCCTCTATTTTTCGAAAGCTTCTCCACCAAGTGAGCAACTGCGTTTCCCTCTCTCGGGATCCACCAACAGCGAAAAGCTATGCCTATCATGTTTCTGTTCTCAATAATCAACCTGATATGGTTTTGATTCCACAACTAGTTTCTATGGTTACAATCCTCAATTAGGATTTTACAATCTGACTCGGAAATTACTTGATAGAAGTCCAGGTTGTTTGCAAGGAGAAGAGCTTCCTCCAAAACCTTCGCTTTAGCATTGCAACCCCGCTAAGCAACCTGCCTTGCGCTTCCCTCACCACAACTGTCAGATGACTCTCCACTGTGGGGCTTGCAAAGGTTGCATCTACATCTAATTTCAACCACCCCGCCGGAGAGACACTTCACTGCTTAATTAATCAGCCATATTCCTAAAAGATTCTCATTTACTCAATGCCAGTTAAGGCTTGGACTGTCCACATTTCAAATGCCTATTATAAATCCATTGTCCATAGTACATGTTTTCCTTTCTTATTCTTTATCAAATAAATTTTTTTAGGTTCGGAAGCGTGGCATGGAGCAAGCAGAGATTATTCATTTATAGTTGTAACTTGTCTTCAAGATTATGTGACTGTAATCTACATTATTTAGACGACCAAGTTTCTTGGCCAAATTATAGCTTTCCCCGCTTGACTTTGAATGAAATTTTCCTTTTGTCCCTGAATTTTTATTTATTTTAATTTCATCTCATATCTTTCAAAATATCCTCAATATTATATCCAAATCTGATTCCATCATAATGACTAACAATATATCCTAAACAGGTAGGACACAAATCGGTGATTCTTACGAGTCAGCTCTAAGAAAAAAGAACATCGACAACATTTTAAAATATAAAAGACATAATTGGAATAAAAGTAGGGGGCAAAATTAAAACTCAGTAAAATCAAGGGGCGAGAAGTAATATTTTGAAGACACATTTATTCTGCTTAAATCCAAATATCTGATGTGCAGTCACCCCCAGGATATCTCATCTCATGTGCAAGGGAAGGACCATTAGGCTCAGTTCCAAAGTCAACGAAGAAGTTGGGGTTAATTTTGAGCCCACCTTCCTCAGTATCAACATCAATCTGTAACATGTGGGATCCTTTTTCTACAAGTTCTGGATAAAACTGTTTATCCCATGCACTAAAGAGTGAGTTTGTAACATATAGTCGCTTCCCATCTAAACTCAACTGAATCATCTGAGGCCCCCCTCTCAACTTATTTCTCTGAAAAGGAAAATATTGATCTCATCAGCCAATAACTAGATATACACCCTACAAATTGAGATTCTCTAAAGTTCTTAAAAATTTGTATAGATTAAATTTAGAGAAAGAAAGATACAGTCTATGAAACTGATATCTAAATTTGAGAGTCTCACTTATTCATGAAATATTAATTTTATCAAATTGTTCTCTCTCAAATTTATCTTGTAAAGTTTTTAAAAAACTTTAAAGGATAAAAATTCCAAAATTCTAAATATTGAAGTCGTCCGAAGTATGCATCACATCCGATCTTGGCACCCTGAAATAAAATAGTGAAGTACAAGCCATGTTCATCTAGACATTAGGTCTAACATAATGTAGACAGTGTAAATGCCCCTTTATTTTTTTTTTTTTTCACCCACTACTTTCAAATAACAAAATATTGTGGTGTTGCACAACATTCAAGCGAGGATTTTAATTAATGGCAAGCAAGGTTGTCAAGAACAAGATCTAACGAAGAATTGACAGAGGGGCCAAAAAGATAGAACTGTAAGATCAGATGGAGGATCATGAGATCCTATTACTGGTGATCAAACAAATTAAAAATATTTATACTTGCATATATTCATAAATAAGCATAAATAATAATTTCAAAATATCACCATATATTAACAACCCTAGTCAAAAGTTGCTAAGGTCACAAAATCCCAGACAATAAACACAACACAAAGTCTCTAAAGTAGTAATATCCATACATTAAATAAGTCATAAGTCTCAAAGGTCACAATTTCAAACACCAAGAAAGTAGCAAATTTCAAACTCCAACAAATTTCAAGTCACAACAAGATATTTAGCAATGGAGGTACTTCAAAAAATTGAAATTAGAAACTTTTTTATCTTTCCATTTTCTCACATTGCCTACCAAATAGTTACAACAAAAAATTGCATTTCAGTCCCCTCTTTTTTCAATTCACTCTAATGAGAAAAACCTTAATGTTATCGTGACTCCTTTTTTGGGAGGCATTAACCACCATTAATATCATGATCCAAAAATGTTGAATAGACTCCAATTCCGCCTCTTGGATTTGTTTGCAGGATAAGTCAAATCTAGGGGTGAGCAGCAGGTTGGGTTGGTCAAATTACTCAATCCGACTCGAAAAAATTTGGATTAGAAAATTAACATCTGAACCCGATCGAAATTTTGAATTATCTAAACAATTTGGATTATGTCAGATTGCATTTAAGAAAATTCTAAAAAAAAGCCTCAACCCACCTGTTTAAACCCAAATTATTTTACAAAATTCACCTGTATAAACCCAATTAACCCAATTTGATCTGCTTGGAAATTATTTTCTTTTAATCAGGGTTAGGTCGGATCATTGTGTTATGCACACTCCTAGTCAAATTAACTTATCAACTCAAAACTTATGTCATAAAAGAAATTCAACACTAGAAAGATTGGGTTTAATAATTATTTGGCACTAACCTGGACCTCTGGAACATCAAATTGCCAAGTTTTACCATCTTCTGCTATAGCGACTATAGGGCTTCCTTTCTGGATTAGCCCTCCAACCCATATTTGGCCAGTCAGTACTGGATTCTTTGGGTCCTCAATGTTATACTGTCTTATGTCCCCATGAAGCCAATTCACAAAGTACAGAAACCGATCATCAAGAGATATCAGAAAATCAGTAATAAGTCCAGGCATTTCAGGAAGAATCCAGTTTTGCACTTTCAATGGTTTCACTGATATTGCAATCTGCAAAGCCAGTTTAGAGTTTAGACTACAAATACTATTGAACAGTATGCCTTGGTACAGGCACAAAGCAGATGCAAATATAAATGTAGATATCTGTTCTACACACCTCATGGCTCCACAACCCATCCTCTGTCTTGAAAAATCGTACCATATTACTTGTCAATGCACATCCAACAAAACCTGTATCTTTAGAAGGATCATGCAGGAACCTTATCTGCAGTTAGGATAACTTAGTTTATATCAACTACAGAAATTTTGCACAAGGTTTTCACACACTTAAAGAGAGAAAAAGAAAGACTTGCATCATAGCTTGTAGAAGCGACTGTGTACATTATGTTAAACAACTTGCCTCCAAGGCTAAAAGCCCAGTATCACCAAGGTCCAATGTTTGTTTCAGTTCACCCCCAGGCCAGCTGTACACATGGAGATGCCTTCCATAAAAGCCATCAGAGACATGCTGTAAGTTAAAACCTTTGGTGAAAGCAGCAGGAGCACCCCATGATGTGCTAATCATAGTCTTGTGCTGTGGTTGGTACCAAAAGTCATACCCATACAGTGGACTGTGTCCTGGTTTCTCCCACCTAACAAATGTAAAGAATGATACAAAATAATATAATTAGAAAAAATACTATTGAAAAACTCATTATTCCAATGAACTATTTTTATTTAGAACTTTGTCAAAGATTTAATATCATATACAAACAATATGCTGCTGTAATGCTCAATGCACAAGCAGCACTATGATCCTTCCACATAAACCAGTTTATCAAACTATTGCATTCTGTATGCACCCAAAGTCCTTGTCAATCTCTAAGTGCCCCCAGTTTCCATATGGGCAGTTTCTTCAACTTAAAAACGAGCAATTGAAAGCAAGTCTCACAGAGAATCACAAGCCAAGTGCATACCGAGATGAATAAAAAATGGTAAATTCAATAGTCTTAACATGTCAGTTACTCTATAAGTCTTGTATCTCTCAATCTAATGTACCTTCCTTTCACGTTAAATTCAGAATCAAGAAGAAGAAATCCATTTCCTGAAGCATTTCCATCTTTATCTCCAAGACACGAGACCATTATATCACCAGAAGCAAGGCAATGGGATGTATGTGGATAAGCTAATCCAGTCCTCCTAATGATATCGTCAGACTCAACAACCTTGTGCAAAGAAGGAGATCTTGGATTTGATTTTGTGTCAACCACATATATGCGGCCTGATCTAAAATATGACAAAGTAGAGTTTATAACAAAACTATTAGATAGTTGATATTTTCTTGAAATACCAATCTTAAATTAAATTTACAAATGTAAATACTACTAAATTTGTAAACTGCAGAACTATCTTATTAAAAAAGAATAAATATTTTTAGAGAGGAAAAAAGAACAACTAGGGCGGTGGAAAAGATATCCTCCAAAGCAGACATTAAAACATAAGAACAAATCACCAGATAAAACAAGAGCCAAAGAGGCTTGAAATTGTGACAAAGTTGTCTAATCTCTCTGCATTTTAGAAATGAAACACAGGTATTTATTAGAGCATCGATAACTTCTTAAGGAAGATTATATGACATGACGGACAGTGGAAAAGCAAGGAGCAAAAAGAGACAAAAGGGCAGGAAAAAAAATCACGATGGCTAGAGTCCAAACAAGATTTATTGTGTCATAACATCATCCTTTAGATATATAATATAACAAAATGTATTTATGTACCAAACCAAGTTAAACAAAACAAAAATAAATAATGAAGTACTAAATTAGAAACAAGTAAGTCATACAGTTTCAATCTAGTATCCCAAAAAAATCCAAGGATTACCATTCATGTGTAAAATTACATCTATTGATTACCTTTTGTGGATAAGCAAAATGTGAAACAGATTACATTTACAAAGAGGATATACTTCAGCATGGTTCTACTCATGCATATCAAGGTTATCACAACAGGGATCAAAATCCAAAACCATGCAGGCTCACTTTTTTGTTCCCCTTTCTATAGATTGTATTCTTCCCATATTAGTTTGGGTTCTCTGTAATGATCAACCAAACAGCATTTATATTTATATCATTCAGTGAAAGTAAATTCTTGTTTCTTACACCAGTGAAGGTACAATCAGATAACGTCGATCTGCCGAAGGATCTCCATGGCAAGAGCTGCATGCATTCCAGCCAGTATGGTGTAGTTCATCACCTAAATAAGGCACAGGTAGCCTATGGATAACTTTTGAGTATGTTGCGGAGCTTGGATCTACATCGACTGTAGCCAGATAGTCAGGCTTCTCTTTTCCTGTTCCTGTATTGTATAGAATTAATAATTAAAATTACCAAATTGCATTATTTCATAGATAGTATTTAAATTGCTTCAATTTTAGATAAAGGGAAGTAAAGCATAAGAAATGACCCAAAATCAACTAGTCACTTGCCAAAAGGGGACTACAAGTGAAAGAGATGTGAGATGAGGAGAGGACCATTTAATCAATTCTATGACAAATTAAAAAATGTCACGTGCATTCACTTTGGCCTTTCCAAATGGTAATTAACATGCCCAAACTCTAACACTTCTTAAAATTATCAATAATATCCTGCATTTTGAAGTTTAGAACCTAAAACATCGCTGTAGCATTCCAAAGTTCGCCAAAAACCATTTTAAACTAATTACACTTTGAACAGTAAGAATCAAGTTGTAGTTCAAAATTAAGCACGAATACAGTAGTTTTAGAGTCTTTAAGCGTGTCTTGGTCCTTTGAAACCTGCATCTCATAGTATCAAAATCTTATGTCATTTTCCCCAAAAAAAAAAAAATTATGTCCTTGCCCCTCGACCTTATGTAGGTAAGTGATTCATTCCAAACTTGATCTCCGTCTTTTTTTCCTAACTCCGTTTGGCTAAGCAGAGAACCCACAAGAAATTTGAAAAGTGAAATTAGCTAGAAAGACCAATCCTGCATGACAATTCAAATAGAATGTATTAAACTATTAAACTATGAAAGAAGCAAATTTCTGTTCCAGCAGTAGTTTTAGTCCTTCAAACCTCAATTCATAGTACTAGATATAATACCCGTTATCATATCTTTTAAGGCTGAAACAGAATAACAGAAATAAGAACTTCTTTGTTTATAAACGCCCAAAACTGAAACCCATTACTCTCAATATCCCTCAAAAAAGTGAATTGGCATTTTTCAGATATAGAGACAAAAAATTCCCTCTGCACACATCCAGCTCAACTCAATCAGAGGAAAAAAACAAGGGAAAAAGTAAAGTGGATATACCGGAGTAAACGGCAGTGACATAAATCAGAGTCTCTCTAGGACCAGACATGGCCTCCAAAGGAGTAGCATACCCAGGCCCTGATTTGCAGCAAGCATGCCCATTGTTGTGGTTTACCACCTTCTCTCCCACCCTAGCATGCTCCGATACCGCCACATCAGTTGCCATCTTTCCCTCTGCTCTCTCTCAAATGTTTCCCAGACTACCAGTATATCAGGGTGGTGTTGTCACCTGCAAAGTGCTTCCCTTCTTCTCTATTCACAATTTAGAAGACAATGATAGCTATTAATTATGTATTTGTTGAATATAATGGTTGGTCCATGCTGCAGATTAGTATAAGTTCCCTTTTGTCTGTATTTCATCCGCAATATTGTCGCTGTTCAAGATCACGTGTCCAGGGACGACGTATATGGACGTTCGCGTTCCTATCTTCAGGGGTACGTAATTGGACGGTTTATATTTTAACAGCTGTTGTTGTTAACGAAATCCTAGACAGGATCTGTAATTGTTTGAAATTTGAATATGAAATTTATTTGAAAAGCAACGAAGCAGTAAAATAAATTATAAACTATTAATGTGGTCAAATTTGTTAATAAAACTGAATTTCATCAATTTTTATATGAAAAATACTTAGGTATAGTTATTTATATATATATTTATCAGATTTTATAATTAAAATATAATATTTGAAAGAAATTTAAATGACTATAAAAAATATTCATATGTAATATTATTATGAATATGATAGCAAACATTGTAAAAATACATTTAAATCTTATTTATAGTGCTAGTGGTTTTATATGTATTAAAGTGTATATTAATTTTAATTTTAATTTTTAAATTAATACAATTAAATATTTTTTATAATATTAACTTTTTTAGATTTTAAAATAAAAAAAGTAGAGAGAAGTTAAAAGATTTTAAAATAATTATTCATTATTTTTTATAATTAAATAATATATTATATTGTAGCAAAAGACACTGAATTCCCCCCAAATACATATATATTAGTGGAAAGATTTATTTAATAAATATTTTGTTTACTAAAATTTTTATGACCTAAAGTCTACAAATATGATTTTATTTCAAAGATATTAATAGATGGCAGAGGGGTAAGGAATTAAATATTTTCATATGCAAAATTCTCAAGACTATAAATGAGTTATTGACTTCTTTAAAAAATTGATAAAAAATAAAAAAATTTATTTTTGTTGATATAATCAAAAAAACTTTTATAGCATTAGTTCTTGTGCCCTTGATCTATGTAAGTATATTATTATAATGTATTCTATATAAATATTCACTAATTTCAACTCCATTTTCTTTTATTTTTGAATATTACTAGATTAGCAATGAAGAATTTGTACCACTTTTAATATCAAATAAACAACATTTTATTAGCATCATATTAGAGCAATGGTTCCACTAAGAATTTCGATGATTAAGTCATTAGAGTGAGCCATACGAGAATGCGAAAATATAATGAAAGAAAAAAATAGCAAAAATGTAAAAACATGATATTAAGAGGACCAAAGGGCCTATTTATAGTTATTAGGTCAATGAGCCCTTGGAAGGCATTATGGTCCTTTTCAAAGTAGGGAGAAGTTATTATAGAGGTGTCTAGAAGTTAGTATAATAAATTGTTAGCAGTTATACCATTTGTAACAAAATCAGTTCATGCATTGATTAATATTTGTCAATAAATACTTAGTTGGTGTAATGTACATTAACATAGAATATATAATTGGCTGCATTTTTTCTCTCCCTCTATTTCTTTCTCTCTTTCTCATTTTTTCTTAAGCTAAGCTAGAGTTCTTATTCTCTCCCTGATAGCAAAGTGACAAAGAATTCTTGCCTCCATGATTGGAAATTATCTTCATCAAGCTTATTGTGGAACAAAACAATATCCACAACTCGATGGATTGGGATCATCTACGGTGTTGGGAGGAGAACACCGCATGCTGTGCCCCCCAATTAGTCTGACCAGTTGCCTGGTCTTGCTGTGCAAGGGGCACAGCACCGATTCGGATCCCAACTCGATAGTGGAAAGGTAGATGTAGAAGATGAATTGTCCATAAAGGGCAGGATTGATGGCTCAAATACTATGTTAGAACTCTAGCATTGTTTAAAGAAATGAGAAAGATTGAAAGAAAGAGAGCAAAAGAATAAATGCAGTTAGAAATACATTCTATGTTAATATACATTATACTGGATGAATATTTATATTAACCAATACATGAACTAATTCTCCTTAATATCACTTTAAAACATTGAATTCAAGAAATGAAATATGAACATTACAAATGAAGTTAGAAAAGAAAAAGTTTACTCATAGTGGAACTGTCACGCTCCGAATTTTAAGGTACGTGAAATACACACTTTACAAACATATATGTTCTATAACATGTATAATACACTCTTTTATATATAGGTATTCCTATGTATACACAATATACAGATCAAGTCTATAAATATCAAAGTACAGCAGAAACAGAAATACTGCTTGTGGCGTTTAAATCATACTCTAGATTATAAATACATAATAATTTAAATACTGTAAGCCTTGAAAGCAACGTAGGCTCACCTAGAGAGTATAACACCTAGTTGATTACGTAGCTGCAGACCAAACTCTGTATCCTTATCTATAAAAAAAATGTAAATATTGTGTAATGAGTTTGACAACTCAGTGAGCAGATAATATCTCATATGACCTCTTAGGCCAGCATATGGTGTACTCATATATTAAAATTTATCATATAGAAAATCATAGTTCAGAGGTACATCCATATGAGACTCGTATTTCAAATATTTTCAGTTCAAATAATATTCATATATTCTCACTAGCTGAGGTGTCAAGTTACACCAGGATTAACATCACTTGCTGTTAACAAACAGTATTTCTAATAGGATTCTCCAACAAGAATAATTATTTACACATATGACATATCGTTCAAAACAGATATTTCAGTATAAATTTAGAATTTTCAGTCTCAATACAATTTCTCTGTCAAAAACTTTCTAATCAGGATAATCATATATATATGCCCTTTTCCAAGACAATCTTATAGCTTTACATATCAATGTCATGTGCACAATATATTTTCTTTACCATATGATGAGAAATACACTTAAAATCACATATTCAATGAGTTCAAAAATCTATTTTTCAAAACCATATTCTTCTTGAACTATATGCCAGATCACAAATAAATCAGGTAATTTAATTTATTTCAGAGACATATAAAAGTATAAATAACTTGTAAATAGAACTCATTATACATTTAAATTTCAAGAAGAGTATAGGGTAAGTCATAAAAAAAATTATCTACTCACAAAATCAAGGTTCCAAGTTGGATATCCTCAAATGTATTTTTTTCAAGTCAAATCTGATCAAATGGACCTCAAAAATGAGTTTGAAGGATCCGAAAACCTAGGAAATGACTCCGAAATCACGAAATTTGATCTTTGAGAGTTTGATCAACACTGATCAACTGATAAGATACTATTTATGATCAAAATTACTATTCACCACCAGAATCATTATTCATGCCAACTGGATTTACTTTTCATAACACACAAAAAATTGTCAAATGGTTGAAAAATTTTATATCCTAAGGTTTTTACACCTCTTGAATCCATCTATAGTATTAGATTTTCAATTTGAGGACTCTAAGTAGGAGTTTTAAAATTTACCTTCCTAGAATTTCTTTTTCATTTTTCGACAAATTTTCAACTCAATTTTCAAAAATCAATTAGACAAATTCATAGTTCTTGTCATTCTAAATCCATAAGTGGTGGTGGTGTCGAAATATGAAGTTTAAAAGTGCTAGAATCTAGAGAGAAGTTTTAGGTTTTTTTAGAGAGATAAAGTGAATTTTGGGAGAGAGAGAGTCTGAATTTCCTACATTTCTCTTCTGTGGATTGTTTAATAATGTCAGAGGGATCATTATGCAAAAATTTAATTTTTGAAGGAGGTCCTTGCAAATTTTTGTTATTTACACTTTGACCCCTCAACTTTTAAAAAATTATATTTTGACCCTAAAACTTAAATCCTTATATTACCTTTATAACTTCTCAAACAATATGATAAATAAACATATTTCCAATGGTAAATTTTTGATAATCCTCACTTACCTTCAAAATTTTCTTTAATTTATGGTTTTTCATTTATTTAGGGTTTTTTGGATTTTTACATTATTCTTCTCTTAAAGAAATTTGGTCCCCGAATTTCATATCCATATTTACAAATAAAACTAAACTCATGATTCAAAAAGATGTGGGTATCTGGCGCGCATATCCTCCTCTCTTTTCCAATTAGCTTCTTTCGAAAAGTGATTTTGCCACATCACCTTCACTGTAGATATTTCCTTTGAACATAGTTTCTTCCTTTGTCTTTCTACTATAGCCATTGGTTTTTCCTCATATGACAAATCTTTGTCTAATTGAATCTCCTGACATTGAATAATATGCGTTGGGTCTGGTAAATACTTTCGTAGTATAGACATATGAAAGACTGGATAGAAATATTCAATTCAGGTAGCAAAACCAAACGATAAGCTACTAGGCCGATCCTATCAAGAATTTCAAATGGACTTATATACCATGGAATTAACTTCCCTTTTTTTCCAAATCTTACTACTCCTTTCATAGGAGATATCTTCAAGACGACATGTTCACCTATAGCAAATTCTAATAGTTGACGTCTATTATCAACATAAGCTTTCTATCTACTCTGGGCTACTAATAACCTTTCATTAATTAACTTTACCTTGTCAAGTGCATCTTGTACCAAATCAAGTCCTAAAATCTTAATTTCGCCCATCTCAAACTATCCAATCAGAGAATGACAACGTCTACCATATAATGCCTCAAAAGGGGCCATTTGTATACTAGTTTGGTAGCTATTGTTATAAGCAAGTTCAGTTAGGGGAAAAAATCTTTTCAACTACCTTGAAAATCAAGCACACATGCCCGAAGTATGTCTTCTAATATTTGGATAGTTCGCTCAGATTGTCCATATGTTTGAAGATAGAAAGTAGTACTGAGATTTAACTTTGTACTCAAAGCTTCTGGAAAGGCTCTCCAAAAATGAAATGTGAACTGTGGTTTTCGATCACAAATAATCGATATTGGCATTCCATGAAGCTTCACTTTCTCATTCAAATACAAATTTGCATACTGAGCTATGTTGTATGTAGTTTTCACTGGTAGAAAATGTGCTGATTTAGTCAACCTATCAATGATCACCCATATGGAATCAAACTCTTTTAGTGTCCGTGGTAGTCGTATAACAAAATTTATAGTTATTTTTTTTCATTTCCATTCAGGTATCTTTATCTGTTGATGTAATCCTACAAGTCTTTGATATTTTACTTTTACCTGCTGGCAAGTTAAACATCGAGAGACATAATCAACTATATCTTTCTTCATACCGTCCCATCAATATTTTAGATCTTTATACAATTTAGTTACCTTAGGATGAATGGTATATATAGATCTATGAGTTTCCTCTAAAATATTTTTCTTGAATTGTTCTTTATTAGGTATACACAACCGCTTACCCAATCTCAGAATTTCTTCAGATTCTATAGTAAATTCAACATCACTGCCATTCTTTACCTCTTTAATTTTTTTGCATAAATAAGCATCCTCTTCCTGTGCCTTTTTCACCTACTCAACCAAAAACGATTGAAACTGTATATGAGCCAATAGTATCTCAGGCTCCTTTACTTCCAATACTATCCCATGACTTTCCAACTTATGCATTTATTTAACCAATGGCCTCCTTACCACTGTGATATGAGCCAAACTACTCATAGACTTCCTACTTAATGCATCAGTCACTACATTGGCCTTATCTGAATGATATAGTATTGTACAGTCATAATCTTTAAGTATTTCCATATATCATCTTTGTCTCAAATTAAAATCTTTTTGTTGAAAAATGTATTTGAGACTTTTATTATCTGTATAAATTTTGCATGTATCACCATACAAATAATGCCTCCAAATTTTAAAAGCAAAAATAACTGCTGTCATCTCCAAATCATGAGTAGGATAATTTTGCTCATATGACTTAAGCTGTTTGAATGCATATGTAATGACTCAACCATGTTGCATCAACACACACCCTAATCCAATTCTCAATGCATCACAGTATATTGTGTATCCTCTGGTACCTAAAGGAATAGAAAGTACTGGTGCTGTAGTCAAATCTTCCTTGAGTTTTTAAAAATTTCTTTCACATTCATTTAACCAGTCAAACTTTATTTCTTTCCTTGTAAACCTTATCAAAGGAGCAGCTATTTTTGAGAAATGTTTAACGAATCTGCGGTAATAGCCTACTAAATCAAAAAAACTATGGATTTATAATTATGGTAGGGCGTGGCCAATGTTGCACCTCTTTTACTTTTTTAGGATCAACTTGAATACCATCCTTGATAATCACATGCCCTAAGAAAGTAACACTACTAACCAAAATTCACATTTTGAAAACTTAGTATACAGATGGTGTTCTCTTAAGGTTTGCAAAGCTATCCTTAAATGTTGCTTATACTCCTCTGAACTTCTTGAATATACCAGGATATCATCTATGAATACAATGAAAAATTGATCCAAGAAATGTTTAAATACTCTATTCATCAAATCTATGAATACAGCTGGGGCATTTGTTAAACCAAATGGTATTACTAAGAACTCATAATGCCCATATCGAGTCCTGAAAGTAGTTTTCAGAATGTCCTCCTTCCTTATCCTCAATTGATGATACCCAGATCTTAAATCAATTTTCAAAAAATATTGGGCACCCTGTAGCTGGTCAAATAAATCATCTATACGAGGTAATAGATATTTATTACGTACTGTCACCTTATTCAACTGTCTGTAATCAATACACGGCCATAACGATCAATCTTTCTTTTTTACAAATAGGACTAGAGCACCCCAAGGAGAAGTACTAAGGCGTATAAATCCCTTGTCTAACAAGTCTTGTAACTGGTTTTTCAATTTTTTAAGTTCGGTTGATGCCATTCTATATAAAGGTATAGACACTTGTTGGGTTCCCGAAAATAAATCAATACCAAACTTAATTTTTTGTTTTAAGGGTAACTCTAGCAATTCCTTAGAAAACACATCAGAAAATTCCATAATCACTGGAACTTACTCTACATTGGTGTACTTTATATCAACATCTTTGACCACTACTAAATACCCCTGTCATCCTTTTTCTAATAGCTTATGAGCTGTTAGAGTAAAAATTAAATTACTGGATACCTCACTACAATCTCCTTGTATCAAGAAAGAAAATTCTCTAGAAATATTAAATTTAATCACCTTAAGATGACAGTCTAAAATGGCATGGCATAATGACAACCAATCCATTCTCAATTTCACATCAAAGTCTACTATATCTAAAACTATCAAATCTACAAGAGTCTCCTTATCTTCTATTGAAATCTCACACAATTTATACACATCGTTTACCAGTATGAATTCTCCCAATATAGTAGCAACCATAAAAGAATAATGTAAACTAGTATGATCTTTACCCAATTTCTTAGTAAAGTAGGGTGATATATAAGAATGAGTAAAACCAGGACCGAACAATACATATGCTTTATGGGAAGACACTGATAATGTACCTGTCATCACTGCATTTGAGGCTTGAACATCTTGTCGTGTCAAGGAAAAAATTCAGACTTATTCTCGGTCTTAACTTCCTTATCCTCTACCAGTACCACCACTACTTGCTTGAATTAAAGCTGCTCTAACTGGTCGTGCTGGTACAAATGCAGGGGGTAAAGCTGGTTGTACTGATTCTTAACTCAAATTTTATAATTGTGGATAATTTCTCATCAAATGACATACTTGTCTAAACTTAAAACATGCACCATTTTTTCTGCGACACTGTCCAGTATGAGACCTGCTATAAATGGGACATAATTGAATCGATCTTGAATCCTGCTGACTAGTAGGTCTCATATCTCTTTGAATCATTCTTTATTAGTTTTTCTGCGACATTGTCTAGTATGAGGCCTGCTATAAATGGGATATAATAGAATTGATTTTGGATTCTGTTGATTAGTGGGTCTTATACCTTTTTGAATCATTCTTTATTAGTTTTTCTGCGACATTGTCCAGTATGAAGCCTGCTATAAATGGAACATAATAGAATCGATCTTGGATTCTGTTGATTAGCGGGTCTCATATCTCTTTGAATCATTCTTTGCTTATTGATATTGATTAATGTCTGGCTGGAGCTACCAGATCCTGCTTGAGTTAAACGCTGTGGATTCTAAAATTTTGGTCCTCTTACATTAGGATTATAACTAGTTTGGATATTACTATCTCGCTCTCTTTTTTTCTCTTTAGACCTTCTATGTCTGCTAGCTCTCATGTTTCCATCATTCTTGCACAATCCACAATCGCTGACAAAGTTGGGAAATGGTTCGTTTGGGGACCCACCGATTTAAGCAATGGATGTATCAACCCTAAAATAAATATCTTAATTATATCTTTTTCATTAAGAACCAGATATGGTGCATATCTAGACAATCGAGTAAAACGGATGTCATATTCATAAACTGTCATGTTTAGTGTCTGCCTTAATTCTTCAAATTCTCTAGCCCTTTTGTCCCTTTCACTCATTGGTACGAAACGATTCATAAATACTTTTTTAAATTCATCCCACTCCATTGGTGGTAAAGTAACTGCTCTTCCTTATACCAGAGTCTCAAACCAAACCTGGGTCACATCTGATAGTTGAAAAGACACTAGTTCAACAGATCTTCTAGTGGAACACTCCAAAATTCTGAAAACTCGTTCCACTGCATCAATGAATATCTGTAGGTCCTCCTGAATATATGACCCAGAAAAAGTTGAGGGCTTTACCTTAAGGAATTGTGGCAATGTCACCTCAATCCCTGTAAATTTGTTTTCATGTTCAGCTGGTCTTTCCAATTCTTGCACTTCAGGAGTATTTTCTGGTAGTTGGCCATCCTTTTTGCCTTATTCTATTATAAATTCAATCAATGTCTCTAAGCTCCTATGTATGCCAGCAATCATATTAGCTATTTTATCATGTGTCTCTTGAAGGAGTTCTACTCTCTCCTCAGGGACTCTATCAGATACATAAACCTGTTCATCATGTCTTTATATTCTTGTACCCTATGTACGCCCTCTACCCCTTCCTTTAGGTTGGCCTTTACCACGGCCTCTTTGAATTAGAATTGCAGATTGTGCAAATTCTTCTGTAGAGGGTGCACGATCTACAGCTTCTCTAACAACTGCTCTAGTTCCTGGCGGCATCATAGGCTATACAAAACAAAATACCTTTTTAAAAATACCATAATATTCAGTTAGACTTATACTAGGAACTTTAATAAACTTGAAATATAAAGAAAATTAAAACCCTATAGAATCTCTCAACAACACCTGAAGTATAAATATGTCTGGTTCATACCCATACTGAAGGTCTTACTAAATAAACTTTTGGTGCGATAGCTATAGGAAAACCTAATGCTCTAATACTAACTTGTTACGCCCCTAATTTTAGGACACGTGAAACACATACTTTATGAACACATATTTTCCATAACATGTATAATACACTCCTTTACAAATAGAAATTTTTATGTATACACAATATATAGACCAAGTCTATAAACATCAAAGTATAGTAGAAGCAGAGATCCTACCTGTGGCGTTCAGAGCATACTTTAGATTACAAATACATAATAATTTAAACACTGTGAGCCTTGGAAGCAACGTATGTTCAACCAGAGAATATGACACCTAGTTGATCTTATAGCAGTAAGATCAAACTTTATATCTTTATTTGAAAAAAAAAATGTAAATATCGTGTAGTGAGTTTGACAATTCAATAAGAAGATAATACCTTATATAACCTCTTAGATCAACATATGGATGTACTCATATATTAAAATTTATCACATAGAAAATTATAATTCAGAGGTACATCCATATGGGACCTGTATTTCAAATATTTTCAGTTCAAATAATATTCATATATTCAAAACTATATGCAATACGGTATGATCATTAATCAATTATTGTTATACATCAAAATATTTCTCATGAAAACATTAAGATAATTCTATATCAGAACCACCATATTAGAGTTCAAGCTTTTCTATACTTTGGTAGTGTAGAATTTGCTTAAACTCAGCATCTCAGCTAAGGTTTGCCCTAATATGGACAACCCCCCAAGCATATACTAAGGGAGGGCAAATCACATATCATATAGTCGGTATCTCGCTCAGATAGGAGGCATCTCACTCTTCTTCACATATTATATCCTGTGTATTAACCGTCACACGAGGCTAGTACCACCCCTTGCTAGCTGAGGTGTCAAGGTACACCAGGGCTAACATCACCTGCTGTTAGCAAACAATATTTTCAATAGAATTCTCCAACAGAAATAATTATTTACAAATATGCCATATAGTTTAAAACAAAGATTTCAATATAAATTCAAAATTTTCAGTCTCAGTACAATTCCTCTGTTAGAAACTTGCCAATCACATATACATGCCCTTTTCCAAGGCAATCTTATAGCTTTACATATCAATATCACATGTACAATATATTTTCTTTACCATATGTTGAGAAATACATTTAAAATCACATATTTAATGAGTTCAAAAATCTATTTTTTTAAACGATACTCTTCTTGAACTATATGCTAGATTGAAAATAAATTAGGTAATTTAATCCATTTCAGAGATATATAAAAGTATAAATAACTTGTAAATAGAACCAATTATACATTTAAAGTTTAAAAAAAGCATAGGGTAAGTTATAAAAAGAATTATCTACTCACAAAACCAAGGTTCCAAGTTGGATATCTCTAAATGTATTTTTTTTGAAGTCAAATATGATCAAATGGAACTCAAAAACGAGTTCAGAAGATATAAAGCCCTAGGAAATGACTTTAGAATAGTAAAATTTGACCTTTGAGAGCTTGATCAACATTGGTCAACTGATGGACTACTATTCACCACTAGAATCACTATTCATACCGGCTAGAATTACTATTCATGACGCATAAAAAGTTGTCAGATAATTGAAAATTTTCATATCCTAAGGTTTTTCCACCTCCGAAATTCATTTATGGTGTCGGATTTTCAATTTGAGGACTATAAGTAGGAGTTTTAGAACTTACCTTCTTAGGGTTTCTCCTTTATTTTTTGGCATATTGTCAGCCCGATTTCTAGAAATCAATCGGACAGATTCATAGTTCTTGTCATTCTAAATCCGTAGGTGATAGTGGTGTTAAAATCCGAGGTCCAAAATTGCTAGAAATCTAGAGAGAAATTTTAGAATTTTTAGAGAGAGAAAGTTAATTTTGAAAGAAAGAGAGTCTGAATTTCCTACGTCTCTCTTTTGTAGATTGTTTGATAATGTCATAAGGACTATTTTGCAAAAAATTAATTTTTGAGGAAGGTCCTTGCAAATTTTTGTTATTTATACTTTGACCCCTCAACTTTTAAGAAATTATATTTTGGCCCCAAAACTTAAATCCTTATATTACCTTTATAACTTCTCAAACAATATGATAAATAAACATGTTTTCAATAGTACATTTTTCATAATCCTCACTTACCTTCAAAATTTTCTTTAATTTACAGTTTCTCATTTATTTAATGTTTTTTTGTTATTATAGGGACAATAACAACTAGAGATTTGTCTCCACTTTACAAAGGTGCTCCATAAGCATTTGAAGATCTTGTGAAGAAGAAGATCCAATGAAGATTGATGGTTCGCGAGCACAAGCTTGAGGAAATCAAGTAAGAATGAGGCACTATAAAGATGGGAGAAAGAGAATTGATGTGATCTCAAAATATGAAGAGGATAAACACTAGATTTTGTTTCTGGTTTAGGTTGAAACAAACAAAGAAGAAAAACCAAATCACTCAATTGACAAGTCTAGGGCGCCACAATTAAGGAGATTTGGATTAAATTTGCCACACTCAAGAATTAGAGGGATGTAAGTGATAAGAAATCAGAGGTTTCTCGCCACTAACCTAAGTTAGATAAGAGAAGCGGTATTTTCAAGAATCACACTTGAACAATACTGAAAAATTCGAAATGGTCATTCCATAATCACATCATCCTCCCCTGGTTGAGAAGGATTTGCCCTCAAATCCAAGTCATCTTCATCTTGTAAATAAGGAGAAATATATCTGACATTGAAAGTAGCTGAAACTCTATAATCACCAGGAAACTCTATTTTGTATGCATTGTCATTTACCTTTACTAAGACTCGAAAGGGACCATTTGCCCTGGGCATTAATTTGGACTGCCTTTTGTTTGGAAACCTCTCTTTTCGAAGATGGATCCATACTAAATCTCTAGGGCTGAATTGCACAAACTTCCTCCCTTTATTTGCAGCCTTCTCATAGATTGAGGTCTTCTTTTCAATTTGCATTTTAACATTTTCGTGCAACTTCTTAATCATCTTAGCCTTCTGTTTGCCATCCAAACATTCTCGAGCATCAAGCGGTAATGGTGCTAAGTCAAGTGGGGTTAATAGATTGAATCCATAAACCACTTCAAAAAGAGAACGTTTAGTAGCACTATGCACACTTTTGTTATAGGCAAATTCAACATATGCCAAACATTCATCCCAATTTTTCAAATTTTTACTAATGACAGTTCTAAGGAAAGTAGAGAGTGTACGGTTTATCACTTCTGTTTGTCCATCAATTTGTGGGTGATAGGTAGTGCTAAAAAATAATCTTATGCCTAATTTTTGCCATAAGGTCTTTCAAAAGTAACTAAGAAATTTTGAGTCACGGTCTGAAACAATGCTCTTTGGAATGCCATGGAGTCGAACAATCTCCTTGAAAATCAGATTGGCAATATTCACAACATCATCTGACTTGTGGCATGGAATGAAATGTGACATTTTTGAAAATCAATCCACAACAACCATGACCGAATCCTTTCCCCTCTGAGTTCTAGGTAGTCCAAGCACAAAATCCATACTTATATCTACCCAAGGCTGATTTGGTACAGGTAAGGGCATGTAAAGACCATGGACAGCTTCCTTGCTTTTGGCCTTTTTACACACAATACATCTCTCAAGCACATGATGAACATCTCTGATCATATTAGGCCAGTAAAAGTGTTCTTTTAGCATCTCTAATGTCTTTACTTCGCCAAAATGGCCAACTAATCCTCCCCCATGTGCTTCTCGGACAAGCAATTCACGCATGGAGCAATCTGGGATTACAAGCTTTCCTAAATGAAATAATAACCCTCCATTCCTATAAAACCCTTTGTATGCTATTTTTTCACAAGCTTGGTAAATTTTAGCAAGTGTAGAATTTTCAACATATTGATCTTTAATAAATTCAAAACCTAACAATTTTGCATTCATCATAGAAAGCAATGCATACCTCCTGGATAAAGCATCAGCAACAATATTGGTCTCCCCTTTCTTGTATTTTAGCACATATGGAAATACTTCAAGAAATTCCACCCATTTAGCATGTCTTCGGTTCAACTTGCTTTGCCTTTTCAAATGCTTAAGGGATTCGTGATTTGTATGGATAACAAATTCCCTTGGTAACAAATAATGCTGCCATGTTTCAAGAGCTCTAATCAAGGAGTAGAACTCTTTATCATAGGTTGAATAACTAAGACAAGCCCCACTCAGCTTCTTACTAAAATATGTAATAGGACGCCTTTCTTGCAGTAGAACAACACCAATCCCCACTCCACTAGCATCACATTCAATCTCAAATGTCTTGGAGAAGTCTGGTAGTGCCAATATAGGGGCATTGCATAATTTTTCCTTAATCAGTTCAAAACTCCTTTGGGCTGCATTATTCCATTCAAACTCTTTTCCCCTCTTTATACATTCTGTTAATAGTGCTAGGATAGTGTTGAAATCTCGAACAAACCTTCTATAGAAAGATGCGAGTCCATGGAAACTCCTTACTTCGGTTATGGTTCTAGGAACAGGCCATTCTTTGATGGCTTTGATTTTCTCTTCATCAACTTTCACACCTTGTTGAGATACTATAAAGCCAAGAAAATTTACATGATCTTGACAAAAGTAGCATTTCTTCATATTTGCATAGAGTTTCTCCTTTCTCAATACTTCAAATACTTGCCTCAAATGTTCTACATGCTCATTATAGCTTTGGTTGTAAATTAGAATATCATCGAAATACATTACGACAAATCTGCCAATGAAAGATCTGAGCACAAAATTCATTAGACGCATAAAAGTGCTAGGGGCATTAGATAGCCCAAAAGGCATTACCATCCACTCATAAAGGCCATGCTTTGTTTTGAATGTTGTTTTCTACTCATCTCCTTCCTTCATTCAAATTTGGTGATAGCCATTCTTCAAATCAACTTTTGAGAACACCTTAGCACCATGTAGCTCATCAAGCATGTCATCCAATCTCGGAATTGGATAGCGATAGTTGATAGTGATCTTGTTGATAGCCCTACTGTCTACACACATTCTCATAGAACCATCCTTTTTTGGCACTAAAAATGCCAGAACAGAACATGGACTTATGGATTCCCTTACATAGCCTCTTTCAATCAGCTCCTCAACTTGTCTTTTAATTTTATTTTCCTCTATAGGATTCATTCGGTAGGCAGGTCGGTTAAGCAAAGCAGCACCTGGTACCAAATCTATTTGATGCTCAATCCCCCTTAAGGGTGGTAATCCCTTAGGCAGCTCTTCAGGAAAGACATCTTTAAATTCTTCTAATAGTTTCTTCACATGTGGGGATACTTCATTTTCTAGCTCTTGAAACTCCTTAAGCATTAGCAATAGAATAAGGCTACCTCTATTCAATGTTTTCTTCATCTTAATTTTAGTAGCTAAGCAGCTTGCTTTCTTTTTTTCTTTTACTATCTTTTCTTGCTGTACTTGCATTGGCTTAAGTGGTGCCAACACAATCCTTTTTCCATCCTTCTCAAAGGCATAGGTATTTTTGTAGCCATCATGCAGTGCTCTCCTATCGAATTGCCACGGCCTCCCTAGCAACAAATGTCCAAAACTCATTGGGACAATGTCACATAATACCTCATCTTTGTAATTCTTCCCATTAGAGATTGGAACCTTCACTTGTTTCAGGACTTTCACTTTTCCTTTGTCATTCAGCCATTGCAATTTGTATGGTTGGGCATGGTTCATGGTAGTTAGCTTTAGTTTATCAACTAGAGTGGTGGAAGCAACATTGGTGCAGCTTGCACTATCAATAATGACATTACAAACTTTGCCTTAAATAGTACACCTCGTATGAAAAATATTCTCTCATTGTTCTTCCTCTACTTTGGTTTGGATACTCAAGACACGCCTAATAACCAGAATTTCACCCTCATCTGCATATTCAACAACCTTTGCCTCTTTTAGATACTCATTCCCCTCATAGTCTTCCAAAACAACCTTATCATCACTCTCTATCTCCCCTTGTGTTTCCTTCAAAATCATCACCCTTTTGTTAGGACATTCTGATGCAATATGGCCATGCCCCAAACATTTAAAGCACTTAATATCTCTGTTTCTTCTAAGGGGATGGTTTTCTAATACTTTCTCCTTTTTCCTAAAACTCTTGACTCTGGTTGATCCTTTTTTCTCCATTTCATTACTGTCCCCTTTGGTAGGTTTTGCTGGTGTTTGGGAAAGTGTTTGGAATGGTTTCTCTCCCACAGGTTTAGTCACTCCAAGGTTCCTCCCATACACTCTTTTCTTCTGCCTTTCTACTTTGATGGCTAATTTAATTACATCTTCAAAGAAAACATAATTCTGCAACTCTACTAGATCAGCAATTTCCTTGTTTAGGCCACCCAAAAATCAAGCTATGGTTTGCTCTTGTGGTTCATTCATGTCACACCTAACCATCAAGGTTTTGTATTCCTTCACATAGTCTTCCACGCTCATACCTCTTTGCCTCAAGTTTTGAAGTCTGAAATAAAGTTCTTGTCTATAATAGTCAGGCACAAACCGTTTCTGTATGAGTCTCTTTGTTAGCCTCCAACTTCTTACTTCTTCTTCACCATCTCTCCTTCTTTGATTCTTCAAATTCTCTCACCACATATTTGCATAATCAGTGAATTCAAGGGCAGTAAGGTGGCATTTGGTTATCTCAGAATACTCTTGACATTCAAAGACTTTCTCCACTCTTTGCTCCCATTCTAAATATTCTTTAGGAGAACTTGTTCCCCTAAATGGAGAAACTTTCATTTTGATGTTAATCTCCCGTGTTCTAGGCTGCCTCCTATGCAAAGGTTACTCTTCCTCCTTAAACTCAGCTTCGTCACCGTTAGACTCAGCATTCTCCTCTCTTCTTGGTTGTCTTAGCTGTAGATCCATAAGTCTTGTCATTTGATTGGTGAGTTGAGCCATTTGTTCCATTATCTCTTCTTGTCTCCTTTACAGGCCAATAATTTGGGCTTGCTCTAGGCTAATCCCTCTAGGGACTCCAGAATCACTTCCTTCTGCCATGATATTTTTTTTAGGTTGCTGGTCAAGGTGTTTGATAGGGGTAGATCACTCTCTAAGTGTTTAAACTCAGGTTTACTAACCAGAAGCTCTGATACCAATATGATGTGATCTCAAAACGTGAAGAGGATGAATATTAGATTTCGTTTCTGGTTTAAGTTGAAACAAACAAAGAAGAAAAACTAAATCACTCAATTGATAATCCTAGGGCGCCACAATTAAGGAGATTTGGATTGAATTCGCAACACTTAAGAATTAGAGGGATGTGAGTAATAAGAAATTAGAGGTATCTCGCCACTAACCTAAGTTAGATAAGAGAAGCGGTATTTTTAAGAATCACACTTGAACAACACTGAAAAATTTGAAATGTTCATTCCATGATCACATCAAGAATGCATCTTACATGCTATACACTCTCTTAAATTGATCTTCATATGGCTCTCTTGGACTTGAGTGTAATAACCCTCAACTAATAAAACCTTTGAAGGTTAAGTATAAATCATTTGAAACAAAGAAAGTTGAGAACAATGTAAAATTTTAGAGCGTTTTCGACCTTTTCTTCTGACCTTTTGTCACTCATATAAGCATAACTCTCTCATATGAAATCTAAATTAAGTGATTCTAATTTCTAATGAACGATAAGACATATATCTACAACTTTGAGGTTGGGAACTTTTGCAAATTCCGTGAATATCATAGTGAGCAAAGGCAAAAACTGAAGCGTAGTGTGGTCTGGACCTTTGCTCACTATTTTATGCATAACTCCTTCATATGAACTCCAAATTAGGTGATTCAAGTGACTACGGAAAGCGAAGAAGAAGGGCTACAACTTTCATGTTGGACATTTTGTTAAATTCGAGAATGATGCGGTATTTTCCCAAGAGCACGAGTTTTTTGGTTTCGAATCTGGCCGTGGCGAAAATAAGTTCGCCGGCGGTGAAAATTGCGGCTCGCCACGGCGAGAATGAGTTCGCTGGTGGCGAGATTTGTCAGATAGCTTTTTTTTTTGCGGACCCCCCTTTTCCTTCATTTCTCTTTCATCTGAACCCTAACTCTCTCTCTCTAAAATTTTTCTCAAACTTCTCTCTAAGATATCTCATCATCCGGAAGTCCAATTTGAGCAATTAAGGTATCGTTGGACTCGTGGGAAGAAGAGCTACAAATCCCACTGATCAATTTCGCCGGAAATTCGCCGGAAGGTCGCCAGAAAATTGCGTGAATAGTACCTCCAAAGGTAAAACTCCGTTTAATCGCGTTTTAGGCTTCGTTTTACCGAATTTCTTTCCATAGATAGTCTTAGAATTAGTTTCTATACTAGAATATAGGGTTTTTAGGTTTTGGTGTGAATAGTGTTTTCGGTGAGTGAATAGTGTTTTCTGACGTGAATAGTGACTTTTAGAGTTTTCTAATTTTCATGTTATGTCTATGTTTTCTAGGTTGTTGAGCCATCACGAGGTGAAATTCTCGTTGTTGGACTCCTAGTAAGGTGAGTTGATTTTTCATACTATAGCGCATGTTTTAGGAATTTGATTTATAACTCTCTCGTATGATTTTAACTAGTTGGAATGTATGTTAAATTGTTTTACCGCTTTGAAAACCAATATGTTCCAACCATGTTAGAAATTGTAAATTTCAATCCTAGTTGAACCCTAGGTATGCAAGGCAAGCATCTAGACTATTAATTCTCCATTTGAGCTAGATTTATAGAAATGCGAACTTAGTCATAGAAATGAACTAAGTTAGCCATGAAGTGATTTAATGCATGATAAGTATCTATGTAACGTCTACGGACGATCTATGTTTAAAAAGGGAAAGTTTATGATTTTAAAGGTCTCCATGGGAATTCATGGATGAGATATATTTTAGAATAGAATTTTATGCATGAAAAGAGCTAGATGGAGAATTATAGCTTTATCGTGAAGTTATTGAAATATTTTACTTTAAACTCTTTGAATAGCATATTTCAAATGTTTTCTATTGGAGGGATCCTTTTAGATCACTGTTAGCTAGCCGCAGGTAGTGCTAACCCTGGTGCACCATGATCATGTTAAGGTTTCGGTCTAGGATACTGTAACGGGCATATAACTGCCTAAGACACAGAGATTTAGGGTAGACTTATGTATATGCCTACAGTGATTTTTATACCCATTGCTATGTGCTTGGGGACCCATTGCTATGTGCTTGGGAAATTTAGGGTAGACTTATGTCTATGCCTACAGTGATTGCCATACCCATTGCTATGTGCTTGGGGAAAATTTAAGGTGGACTTCCTACAGTGATTACCCCTCCCTTGCTATGTGCTTGGGGAAAATGATGATCTGTCAGGAAAGAACTCCAATAAATTAGTGCATTTTTCTTAAAGATTAAATATTTCTAAAATACCTCATTCATCATTGTTATTGCATAAATATCTTCATTTCTTACTTACCATGCATAATTGATTTGCTTTATGGTTACTTATTTAATCTTGTTTTATCTTTTGAACATCCATTTGAATTGTTTAGTTTTTATAATAAATTATGGTTAAATGCTTAATGTTTCAATTATTAAACTCATTGTGAAACACTCGTGCTTGGTTTGCCCTGTTTCTGTTATAGTATGATTTATCCATTCACTGAGATGTGGTAATCTCACCCCTCTTCTGTTTTCTCCCCACAGATAGTCAAAGAAACACTGATCCAGCTACAGCTCCATAGGAGGCTAAATATAGCATTGGTGAGCCCCAGTTTGGGCAAGATTCCGTTGTATTGGTTGTATAGTTTGAGTTTATGTCTAGTGTATCTCCATGAACTTACAGGCAAGATCCTCGCTTCTTGTGTTATTTGAAAAATGGTTTTAAGTTTTACAATAATGTTTGTACTATGAGGCCATGGGCCAAGTTGAATCAAGGATGTTGGATTCATGAGATATATATATATATATATACAGTATTTTCTTATATTGGATGTGGCGTATGTGGCCAGTTATATTTATTATGTACTCTGGATTGTGTGCTGAATGTTTGTGCATGCTATGTGTTAGGCTTACGGCTAGGGAAAAACCCTTATGTCGTGCCGGTCATGTGTTCCATCATTTGGGGCCGTGACATTGAGCATCCAAGTCCTTGTTAAGGCCACCACTTCAACACAGGGTTGACCATTCTTTTTATCACAAGATTGCTTGGAGTTTGGTGGCTTAACCATGTCTCACCATCAAACCCAATTACTGTTGTTCACTATTATTATTATGGGCCGTATCTTTGATGGCAAAGTAATGTCACCTAGCATATTGGGAATAATAAAAGCTGTTTAAGCTTCAACTAGGTTATAGAGATGGCGAACAAAGAACTATGCAAGAAAGAAGGAAGGGTGAAAGAGAAAACGAAAGGACTATTTCCATGACCAATTGAAGAGAAAGGTTAAGAAGACCATATAAAAAAGATTATTCAAGAAGATCAAGAATCAATTCCAAAAATTCATAAAACAAAAATTAATCTGGTACAGGTGAGGAAGCATATTTATACAAAATTTACTAAATAAACAAAAAAGAAGGAATTAGAGATATTACAAGATGTCCAATTTTTTAGAAGTAACCACAATAATCTTCTTTCTATTGAGAGTTATCCTATTATCAAACAGATTCTCTAAAAACCATGGAAGGATGTTCTTATGATCAAGGTGACAGGTAGAATCATGTCACAAGAGTCTATCCAGAGAGAAATCAAGAAGCAGCGGGAATTAAATTACTTTCCAACCCTCTTATCAATGGGATAAGGTTTCTTTATAGCAAAAACAAAAAAATCAAGGAGAGTCCTCAATGGTGGATTGTGGTTTATCAATGGAAAATTCCTCCATACTTAGCAATGGGGCCTCGACTTTAATCTGCCAGCCAAATCAAGCAGAGTAGCTGCACCTATTTGAACTTACATTTTTCTCTTATTGATAGAATTATGACCTAGGAGAATTGAAAAGGATGTCCTTAACCTTGGGGTTTCTCCTTTACATAGACAAAGCTACATTCAACCATGAAAAAGCCTTGTTTACTAAAGTTTGTATAGTTATGGATTTATCTAGGGATATACTCGAAAAAAAAATCAAATAGAGGGGTCTCTATACAAATTAAGCTAAAAAAACATAGGCCTCATATGTTCCTTCTATGGTAGAAAGGGCAATCTAGAATCAGAATGCTAGAAAAAGAAAGGAAAGGAACCTAGAACACAAGATAATCGAAGGAACGTGATCATTGAGGGCGTCAACTCAAAGTATGAAGTGGACAATGATTAAAGGGAGAATTGGAAAATTATATAACATAAAAGGAAAAGGAAAATCACATTATGCAAAGAAAAATCCTCAACGATGAGATACCACAGTGGAAGTAATTTGGCCAACCTTGGCAACACCCTATGATATCTAATGCTTATCTCATTTGATAGAAACGACAATAGAGAAATTTGAAGAAAATACTTTAGACCAAAAAATGATAATGACTAGGCATGAATGAACAATGGTAGTTAATAACACAAGGAAGAAAGGTAACAAAAGGTAGGGATTCAGCTTTTGAAGACTCAGAAGAAAAACTCTAAATTATAAAGGGATCTACCAAGAGACAAAAGAGATGAAGAAACACAAAAAAAGAAAGATGGGGTGGAGAAGGAAAGATATGAGATAAAATTAAAGTAAAGAAAAAAGCTTCTCAAAGCTTGGAAAAGACAGTGGTTGATCAAGAAGCATAGGGCTTGACAAAGAGAGCATTTGATAAAAGGTCAATAGAGGCTTTTAAACCCCTACCATCTAGATGTTCTTACCAATAGATTAAAGGAAATTTTTTATGCAAACAACAGACAATATCAATAGCAGAGGTTATGTTAGATAATTATTACACTATTTGGATAAAGAAACTTGAGAGCACCAAGTAAATGAAGAAGCGGCTTAACATAAAAAGAGAAAGTAATACATTAGTTGAAAACAATCAAGAAACCTTTCTAGGGCATTGACATCTAATCACTTCAATTGAATATTGAATAACACTAATCTACCTATAAACCCATTAGAAACAATTCCTTAAACTCTAACTACTCAAAAACTATTTCCCTTCTAAAGATGAAACACCCCAAACACCTTGTCACCATCCCTACAAATAGCAAGAACAACCATCCAAATGCTCATAAATAGGAGGAAAAGAATCCAAGCAAGACAAAAATGAATAAAGGAAGATATAAGAAGAACAAGATATAAGTAAAGGATGAAGACACTAATAAGAATACCTACAATGGGATGGACAATGGTGTAACATCCCTAAGTTTGTTTCTTTTATTGATAAAAGTACATAAAAATTTAATTAAGGAAATAAAATTTATTAGACAATATTTTAAATATCTAAGGAAATATAATCCTTAGAAATTCTTCACCTTATGTATATGCATAGAAAATGTTTCTAACATTAAGAGAACAAATAAAGAGGGAAAACCTAATAGGAAAGAAATTAGAAATAACATACTAAAGAGATGCAAAATTCTTGGATAAGGAAGATAAATTTTTAGAAACAAGTAAAGGTCTTAAAATTTCAAGAACATTGAATTAGGGTAGTTTTTCCTAATTCAAGAACTAGAGTTACTAAGTTTAAAATCTTTACCCATACATTTGGCTTTTACCTATGGACACTTCATATAGAGTTTTTCCATTTCACATAAGTTTCTAGCAAGCCATTGGATAACCTAAGCAAGAAATAAAACATAGACTTGGACTAGGATATAGTAATTGGACCAATAGCCCAAAAATTATGAAAATGTGACCAAGCTCTCCAAGAAAGGTAGAATTTTATCCAAAGCAAAGAAAATGGGTAGGAATAAGCCCATAATGGGTAGAAATAAGCCCAAATCCAAGAGGAAAAATAAAATAAAATAAATTAGGTGATGATATAATAATGTAATAATAAAGATTAGGTTACATGGCATTAAGACAAAAATTAAGCAAGTGGTGTGATTCTACATTCATCATTTTGGCAAGTGGCATGCTAATACAAGGCTTTAGGACAAAAACATCTATATCCTACACTCATAATTCTAGCAAGTGGTATGATAATACATGGCATTCGGAAAAAACATTCATATCCCACACAAATAATATCAACCAAATAATGGAGATTCAAGGGTTAGAAATTTGTCACCTAAAAAGGCAAACCTATCATACTTGTTTAAGACAAAAGAAAATGGAAAAGAATCCCTAAATCAAAGGGACCTTGTTCCTTATCTTAAGAACATATCATCATAATTTTCAAAATACAAATCTCCTTTTCCTATGCATATCTTGACTAAGGAAGAGGAAGACAAGAACATAAGTTGTTTGTTTTCCAAAAATTCAACAAAGTGTATCCTAATTGTGATAAGGTAGACCCATGATCATGAAAGGTGAATTATTTGATGGTCTATATAAGAAAACCCACCCTTACAACATTATAATTTCGTCCAAGTGAGGGAGAGGAAAAATAGAAGCAAGGTAGAGTGAGGAAATGAGAGGAAGAAAGGAAGAAAGAGGAAGGAGAAGTCTAGGGGACTAAGTGCTCCAGGTAAGTTTAACAATATTTCTTTTTGAAGAAAACTTTTGAAACTTATAATATTTATATGAGATTTTGATCTTAGAACTTTTATGATTGGTCATGATGTTGCTATATCATGTTACATATTGATCTTGCATGTGATGTATGTTTGAATACTTAGGTTGGTGTAGATAGTTCTGCATGGGTATGGCTATGGGTGGCAGAATTTTAAGTTTCGGTGTTTTAATTTCTGGGAACAATCTATAAGGAATTAAAATAAATGGTTAACATAAGAATTAAAGATATATGTGTCATGGATTTTTATCCACTGGAATCAATCAATTTGGAGTCCATATGTGGTAGATATGGTCCGATTAGTAGTCAAAGGTCAACAAATGGTTCATCAGGGAAGAATATGTTAGGACAGCTTCTGTATTTTAATTTCTGGAAATTATCTGTATGGAATTAAAATAAATGGTTAACATAAGAATTATAGCTATGTGTGTCATGGATTTTTAGCCACTGGAATCATTCAATTTGGAGTCCATATGTGGTAGATATGGTTCGATT
Source organism: Gleditsia sinensis (assembly GCA_037074535.1). Lineage (NCBI taxonomy): Eukaryota > Viridiplantae > Streptophyta > Magnoliopsida > Fabales > Fabaceae > Gleditsia > Gleditsia sinensis. The sequence continues at coordinate 9,238,669 of CM073475.1, read as the reverse complement.
AGTAAGCAAATGTCAGAAAATGGTTCATCAGGGAAGAATATGTTAGGACAGTTTCTGTATTTTAATTTTTGGGAATTATCTGTATGGAATTAAAATAAATGGTTAACATAAGAATTATAGCTATGTGTGTCATGGGTTTTTATCCACTGGAATCATTCAATTTGGAGTCCATATGAGGAAGATATGAGCTTATTAGTAGTCAAATGTCAGAAAATGGTTCATCAGGGAAGAATATGTTAGGACAGCTTCTGTATTTTAATTTCTGGGAATTATCTGTATGGAATTAAAATAAATGGTTAACATAAGAATTATAGATATGTGTGTCACAGATTTTTAGCCACTGGAATAACTCAAGTTGGAGTCCATATGAGGTAGATATGGTCTGATTAGTAGGTAGAGGTCAGAACCTATCCGAGAAGAAATAACCTATACATTTAGGGAATAATATCACATTGGTTTCTTAATATTTCGCTACAATGTTCAACATAATAGTTTTAGATAATTGTTTTATCTTGAAATTGACACCAAGATCACCTACATCAGAGTTAAATTGAGGGAGTTATGCTCTGATTAGTAAGAGAAGGTTAGATAGGATGAAAACCTGCATCAAGAAAATAAAGAAATAAAATTAGTATTTAAAAAAGAAGATAAATCTTAATAAATGACTAGTATAGCCATAGCCATTGCCATTGTATGAACTTCTTACCATCTTAAGTGTGAAATTTTGACATGGAAATATTTTATAAAGTGATATTTGAAATGGTTATGTTCATGGCATGATTACCAATGATTTTTGGTAATAATTATATTTTGATGAACATACTTGTTATTGAAAGCATATTTTTTGCTATCATTGTAAAAAGAAAAGAAATGAGCACGGTCACATGGCAATCCGTGTGGTGCACCAGTAGGGGACGCCCTACCAACGGTTATGATCATGTTAATGAGAAAAGAAAGAGAAAGTGGGCCATGTCGGATGGAGCGAGAAAAGCCCGTATTGGAGAGTAGAGGATACTCACCCTGACCGGGGTAGCTTGAAATGAGAATAAGTTGATGGCCATCATATGATATTCTAAAAATAGTTAATCATGTCATACATATCATTATTGTATGATTCTTATGTGCATAGATATAATGCATTCATGTGACCAAAGATATTTTCTGTAGTTTATACAGCTGAACATGATGTGATGAGCTATATTGATGATGATTTATTGTTGAACTTACTGGGATTTAATTCTCACTATATTTCCATATCATGTTCAGAAAATTAGTTATGCAGATTTTTCTATAGCTCTGGCTTTTAGTGCATGTTGGGTCGAGTACTTTATGTTGGGCAGATTCCAGAAGCAAATAAAATGTTTGTGGTCGAGTTGACTTAGATCTCGGTGAAGGTGCAACCACCCGCACCTGTATCTCCGGAATTGGTCATCCAGAATAAATAAGATGTAGATTTTATGTGTTTGATATGTTGTACGTATGTTTTGATTAATGACATGTATGTGAACTCTGTATTGTATAAATTAAATAAATGTTATATTGAGTTAAGTTGTAACGAGGTAATAACTTCATGGTATTTTAAAAAAAAAATTTGATACTTAAATAGGGTTGTTACAAATGGCACTAAGATACAATATACATAGGAAAAACAACAAGAAATCCTTAATGGGGTTAACCAACTTATCACCCCTTCAAGGAGAGTTTTACTTAACTCAATTGTTGTCAATTACCTAAAATTCCTTAAGGAAAACCTTCTTTAAGGCTTAAAATATGAAAATGAGTGAATAGTGGACCTGATTTGTATTATTAGGAGAATTGCTAAAAAAACAAGATGTTGAACATCTTCTACCTAAATCACATGATTTTGGTCGTACCACTGATAAGCTTTTGAACCAAGTCCGTCAACCAAAACTTGAAAATCTATGTCTAATGGCAAGGGACCAGTTTGTCAAATACAGACCAATATGCATAGGGAAAATCATAGAGGAGATGAAGGGAAATCTGGATGTAGTTCTAGTAGTCCTAGGAGTATAGGAGTTAAGAGAAGTCAATGTTTCATTTAACTCCTTGCTAAAGTTAGAGAAAGTCAACCTAGAGTACTAGATAGACTATTAACCAACAATGGCAATGAAAAAAAGATCATCAAGCGGGAGATCGAATGAAGTTGAAGAAGATAAAGACGTCAAAGTGCAAGTCTACAAACCAAATAGAGTTTGGGTTAGAAAAATGCTAGAAGGTTTCAACATGAATTAGCTTATAATCCTAGACAAGCCACTAGTAGAGAGTTCCAAAGAGCATTTGCAGATCTGATGAACAAGCATAGGCCTAATGTTGTTTTTATTATGGAGAATAGGGTGGCGATAGATAGAGATACTAGTATCATTGAGTTGTTAGGCTTTAGGAATCATCACAAAGTGGACCCTATGGGCTTTGTCGGAGTTATTTAAATGTTTTTGAATGACAACTAGGTCAATATTGACATAATGGGAGACAACTTACAAATCATTCATGTTGAAGTCTAGGTAAATAACTATCTCATTCTTTTATTTGGTGTTTATGCTAGTCCTTCTTTAAATAGAAAGAAATTTTTATGAAATAGCTTTAGGGAAATCTTTGATATCCAAAATTTTTCTTGGATGGTGTTTGGCAACTTCAATGAAGTCCTAGCTAAGTCCAAGAAATTTAGTAAAAAGAGTATAGTTAGACATAGGGCTAAAGGTTTCCAGAGTTATATTAACAATTGCAACCTTATTGATATAGTTTGTGGGTCAAAGATTCACTTTATACTAATAAGGTAATATTATTATTAGGCAAAGAAAAGATAGGGCTATGGGAAACCTTGACTTTGTTAGCCTTTTTCCTAATGTAAAGGTCACTTATCTCCCCAGATAAAAACAAAACATTACCCTATCTTTATCTAAACCGCCTTATATTTTCATTTCAATCATAAAATACCTTTAGGTTCCAACCTTCGTGGCTTATCCATCTTGACTCTTTTTTTGTTTGGTTGAGGATTCCTAGCTCCATTTTCCCACAAGTCATGATTTTTATATTTGAAGCTTCACTAAATTTGTTAAAGTTTGGAATATAGAAGTCTATGTGAATATTTTCATGCAAAAGATCAACTTCCTTAAAAGACTAGAAGGGATTCAAAATTCCCTATCTAGATGAAGCAACCCATACCTTTTAAACCCGGAACATAGGCTACGAGAATAGTATAGGGAAACCTTGAGATAGGAAGAAGAGTTATGGGTTATGAAATTAAGAGTCAACTAGCTTCCGTGAGGTGACACCAATAGATTATGCACTAATCATTAATATACTGACACATCCCTACTTTAGGAACGCGAAAATCTCTAATATCCAATAAACTTGATTATTATGCACTTGTAAATAGTTTCACAATATCACATATTCGAGTATTACCATATGTTTACAAGGTTTCAGTATTGATAATTATACATGCCAAGTCTATATAAATAATAGGTTTACATCGGAAACAAGAATTCTGCCTGTGACGTTCAGAGCAACTCTAGAGTACAAATATATTATAAGTTTACATACTGAGAGCCCAGAAACAATTTAAGCTCACCACTGAAATATGACACCCAGTTGATCAAGATACCGCAGGACCAGACTCTGGGTCTTTATCTGAAAAATATATCAACCACGTGTAGTGAGTTTTACAACTCAGTGAGCAGATAATACCTCATAACACCTCTCAGGTCAACATATGGATGTACTCGTCTAATAAAAATTAAGTATTCAAAAATTACATTTCAGAAGTACATCCACATGGGACCTGCATTTTCAAATATTCTCTATTCAGAAATCATAATCAGGCTTTTCAATGTAAAATTCAAGAAGAGTAAAAACAAGCCATAGGAAGAATCATCTACTCACCAATTTGAAGTACAAAGTTGGACACTCTTAAAATCCTAGTTTCTGATCTGAATTTAGCAAAATAAACCCCAAAATCGAGTCCAGAACATCCGAAAACCTTAAAAACAACTCCGAATTTGCAAAATTTGGCCTCCGGGAGCTCGATCAACGCAAGTCAACGCAACAGGGTCCGGGTACACGCGCTACACGCGCCACCAGGGAAGGCTGCACGTGGGCTTCACTCTCCGAGGAAGATTAGGCGTGTGGGGGCACGTGCGATGGTGGATTGGCCTAAAATTTGAGATCCAAAGGTTTCGGTGTCTTCTGGATTGATCTACGGTGTTAGTTTTTGCGTTTGAGAACTAAAAATAGGCGTTTGGGGGGTTACCTTTTTGGCCGATTTTTCCTTCAATTTTTCAACCAATTTTCGGCCAATTCTCTAGAAACCAATCGGATGGATTTGAAGAACTCTTCATCCTGAGTCCGTTGGTGGTGGTGGTGTCGAAATCCGAGGTACGTAGGCGGAAAAATCTTAGAGAGAAGTTAAAGGGTTTTCGGGGAGAATTTTCTGAAGAGAGATGAAAAAATCTGCAAATGACCAACTTCTGGAGTGGTTGAGGCCCTTAAAATATCCCGGGGAACCTTTCTGCAAAATTTCACTTTTAGAGGGAGGTCCTTGCAAATTTTCCTTATTTACATTTTAACCTCGAAACTTTTAAGAAATTGCATTTTTGCCCCGAAACGTAAATTTCTCATATTTCTTTTATAATTCTTTAATCCATGTAAATAATAACTTATTTTCATAGGGTCCTAACTCCATTTTCAAAATCTTCTCTTTAATTCCAAATTCTTTAATTTGAATTTAATTAAATTTACAGCTATTACATTCTTCCCCTCTTAAAGAAATTCGGTCCCCAAATTTCATCACCCTAGGTGCAGCAAATAAACACTAACCTCATTGTTCAAACAAATGCGGATATCTGGCGCGGATGTCATCTTCTCTTTCCCACGTAGCTTCCTCAGATGAGTGGTTTTGCCATATCACCTTAACCATAGGAATGTCTCTTAACTGCAACTTTTTCACTTGTCGATCAGCAATAAACATTGGCTTTTCCTCATAGGTTAAATTCTTATCCAATTGAATTTCCTGGGGTTGAATGACATGAGTAGGATCCGGTAAGTATTTCTGTAACATAGACACATGAAATACTGGATGAACATCACTCAGTTCTGGTGGCAGATCTATGCGATATGCCACTGCACCTATTCTATCCAATATTTCAAAAGGGCCTATAAACCAAGGGCTTAATTTTCCTTTCTTTCCAAATCTGATCACTCCTTTCATGGGTGATACTTTCAAGAACACTTGTTCACCCTTTGAAAATTCTAACTCCCTTCGCCTATTATCAGCATACGCTTTTTGTCTACTTTGAGCTGCCTGCAGCCTTTCTCTAATAAGCTTTACCTTGTTCAAAGCTTCTTGTACAAGATCTGGCCCTATAAGTTTAGCCTCAACCACTTCGAACCATCCAATGGGGGATCTGCACCATCTACCATACAAAGCTTCAAATGGAGCCATCTGTATACTAGTCTGGTAACTATTATTATACGCAAATTCAGCCAAAGACAAGTACATAGCCCAACTTCCACCAAAATAAAAAATGCAGGCTCGGAGCATGTCTTCTAAAATGTGAATCGTACGCTCAGACTGACCATCGGTTTGGGGATGAAAAGCTGTGCTCAAATCCAAATTTGTTCCTAATGCCTCTTGAAAAGCTTTCCAAAATCGTGTCGTGAACTGCGGCCCTCGATCAGATATAATCGATATAGGGACTCCATGTAGCCTAACTATTTCATTTAAGTAGAGCCTTGCATACTGAGCTACGTTGTAGGTTGTTTTCACAGACAGAAAGTGTGCTGACTTTTTCATGCGGTCTATAATGACCCAGATAGAATCATTTCCTTTGGGAGTCCTTGGTAATCCCGCGATAAAATGCATAGTAATTTTCTCCCACTTCCATTCTGGTATTTCTATTCGCTGATGTAACCTAGCGGGTCGTTGATGTTCAGCTTTCACCTGTTGGTATGTTAGGCAATGGGAAACATATTCCACAATATCTCTCTTCATACCATCCCACCAATACAAGTCCTTCATGTCTTGGTACATCTTTGTCGCTCTTGGGTGTATGGTATATGTAGATCGATGTGCTTCCTCCAAAACTTGTTTCCTCAAATCATTAACATTTGGGACACATAATCGTCTACCGTATCTTAATACCCCTTCCGTATCCACTGAGAATTCAGAATCCTTGTTATCCTTCAATTCACTCTTAATCTTGAGCAAACTAGCATCCTTGTCTTGATCGACTTTGATTTGCTCAACTAAGGAAGATTAGAGCTGCACATGAGCCAATAATATTTCTAATTTTTTTACTTCAAACTTTATCCCCTTACTTTCTAACTTATGGATTTCTTCTAACAATGGTCGTCGCACCTCTATTATATGAGCCAAACTTCCCATGGAATTTTTGCTGAGAGCATTAACTACTACATTCGCTTTGCCTGGATGATACAAAATTGTACAGTCATAATCTTTCAGTAGTTCCATCCATCTTCTTTGCCTCAAATTAAGATACTTCTGTTGAAAAATATACTTGAGACTCTTGTGATCTGTATAAATCTCACAAGTTCTTCCATACAGGTAATGTCTCCAAATCTTTAGAGTAAATACTACAGCTTCCATCTCTAGATCATGGGTGGGATAATTCTGTTCATGTTTCTTTAACTTTCTGGATGCATAAGCAACTACTCTTCCATTTTGCATTAACACACAGCCTAAGCCCACTCTAGATGCATCACAGTATACTACTAGGGATGTAGTTAAGCACTCCTTTAATTTCTAAAAACTCTCTTCACAAGCATCAGACCACTCAAATTTTATTCCTTTCCTAGTCAACCTGGTCAAAGGAGCAGCTATCTTTGAAAAATCTTTAACAAATCTACGATAATAGCCTACTAACCCAAGAAAACTACGAATTTTTGTAACTGTCGTAGGGTGTGGCCATTGCTGCACTGCTTCTATCTTTTTGGGATCAACCTGAATACCATCTTTGGTAATCACATGCCCTAAGAATGTAACACTACTAAGCCAAAATTCACATTTCGTGAACTTAGCATATAACTGGTGTTCTCTTAGGGTTTGTAAAGCTATTCTTAAATGTCGTTCATGCTCCTCTAAACTCTTTGAATAAATTAGGATGTCATCTATAAATACAATAATAAATTGATCCAGGAAAGGTTTAAATACCCTATTCATTAAATCCATAAATGCAGCTGGGGCATTTGTTAAACCAAATGGCATTACTAAGAACTCGTAATGTCCATACCGAGTCCTAAAAGCAGTTTTCAGGATATCCTCCTTCTTTATCCTCAACTGATGATAACTAGATCTCAAATCAATTTTTGAAAAACATTCAGCACATTGTAACTGATCAAACAAATCATCTATTCTGGGTAAAGGATATTTGTTCCGTATCGTCACTTTATTCAACTGCCTATAATCAATATATAAACGTAAGGATCCATCCTTTTTCTTCACAAAGAGGACAGGAGCACCCCAAGGAGATGTGCTAGGTCGAATAAAACCTTTATCTAGTAAATCTTGTAGTTTCTCCTTCAATTCCTTAAGTTCTGCGGGTGCCATCCTATAAGGAGGTATGGATATTGGTTGTGTTCCGGGGAGAAGATCAATACCGAAATCAATCTCTCGGTCTGGTGGTAATCCTGGCAACTCTTCAGGAAATACATCGGGGAATTCTTTAACTACTGAAACCTGCTCTAAACTTGTATACTTCATATCAACATCCTTGACTACTGCTAAATATCCCTGACATTCTTTTTGTAACAGTTTATAAGCTGTTAAAGTTGAAATTAAATTACTAGACTCCTTACTATAATCTCCTTGTATCATAAAGGAAGATTCTCCAGGAACATTAAACTTAATCACCTTATGATGACAGTCTAGAATGGCATGGCATGATGCCAACCAATCCATTCCCAAAATCACATCAAAGTCTATCATATTTAGAACTATCAAATCTATAAGAGTTTCCTTGCCTTCTATCGAAATCTCACATGATCTATACACATCATTTACCAACAAGAATTCTCCCATTGGACCATAAAAGAACAATGTAAACTAGCAGGTTCTCTATCCAATTTCTTAGCAAAGCATGGTGATATATAAGAATAAGTAGAACAAGGATCGAACATGACATATGCTTTATGAGAACATACTGACAATGTACCTATCATAACTGCATTGGAGGCCTGAGCATCTTGTCTTGTCAAAGCAAAAACTCGAGCTGGTTCTCGGCCTCGACTTCCTGATCCTCTACCAGTACCACCACTACTTGCTTGGACTAAAGCTGCTTTACTAGGTCGTGCTGGAGCAGATGCAGGAGGTGAAACTGGTTGTACTGATGCTTGACTAAAACTTCGCAGTTGTGGACAATTCCTCATCAAATGACCCATTTGTCCACACTTAAAACATACACCTGTTTCTCTGTGACATTGTCCAGTATGGGGCCTGCCACAATTTGGACATGATGGAATTGATCTTGAGTCTTGTTGACTCAGGAGTCTCATGTCTCTTTGGAACATTCTCTGCTTACTGATGTTAACTGATGGCTGGTTAGAACTACCAGCTCCTGTTTGAGTAAAGCGCTGTAGATTTTGAAATCTTGATCCACTGATTGTAGGATTATATCTAGTCTGTACATTACTATCTCGCTCTCTTTTTCTTCTTTTTAAACCTTCAATATCTGCTTGCTCTCGTGTTTCCATCATTCTAGCACAGTCCACCGCTACTGAATAAGTTGAAAAATGATGCATCTGAGGGCCCACCGATTTAAACAATGGACGTATCAATCCCGAAACAAACCTCTTAATTCTATCTTTTTCAGTAGGGACCAGATATGGTGCATATTTGGACAATCGAGTAAAACGGATGTCATATTCAGAAACTGTCATATTCGGTGTCTGTCTTAATTCTTCAAATTCTCTGGCCCTCTTGTCTCTTTGACTCATTGGCAGGAAGCGATTCATAAATGCTTCCTTAAATTCATCCCACTCCATTAGGGGTAAAGTATCATATCTTCCTAGTACCAGAGTTTCAAACCAAACTTGGGCCACATCTGATAATTGAAAGGCCACTAGTTCAACAAATCTTCTAGAGGCACATCCTAAAGCTCTAAGAACTGGTTCTACAACATCAATAAATATCTATGGGTCTTCTAGGACATCTGACCCAGAGAAAGTCGGGGGTTTTAGTTTAAGGAATTACGGTAATGACACCTCAATCCCTATAGTCTTGTCCTCTTGCTCAGCTCTTCTTCCCAATTCTTGTACTTCAGGAGCATTTTCTGGTGGCTGGCCATCCTTTCTACCCTGATCCACTATAAATCTAGCCAACATATCTAAACTCCTATATATACCCGCGATCATATCTGTTGTCCTATCATGTAGCTCCTGAGGAGGTTCTACTCTTTTCTCAGAGACTCCATCAGACACAGGGACTTGTTCATCTTGTCTTGGAGTTCTTATACCCCGTGCACGTCCTCTACCTCTTCCTCTAGGTCGGCCTCTTCCACAACCTCTTTGTACTAAAATTGTAGATTGTACAGACTCTTCAGTAGAGGATGCACGATCTACAGCTTCTTCTCTAGCGACCGCTCTAGTTCTTGGCGGCATCATTTACTATACAGAATAAAACACTTTTTAAGATACTATCACATTTGATCTACCTTATACTATGAGCTTTACAAACTTAGAATAGAATGGAAGATGATATCCTATAGAATCCTTCAGCAGCACCAGAAGTATAAATATGTCCGGCTCATATCGATACTAAAGGTCCTACTAAAGAATCCTTTGCTCTGATTGTCACAGAGAAATCTAATGCTTTGATACCAACTTGACACATCCCTACTTTAAGAATGCGAAAATCTCTAATATCCGATAAACTTTATTATTATGCACTTGTAAATAGTTTCACAATATCACATATCCGAGTATTACCATATGATTACAAGGTTCTAGTATTGATAATTATACATGCTAAGTCTATATAAATAACAGGTTTACAGCGGAAATAAAAATCCTGCCTGTGACGTTCAGAGCAACTCTAGAGTACAAATATATTACAAGTTTATATACTGAGAGCCCATAAAATATTTAAGCTCACCACTGAAATACGACACCCAGTCAATCAAGATACCGTAGGACCAGACTCTGGGTCTTTATCTGAAAAATATATCAACCACGTGTAGTGAGTTTTACAACTTAGTGAGCAGATAATACCTCCTAACACCTCTCAGGTCAACATATGGATATACTCGTCTAATAAAAATTAAGTATTCAAAAATTATATTTTAGAAGTATGTTGTTGTTTTTATTAAAACTCGCAAGCGCACGAATCTATTGGAGTATAGATTTAGTGGTATACAAGGTTGATCCCATGAGGATTGCCAATTGAGAAAATTTAATTCAGATCCAAAATAAATATTTCTAACCTAGTTGCCAGAATGTTTGTTTTGCGAGAAGAGTACTGAACAGAGAACTAAAATACTAAAATTAAATATGAATGTGTTCAAAGTAAGAAACATGCTAATGTTAGGGGATCCACTCTTGGTACATCAAATAATAATAAATTTTAACTCTTTTATTACTCAAATGGAATCCTTACGTAAATGAGGTTCCATTCGGAAGATATTACATTAAACGCACTTTGGTTTATAGATGAAGTGTATTTGCCTTCTTTTATTCTATTACTAATAGTAAATAACTTTTGTAAAATGGATTCAAGTATACATCGTGCCAATCATATTGTCTACAATAAATCAAGAATAATTCAAGTATTTATTGTGCCAACGATTGTCTACAATGTATCAAGATTTGCACTTTACAAAATTTAAAATAAAAATATACAAACAAAGTCAATAATAATAATATAAAGTAGGCGGTAAAACCATCCATTGAGAAAAGAAATAACAAGAAAATAAATACAAAAAGTGCAGAAAATAAATAACAGAGGGGCAATAAAACCATCCTCTAAGAAAGTAAATAACAAGAAAGTAATAATAAAAGTGTAGAAAATAAATAACAGAGGGGCAACAAAGCCATCCTCTAAAAAAGTAAATAACAAGAAAGTAAATAATAAAAGTGCAGAAAATAAATAACAGAGAGGCGACAGAGCCGTCCTCTCAGAAGAAAAATAATAAGAAAATAATAACATAAAAAATAAATACAGAGGGGCAACAAAGCCATCATCTAAAAAAGTAAATAACAAGAAAGTAAATAATAAAAGTGCAGAAAATAAATAACAGAGGGGCAACAAAGCCATCCTCTAAAAAAAATAACAAGAAAGTAAATAATAAAAGTGCAGAAAATAAATAATAGAGAGGCGACAGAGCCGTCCTCTCAGAAGAAAAATAATAAGAAAATAATAACATAAAAAATAAATACAGAGGGGCAACAAAGCCATCCTCTAAAAAAATAAATAACAAGAAAGTAAATAATAAAAGTGCAGAAAATAAATAACAGAGGGGCAACAAAGCCATCCTCTAAAAAAAACAAGAAAGTAAATAATAAAAGTGCAGAAAATAAATAACAGAGAGGCGACAGAGCCGTCCTCTCAGAAGAAAAATAATAAGAAAATAATAACATAAAAAATAAATACAGAGGGGCAACAAAGCCATCATCTAAGAAAGTAAATAACACAAAAGTAAATAATAGAAAGGTAAAAAATAAATACAGAGGGGCAACAAAGCCATCCTCTAAGAAAGTAAATAACAAGAAAATAAATAAGAAGATAAATACAACATCAAGTATAAACATTAAAATTAAGAGTTAGATAAATTATTATTTTTATACCAAGAGTTTCACCCTTTCACCTTAGCATTAGGAGATTAGTTCTCCATAATCAAGGTAAGAAAGCAAAATGAAAGATGAAGAAGCATGATAAAACTTATGAAAGAAAGTAAAGATACAAAATGTATAAAGAGAGAAAAGGATTACAAACACTTAGAACTTCCACAAAGATTTTCCAAGCTCCATCTTCAGCCTTTTCCCCCTCCTTTAGCTCACAATATGTCTCTATTTATAGACAAAACAAGGGAAGTAGGTGACAAAAATGGTGGGTAGCAAATTGCACTAAAGTTGACAATAGTGTTGCATTATCTGCCCCGAAAGTCATCATGATATATCGCCTTTATAGACACTGAATCTGCTCATTCAATCAACATAAGAGTTGTAGATATTTTCATTATCTTTCCATCCATATAAGGTAGACAAAAATTGGCCACATATTTTGTGATTTATGGCCAAAACACTATAGCAAGGTCAGGCTGGACTGCAACAGTAACTATGCTCGGTTCTAGCCCAATTTCGGCCCTTTTAGTATCCGAATTTGCTAACCACTTGAACATCAAAGTTGTATCAAATTATATCTTCTATTCACCTACAAAATTTCGTGTCCATTAAATATGTATTTGTTGAAATATGGCCCAAATACTACAGTAAGGTTGGACTGGACTGCAACAGTAAACATGTTATGTTCTAGCCCAATTTTGACTCTTTGGATATCTGAATTTGCTGATCACATAAACATTAAAGTTGTATGAAATTATGTCAGCTATTCATCTACCAAATTTCGTACATAATATATACATATTTTCTGAGATACGGCCAAAATACTGTAGTAAGATCAAGTTGAAAAGCAAGCAGCAAACAAATTTTTAACATTGAGTGTTTTGCCTTGAATTTTTATGTTTCGATTCTTTTAGAAATGTAGTCATAAATCAAGATTGAATTGATGCATATATCCATTAGGATGCGTCTCAAGAGACAAAAAGATAATGCTCCTTACTCTGCCATCCTTAATGAATTTATTTTGTCTGCTTGATTTATAGACATCATTTCTAAAGAATCACAATTTAGCTTTGATTCCTCCAATTGAGTCAATTTCCTATTCTTCTCTTCATCTATAAGAATACACAAAACTAAAGACAAATAAGGGATATAAATGCTTAATTAAGGCAAAAAGATAAGATAAAAATATTTAATTTATGAGTACAAAACTCATTCATCAAAGTACATCCACATGGGACCCGCATTTTCAAATATTCTCTGTTCAAAAATCATAATCAGGTCTTTCAAACTATATGCGGTACTGTATAAATAATGCTCATATAAAGTTCATAATCGTATTCAATACTGTAAAATCATTACTCAAAATGTGTTATGCATCAAAACATGTCTCATAAAATATTCGGAGGATCCCATATCAGAACCACCACATCAGAGTCTAATCCCTTTCCGTACTTTAGTGGTATAGGATTTGCCTAAACTCAGCCTCTTGCTGAGGTTTTTCCTACTACCATTCAAGAGGACACGCGAAGGGACTCTATGTGGGTCTTTTCCCAAGCACACAGCAAGGAAAGGCAAATAACATCTCATATAACTGGCATCTCGCCCATATATAGGAGGCATTCCGCTCTCCTTCACATATAATCTCCCGTGTGTTGGCCCTCATACGAGGCTAGCACCACCTCCCCTGCTAGCTGAGGCAATCAAGGTGCACCAGGGCTAACATAACCTGCTCTTAGCAGACAGTGTTTCCAATAGGACTCCTCTACAGAATCATACTCTCGTATATTTCATATTTATCAAAACAGAGGTTCTATCATAATATAACATTTTCAATCTCAGTATATTTTCTCTGTCAAAACTTTCCAATCAGGAGAATCATATACACAGATCTATATCCGAGGCAAAATATCATTGTATAAATCAATATCACATGCATAACATATGTCCTCTGTCATATAATGAGAAATGTATTCAGAAATCACGTATTCAAAACATTTCGAAATCTATTTCAAAAATCATACTCTTTTTGAACTAGATATCATTTCTCAACCATTTCAGATACATATGAAAGTATAAATAACATGTAATCATACTCATTTATCAATGTAAAATTCAAGAAGAGTAAAAACAAGCCATAGGAAGAATCATCTACTCACCAATTTGAAGTACAAAGTTGGACACCCTTAAAATCTTAGTTTCTGATCCGAATTCAGCAAAATAAACCCCAAAATCGAGTCCGGAACATCCGAAAACCTTAAAAACAACTCTGGATTTGAGAAATTTAGCCTCCGGGAGCTCAGTCAACACAAGTCAACGCAACAGAGTCCGGGTACACGCACTACATGCGCCACCAGGGAAGGCTGCAGGTGGGCTTCACTCTCCGGGGAAGATTCGGCGCGTGGGGGCGTGTGCAATGGTGGATCAGCCTGAAATTTGAGATCCAAAGGTTTTGGTGCCTTCTGGATCGATCTACCGTGTTAGTTTTTGCGTTTCAGAACTAAAAATAGGCGTTTTGGGGGTTACCTTTTTGGTCGATTTTCCCTTCAATTTTCTAGCCAATTTTCGGCCAGTTCTCTAGAAACCAATCGGATGGATTTAAAGAACTCTTCGTCCTGAGTCCATTGGTGGTGGTGGTGTCGAAATCCGAGGTACGTAGGCGGAAAAATCTTAGAGAGAAGTTAAAGGGTTTTCGGGGAGAATTTTCTGAAGAGAGATGAAAAAATCTACAAATGACCAACTTCCGGAGTGGTTGAGGCCCTTAAAATATCCCGGGGAACCTTTCTGCAAAATTTCACTTTTAGAGGGAGGTCCTTGCAAATTTTTCTTATTTACATTTTAACCCCGAAACTTTTAAGAAATTGCATTTTTGCCCTGAAACGTAAATTTCTCATATTTCTTTTATAATTCTTTAATCCATGTAAATAATAACTTATTTTCACCGGGTCCTAACTCCATTTTCAAAATCTTCTCTTTAATTACAAATTTTCTTTAATTTGAATTTAATTAAATTTACGGCTATTACATATACACTAACTATGAAATATACTTACTTATAATATATATACAATAGATTTTGTAAAAGATAATATATCTTACATATTATATATATGATTCTAAACATTTTATATGCATGATACAATTGCTTATATTATATCATGCATATTATTTTTTGAACTAACTACTTGATTTGAAAGTTAAATACTTTTCTTTGTAGGATGGCCTAAAGTAAGAAGAGTTAGCATTGAAATATTGAATATCAATATCATTCTTAATTCAAAGAAAGTTGCTCTAAGAATTGAAGAAATAAAAGAAAATATAGAAGCTTAGTCGCATCAAAGAAGCACATAAAGGAAAGTCTTCAAGTCAAGAAACATTAAAATTTCAAGGTAAATCATCCTTACGTATCCTAGACCTAGAATAATGTGTTAAATGACTTAGAAACTCTTGAACTCAAAAATATATCTTAGAACATATTTCAAAGATCAACAGAATCAAAAGATAGTGAGATATGAAGTTTTACTAATATTTGTTTTTGAATTTTGGTGACTATTTTACTAATATCTCCCAAATTACAAATAACTTTGAATTTCCACTTACTAAATTGAAAACTAGACTTCCATATCTTTTCAATGATAGGTCATTTACCTAAAATGTAGTTAAAAAGAAGATGCAATAAATAGACATTCTAAGATAGTGAGATATGGACTTTACTAAAATCTATTTTTGACCTATGGTAATTGTTTTATATATATTTCATACAATATAATGAATTTTTGATTGGAAATTAAACTCAAAAGAGCTTTTTAATGATAGGTCACAAGCCCAAAACAAAGTTAAATTGAAAAAGATATGACTATTTAAATTTGAGTATAGCTGGGTGTTGCTAGAATAATAATAATAATAATCGATTATCGATTGTTAACTCCTAGAATTGCAACAATCAACTGTTCAATTTTAAAAATTCATAAACACCAAACAATCGATTGCTTTGCACCAACAATTGATTGTTGACTTTACAAACAACATAATTCAATGTTTCTAATGGCTAGTTTTGCATCCAATCACCTCCATATGATTCTCAACAGCTACATTGGTCAAAACTCTATAAATACAAGTATTCATTGATGTTTTAAATAAGAAATAATAGCTCTATGACTTATAAGAATGATTCTTAAGCTTATGTAATTTCATATTCTTCTTAAGTTACTCTCCATTTGTATATTTACTTTTGTGAGGAAGTTATATTGTTTGTAAACCTTAATCCTCTTTCATTTGTTGATTGAGAAGTTTAAGAGAAGGATCCCTTGAAGTTTGGGATTGAGAAATCCTTGTAAGAAGGAGAGAGACCCTTGGTACCAACTCTTGGAGTTGAGATATTGTAAAGATTCATAAGTGTCTATTAACAAACTTGTGGATATAGTGAAAAACGTTAAAATTATAACTTGGGAACTAAATGTAGACTTTTGTGGTTGAAACTGAATTAGAATAAATCTCGAAGTTTGTTCATATCTTCCCTTAACTTTTTATATCTTGAAATTCTTGATGCTATATCTTATAAAGATTTGCATATATTAACATATAGCTTAAATATTCTGTAAAAAGTATTGTGTTTATTTTATATAAACCAATTAAGATCACATGCTCAATATCATAAACATATTTGTAAAAAAATAAAAAAATTACATTCACTCAAGATTTTTAAAAGTTATATTCACATTTCTTCTAATTTTGAATTGTGATAAGAACTTAGTTTATAAAACTAAACTTACGCCTCATCAAATTTTAGAAAAAAAAATTACACTGATCTCCCTTATTGTAAATTTTTATAAATGTTAATTTAATTTTTTTGATAATTTAATTATACTGAATTAGGTTATTTATGAATTTATAAAATAAAATTTTTATTAATAATTTTATGAATAAAAATATTATATAATTTAAAACTACAGCGAATGATACTGTAATTTTTATAAATTTAAGGAAAAATAAATATGATATACTCAAAATATTATTATGAATTTGTGTACTGCACGATTTGCAAGATTGGCACTGATAAGTTGTTTTGTGAGTCAACAATTTCATAGATGAAATATAAAATGGAAAAACAAATGACAATGATACTTTTACATGGGAACTCTTAAAATCTGTTTATAACAGATGGTAAAAAAAATGAATAACTAAAATATAAAACGAAAAAGTGATAATTATATTTCTTTTTTTAATTTTTGTCAATATTTTTGAAAATGGTAGAAAGCGACAAATAGCAGTTTTTTTTTTTCGATAGTAAACTGGATATTACTTCATACTTTTTTTTTTTTGGCCTTAAATATAACTTCGCGTCACGTCTTATATTATTGGAAAAAACATAATTTTTCTTGTTATAAAAATAATAGCTTATTGAAAATGAATTTATCAAAAATAATTAATTTTACTTTTGTGATATCTTTTCTATTTAATATTATATTAGTAATAAAAATTTATTAAATTATTCTAATATAACTTAATGAATTATTTAAACTAAATATCTATATTCTAATGATACTTTTACATGGGAACTCTTAAAATCTGTTTATAACAGATGGTAAAAAAAATGAATAACTAAAATATAAAACGAAAAAGTGATAATTATATTTCTTTTTTTAATTTTTGTCAATATTTTTGAAAATGGTAGAAAGCGACAAATAGCAGTTTTTTTTTTCGATAGTAAACTGGATATTACTTCATACTTTTTTTTTTTGGCCTTAAATATAACTTCGCGTCACGTCTTATATTATTGGAAAAAACATAATTTTTCTTGTTATAAAAATAATAGCTTATTGAAAATGAATTTATCAAAAATAATTAATTTTACTTTTGTGATATCTTTTCTAATTAATATTATATTAGTAATAAAAATTTATTAAATTATTCTAATATAACTTAATGAATTATTTAAACTAAATATCTATATTATGCTAAACGATAAAAAAATATCTTTATTTAATAATAAAACTCACAACGTATTTTATAATTAATTTTTAAGCATTTATAACTTAAAATATTAAATCATTTGAATCACACAAAGTATTTAATTATAATATAAATAATTTATCATAAATATAACATAATTTAATAAGTGTAACACTAAAATATAATTTATGAGGAAAATTTTTATTTCTTTTCACTCTCATCTCGGCATCAATTACAATTTTATCACTAATTTATTAATATTTATAATTTACTCCTGATTTATTTGTTTCATAACATTTAATTTTCTGTTGTTTAAATTAGACGTTAAATCTATCGATAACTACAAAATAACAAAATGAGATATCAAGTCAATAAAGAGTTATTTTAGTAATTTTACATTGTTATTATTAAAGTTAATTGCTAAATTATATGTTAGAGGATTAAATGTAATGACATAAATAAATTAAGGAGTCAATTATAAAATTTAATAAATAAAAATTATAATTAGATGCAAAAATTAAGATAAAAGGTGTAATTTTTCCTTAAATTTATCTATGCTTGTCAAAGGGTCTTCATAAGAGAAGCAGTAGAAATTTTTCTCATGGGCATGTATTTTGACAACTAAAGAGATGAATCAAACTTTAAAGTTCAAGTTTATTCAATTAAAATATACCAATTTATGTCGACACTTTAATCAAAGAAAAAGATTGTGATCAACCTGAGTCCTTTTATCGTGCAATTCAAGTTTAAACAGTTCGTAATTAGTATTATATGTATATATACTTTGACACACAAATTTTTTAATAAAATTATGTTTGTGTATGTGTGTATGTGCACATGCGTTTTGATACACAAACAAATGTTTTATACACATAACCAAATTTTTTAATAAAATCGTGTGCGCATGCGCAAACATGCATGTGTTGAAGTTGAATTGAATCAATTCTTCTTGACGCTTCTACCTGAATGACGTGCTAACAGAGACAATATATACGAAGAGTTTACTGTAAACAACCCAAACAAATAAACCGAACACAAGGAGTCAATTAATCACCCTTAGCAAATCTCTAGCAATCAATTGCCCCTTGTCTAAAAAGCTCTAGCATGTGCAAGAGCTTTTATGTCAGCCTGGTTTCGGAATCAAACCCAGCGTCAGCTTACCTTACCCATGGGGCAAGCATAAGAACATCAATAATGCTTCATCATAAAAACATGTGGAAGCTGCATAAAGATGTTTGCACAACGCAATAACATCCACTATAACATATTAGAATAATTTTAGGTGATGTGACTATCATGTGAATGTGAAGAAAAAAATAAATACCAAAAGTTATTTTGTTATCTTTTAGTTATTTGTTACATGTCTATATTTCTTCTTACATAATAGTCATGTCACATAAAAGAATCAAATTCTCACTATAATTTATATTTGACTTCCTCGTGAGGTTTTAGAACCAGAAAGCAGCATAGATATCTCACCTTATCAAATTCAAATGGTGGCAATACATATAAAGTGTCATGTGGTGTTGCAATGGTTAAGAAAATTTGCCAAAACTAAATAGCATCACCATTGATGATAAACCTATGGCCCCTCACAATTATTCATAACCATCCTTTTTCAAACCGAAAAGAACTGCTGCTATTCCAAACACTGTACACCAGAACAAAAGTTGTACAAAAGGCAACACTAAAAGTTGAAAGTCACAGAGGATGAAATAGCAATGGGGCAAAATCTGAGGACAATAGCCACCTCCATTTTGGCACTTGCCTGTGTAATCCTACTGTCCCACAGCAGCAGCCTCTTGCAAGTTGGACAAGAACTTAAACTGAGCACCCTAATGTGTGATTTCCTTTCCATGGCTTCAGTATTTGAAATAGATATACAGTACCATGTCGAAGGACATTCCTTCAATTCACATATTCACCTATAGTTAGTAGGTGGATGATTCATGCACGACAGCAGGCTTCAGTAGATAAAACGCAAGAGAATCTCATAATTACCAAAGCGTCGGATCTTGGTTTTTGCCAAGTAATTATTTTTGCATATATAAATAGACATTAGTTACTATTTTATCATTCCGATCTTTGCTTGATTAGATGAAAGCTGGTGAGGAAAGCATAACTAACACCATAATCTACAGGTTGCTGCAAAAGGGAGGAACGAGGAGGACTGGAGATGGTGAGACCCATGAGCACCAACACAGTCATGATCCCCAAATTGCCTAAGGCTCCTGTTACAAAGACTGTAAAACAGAACTTGTTGATGATTGTTATGTAGAGGCAGCTTCCAGATGGTGACCCTTGTAAGCCACCAATAATGCCTCAGCATTATCAGTAAACTGTGAAATATACTTATCCAAGAAAATCTCCTCCGGCAAATATAACACACTAATGAAACTCAGATCCTTCTTAAATACGCTTTTTGATATTAACAGCTGCAAAACCCTGTATCGAGGAATCACCCTATCCTCCATAGAAAACATCAAAATTGTAGGCTTACGAACCAGCACTGACTTTGGCAGCATGACTGTATCCAAGAAGAATTCAATTCCCAACTTTATTTTCTTTTCAGATGTTCTGAGCAAGGTCGGAGCTCTTCTGAACATTTGCATGCTCTCATCTGTAGAAAACCCAAAACTCTGAAGTAACTCCAGCTTTCTCCTAAACGTTTTAATGCTCAAACTACTGATTGTATGGAGTGCATGGACCAACATTCTTGAATTTAAATGGAAACCCATGTCTAGAGCACGTGAAACAAGGTTTCTAAGCAAAGACTCTGGTGCATTGAAAAGCCAAGACTGTCGTTTGAATAACAGTGAAAGCTGAGACCCAGTGATCCCACAACTCTCAAAGAAGGCAATATTGCTCAAAATCTTTTGGTACTTTGCGAGAATCCAGCCAGATCTCTGCAACACTTGAATAAAATCTTTCTCGTTGTACACAATTTTCCTAATAATCTCCACAGAGGGGACCAAATTTTTATGCAGACTGTGAGTCAAAACAGTTGAATTCCTGGAGAGAAACTTTGCCAATTCAGAACCCTCAAAACCGAGTAGTTGAAAGAACTCAATTTTTGGCTTCAGCGTTTTATCAATATCTGAAAACAGTATTTGGGGTATTCGGCAAATCATAGATTGAATCTGGGCTTCAGAAAATCCAATCAGTTTAAAATATTTCAGCACAGACAAGGGGTTTTGAGGGCATCTAGCCCGTAAAACACGTTTTGAGATATAGATGGACTGAGTTTTGGAGAATTTGAAGTTGCTACTTAGGTAATCAATGATGAAAATGGTTTCCTGTAAGGCTTGGGTTGGTGAAGAAACAGTGGAGAACAGAGAAAGAATGGATCTGGAAGAGTTAGAGAACAAATTATTCCAAGGAGAAAATGAAAAAGTAGGGTATAATTTGAGAAATTGCATTTCTTTACTCAAATGCTTTCTTTTACAAACTTTTGCACAAAAGACACATCAAGCCATACACCCAGACTAAAAATGGAGCTTTTAGGTTTGTTTCCTTTTCAGGATGGCTGCTGATGAAACTGGCTCCCAAGTTTTCACTAAAGCTCCATAAACAGAGTCATTGAGCCATTGAATATTCATTTTTTGATGCTTCCTTTATGACTTGTCAAATGTCATTATCTCCAGTGACTGAGACAATCAAAGAAACAAAGTGTTCATATGATGAAATAAGAAGATATATCACAGTATTTAAAACAACTTTGCCGAATCAGATATTTTAAGACCCCTTCAACATTTCAAATACTCACAATACAATATTATAGGTAAACTGTATCTAGAGACCCAGTGAGAATGCCTTATATATAGAAAATAAAACAAGAGGTCAACTAGAATAGGAATTGTCAAGTTTCATGTGGTTCCAAGATTCTTAAAGAATTATTAAAAGTCATTCGATAAATTAAGCTTTCCAAATATCATACAAGTAGCACTATCAAAATGGGCCAGGCCGGGCTAAACTGGTCCAAGGGCTGGCGGCCTAGGTATGTTTTTATTCCTATATTTATTATGTTAATTAAATAAAAACACAACAAACATAATAAAACTTGCAGTCTCGCAGCAGTTGGAACTTCTTTTAAGTTGATACCTAAAAGTAATTTGAACACTTGACTTTCAAATGCGTTGTAATCACTGGCACTGGATGCTCTATTACCTTAACTTATACTAATAAAAGTTCATAAAATAAGAATCTGAAATATATGGTACCATTTTACCATTACCAGCCACAGAGATACATTTCAAACCCAAAAGAACCACAATTTTTAAAATAGAAAAGTAAGAAAGAGGATTCGAGTAAGACCAAGAATGACATCATAAGAAATGACATAAATAGATACATTTGTAAAAAAGAAAAACACTTGTGAGGAAGAGCAACCTTAGTACTTCGAATGAGATCAATTATATACCTAAAGAGTGTAGAGATACTTATACCACATAAAAAAAAATAAAAAATGTAGAACTAAACAAAACTAATGGCAAAAGAGAACCTATGTGGTGTGATCCAATTGATTTCAGGACTTCCTGTCATTTTTGTTTTTGCAACATTCAGAGTGTTCAAGTTTACTAAAGCAATGTTTAATGGCAGAAAGTAAAATAGAAATATATTTACTACATTCATGGTACAGACAGTATCAATCCTTGATCTCAATAAAAATAGAAACTTGCAAACAAAGTAAACCATAGTGCCCAAACCTTTATTCAATTGCTATTTTTTTTTCCAACATTCATAATATTCAGCTTGCATGAAATCTATTTCTAGTTTTAGAACGTTAGCCATGGGAAGTGGCACAACTTGTATTAGACAGTGGGAATCCCATAGAATCTCACCACTAAAACTGGACCCATATCTTGGAGATTTTGGTTTTCAATCCACATCACTTGTGCGCCATACATATATTAGCTACCTAGCTTTGAATTTTCAAGTTTATACACAGCTTCATACTAACCGATGACTATTTGAGAGCCATTATCTGCAATGCCAATTGTCCAGCTATCATACTAACCAATGACTATTTGACACTCCAAAAAATGAGTCATGTCCATATTCAACATGTTTTAGACATTGTATTAGACACGACACGATTCTTTAAATTACATATTATATTGACACAATTTTCATGTGAGTGTACACGCTTCATAGACCTCAATTGCTAAGCAACAGAGGTTTAAAACATAAAAGCAGTATTTCAACTTGGCGTCCTTTGAATATTATAAGAATCAATTGTCAAAAAAAGTTAGAACTATTAAGTCCAGATCCACAATTTTTTTTCTGTAATTTCAACGAAGAAAATAACTATCTGAACGCATTACATCAAGCAAGCATTACAAATTACCATCTTTTCATCTAACCATACCATAATGATTACTCTGGAGCTCTTATATTTGAAAAGTTAACAGAAATCATGAAATTCGAAAATACAAAGTAGCAGTTTAACTATCATGAATAAATTGTAAATCCCAAGAAAAACAGGTATGGATAGAAAGAGAATTTAAAGCATAATTCATCAAAATAATTTTGAGTTAGTATTTGGCACACTACAGAATGCTTATCTAATAATTTTTTTTTTTTTAATCTAAACAAACAAATAGCAGTATTTTGCTACTTACTCAATAATTTTTCCAATTAAAGACACGTATATCGTGTCATGTTTTAAGTCTCCTAGCTCCAATTATGAGCTCAATAGACATGAGAGAAAGAACATAAGTAAACAAAACAGCATCAAAAGTCAAAGAACACAAATCGATGGAAATGGGAGAGAGAGTTAGTACTCAGGAAGACGAGAGAGAGAGGGCAAGAGGAGGAGAAAGACCAACCAACCTGCTAGAAAATGGACGTACAACTGCGCTCCCGGTCCTGGTGAAGGTGAGGTGAGCTTGTTGCTGCTTGCTGCTTGCTGCTGCTCGTCCGGGGACGAGGCCGAAGGAGGAGATGGAAACCGGATTGGGAGGGAAGAACCGAGCTACCGCGATACGAATGTCGGAGGTGTGAGAGACTAAGGGGGTGTTCGGTCTTTGGAATCTTAATATGAAAATTGAAATTTCTTTGTTTAATTTTAAAATAAAAATTATGATTTTTAAAATTTTTTTAATGTTTTGAAAATATTTTTTAAATAAAGATTTTTATGAAAAAAATTATGAAAATTAATGATTTTTATGAAAGTAAAAAATTTTATAAAAAATAAAATATAATTTTATTCTTTAATATTTTATATAAATTTTTTTTATAAAAATAAATTTAATTGTTAATATATATTTTTTTATAATTTTAAAATAAATATAAACTTAATAAATTATTAATAATAATTTATTATATTTTTTGTTAAAAAAATAAACAAATAAAAAAATTTTAAAAATAAATAAATAATAGTATTTTTAGAAATTATATACATAAATAAAAAATTTTAAAAAATATTATTTAAAAAATTTTAAAAATTAATTAAATATATTTTATATATTTTTAAAAATTATTATTCTATATTTTTTAAAAAAATATAATTATTAAAAATAAAAAATTTTATACGTATACCAAACATTTTTTAAACTAGACTTGGGTGACCAATAACTTCGATCTATTGAGACGTGAGAGACGAGACTGTGTTTTTATCATTTTTTTTTCAATTTTATTAACAACAAAAAAAAGAATTTAAGAGTAGCTCTTAACAAAGCTTTGGAATCCGATTATCTTTTGGGGAGAACTACGGGTTTCGATTCAAAAAAAATTTTAGAATCACCTTTTTATATTTGATTCATTACACATATTTTAAAAATTATTTTTCTACATTCTTAAAAAATTAATAATTTTTTTCATATAAAAATAAAATATATATTTAATTAAATAAATTATTAAAAAACCGTATTAAAATTTTGGAGTTTAAATTTTTTAAAATTAAAATTTTGAAATTTAAAATTTATCAATACCATGTTTTATAATTTAAAGGTTGGATATTTAGAATTTGAAATTAATAATTTATATTTTTAGAATTTAAAATTTAAAATTTAAAAATTTAGTATTAAAATTTTAGAGATTTTGATTTTAAGATTTCGAATTTGTATTTTAGAGTTTGAATATTAAGTTTTAAAATTTTAAATTTAGAGTGTAAAATAAAATAACAAAAATATTTATTGTTTTAAAAATTTATATTCTATTTTTAAAAACCTTAATTTTATTCCACCAACTAAATGCTTCGAAAAAATATTCTCATAGATAAATTTAATTTTTTTTAATGTTATAAATGATTTATTATTTTAACTGATGAGTAGTTTGTAATAAAAGTTATATATATATATATATATATAATATTAAAAAATAAAATTATATACAAGTATAATTGTTTTCTATTAAGAAATTAATTAATTATAATAAAATTTTATTTAATATGTGGTTTGAATCAATTTTAATATATAAAAGAAATTAAAATTTCAAATATAAAATTTGTTTTAGAATGAACAAAAGTGATATAATTCAATATTTATTTTTATTAACTACTTTTATTTCAACAAAATATATGAGTATGAGCCTAAGAAGTTGAAAAAAAGGCGTCCTTCAGATCATCGTAGCTTTGCTTCCTTCTTTTTCGTTTTTTATTTTTTATTTTTGGCCAAATAGCTATATATAACTTTCTTTCTTTTTTCTCTGTGGACAGAGAGCTATATATAAGTCAATGCGTGCCTTCCTCCGGAGTTCGCGGCTGGGCGTACAAAAGCCAAAAGACCCACTAGCCTTTTCAATCTGCGTTAAAATAAATAAATAAATAAATAAAACTTGTGTTTAAACGGAGGTGAGAACATGTTTGGTAGAAAGTTTATTTTTACTTTTATGAAAAATTAAATTTAAAAATATTAAACTCTTATATTTGTTTTTTTTATATTTTAAAACAAAATTATCAGAAAATATAAATTTTTAAAATAATTTTCACAAAGAATTTCTTATGTGATTAGTGTTATGAATTTTTTAAAAAATATAAAAAGACGATAATATTATTTTTTTTACTTTGTCTCGTATCATATTTTTTTTCTTATTCCATCACTCACTTTTTCTCTCTCTCTCTCTATCTCTCTATCTCTAATCTTAATATAAATTATGACATTTTAAAAAAAAAAATATCAAAATTTTTAAGAAAGTTTTATTACAATTAAATATAATAAAAAAATTTTAAAAAAATATTTAAAATCAACTAAACACATTTTATACATTTTTATTAATAATTATTTTTAGAAAACATGTTTTTTAAAAAAAAATACAATTTTCAAAAATAAAAAATCTGACCGCATACTAAATACTTGCTTAAAATAAATAAAATTTGATGTGTGGCCAGTTTGGTTTCTAAAACTGTAATTTTTAATATATTTTGATATTATATGATTATATTTTTAGGTCAAATTTATCTGTATATTATATTTTTATTTTTTATGAAAACATTTGATGACAAACACATGAAAATTTTTATTTAAATAAATATTTAATATATAAGATATTTTTACCAAAAAATAACATATGGATTAAGTTACAGTATATGTTTGAGTAAAATACATTCTCCTCCTTTGTATATTTTTTTTTTCACACAACCCTCCCTCGATTTTTAAAATATATATAAACATTCTCTAAAATTAAAACATATACTACAATTCAACCTATACATTATTTTTTTGACCAAAATGCCCTTATTTATATCAAGTACTTCATTGATGCCAAAAACTTGTGTATATGTGTATGTGTATATATACAACAAAAGATACTTAGACTTTTAGAGTAATAACTTTATATATATATATATTTATAGAATATTAAAAAAATCATGGATTTTAATTAATATAATTTTTTAATTTATTTAGAATTTATTTCTTTATAATAAATTTTGATAATTTAATCCAAATTTTTATAAAATTAAATACAACAACAACTAAACATTTTTTCACTAGGTGGAGTCTACTACATGGATCAAACGACGTCACATTAATTTACTGTAAATGAGATTAATAGATATATTATTACTAGCTAAATCATTCTTAATATTTTCACTTATTGTTTTCTTTAACTTTTCTCTATTTTTAACTGTCGGATTATTCTCTATCTTATATAATTTTCACACTAGAACTTCTACAAGTCTTCATCACACATAGTCAAACCATCTTAAACGGGATTCCACCATCTTCTCCATAATATGTGTTATCATAACTTTCTCTATAATGCACTCATTATAATCATATCTCTTCTAGTGTGTCAACACATATAATACAACATTCTCATATCTATAACATTGAGTTTATATTTATATTATTTTTTTAACTTTCCAACATTTAGTACCATACAAAATTACTAGTCTTATAGTTATATGGTAAAATTTTCCTTTAACCTTGAGTTGAGCGGCACTTTTCTATCACAAATGAAATCCGAAATCTTTTTCTATTTCATCCATTCCGCTTACGTCCTCTTTTACTTCTCTGTCATTTTGTATAATGAATCCAAGATATTTAAAGATTGTGACTTTATTTTATAAGATGATCTCTAAGTTTTACTTTTAAATTTGTATTTGTTCGTCTTTTACTAAAATTACATTTCATATATTTTATTTTATTTCTACTTATACAAAAGTCATGAGTTTTTAAAACTTGTCTTCATGACTCTAACTTTATATTTATTTTCTCTTTCGATTCACTAATTAGTACTATATCATATGCAAAAATCATACAACAAGGTCCCTAATCTTGGATATGTTTAATAACTGCATCCAAAATAAAGTTAAAAATATATTGACTCAGAGATGAATCTTGATGTAATCCTATAGTTGTGAAAAAATCTTTTATGTTCTTATTTTGTGTTTCCATACAAGTTGTGATCCTATCGTACATATTTTTGATTGCTTAAAAAGAAGCAATACGTATTCTTTTCTTCTCTAAAGCCTTCCATAAAACTTCTTTCAGCACTTTATCATATGCTTTTCCTAAATCGATAAAAATCATATGTAAATCTTTTTTATTTCTTTAATAACTCTCTATTGATCTCTGCAATAAGTAAATTGCTTCCATAGTAGACCTTCCTGACATGAAACCAAATTGATTTTCTATGACTTGAGTCTCTTGTCTTAATCTTTGTTTAATGACCTTCTCCCATAACTTTATAGTATGACTTATGAGTTTAATCTCTCTATAGTTGATACAGCCCTGACTGTCCCTCTTATTTTCTTACTTTTCATAAGTTTAAAAATTCTTTTTTCACCATTTTTAGTTCCTAAAGATTGATATAGCCTTTCAAAATATCTAGATCTCGCTTCACTAACAGTTTTCTTAACATCTTTCTTAGCAACTTTATATTTTTCCCTATTTTTATTATCTTTACATAAATGTTATGTTTTATAACACTCCTTTTAACATTAATCATATATTGCACCTTTGCATCCCACCACCAAGATTCTTTACTCTTTGCTTCAACGCCTCTTGATTTTTCAAATGTCTATTTTGCTATTTTCCTTATCCCTTTGGCCAGCTCAACCCATATATCGTTAGCACTTCTTTGTACTTCCCAAAACTCCTTTTTCTTTTCCCTTCTTTGAAAGCTCCTTTATTATTCATCCTTCAAAAGCCACCATCTCACTCTTAGGATTTTTTTTTGACTCTTTCTTTTTTACTCTTCTCTTAACTCGTATGTCCATGATTAAAACTTTGTGTTGGGTAGCCAAACTCTCTCCAGATATGACTTTGCAATCTATGCAATATTGTCTATCTGATTTCTTTAGCAAGAAGAAATCTGTTTGAGAGCTTGCTCCCCCACTCACGTAACAAGATGTTTTATCCCTTTCTTAAAATAAGTGTTTCGTATTGTAAAATTAAAGGATAATGAAAAATTCAAGATAGTTTTACCCTTTTCATTTGTTTTCCCAAACCCAAAACCTCAATGTATACCCTTATATCCTTTAGATTCACTTCCTACATGCTTGTTTAGATTCTTTCCTAGGAAATTATTTTGTCCCAAAAGTATATCTTGAACCAAATATTCTAAATCCTCCCAAAAATTTATCTTATGATGCTCTTCTAATCCTATTTGTGGTGCATAAACATTAATCACGTAAAAAGTGTCTTGCTCCACAATAAGATTTAAAGCTATAGTCTTATCTTCTAATCTTTTTACATCTACCATGTTGTTCCTTCACTTCTTATCGACTATTATGCTTACCCCATTACTAGTTCTTGTCTTACTAGAATACCAAAGTTTAAAACCCAAAATATCTAATTCATTTGCCTTTTCTCCTACCCACTTAGTTTCTTGTAGACGTATGATGCTGATCATTCTCCTAATTATAGTATCAACTATTTTCATTGATTTAATTGTAAGCGTGCCTACATTCCAAGTTTCAAAATATATCCTACCCTTATGAACTAACTTCTTTACCCATATATGTTCATTAAAGTGTGGGAAATCTTACATATTTTTCACTATATCCAGATTTCGATATAGCAGCTTATGTACACACACACACACACACTCTATATAAGCACACAGGTCTTAAATAAATACTTGATGTAAATGAGGACACTTTGGTTAAAAAATAAAATATGAGCTAGATTGTAACATGTGTTTTGATTTTAGGAGATGCCTGTTTATATTTTGAAAATGAAGGGATGACCGTATAATAAAAGTAATACACAGGAGAAGGGGGTGTATTTTACTCTATATGTTTTAGTTTTAGGGGAGGTTTGTGTATAGTTAAAAAAATGGAAGAGAAATGTAATAA
This sequence comes from Gleditsia sinensis, assembly GCA_037074535.1. Lineage (NCBI taxonomy): Eukaryota > Viridiplantae > Streptophyta > Magnoliopsida > Fabales > Fabaceae > Gleditsia > Gleditsia sinensis. The sequence continues at coordinate 9,209,166 of CM073475.1, read as the reverse complement.
AAGTAAAATACATTGGAGATGAGTGTATTTTACTCTAAAATATTATATTTAACTACATTTTTAGTCTTTATAATTTAACAAATAATTCAATATGATTTCTCCATTTTAAAATACATCCATTTAGTGTTTCATATTTTTTGAGATGTTACAAATAAGCCCTTCTGAAAAAAAAATTCAGCCATGTATAAATAATTTTTAATGTTGTGGCCATAAAAAGTTTCACATAGATTATCTAATTATCACATATTTTAATTTTTTTGACCAAGAATAAAATTAGGAACAATCCATGTGAAATTTTTTAACAGCCACATAATAAAAAATTGTTTATACATGGACAAATTTTTTACTGAGAGATTTGATTGTAACATTTCAGAAAATATAAAGGATTAAATTGAATCATTTATTAAAATAGAGGAAACAAAAGTCTCATTTTCTTTAACATTATAATTTAAAATATTATCCAATGTATAAAATTCATATGGTATTTTTAATATTATTTGTATGATGATGACTTATCTTATATTATATACATGATATACTAAGTATATCCTAAAATATAATATTTATTGATCATATTATCAATAATTCAATAAATTTAACTAAAGTAATAACAAAAAATTAATTAAAGTAATAATAGAAATATAAATGTAACTCCTCATTTAATTGTAAAGATATATTATTTTCATTCATTCTCTTTATTCTTTTCAAAAGTTCAAATTATTATTATTTTTTTTCTAATTGTGTAACCATAAAGAGTGACACATGTTTTAAAATTTCAATAATAAAATTGTATATAATATTTAATATTTAAAATTAGTAATAAAAATATATTTTTTGAAATTTTCTTATATTAATTATTAGTTGAATTTCATCTTCTTTTGTAACACTTTATAAATTTTTTAATTACTAAGATTTTTTTTTGGTGCCAACTATATAACTTATCAACTTCCCTTGAGTGAGCCAGGTTTCTAATTTCTCAACCCAACCTATCATGGATCAACACAAATGAGTTGGATTTTAGCCTTGTTTTGATCACTCTACCAATTATCAGCCTCATTGTGTGGTTTATCTGTGTCCAATATATAAGTTAAATGAAGCTTACGAATTTAGACTCTATTTGCCCTTGTTAGCTACAAGTGAAAGGTCTAATCCCAAGTCAAAATTCATATAATTTAGTTTAATTAAAATTTCAAATTAAATACTAATTCAAACCATTTTAATAATGTCATTTTGGCAATCAAGATGATATTTTTTATTAATTAAAAAAAGAAGGCACTTTAGTAGTCATCAAATAACATAAGGCCTGAAAAAAAACAAAAGGGGGACAAGGAGGCTTTTTGTGCTCCTTATCCCTACCCTTACCTTCATTACATATTCCCATCTTTATTTCCCACTTGGAGAGAAAAATTTCTTCCATCCCCCTTTCTCACTAGAGAATAGATACCTGTAGAAATTTCCATATTTCTTAAAATTTATAAGTTATATTAAATTTTTATGAAAATTAAGCAAAATTTCAGAGAAAAATAAACTAATATAGTCTTAAATTCACATACATACATACGAGTATAAAAAATCAACCATCAAAGAAAATTTTTCAAATACCTTATGTGACAGGTAGAATGGTGTGCTAGTTAATTGATAAATCAAAATATAAGCCAATAAGGGAAATAAAAACTCAAATATTGGTGGAACTCATAGTTGAGATGACAAAAATAATGTAAATAGGTTCAGAGCAACCAAAAAAAGGAAGGTCTAACACAGCCAAACTCTTCACAGGCACCTCAAATTGACATTTCATGGAAACAAGAAGAGAGCTTGCTAATACCAAGTGAAACTATGTTGACCTAATTGATACATGTTAAAGTATCCTCAAGTAAGAAATTTAGAGGAGATGGTGTAATAGTTGAAAGCACTAATTGAACAATGATCGAAGAAGCATTACAGTTCCATTTCAAAAGTTTCAAACAACCAACTAAAGTATGAAGCCTTAATATCTAGTCTGACCTAGCATATAAGCTAGGAGATTGAAAAATTCAAGTCTATGGTGACTCTCAATTAGTAGTTAGCTAGATAAATAATACACAAGACTCAAATGAGCTTAAATAATCAATTATGATGAGCAAATGAAGAATTTGCTTACTAAGTTTAATGATTTTTTTGGCCAAAAGAATACCTCAATCACAACAAGAACAAGTAGACACTCTTTTAAAGCTTAACAATGCCATGTCCTAATAAGGTAACTGATCCACAATAAAAGCATCACTAAACATACCAACAATATTAAAGGAAGCTAAAGTTATGCATATAGATGAAGAAGTATAGGCTAGATGTTTTCTATTATTTGATATTTGAAGAAAGTTTAACTATTGACTAACCAAAATGAAGCTAGAAGAGTTCAAGGGACTCTACAAGAAAATGTAGGTTTAGAGACAATTTGTTAGTGGATTTAGTGATGATTTTAATTATCGTTAACCATTCTATGATGGTTCTAGAAATCCTCGTAGAATCCACCATGGAGACTGATATAACTATGGCTTTAGAAAATCATAAGCATGCCATCATCAAGCCCAATCTTAAAAATAGTTAATAGCCATCGTTATTTAGAGACGGTTTAGTAACTGTCGTTAAATCCAATTTTTTTTTTTTTTTACATTTCAAATTTTTTACTTTCTTTAATTTGTCTAGTATTCTTATAATTGTGCCCACAATTACATTAATATGTACATAAAAATCAATTTACCAATAAAGAGTTATATCGTACAATAAAGACTAATATTTAATTAAAATTTAAATGAACATGTCACAATACAATTACATTAAATTTACAGTTATATTATAAATCAACTTTGAGTGTTTAGAGGTAGATGTCCACTCTGTTAATCACTTGGTACTTAAAAAAATTGTATTAGAAATAAAATCAAACTACTTGCAAAAATGTCACATGTTTTATTATTCAATTGATATATTATTAATTAAAAAATTACCTTTGGACCAAGATTCTGTAGTAATGTAAGTTTAGGTGGCAATTGACTATGATAGTTTTGAAGAAGAAAAGCTATAACTGCCTCTATTTGTTGTTGTTGTGTTGCCTGTTCCTTTATAGTTGCTTTAAGGCAAGTCACCTTATTCTATAATTCCATGTTGGAAGGCCCTGATTGGGAACTGCTAAAGAATAATGACCAAACACTTAGGTCGAACGAACTCCTAATCTGAGTGCTCGAACTCGATTGGGGTGCTCTTAGCTTCTTAAAGCTTTGGCCAACGCATCTCCACTAGTAAATTCTAGAGAAGAAGAGTCACCACTCTAAATTGCAGCAATTTATTCTTGCAAATTCAAATAAAGGGTAAGAAATCATTTAAAAAATACATCATTATAAAAAAATCAGAACAAAAACTTTATTATCATGAAATTTAAATACTTACACCAATAGCTCTATCTTCATCTTTATTGTATAAACTATCAACCCTTTTATGGACTGTGGTCCATACATCTCTTCGAGTGACTAGATTTTCAAACTCAGCTTCTTAAAAATTTTAAAAATAAAGTAGCATATTTTCAATAAAAATTAAACTTCAGCCATAGTATATACTAATGTGAACTTACCATTTCGACCTTCTTACATGTAAGGCTTTTTGAACCATTGGTATGTGATATCATTTTTTATTATTGTGGTTTGACTTATTTTTTTTCAACAATTTCTCAGTCATTGAGAAAGAAAAATGGTAATAAGATCAATAAATTAATATATATTGACAAACATGTGTAGTTACCTTAGAATTCATCTTAAGACAATAGTCTACAAATGTTATTTAATGGTTTTGTGAAATACCTTCTGGAACGTTAACATGTAATTGTTCAGTCATGTGACTCCCATTATTATTTTTTACTTGAACAAGGTGTAGCATGCAGATCTCCACTTCTGACCAAGTGATTGAAAAATAATTTTTTTATGCACATCTTCCATAATAAAATTTTCTTGCAAGAGATAATATAAAAGTTAGTAAAGATATCAAGTTAGAACACTGAAAGAAAGAAAAAATTAATTTGTAATTACTTATGTGAAGTTCTTAAATACATTGTTCTTATAATCTACAAGAACGGACCTCCAGTCCTTGTAAGATATGGAAAACAGTTGGAAATCATCCCTAAGTATTCCCAGAAATACTCTTGAAAACCACTTGAATCTCTAATTGGTTAGTTTATAGTGTTGAAGTTAATGAAAACCTAATAGCCATAAGGGAAGGGCTAAATATTGTGTACTGTTAATGACGTAATCCTTACTTGACCTTGCTCATCTGTAAAAGGAAACAAATTAGAACTAAATAGCTTAGTAACTAAGTGAGTTAGGATACTTACCAACAATGTCGACCAATCAACTTTTTCTTCTCCTTGCATATCTCTACTACGTATGTTGATGTTTTTTATCCTCTTTTGCAAAAATTTTGTCAATAGAAAACTCATTCTTTGGCTATTGGAATATGGATAGAAAATATCAGTTAAGCGAATCTATTTCTCTAGCTTATCCACCCTCACTATCCAATGGTCTATAGTTGGATTCACTAACTTTACTTGTAGAAGCTGAGCTAGACCTCTTCATCCTCAAAATTCTTGTCAATTACAAAAAAATGACATTAATTCAAATTTAATACAAATATATCATGTAGAATAAAATTATTGTAAAAAAAGAGTAACAACTACGAAAACCATTACCGACATAAGCATAAATTAAATTATTGTAAAAAAATGAAAATAAAAACCGTCAAGACTATAACCAAGACAATCATAAATTTACTTTTCTATTTGAGAATAACATTTCTAAATCTTGAGCTTAGAACGGTTCACTCTCATACATAATATCATCATCCTCTTCACCTATTTCATACAAGTCACGGGGTTTCAGATGCATGACCATGTTGCATTTTTTGTCCAACTCATCTTGCATATAATATTCTTGCTGAGCCTTAAAATCTTAGATATATGGAATGTCGTCTTCACTATCACTAGTGTGTATCAACCATGAAAAATCACCAGACGTAGCGCCCAGTTCATTAGTTGAAATACCTCTGAAATTAGTTGTGTTGGTCTACATGCACTTGAATAAAATAACCATAAAGCAACCATGGTAATTTAATTTAGTGATGTCTAATATTTTTTCATAATAAAGGATATGTCCAAATTGTATATGATTGTTGCTACTACTTGCATAATTTTTTGTCCAAAATGTCCCAAAAACACAATTATTTTTAGTTTTCAAGCCTTAGTCTCACTTTAATGTTCAAAATTTAAATCCATTGACATTGTATGTACTATATCGCCTTGCTTTATCAAGCAGTCCAAGGGCAAGGAATTTCATATCAAATGGGTGGGATCCATTGACATCATTTGTTATATGAAATATTTTAAAAAAGAAAGGAGTGATGATTTAAAGTGTTTATGATTCATTCACATTATAACAGTGGACATATTTATACTTACACAATAAAAAAATCATGAAATGAACTCCCAATGAAACCTTTTATCTATCTCGGTAGAGGATTGTGCTCGACCTCTTGAAATATGTCTTACGTAGTCTTTGAATTCCTTGTATGACATACAGACATAAACCAATAAATTGTCAAATATATTAGCTACACTTTAATATAATAAATATAATCTACTCATCCAAGAAAATGGTCCACTTCTTTGTAGTTGGTAAGCACGTGACGATGTGCTTGTAATTTTTCCACCGAAGAAAGAGTAAGGTACTTAAAACCACTAACTAGTTTTTCAAGCGGTGGAAATGAAGTGTCAGCATTGTATGACTCAACATTAGGTTGATCATCTACACGTACCGATTAGTTAAATACGGTTTTCACACTATCTAAGTACCTCAAACAAAAAATAAAACCTCTTAAGCCAAGTAAGACTCAGTTATCGAGCCTTCTTGCCTTGCTCTATTTTATATAAAAGATTTTAATTTCTCTAAGTATCTATACAAAATACATATAAATAATAAATCATGAAGAATGGAACTACAAAAACAAAAGCATAAAAGAAGTATGTATTTATCTTTCTATAATATACATCCATCTATATTGGATGGGGCCTCATAACTTTGCTTCTTCAACAAGGTGAATAATCAAATGACCATTACTATAAAGAATGAAGGCAGGAATAATATCTCTAGATGGCTCAGTGTCAGAACAATGCTATTGTAAAGCTGATCAAGTTCATTCACATTTAACACCTTATTACATATCTATCTCAAGAATGAACACAGGTCAACCAGAATTGCAGACACTTGTTTAGAAAGTGTTTTTCTCATCGCTAGAGATAAAAGTTGCTATATGAGAACATATGAGTAATGAATTTTTTGTCATACAATCTTATACAGTCTTAAATCAATGCATCTGGTAATGTTACTTGAATAACCCTAACATAATAATACTCTTTAATGTTCTTAGAAAGATATCCTTGTTTGCATTTGTCATGGTGAACAAAGCTGAGGGATATCTACCATTATCATTGGGTTGAACATGAAGCTTAACACCCATTTCTTGTAAGTCTTTTTGGGCATTTAAGTGGTCTTTTGATCATCTAGAGTCATTAAGCAACGTGATGGGCCATGAAACACTATTTCTAACTATGATAAAGAGGCTCATGAATTAAATCAAAGTTACAATAGGGATAGGTTAATTAAACTAGTATGAGTATTACACCTAGATAAGGTTTCGAGCCCTGGAAAATAGATAATAGTCTACATCAAAACAACATGTATATTGAATGTTTCATTGGTGAAAAAATCAAATGTTTCAACTTTGACGGACCATAAATCTTTCAATTATTCTATTAGTAGTTGCAAATAGACATCTATATCATTCTTCGATGCCTTTATACCTAGAATTATTATTGATATAATGAAAGAACTATGTTTCATACACATCTAAGGAGGGAGGTTGTAAGGTATAAGAACCACTTCCAAATGCTATAACTTGTACTTAAGTTGCCATACATATTGAATCCATCAGTGGACATGGTTAAATGTATATTTTGAGGATTTATGAGAACTGGGAATTCATTATGTTAAACTTTTTTCATGCCTCAAAGTCTCTTGGATGCCATATGATGTCATCATTATTCTTGTTCATGGCATGCTATCTCATATGTTTAGTAGTCTTAGAAGACACAAATAGAATTTACAGTCGTGGTTTGAGTAGAAAGTATTTGCAGATTTTGTTAGGCACTTTTTTTCTACTTTTAACCTCTCTTCTTTGGTTTCTATCTGGATGTGTTGAACTTTTTACAAGCATCTCTATTTTCATCCTCCCCCACTATAACATGCAATCATTCGAACATGGATAAATTTTTGTGTATTTAAGTCATAATTTCTTGATTGTTTTCTTCACCTCGCAGAGTGAAGGTGAAATCTCTGCATGTGAGGAGAAATTGGCCAATAAATCCAGTATCATCGATATAGCTTTGTCACTTATCTCACACAAATACTTAATGTGATACAAGTTCACCAAAAAGAACAATTTGGAGTATTTCTTGCACCCTTCATATATTTTTCGTTGCCCATTCTTAATTAACTCATAAAATTCTTTCACATCATCAATCATCCTTTGCCTTGGCCGTGGAATTGCTATCTTTATAGAATCCACACTTTTATTTTCATGATAAATCCTAAATGCATCATGGACTATGTCTTACACAAGGTTATCCCTACACATTGATTATTCTCTCACTTGTGGCATTACATGATATTCTACGTGAGGTTTTTCTATATGTCTTTCCGCATGCATAGCATATAAATCGTATTCTTATAGAAACGGTTTTACAATCAAGTGGTTATGCACATCTTGTTTAACTTACCATTTCTTAAACTTACACTTAGGATATAGGCATATTATTCTACCCTCACACTCAAGTTAACAAATATAAAATCCAAAAATCCATTCAGTCCATCCAAGTATTCATGGTTATTCTGAAGCTTCATAGTCCAAGATTTATCCGTTTATGAAAGCATAACAAGATTAATGCTAATTTTTTATAGGCAACATATTGTTTTTTGTGTTTCTTGAAAGTTTTTTATTCCTTTACAAAATAAATAAATCATTTGACATACTTAAATTTTTAAATTTTATGCACTGTACTCTTGTTCTTGTTTATTCTCCTCCCAATTTATTAAATTTTATTATATGCAAATAATTCATTCATTCATGTTCTTCCATTTTTTTAAATTTTATGCAAAATACAACATTCTTCCATGTTCTTCAAAGATTTTCAATGTCATGAAAAAACTTACATAATCATATATAATCTTGTTCTTCAAATTCCATACAAAAATTCATTCTTCTACTCCAATTTTTTTCAATTTACATACCAACTTAATAATTATTTCATCTTCTTCCATGTTTTTTGAATTTTATGTAGAGTAAATATTTCATTTAGTTCATCTCAAAATTTTTAAGTTTTATACGCTATAAATAATTCATTCATTTTCTTTGAAGTTTAATTTTAAATTTTAAAAAATATATATTTGTTTACTTTTTAACCACTCTTTTAAATATTTCATTCCCTTTGTCCCTAATTTTTACATTTTATGCATAACATTTAATCCATTTTATTTTTTATTTACATAAAATAAGTAATTACTTAGTTTCCTTAAAAATTGTCTAAACTTGATGTGAACTACACTAAATAATATTTATTGCAAAATTTTTAAATTTTATATTCTTCTAATGAGAAATTTATGTTTTCATTTCTTTCTTCTAATTTCATTATAACAATTAGGAACACTAACTATCTCTTTCTCTTAATTTCATTATATACATGCAATATATTCATTATAATATTATCATTTTAAACTATATAGCATAAGCACTACATATACCTACATAACAAAACAATATAACTATAATTTTATAAGCAAGATATATATATATATATATATATATATATATATATATATATATTATATGTTTAAAGCAATACATCATATGAGCATACAATATATTCAGTATATATTTGAAGCAATATTTCATTTAAGCAACAAATATATCTAGCATATACAAAATAATATATCTCCATTTGAAGCTATATAACATCATCTCCTAAAGTCATTTAACCAAGCACCATACGAAAAACATGAAGGGAGGAAATATGATACATACCTTCAGTGAAAATGATGAGCCAAGAGTTGAAAATTCTATAGAAAAAACCAAATATTGCTTCAAGAGAGAAAATCAAGGAGAAAATGTAAAGAAACCAAATAAAATGAGAGGAAATGAGAGAGAAATATTGTTGTATTTGTAGGTGAAAATGGAAGAGTTGTAGATGAAAATAAAGGAGGAAAAACATTAGGAACGTGAAAATAAGGTGGATTTAATGATGATTTTTTAATGAATCATTTTTAAATTTTAACTTAACGATGGTTCATTAAAAAACTATCAGGTTAGCTCATTTTCTAAGGAACGATCAAAATATAAGGGGTTTAAAAATGGTTTTAAGAAAATTGTCATTAAGAACAACAATTTGGAGGACACCATCATCAAGTTTCATAGCTTTCCATAAATAGTCAAAATATTATGACGATTATTCTAAACCATTGTTATTTAACAACGATTTATGGGGAAACCGTCGTTAAGTCACTAGATTTAACTATAGTTTGAAAACTTTCGTTAAGTCTCATTTTATCCACATTTTTTTAACCATGCTTAAACCTTCGTTACTAAACAATGTTTTTCTTGTAGTGGGAGGTCAACTCAGTATTGACTGTGTGAAGATAATTTGTGTAGAATATGGGTTTTGGAATTTAACCTAAGATGCTTAACATCCATAGAGTTAGATTATGTTATTAGATAGCTAAATTGGGGGATTTATGGTGGTCATATAGTTGCCTAAGCATTGAGAAGAAAAAAATTCATATTAGGGTTCAACTGGCTAAGCATAGTTAAAAATCTTGAGCAATTGGTAAAGAAATGTGATCAGTGCTAGAGACATAGTTGTTTTGGACACTTTTCCCTAACGATCTTTTACCTTTAACTTCACCCTAGCCATTTGATTTTAGAGGCTTGATATACTTGTTACATTTCTAGTGGCCATTAGAAAAAGAAGGTTTCTTGTTGTTGCTATTAAACATTTCACTAAATGGGCATAGACAAAGCATTTAGCCACCATTTCAAACAATAATACTAAGATGTTTTGGAACAATATCATCTTGAGGTTTGATATACCACATGCCACTTTTACTGACAATGGGACCTAGTTTATCAGTGATTCCTTTAAGAGTTTCTTTAAGAAATTAAAGATTAAGTTGAGAACTACATCAGTAGAACATCCAACGACTAATGAGAAAACAGAGTTAGCTATTATGTGATCTTAGAAGGCTCGAAGAAGAGACTTGACCAACAAAAGTAAAATTGGCAGAAGAGCTTCCCATTGTGTTGTGGTTATACCAAACTACACCACAAACTTCACTAGAGAGCCTCCTTTGTGTTGAGTATATGCTATGTTTTTCTTGCTCTTCAAAAGTTTTAAAGAATTTCATTTAAGGGAACTGTTGAGGTGCATTAAAATTCTCCATCAACTTCTAATGTCTCTCTTCATCATTTCGTAGCATGCTAACATTTGAGCAGCTTTTGCTACATGGTTCATAATGTTTAGTTTCCTTGATCAGCATATTCCTTTGTTCCTTTGTTTTGTGTTTGCCAAAAGTAATTTCATACTTTACGAGAAAAGGTAGGTACTTGTTAGGTAGCTTATAGGTGTAGCAACATAAGGGATTAATTATTTTTGTCCTCTAGTAAATAAAATATATACTTTACGAGAAAAGGTAGGTACTTGTTAGGTAGCTTATAGGTGTAGCAACATAAGGGATTAATTATTTTTGTCCTCTAGTAAATAAAATATATACTATTGTCTATTAACACGTTGCTTTTCTTCTTTGGTTTAGCACTTTTTGTAGCAAAGTGGTTTACTTAATATATAACTGTCATCGTTAAAACTGTAAGAAATATAGGTACAATTATGTATTTATCAAAATATATAATATCATACTTGATGCTATCATTTTACTTCTATCAGATCTCTTTTGAGTTTCGAAAGCAATTTTTATTATAAAATCTCCAATTCAAGAATTGTAGAATGAAGTGTAAACTAAATTCACACAGTTAAGAGAAACAGAGAATAATATGATTTTCTATAAGTGATTAATTTGCTACTTTCAGCTAATGTAGGAATACTATTGGCCACAGTAACCTACATCCCATAAATCCTCATTCATTCACCATACCCATTAATCATTGTCATTAAACAATGAATCTCATTAAATATATTCTTTAGAATTCCACAATTCATTAGATTAAAGTATGTATTTTAGAAATCTTCAATTATATGAATTGAAGTGTATCTTTAGACTTTCTCTTCTCAAAGTTCATGAATTATTATTAATTTTAAACCATCACAATTCTCACAATCTCCTACTTAGTTTCAAAATAAAATATTTAACAGCCATGACAATGGGCATTATTAGAAATCGTATAGAATAAATTTGATATAGTTAACCTAGGCCTACATAAAATATACATTATCCCATTAATGACAAGTAATAAATATTGGATTGATGCATCGTTTATATCAAACTCAAAATTTGGCAACCTAGGTAAAGTTGTGTTCCTATTTGAGTATTGGCCATTAAGGAAATGTGTCCCAAACATTCCATAAGCCCAAACAATTTGATATTCAACCCTTCCTCTCTATTGAGACCTTCTCGTATATACCCACAAGCATATACCTAATAAAGATGCTAAATCTTGGGACATAACTATAAGCACTCATAACAAATACATTCAAATTGTAGGTGATTAATATGAACACGCGTAACTTCTCCTCAAAAGCTACCTTATAAGGGGAGGATTGCAAACCCATATATATAATACCTAAGACCTCCCTCATTAATTGATGTGAGCTTTTGCCAATATTCACTCGATAATCATCCTTACCATTGCACAGTTCACATCATTCGCCCATTCTTTAAGCTTGCATGTCCTCGTGCAAGGTGAATACAAGCTATACCATGAGCTACCCCCACGGCGTAATTTTTTACTACCTACCTTGGTCGGTAATCTGGCCAACCCACCGACCAGTCAAGGGTAAGCTCTGATACCACATGATATGAACTTGCCTAACTTCTTCTCGAAAGCTAGCTTATAAAGGGAGGATTGCGAACCTATATATATAACACCTAAGACCTCTCTCACTAACCGATGTGGGACTTTGTCGATATTCACTCAATAATTACCCTCACCATTGCACAGTTCACATCAGTGATAAAATAAACTTCAATTTATTTATATACATCAATAAGGGATCAATCCTATATTTTGAACATGATTACTAAAATCAAGTATACTAAGAATCTTTGTGAAGGATATGCTAAATTATCCTTTAATGCTATCTTCTCCACAGTAACTTCATGTTTTTTCAACATGTAGCATATGTAATGATATGTACGTTTAATATACTTTTTCTTATAGTGACACTTAAAATCCTTCACAATTGCAATAGTTGAAGAATTATCTCAAAGGATCATTATGGGTCGCTCAACATATGTTACAACTCAGAGGACTCTAAAAAATGTTTGAAGGTATACATCTTCCCTTGTAGCTAGATTAATAGCCACATATTTAGCTTCCATTGTGGACTAAGCTACAAAATCTTGCTTTTTACTTTTCTATGATATTGTACCTCTACCAAACATAAACATAAACCCAGAAGTTGACTTTCGTGTATCCACACAGCCCTAATTGTCAAAATTTAAGTAACCAATCAATTGTAACTTATTTTCTTGATAAGTCAAAATAAATGACTTGGTACGTTTCAAGTAGCAAAACACTTGCTTTACCCCGTTCCAATGACTCTTCTCAAGATTAGGTTAAAATATGCTTAGAACTCACACTGTATAGGCAAGATATAGTCTTCTACACATTAATGCATGGATAAGACTACCAACAGCATAAGCATATGGAAACAATAAATCATCAAACATATCTTAGATAGAAACATGACAATCTTCCCTGCTTAAATTTTTTGACAAATCATAAGGAAATTTGCCCTTAGTGTAATAATCCATGTTGAATCGATGCAAAAGAGTTTCAATATAGTTTTACTGAGACAAATTGATTTTTATTTGTGTTCTATCCCTAATAATTTTGATACTAAGGATATACGAAGCTTCATCAAAATCTTTCATATCAAATGTGTGGAATAACTAATTTTGGATTTCCATAGAAAAAGGCACATCGTTGCTAATTAAAAGAATATCGTCCACAAATAAAGTTAAGATAGCTATTTTAGCTCCCCCTAACTTCACATACACATAGTAATTTTCAGGGTTCTGAACAAAATCATATGTCTCAACAACTTCATGGAATATGAAATTCCATTGCCTAGATGCTTGTTTAAAGTTATAAATAGATCTCTCTAATTTGTACCCCTTATTTTCATCAACAACAAGCCAAGGGGATGTTCTATATAAATATTTTCAAAAATATTCCCATTAAAAAAAGTTGTCTTGACATCTATCTGAAACAATTCAAAGTCATAGAATGCACTTAATGCCAAAATTATTCGAAGAAATTGAATTCAAGCAACTGGAGAAAATGTCTCAGCATAATCAATTTCATATTATTGAGTAAAAAATTTCACCACTAAACGAGCTTTATATCTTTCCACTTTCCCTTTAAAATACCTTTTCCTTGTACAAATCTACTTGTAACTCACAGGTTTAATGGATTGTAGTGGATCAACTAACTTCTAAACTTCAATCTTATGCATAGAATTAATTTCATCTTGCATTGCCAAATCTACACTCAACATATCTATTAGAATAACCTTTTTACATGTTTTTAGATATGATAAATCTTCATTCAGCATTATCCGTTTCAACACTTCCTTAACATAAGTGTAAAAATCAAAAGATAAAATAATAGAACTTGACTTTTTCATTATCTCACTCTTTCTTATATCCTTAGGGTAATCCTTCATTTTATGAGAAATTCTTTTACTTTGAATTATTGGTATTTGAAAATTTGTATATTTAGACTCATGGGTTTCTTCAAGAGTTAACTTTTCTCCAAAAAATTCCTTACAATCAAGGCAGTCTTCAATAAACTTAACATGTTTATTCTTTATAATTGTTTTTTTCATTAGGTCATATAATTTGTATCCTTTTGAATGCTCTGGAAAGCCAACAAACAATCACCTTTTTGTTTTAGCCATAAGCTTATCTCTATTAGGATTAGGTATAAGAATATGTGCAACGCAACCGGAAACTCTTATATAATTCAATTTAGGTTGCTTTCCATTCTAAAGCTCATAAGGAGTATTTTCTATTGATTTAGAAGGAACCTTATTTAGAATATGGATTGTAGTTAAAAAAGCTTCACCCCAAAAAAAAGTTGGAAGATTGGCAAGAGCTAACATTGATTTGGGCATTTCTAACAAGGTCTTATTGCGTCTTTCAAGAGCTCCATTTTGTTCAAGTGTGTGAGGTATACTAAGAAATTGAGCAATACTATTTTCCTTACAAAAATTATTGAATAAATCATATCTATATTGTCACGGCCCCAAATGATGGAACACATGACCGGCACGGTATAAGGGTTTCCCCCTAACCGCAAGCCTAACACATAGTATGCACAAACATCCAACATACAATCCAGAGTACATAATAAATATAACTGGCCACATATGCCACATCCAATATAAGAAAATATTGTATATATATATATATATATCTCATGAATCTAACATCTGTGATTCAACTTGGCCCATGACCTCATAATACAAACATCGTTGTAAAACATAAAACCATTTTCCAAACAACACATCAAAATACGCAAGAAGCGAGGATCCTGCCTGTATGTTCATGGAGGTACACTAGACATAAACTAAACTAAACAAACAGTACAAAAGAGCATTGCACAAACTGGGGCTCACCAACGCTATCTTCAGCCTCCTACGAAGCTGTAGCTAGATCAAAGTCTTTTTGACTATCTGTGGGGAGGAAACAGAAGAGGGGTGAGATCACCACATCTCAGTGAATGGATAAATCACACTATAACAGAAACAGGGCAAACCAAGCACGAATGTTTCGCAATGAGTTTAATAATTGAAATCAAAGTGTAAAGATAATAATAGAAACATTAAGCATTTAACCATAATTTATTGAAAGAAAAGCTAAACAGTTCAAATGTATGTTCAAAAGATAAAACAGGATTAAATCAGTAACAGTAGAGCAAATCAATTATGCATGGTAAGTAATAAATGAAGTTATTTATGCAATAACAATGATGAATGAGACTGTTTAGAAATATTTAATCTTTAAGAAAAATGCACTAGTTTATTGGAGGTCTTTCCTAACAGATCAATCATCTTCCCCAAGCACACAGCAAGGGTAGGGTAATCACTGTAGGCATAGACATAAGTCCACCTTAAATTTCTCCAAGCACACAGCAAGGGTAGGGTAATCACTATAGGCATAGACATAAGTCTACCCTAAATTCCCCAAGCACATAGCAAGGGTATGGCAATCACTGTAGGCGTAGACATAAGTCCACCCTAAATCCCTGTGTCTTAGGCAATCATAGGCCCGTCACAGTATCCTAGGCCGAAGCCTTCGCATGACCATGGTGCACCAGGGCTAGCACTCCCTGCGGCTAGCTAACAGTGATCTAAAAGGGTTCCTCCAATGGAAAACATTTGAAAATATGCTATTCAAAGAGTTTAAAGTAAAACATTTCAATAACATTACAATAAAGCTATAATTCTCCATCTAGCTCTTTTCATGCATAAAATTCCGTTCTAAAATATGTTTCATCCATGTATTCCCATGGAGACCTTTATCATCATAAACTTTCCCTTTAAACATATCGTCCGTAGACGTCGCATAGATGCTCATCATGCATCAAATCATTTTAAACATAGATCGTCCGTAGACGTCGCATAGATGCTCATCATGCATCAAATCATTTCATGGCTAACTTAGTTCATTTCTATGACTAAGTTCGCATTTCTATAAATCTAGCTCAATGGAGAATTATCAGTCTAGATGTTTGCCCTGTATACCTAGGGTTCAACTAGGATTGAAATTTACAATTTCTAACATAGTTGGAACATATTGGTTTTCAAAGCGGTAAAACAATTTAGCATACATTCTAACTAGTTAAAATCATATGAAAGAGTTATAAACCGAATTCGTAAAAAAAAATGCACTATAGTATGAAAAAAACACTCACATGTAAGGGCTCCAGATTGGACACCCCTAAAATCTTCATTTTTGGTTTGAATTCGGTAAAACAAACCCCAAAATCGAGTCCGGAAGGTCCAAAAACCTTAAATGAGCTTGGGGACTGTTCACCGTCGAAAAACACTATTCACCGCCACTATTCATACCAGAAATCACTATTCACCACCATATAAAAAGTTACCAAATGACCGAAAAAATTACATATCCTAATGTTTATCAAGCTTATGAACTCATCTACGGTGTCAGATTTCTAATTAGAAATTTCTAAGTAAGGTTTTTCAGACTTACATTTTACCGAGATTTTCTACTTCAGATCTTCGGCGATTCAACAGTTGATTTCAAAAACTGATCGGTCAAAACTGAAGTACTCTTCGTCCTGAATCCAGTAACACCTTCAGTTTTGATATCAGAAGCCAATCGATACTCCAAATCGAAAGATAAAATTTGAGGTCACTATTCACTCACTATGCAGCACTATTCCTCTCCGTTTTTTTTTCTTTTCTTTCTTCTTTCTGATACTTCGTCGCCCCAGTTTTCTGTTTTATGGTTTCATTTTTTTAAAATATAATAATAATTATTAAATAATTAATAATAGGATTTTCTTTTATAAAAATTCATATAAATTTTGTTTTTCATCATAAAATATTCCAAAAATTTCTAAAAATTTCCATTCTCATAAATCTTTAGTTAAACTCTTAAATTATGATTTTTCTTGATAAAAATCATAATAAAACAAATTTTTAAACAAATATCTTTATTCATATTAAAAGAAAGAGTATTTCTAAAAATACCATAAAAATTCAATAGAGGCCGGTATAATTATTTTAAGCAACACAATACTTCTTTTACTTAAAAGTCCACTTACTTTTAACAAATCATAATCATTTCTACATAAATAAAAATATATTTGCTTATAGCGCACCAAAACATAAATTCTCATATTTCTTTTGTAATTCTTTAATCCATGTAATAAATATACATATTTTCTACGGTTCTTATCTCTATTGTCAAAATTCTCTCTTTTATTCTAAATTTCCTTTAATTGGAATTTTCGTTAAATTTTACGGTTATTACATTCTTCCCCCCTTAAAGAAATTCGGTCCCCGAATTTCATCACCATAGTTGCAGATAAATACTAATTTCATTGTTCAAATAAATGCAAATATCTAGCGCGTATATCCTCCTCTCTTTCCCAAGTAGTTTTTCTCAGAAGAATGATTTTTCCATATCACTTTTACTGTAGGTATTTCTTTTGACCGTAACTTCTTTATTTGTCTGACCACTATTGCTACTGGTTATTCCTCATGGGTTAAATCTTTCTGTAATTGAATCTATGGACACTGTATAACATGTGTAGAATACGGTAAATATTTCCTTAGCATAGACATATGAAAAAAAAGCTGGATGGACATTACCCAATTTAAGAGGTAAAGCCAAACAATAAGCCATTGAACCGATCCTATCAAGAATTTCAAATGGTTCTATATACCGAGGGTGTAACGTCCCTTTCTTTCCAAATCTCATTACCTATTTCATTGGTGAGTCATTAAAAAATATATGGTCACCAACTGAAAATTCCTAGTGCTCAACATTCATAGTCCTTGTAAACTTTTGACTTGTATTGAGTTTCCAGTATTCTTTTTCTAATCAATTTCACTTTTATCAATGACATCTTATAATAAATATAACTCCACTGAGTCATTTAACAGAACATTTGTAACACCTCTTACATAAAGTTTAAATCTTCTAATATCATTTTATTATAGACAGATTCTGCTAAGGAATCTCTCACCAATCTAAAAAAAAAATGATTGAAGCATGCTCTCCAAGCTAGCATCATCAATTTAGATAAGTCATATTCTATCTATTGCATATTATTCCAAACTAGATTTTCAAAGTTTAACTTTTCTCAATTCACTCACATATTAAGAAACCTATGATGTTTATGTAAAACTTCAAATGATGCCATTGTATATTGGCATGATAATTACTGCTATGATTAAGTTCAACTAAGGACAATTAATTTCTTCCAACTTTTACCACAATAATATAAAGATACTTAAAGCATAACTTCCGGCCTATTCGCATAGCTATTATAAATATGCCCTTCTCTGAGTTCAATAAATACTTACATTAGTATCTTTGTCTATACTCAAAGTTAAGGTAAGAACAATTATGGAGGGAACAACATTCCGTCAGTTTCGAAATATCTGTGTCTTTTGTGGTTCCAGTCTTGGAAAAGATGGGGAATATGTGAAAGCAGCACAAAACCTGGGTATGGTGCTGGCCAGAAGAAAAATTCATCTAGTCTATGGTGGAGGTAACTGTGGGTTAATGGGGTGTGTGGCTACAGCTGCACATGTAGGAGGATGCCAAGTTCTAGGTATTATTCCTACAGCTCTAGCTGCATCCAGCAACATAGGAAAAACAAACATCATTTAAATTTAGTATCAGTCATACTATAATCTAATAAAGATATTTAGACTTCCTGACTAACTCTCTTGAGATAATATATTCAATTCGTATTTGCCAACATACCCACCAATGAAAAATTTCACTTGTATCTTCTTTTTACCATTATACTAGTACCATTTTTATCTCAGTATATCCTTATTACCTCGGTTTATCCATATTTACAATTTATGGCTTCTTCTGAAATCTCTTTTCTTAACAATTATTTATACGTAAATTTTCAAATCTCAACATGATTTACATTCTAAATACTAGTCTCAATTTAACAAAGTATAAATTCTTAACACAAATATCTTAATTACTTACATTATTCTCAGAGATGATTCTCAAAATATTTTCCATGTTTCCAAATTAAAAATTTCAAGATTAACTTAAATCTTATTTTTCATACTTTACTCCTCAAAAACTTTAACACCGTTAATTCCTTTGATTATATTCGTCAAAGCACCATTAAATCATCATCCATCTATTCTTTTCAAAAATCTCTATTAATTTAATCTACTAATCAGTTGAACACCATAATAACTGAGTTCCAAAGATTAGAAATTAACCCTCCTTATAGTAAGAAAAAAGAATCTTGCATTTAATGCCAAATATTAATGTAGGACAATGTAGCAGAAAATACGAAACACGTAATAGAGCATGGTGCCAAAATAGGAAGTCAGAAATTTGGACAAAAATATCGATAGGAAATTAAAATCGGTGGCCGTATTTCTTGAAAATCTGTAAACAAAATCTAGCTGCTATTTCGACGAAAATCAGTGGCCGCAATCGGTGGCTGCAAATTTTGAATATATGTGCCAAAATTTAATTCAAAGATATTGTTATTCGGCGGAAGCATATCATATGGAAAAGAAATATTTCTGAGCCTATAAAGTCTGTGAATAACAAGAGCACATAGTTAACTGGTAGGATGCAGTTGGTTGCTTCAAAATATATATAATCAATCAACTGTAAATAACCAGTTCAAATTAAAATTTCTCAAAATAGCTAGTCGACTTATAAACCAATAGTCGACTGGTAAAAACATTGAGAAAACAAAATAAACCATTTGATTGTTTCTCTTCAACAATTAATTGGTTTGCATTTTCACTTTTTTTTATTTTTCTTTTTCTTCTTTTTTACAATGACGGCTATCACCTACAACCTTTCAAGACATCAATGCTTCATCAAAGACAACAAGAAAAAGACAAATTTCTGGTGATATCTTATCTTATGCTCTTTATGTGCTTAATATGGGTCACAATCATAACTACTGTACATATACATGCTTGCCATTTTTTTTTACCTTTAATTTAGCTGATATCCAGAGTAGCTTCCATGCATGAACGCATGGCTAGAATGATGAGTAATGCTGACGCCTTCATTGCCTTAACAGGTGGTTTTGGTACTTTAGAGGAGATTTTCCAAATAGTCTCTTGGGCACAACTGAATATGCATCACAAACCGATAGGTTTGTTAAATGTTAATCACTTATTTGATGGTTTGTTGTCTTTTCTAGATCAAGCTGTGGAACAGAAGTTTATCCCACACTCAGCACAACGAATTCTCATCTCGGCTTCAAATGCTGAGGAGTTGATTGATGCCTTACAAGCATATGTTCATGTACCTGATCCAACTATTGCTCAAATAGAATGGACAGCAGACAATAGCAGAAAGCGCAAATTGGACTTGGATCTTCATCTGTAACTGTTGCAAGATGTGGACCCACTTTTACTTTCTTAGGGTTATCTTGGATACCATCTTACTAGCCACATACCTTAAGAAAGTACTATTACTAAGTCAAAATTCATATTTTGAGAACTTAGCATATAGCTGATACTCCCTTGGAGTTTGTAATACTATCTTTAAATATTGCTTATGATCCTCTGAACTCTTAAAATATTCTAGTATATTATCAATAAATATAATAACAACTTGATTTAGGGATGGCTTAATTACTTATTCATTAACTCTATGAATGTAGCTGGGGCATTTGTCAATCCAAATGACATAACTAACTCATAGTGTCCATGCCGAATCCTGAAAGCAAATTTTTTTTTTAATATCCTTTTCTCTTATCCTTAATTAATGATATCTAAATATCAAATCAAGTTAAATTTTTTTTTTAAAAAAATGTTGAGCACTTTCTAACTGATCAAATAGATTATCTATACGAGGTAATGAGTATTTATTCCACATTGTCACTTTATTCAACTATCTATAATCTATGTATAATCATAGTAATCCATATACTGGAGTAGTCCAAGTAAAAATACTAGGGCTTTTAAATCCCTTGTCTAACATGTCTTGTAACTATTTCTTTTTCAGTTCTTTAAGTTCAGTGGATGCCATCCTATATGGAAATATAGACGCTGGCCAGGAAATAAATCAATACCAAATTCTATTTATTATTTCGGGGTAATCCTGGCAATTCTTCAGGAATTATATCAGAAAATTCTCTAATCACTGGTACTTGATTTACATTGATATACTTTATATCAGCATCTCTCACCACTACCAACTATTCTTGGCATCTTTTTGTAATCACTTATGGATTGCTAAAGCAGAGATTAGGTTACTGGGTATCTCACTAAGATTTCTTTGTATCAAGAGAGAAAATTCTCCAAGAATATTGAATTTAATCACCTTCTAGTGACATTTCAAAATGACATGACATAATGCCAACAAATTCATTCTCAATATCACATCACAATCTACCATATCTAGACAACCGGATATAACGGATGTCACATTCAGAAACCATCATACCAGAGTTTGACCCCTTCCGTACCTTGGTGCTATAGGATTTGCCTAAACTCAGCATTCCGCTGAAGTTTGCCCTACCACCATTCAAGAGGACACGCGAAGAGACTTTGTATGGGTCTTTTCCCAAGCACACAGCAAGGGAAGGCATATAACATCTCATATAACTGGCATCTCGCTATAAAACAGAGATAGCCCAACCGTCACTTAACCATGCCAACATAGCATACTATAAACTGACTTACTTGAAAAAAAGGACAACATCCTATCGAACCCCTTTAGCAGCACTGTGAGTATAAGCATGTCCGGATTCATACCCATACTCAAAGTCCTACCTAAAGGTCTGTTACTCTATGAACACAGGAAAACCTAAAGCTCTGATACCACTCTGTCACGGCCTCAAATGATGGAACACATGACCGGCACGGCATAAGGGTTTCCCCCTAACCGCAAGCCTAACACATAGCATGCACAAACATCGAGCATACAATCCAAAGTACATAATAAGTATAACTGGCCATATATGCCACATGCAATATAAGAAAATATTGTTTATATATATATATATATATCTCATGAATCCAACATCTGTGATTCAACTTGGCCCATGACCTCATAATACAAACATCATTGTAAAACATGAAACCATTTTTCCAAACAATACATCAAAATACGCAAGAAGTGAGGATCCTGCCTGTATGTTCATGGAGGTACACTAGACATAAACTAAACTAAACAAACAGTACAAAAGAGCATTGCCCAAACTGGGGCTCACCAACGCTATCTTCAGCCTCCTACGAAGCTGTAGTTGGATCAAAGTCTTTTTGACTATTTGTGGGGAGGAAACAGAAGAGGGGTGAGATCACCACATCTCAGTGAATGGATAAATCACACTATAACAGAAACAGGGCAAACCAAGCACGAATGTTTCGCAATGAGTTTAATAATTGAAATCAAAGTGTAAAGATAATAATAGAAACATTAAGCATTTAACCATAATTTATTGAAAGAAAAGCTAAACAGTTCAAATGTATGTTCAAAAGATAAAACAGGATTAAATCAGTAACAGTAGAGCAAATCAATTATGCATGATAAGTAATAAATAAAGTTATTTATGCAATAACAATGATGAATGAGATTGTTTAGAAATATTTAATCTTTAAGAAAAATGCACTAGTTTATTGGAGGTCTTTCCTAACAGATCAATCATCTTCCCCAATCACACTGCAAGGGTAGGGTAATCACTGTAGGCGTAGACATAAGTCCACCTTAAATTTCCCCAAGCACACAGCAAGGGTAGGGTAATTACTGTAGGCATAGACATAAGTCCACCCTAAATTTCCCAAGCACATAGCAAGGGTATGGCAATCACTGTAGGCGTAGACATAAGTCCACCCTAAATCCCTGTGTCTTAGGCAATCATAGGCCCGTCACAGTATCCTAGGCCGAAGCCTTCGCATGACCATGGTGCACCAGGGCTAGCACTCCCTGCGGCTAGCTAACAGTGATCTAAAAGGGTTCCTCCAATGGAAAACATTTGAAAATATGCTATTCAAAGAGTTTAAAGTAAAACATTTCAATAACATTACAATAAAGCTATAATTCTCCATCTAGCTCTTTTCATGCATAAAATTCCGTTCTAAAATATGTTTCATCCATGTATTCCCATGGAGACCTTTATCATCATAAACTTTCCCTTTAAACATATTGTCCGTAGACGTCGCATAGATGCTCATCATGCATCAAATAATTTCATGGCTAACTTAGTTCATTTCTATTACTAAGTTCGCATTTCTATAAATCTAGCTCAATGGAGAATTATCAGTCTAGATGTTTGCCCTGTATACCTAGGGTTCAACTAGGATTGAAATTTACAATTTCTAACATAGTTGGAACATATTGGTTTTCAAAGCGGTAAAACAATTTAGCATACATTCTAACTAGTTAAGATCATATGAAAGAGTTATAAACCGAATTCGTAAAAAAAAATGCGTTATAGTATGAAAAACCCACTCACAGGTAAGGGTTCCAGATTGGACTGCCCTAAAATCCTCGTTTATGGTCTGAATTCGGTAAAACAAACCCCAAAATCGAGTCCGGAAGGTCCAAAAACCTTAAATGAGTTTGGGTACTGTTCACCGCCGAAAAATACTATTCACTGCACTATTCATCGCCGAAAAACACTATTCACCGCCACTATTCATGCCAGAAATCACTATTCACCACCATATAAAAAGTTACTAAATGATTGAAAAAATTTTACCGAGATTTTCTACTTCAGATCTTCGGCGATTGAACGGTTAATTTCAAAAACTGATCGGTCAAAACTGAAGTACTCTTCGTCCTGAATCCAGTAACACCTTCAATTTTGATATCGGAAGCCAATCGATACTCCAGATCGAAAGATAAAATTTGAGGTCACTATTCACTCACTATGCAGCACTATTCCTCTCCGTTTTTTTTTCTTTTCTTTCTTCTTTCTGATACTTCGTCGCCCCCGGTTTCCGTTTTATGGTTTCGTTTTTTTTAAATATAATAATAATTATTAAATAATTAATAATAGGATTTTCTTTTATAAAAATTCATATAAATTTTGTTTTTCGTCATAAAATATTCTAAAAATTTCCATTCTCATAAATTTTTAGTTTAACTCTTAAATTATGATTTTTATTGATAAAAATCATAATAAAACAATTTTTTAAAAAAATATCTTTATTCATATTAAAAGAAAGAGTATTTCTAAAAATATCATAAAAATTCAATAGAGGCCGGTATAATTATTTTAAGCAACACAATATTTCTTTTACTTAAAAGTCCACTTACTTTTAACAAATCATAATCATTTCTACATAAATAAAAATATATTTGCTTATAGCGCGCCAAAACATAAATTCTCATATTTCTTTTGTAATTCTTTAATCCATGTAATAAATATACATATTTTTTACGATTCTTATCTCTATTGTCAAAATTCTCTCTTTTATTCTAAATTTCCTTTAATTGGAATTTTCGTTAAATTTTACGGTTATTACATATATTCTCTTCCACAATTAGAATGGAAAGACTTAATTCTTTTTCTAGTGGTATTCTCTACTTCCAGTTTGAATTGTTTAAAAAAAATTTTAATGCTTCACTTTTCTTATGTAAAGGATACACTTTTCCAAATCTTGAATAATCATTAACGAATGTGATAAAATAAGAATAACCATTTCTAGTTTGTATACTCATTAGCCCACAAATATTGGAGTGAATTATATTAAGAATATTTTCACTTTTGGCATCCTTAGTGGGGAAGGATAGCTTAGTCATTTTTCCATACAACTTTTTTTCACAAATTGGAAATTTCTTCTTTTCAACATTTTCTAGAAAGCCATCCTTGATTAATTTATTAATTCTATCTTTACAAATATGAACAAGACAGAGATGCCAAAGATAATATTTTTTGGAATAAATAACCACTCAATACAATTTCATCCTTTTTATACATAACAAATTTTCTATTTCCAAAGAAAAATAAAAATCCAAGCTTCTCCAAACAAGAAACAGACAACATATTTCTTCTCATTGAGGGAACATAAAGACAATTTTCTAGAGAAACAACTGTATTATCTTGTAACATTAACTCATAATTTCCAACCCCCTCTATTAAGGTTTTATCATCATTTCCCATGAAAATAAAACTTTTACCATCTTCAATTTTTTTGATTTTCTTGAATCCCTGAAGATCAGTATATGTACAGTAACATCAAAATTAACATACCAACTAAAAGGCTCAATATAGGAAACACAACATTTTAAAAGGAAAGAATTACTTGGTTTAGACTCCTTTTGATTTTGTAAGTTATTAAAAGCATGCCAATACTTCTTAATGTGACCAAGATTATTACAATGAAAACACGCTCTTTGCGTAATATTCATTTTGCTCTTTTGATTAAAAGTCTTCTAAAAATTATGTTGAAACTAATTCTTTTCTCTCTTCTTAAAATTCTTCTTCTTTAGTTTCAACTCCACATTATTGACTGATATATTGGGTTTACTAGTTTCCTCAAGCTTTATTACCAATTTTCTATCTTCTTGGTGATCAATTTTATTAATGAGATGCTCAACACTCCAATCAAATTCAACAAAGGTGTAGAAACCCTCAATAAATTTATAGCAACAAAGTAACAAATTGATAATAATAACTACTATAGTTTTATTATCCATAGCTTTATCACAAAACTTAAACTCATCAAATGTAGCAATTATATCATTCACATGTTTCATCACATTAACTCTTTCTTCACACTTAGCTATGGTGAACTTTTTCCATAATTACTCACATGAGAATTAGACTTCTTTCCATATTTGGATTCTAACTTATCCAATATTTCCTTTATGGTTTGAGTGTGAAAATAAGTCAAATGAAGAGTTTTACTAAGACCACTAAGAGTATAGGACTTAGAATATCATTAGCTAATTTTCAATTATTATATATTTTCAAATCTTACTCATATTTTTTGCTAGCATCAATAGCAATAGCAATTTCAAATCTTACAATTTTTTCCTTATTATAAATATACTAAATCATGAGCTTTATTACTCACATTTTTCAAACTAATCTCTCTCTCTTTCTTTAGTTTTAACATGGCATCATATCTGGGGGGAGAAAGAAAACTAGGTTTTTATTGGAACAGAAATTTTTTTGGTGGCTGTGAATCTTTCCAGCCACTTTTTGAGTAACTAAAGTTTTTTTTGTGAGTTCCATTTGGTCAAGTGACCCTTTGATCAAGGGCAAAATATTTCAACCAGCCCATCACCAACAACGAGAATGGCAGACAATATCTCATGTGTCTCCACACATCCCATGAGCTTTTTGAACAATGCTCCATCCATCGACATCTAGAGCATGTGGCAACTCTGGCTAATCCAAACTAAGGTAGCCTAACCCCTTCCATTTAGCATAGCCATTCACTCATAGTTGTTCCTCCATTTGTTGGTTTTTGTTTTGCTCTAGCTTTTTTGGTATTTTTCTCCATTTTTAAATGATCTGATGTTTTTTGATGTGTTTTTTATTTTTAGCCTTTTTCCAATAACCAACTAGCCTTTTGATCACTAAGCACTTTGTCATCCATATAAAAGTATGTCTATCTATAAATCCTCACTTGCTTCTATGGCTCTAGCTTGTAATTAATTTTTTTTCTTGACACTGTCTTGTTCACATGGTCCATCAATTCTTGACTTGGGAGTATCTTATCATATTTTTATAAGAAGGATCTTTTCACTAAACTTAATACTTTTGTTTACCCTTTTTTCCACTATTACCTTAGCTAATGGCCCCAAATAGTAGCTAAAGGTATTGGCCAAGCTCACTGGATTTCCTCTATACCCTTGGATTATGTTCTTTATGTTTTTGATTGTCCTTTTAACTTGATTTTGATTAGCTAATTAACTCAAACTCTAGATTGTTCCCTTACTTCTAATAAATTTGTCTTAGTGTAGGCTGAGGAATAGGCTAGACGAATGATAAAGGGCATGAGTAAGAAGAGTTGTATCATCTTTTATTATCAATTAAATACAACTCTATATATTCATCAACTGTAATTTACAGCCGAATATGCCATCCTAGCCTTTCAAAGTTATAAAATATTATTCCTAATTTATTAACCTTAAAGTATTTTGATTGTAGGTTATGGCAGCCTAATAATTATTCTATAGTTTCATTTCCTAAGCATGTTAATAATCAAGTCGTGTCTCTTTTCAAATTTGTTCACCCTAATGTTTGAAGCCTAAGTTGTGTTAGCTTTTCTCTTGGTTTTTAATACTTTGTGACATTTATTGATGATTATTGTTTTTGCACTTAGTACCTTTTTATGAAAATTCATTCTTTTTTTTTATTTCCCAACAATTTTGTGATGAAATTCACACAATATTTGGTAATTATATTTGTATTTTATGCAATGATAATACTGGTGAATATTTCTCTGCACCATTACAAGCTTTTATGACTTCACATGAAATTCTTCATTAATCATTATGTCCTCGTACCCCTTTATAAAATGGTATTGCTAAATGTAAGAATTTCCATTTCATTGAGACAACTTGAACTTTTCTTCTTCATAATAATGCTTCTTTATGTTTTTTTGCATTGATATTGTTCTTACCTTCTTTGAGCATTTTCCTTTCTTTCCTACATTGATTGAATCCACTTGTATGAATGAGGTACCTCATGTTCCTTAAAATTGTTCTCCTACTATTTTTTCTCCTTACCTCTCCATAATATGAATATAGTCCATATCTCAATCCTTTTATACAATCAACTACAATACCTGATGACTCATGTCCTACTTTAATGCCATTATTGATATAAATTGTACAATGTTGAGGGTGATTATCAAGTGAATATCGGCAAAGTCCCACATCGATTAGCGATGAAGGTCTTGGGTGTTATGTATATAGGTTTGCAATCCTCCCCTTACGAGCTAACTTTTGAGGTAGAGTTATGTGGGTTCGTATCATATGGTATCAGAGCCTACCCTCAACTGGTCAAGTGGGTTGGCCATATCACCGACTGAGGCAGGTCGTCAAAAACTGTGTCATGGCAGTAGCTTGTGGTATAGCCTGCGTACACCTTGTACGAGGACGTGCAAGCCAAAGAGTGGGAGAATGATGTGAACCATGCAATGGTGAGGGTGAGTATCGAGTAAATATCGGCAAAGTCCCACATCGATTAGCAAGAAAGGTCTTGGGTGTTATATATATGAGTTCGCAATCCTCCCCTTACGAGTTAGCTTTTGAAGTGAAGTTAGGCGGGTTTGTATCAATTACCTACCTCGGATTTGCCTCTAAATCACTACAAAAAATATCTAAGGTGGCAACATTTTATTGTCACAAAAAGAAAAAAAGTTGTCACTTGAGACCTTAAGAATGGCTTTATGAGGTCCTCACAAAAAAGGTCGACAGTGATGACATCTTGTCATCACTAAAAATAAAAAGTTTATCACCTAAATTTTGGAGTTTAGTATAAATAATGGTCACTGAAATTCAGGTTTTAGAGATGGGAAAATGAATGTCATCACTAAATAGTGTTTATAGTGACAACAAAAATTCATCATAGTAAATAACTTCAGTGATGAGAGAATATATGTCATCACTGAAAAGTGTCTATAGTGACGATAAAAAAAATTCTCGTCACTAAAAGTTATCTATGGTGACAACAATTTTGTTTTTGTTTTCATTGTAGATACTCTTTTGTGACGACGCTCATCATTGAAAGTTCTTTATAGTGACGATAATCACAGTAGACTGGAAAACTTTTTAAAAATTTATATTTGTTCACAATTGAAATTATTTTCCCAACAATAACTAATCAAGAACAATGAAAACAAAATACAAATTTGTCATTAATTAAAATTTAAATGTAGCAATACAAAATCTATCACAAAGCAGAATTCTTATATACAAATGAAATTACAAACACAATATCAATATAAAAAATATTTGCTTCTAATCAGCATGAGCAAAGCCAACCCTTCCTGGAGCAATTGTCATTCTTCAACATTGCAACAATGAAAAACATGCGTTAATGTCTTCATTTGGGCATGTTGTCAATGTTTAAGATAAAGGGATGCTCTACTTAGTTCAATTCATGCTTTCTAAGTATAAAAGATTCTTTTCTCAACCTACAACACTTTGCTAAGCTCTTAATACCTCCTAACGACAATTCATTTTAGTAATGCATGTTTCAAGATGGTAAACCCAAAACTCAAGCATTCTAAGTATGCATGCATGAAAAATTAGAAATGAATTGAAATATTAAGGCATATTCAAGAAGTAATTAGTCCAAATTCTAAAACAAAGAAAAATCCTAAGCAGCCGCAAAACCAAATTTCAAATACAATGTGCTAGCACCATTCATTAATATGGTAATGCAACAAAAAAAAAAGACCATAGCAACAAAATTTCCAGTATTATAATACAATTTGAACAAACTAATTACAAAACATCCAGTATATTCCACCAAGGAGGCATAAAAAAAATCACAACTTTTAGATTTCTTTTAACAAAATGCAATCATAATATTTAAAAAATAGAATTTTTTTGCTTCTATTCGGAGTCACAAAACCAACTAATTTAAGTTCATTATTATTCTTAGTCAATTTTATCACAGAATTGCTACTATGAATCATATAATGCAACACCAAAACCATATATAATTCCACTTGCAAAGGGGGAAAAGCATATAGAAATGCTTATCAAAGCTTATATTGAAGGTGAAATACAAGTGTACAATAAGTTTGAAAACATGAAAACTACATATATATATATATATATATATATATATATATATATATATATATATATATATATATATAATGGATTCAGAACAACTATATACTCAATGGATAATTCATTGTCCTTTTTTCCAAGTGTAGACACCACTCTTGAGAAGTGGTTTTGTGTCAAGAAAAGTGAAAAAAGAGAGCACCTTTTTTGAAGTCTTAGAGGGCTTTATTAGCCCACTTTACAACTAGAAAAGGAAAAAGGAAAATGAATATGATAATAACTATACTAGCAAATAAGCAACAAATGTAACATTCTTAATTTCATTTCTTTTATTAATAAATGTATATAAATATTTAATTAAGGAAATAAAACTTATTAAACAATTTTTAGATATCTAAGAAAATATAAGCCTTAGAAATTCTTCACCTTATGTGTATGCATAGAAAATATTTCTAACATTAAGGGAATAGGTAAAGAGAGAAAACCTAATAGAAAAAAATTAGAAATAACATCTTAAAGAGAGACAAAATTCTTGGGTAAGGAAAATAAATTTTTGGAAGTAAATGTCTTAAAATTTAAGAAGATTGGATTAGGGTAATTTTTCTTAATTCAAGAGTTAGAGTTCCTAAGTTTAACATCTCTACCCATACATTGAGCCTTCACCTATGGATACTTCATTTCTACTTTACATGAGTTTTTAGCAAGCCAATTGGATAGCCCATACAAGAGATATAACATAGACTTGGACTAGACATAGAAGTTGGGCCAATAGCCCAAAAATCATGAAAATGTGACCAAACCCTTTATGAGAGGTAGAATTTCAGCCAAAGAAAAGGAAATGGGCAAGAATGAGCCCAGATCCAAGAAGAAAAAAAAATAAAAAAATATGTGATGAAATAGTATTGTAATAATAATCAAGATGAGGTCACATGGCATTAGGAAAAAATATCTATATTCTACACTCATAATTACAACAAGCCAAATGATGATATAGTAGGTAATAATACTTGACATTATGACAAAACATCCATATCCTACACAAATAATTTTAGCCAAGTAAATGAGACTCAAGGGCTGAAAATTTGTCACCTAAAAAAGCAAACTTATATACTTGAGTGAGACAAAAGAAAAAGGAAATGAATTCCTAAATCAAAGAAACCTTGTCCCTTGTCTTAAGAACATTTTATCTTGATTTTCAAATACAAATCTCCTTTTCCTATGTATATCTTGACTAAGGGAGAGGAAGACAAGAACATAAGTTGTCTTCCTCCAAAAAGCAGCCAAGTGCATCCTAATTGTGATAATGTAGACCCATAATTATAAGAGGAGGACCACTTGATAATTTATTTAAGCAAAAATCACTCTTATAACATTAGAATTTCATCCAAGTGAAGGAGAGGAAAAAATAGAAGCAAGGAAAGGAGAGAAAGAGAGGAGAAGAGAGGAAGGAAGAAGAAGGAGAAGTCTAGATGACTAAGTACTCAAGGTAAGTTAGTTTAATCTCCACTTGAATCTATCTTTTCTCTTCATTCTTGGGGTTCAAAACTCACCCTCCTTCTCTTATTTAAGCTGTTGGAAAAGTTAAGGAAAGGGAGGAATCTTACCACTTTCTTCAAGAAGAAACAAGAAAAAGAATTCTCTAAGTGAGTTAGGGAGATATTTAAGTGGATTTAATAATATCTCTTTTTGAAGAAAAACTTTGAAATTTATAAAATTTATACGGGATTTTGATCCTAGAATTTTGATGAAATTGTTAATATTTGTTACTTTGATGGTTGGCCATGGATGTTGTTATATCATGTTACATGTTGATCTTGCATATGATAGATGTTTGAATGTATATATTAGTATGGAAAGTTTCTGTTTAGGCATGGCTATGGGTGGCAAACTTTTAG